>OX328013.1:20881166-21578666 GCA_946811545.1 Netelia fuscicornis
CAACATCAGAATCGGTTGGGTCAACTGCCGAATGCGAGCAACAAAGAGACCGATCCAATGCTTCAAATGCTGGAACTTTGGACATCGTAGTCCCGAGTGCAGAAGCGCAGTAGACCGGTCTAAGCTATGCATCAGGTGTGGACAAGAAGGGCACAAAATTGCTGATTGCAAGAATGTGCCCAAATGTGCACTGTGTGCGGAAAACCAAAGCTCTGAGAACGCTGCCCACCATGCTGGCACTAATAGATGTCCGGTATTCAGAGAGGCGCTCCAGAAGGTCACAAACAAAAGAACAACATGAAGATACTGCAACTAAACCTCAACCATTGTGAAGCTGCACATGACCTGCTCATGCAAACAGTACGCGAGTTGGAACCTGACCTTGTGCTTATTACAGAGCCGTACAGGCACCTAAGCGGCTCACCGTGGGAAACTGACAGCACCAATAAAGCTGTTATCTGGTCCTGTGGCAAGCACCCTTTCCAAGGCATCGTCAACAATGGCAGCGCCGGCTATGTAGCAGCATCTGTTAACGGCATTCGTTTTTACAGCTGCTACGCACCACCTAGCTTGACCATTGATGAGTTCATGGACTTCTTGGACCAACTGACCGAAGACGCCAAGCAGCATTATCCAGTGGCCATAGCCGGGGATTTCAACTCCTGGGCAGTGGACTGGGGCAGCAAGCATACTAATACGCGAGGTAAGGCACTCCTAGAGGCCTTTACTGCACTAGATGTAGTCCTACTTAATAGTGGTGACACGCCAACATATAGCAAAGGAGGCGCAGGCTCCATTGTAGATCTCACCTTCGTCAGCAGCAGACTTGCCAGACGTTGCAACAACTGGGAGGTGATGAATATCTACACAGCTAGTGACCACAATGCGATTGTCTGGGAAGTCTCACACGACCAGAGCTCTAGAAGACTACATAAAAAATGTAAGGCCATTGGGTGGAGTGTCAAATCTTTCGATGAGGACACACTAGTGATAGCACTAGATAAAGAACCGATCACTAGTGGATGTGCAGAGGAAAAGACTACAGACTTGATGGAGAGAGTGACCCAAGCCTGTGACGCCACCATGCCACGTAAGCGAGGCATAAAATATAGACCTTCGGTGCACTGGTGGAACGACGATATCAGCATCCTTCGTAAAGAGTGTCACAGGAAACGAAGAATATCTCAGCGTGGCTATCGACGTTCTGACTCTGCGGAGCTGGTCGCAGACTACAAAAAAGCTCGCCGATCACTAAATAAAGCCATCAAAGATAGTAAGAGGAAATGCTGGAAGGAACTTATCAGCGAGGTGGACAAAGATCTGTGGGGTAGACCATATAAGGTGGTCATGAATCACCTAAAAATCCAGCCAATGCCATCACCCACGTGCTCACAACTCCTACAACGAATAGTCACTGCGCTATTTCCACAGCAACGGGAATACCACTGCCAGGTGGCTCAAGACGTACTGGAAGACATCCCACCTGTCACAGAAGAAGAGCTGATGGAAGCCTGTAACCGTGTAGGGAATAATAAAGCTCCGGGATTGGACGGAATCCCCAATATTGCCCTGAAAACAGCAATAAAGGCAGCACCACAATTATTCCGGGATGCCTACACTACCTGCCTCAAGGAAGGAACTTTTCCTCGTAAGTGGAAACAGCAACGACTGGTACTGCTTCCGAAGGGAAAAAAGCCACCAGATGAGCCGTCGTCTTACCGCCCACTCTGCATGCTAGATACAGCGGGTAAGATATTTGAACGCATAATTCACCAGAGAATTGAAGCAGTAGTCGACCACCTCCTGGCAGACAACCAATATGGCTTTCGGAAAGGGCGGTCAACCCTAGACGCAATCAACCTGGTTGTCAACACGGCCAAGGTGGCAATTGCAGGAACCAGATGGAAAGGTGGTACAAAGAAGTATTGCCTGGTAGCCACTTTGGATATCAGAAATGCATTCAATTCTGCCAACTGGGACTGCATCATGCAAGCTCTCCGAGAGAAGAACGTGCCACAGTATCTGTGCCAGATGGTGAACAGCTATTTCTCAGATAGAGTTCTGAAGTACGACACGGAGGATGGCCCAAAGAAATATAATATCACCGGAGGCGTACCACAGGGCTCTGTTCTGGGCCCATTACTGTGGAATATCATGTATGATGGGCTCCTGAGACAAAAAATTCCAAGAGGAGTCAAACTTGTAGCGTATGCAGACGATGTTGCCGTAGTGATTGTTGCTAAACACCTTGACGAGATTAACCTTATGCTCGATATCACCTTGGAACAGGTTAACCGGTGGATGGACACAGTGAACTTACAACTGGCCAAACACAAGACGGAAGCAGTGCTTATTACCAGCAGGAAAGTAATAGAGACCATCAAGCTGAAAGTCGGCGAACAAGAGATTACATCACAGCCGTATATCCGATATCTGGGAGTGATGCTTGATGCCAGACTCAATTTCAAGCAGCAGGTGGAACACGTCAGTGCCAAAGCGTCAGTAGTGAGGGCTAGCCTCTCACGACTGATGCCAAACGCCGGAGGTCCAAAGCAGAGCAGAAGACTACTGCTATCATCCGTAGTCACATCAGTGCTTACCTATGGAATATCCATTTGGGCCAACGCATTAAAGCTCCAAGAGTCATGGAGAAAGGCGGGACCAGTCTACCGACTGAGCGCTCTAAGAGTGGCCAGCGCCTTCCGCACTATATCGGAGGAAGCAGTGTGCGTCATTTCCGGAACCCTGCCTCTCAGAGTCCTAGCTGGGGAGAGACGGGCCTTGTACCATCGAAAGGAGTCATCCACACTGAGCGCTGAAGAACTCAGAATAGAAGAACGGCAGAACAGCATAAGCCGATGGCAGCTGCAATGGAATGCCGCAGGGAAAGGCAGATGGACATACCGTCTTATACCTCGGATTGATAGTTGGCTGAACCGAAATCACGGCGAAGTCAATTATTACCTCACACAAATGCTGTCAGGACATGGATGCTTCCGAGCCTATCTTCACCGCTTTAAACACGATGATTCTCCGGAGTGCCCATATTGCCTAGGGGCCATTGAAGACGCGGAGCACGTTTTCTTCAACTGTCCACGTTTTAGCCAACAGCGAGACGAAGTGGAGATGATCCTGACGAAGATATTGGAACCAGAGGCTATCGTAGAAGCAATGTTGTCATCAGAAGCTGCCTGGAACGCTGTCAACACGTTTGCCACGCAAGTACTCACAGACTTGCGTTCCATAGAGAGAAGAAGAGCGAATGACGCAAATTAGAAGAGAAGGAGAAGGAAAAACACTCCTTGGCTACCGGAAGGAAGAGCAGTAGCTAATTTCTCCCCTCACAAAGTAATGCCTAACGGCGGCTGCCATGAGGGACCAGAGACAAGAGGAAAAAGGGAAGGTTTTAGTCGGTATTAGCATTGACAAGTCACCAGTCAAATGTTTGAGTCCGACATATCCAAGCAAAACAAAGCTTACAGAATACGCAAAAGTATTTTTCCCCCCTTCGGAAAAAAAACACACACACACGCGCACACACACACACACACACACACACACACACACACACGCGCGCGCGCGCGCGCGCACGCACGCACGCACGCACACACACACACAGGCGCGCATGATTTGAGTCATTTTAGTATTTACAAGCAGATTTAGCATCTATAGTATATACTAAATATAATTATACATTTTGAACCGATGTAATAAATATTTCAACGAATAGCCAGTTGTTCATATTTTATTCGCAATATTTAATTCATTATTCAAACGTGATTTGATCGGGAATCCAGATAGAATCATTTACCGATTTGGATCTGGATCCCTGCTCGAATCTAATTAGAATCATTGACGGATGGGGATCGAGATCCCTGCTCGAATCCAGTTAGAGTCATTGACGGATTCTGATCGAGATCCCAGCTCGAATCCAGTTTCCCAGCGTTCCCAGCGTACGGACACTAGCGCGAATCCAGCTGGATCCTAGATGAAATTTCTGCACGGAGGGTTGAAATGCCTCAAAAAATCTGAAAAAATTCCTGACTACTCCTCAATGTTTATACAATATAAATCAATAATTATCAAAATCCGGAAGTTATTATTTTTTACGATATATATAGTGAGACTGTTGACGTCTCATTTGGCGCCCAACGTGGGCCCCGACGTTTCGTATTATGGAATGGCTAAGTAAGTGAGTAGAATAGAATCGAAAAGAGATAAAAAGAAAAAGAAAAATAGAAGAAGAAAATTAATAGGAAAAGATGTCGAATGAAATATCAGTTGCGGACGAGATGGAGGAATTGAGAATAATAGAGGAGCTGGAAATGAGACACCGTGCAGGACGTCATTTAAACGATGCATCGGCAAACCCTACACTGCATTGGGAGTCAAGGATGTCCGATAATCTGCTGGAGGATCAAAGGAGAAAAGATCGAGAAAATATCCTGAATTTCTCGGACTTACCTCTACGATCAGATAACGATAGCGGAGAAGTCTCCGAGGCTGAAACACCACAGGCTGCACTAAATAATACACAGATCATTTCGCCAGTGCCCAATAGGTCTCCCAGAGGTGATGGCAATGATGATTGAAATGCAGAAGATCCAACAGCGGCAATGGGAAGCCCTCAACCTGAAAATACAAGAGGGAATTCAAACAGCAAGCCGAGCAAATCTACAAGAATGCAACGCTAAATTAAAACCCATCCAGGAAGACAATCGGCTACATGTAAAGCAATCTATCGAGCAGTCAACAAATGTCTCAGAGAAAAAAATAATGAATAACCAACAGGTTATCCGTAGCGAACAAGAAGCGATCAACGAGCATTTGATCGAGGAAATAGCTTCGTATCGCACAAAATAAAAATATCTGACTTCTCAGAAAAAAGAACTAGGAAAGTCAACGGCAAACCCACGACCATGGGAAGATGTAACCCGCTCTACCAGCCAGGGTACGACGGCGGCAAATCTGCTAAACGCCACAAGGATGTTTGCAGTGAATCAAAAACCGCCTACGTACAATGGGAATGGCAAAGAGAGACCGCTCCGATACCTAAGAGCAATGAAAGAGTATTGTATGGTAGCAGGGTAGGACGGACTAGACGCGAAAATCGCGATCACGCAGTCATTAAAAGGCACTGCACTAGACTGGTGGCATCTAGTGGAGAAGGACATCCACACCGTAGAGTAGTTCGCGGTTAAATTCCAATCTCGTTATTGGAATCGGGAGCTGCAAGATAAAATTCAAAGTAACCTCGAATTCGGGAGTTACGAGAAGGTGGGACAAAATTTAATAAGAGCAGAATACGCCACTCGTGTGATCGGGAACGCGCGAGATCTGACGCAGAAAATAACAGACTCCCAGATCATCCTGAGCCTAAGCAAGCACTTCGACGAAGATACTAGAAGTGCTATACGGGTGACAGGCATCTCCAATATCGAGGAATTACTAGAATTACTCGAAGCCTCTGACAAAGCTGGACCTTTGAATTCCATGAGGAAAAGAAACAATTATTCTCAGGAACGAGGATATAATAAACACAACGAGAACAGCAGAGGCAGAAATTTCAACGAAGCCCCTCGAATGCCTCAGAGAGAGTACATGGGACCATCACCACGTGCAAACGCAGTCAATTACAACTACTCCAAGGGGCAACACTTCCAGAGTAGAGCAGCACACGAAACCAACGATCGTCAAAAACCTAGTACCACATGGGATAAATACCAGAGAATTGACGAGAAACCACTGGAACAATGAGATTCGGACAGACAGCCGCATTCCAAACCCCGGTACGAGGAACCGTACGACAAAGACAGCATCCGAAGGCTTCCTGAAAAGAAAAAGGGAAACGAATAAGCGTTACGTCCAATAAAAAACCAGAAATGTGTAATGAAGAACTTTGACGTAACGCGTCATAAAGAAGGAATGAAGTATATACACAAATAATACAAGCAAGAAAAAAACGCGTTCCGGAAGAGGGACGAATCGAAAAAAAAACAGGAAGAATTCCAAAATACGGAAGCAAGCGAATCGGAGAGGGGAAAAATAGCGGTAATTAAGATAAAACTGGATCATAAAAGTACTACAATATCGAAGGCTGTGGCTATCGAATCACGGAAAAAGCATGACGTAGAAGAAGGTTGTTGGGAGAACGGTAGCTAGGTGTCGAATCAGACGAAAAAGGCGAGCGAAGGGGAAAGGGAAGAAGGAGTCGAAGCCATAAAGAAAAATGAAGGACAACACGACAGAGAGACTCGCATCCTAACAAAAAGGGAGGGGAGTAGTCAAACAATAATAGAATGAAACTAGTCGAAAAAATCGAGGGCAAAAGGGAAGGAAATAGCATGGCCACCTTCAAAGAGGAACGAGAAGGGGTAAGCCAAAAATAGCCTGAGAGCACGGAAGACGTGAAAAAAATAAAGTCCTCGGAAAAAACCACCTTCGCCTATATTTTTGAAAGGCAACGAGATTATTTAGTAAACGAGGAACACGAACAAGAGAAATGGTATGAAGAAAAAAAACGTCAAGGCCCCATCATACCGATAAAAATACAAGAGATACTAACGCGAGCTCTGATAGATAGTGGCAGCGAAGTCTGTTGTATCTCGGAAAGCTTCTATAAGACTCATGAGAAGGAGCTAAGCAAAGTCTTCACTCTACCGGTCAACGGAACCAAAGTGACGAGCGCGTTCGGCGGGACAGCGCGAAACATCCAACGGCAGCTGACGGGTGAGACACAAATACGAGGCTACGCCAAGGAAATACCATTCCTAATAGTACCTGGGCTGATCAAGGACGTAATTTTGGGAATTGATGCTATGATGCATTTACGCATATCGATTGATACCATGGAAGGAAAAATTTGGATCGCTACAGAGACGATCGCGCAGCTGGTTCAAGGTCAATAGGAACCTTACGATCCTGGGAGGATAACAGAAAGCGAGAAAAACGTATGCCAGATCGAAGACGTAACCTCGGAGGAATCCGAAGAACTCCAAGAACATGAAACAATACAAAAAATACAAGAGAGTGAAATTGACAACGATGAAACACGGCGAAAATTAAGAGCCATTATTTATAACTATCGCGAGATCTTCAGGTAAAGGCCTGAAAGAATAAGAGGGTACACTCACCGACTCAAATTGAATGACGATAGAGCATTTTTCAGAAAATCCTACCAAGCGCCTTTGCGCTATAGAGAGAAAGTGCACGAACAAATCCTAAAGATAATGGATCTGGGGATACTGAAAAGATCCCTAAGCAGATATATCAACCATCTCGTCACGTGAATAAAAAAGAACGGTGAAGTTCGCATATGCCTGGACGCGAGAGAATTAAACAAAGTTCTCAAAGAACACCACGACTGTCCGCTACCAACGGAGGAAGTCTTCCAAAAGTGCGAAGGAAAAAAAATCATGTACATCGCTTGACCTTACCAGTAGTTTTTGGCAAGTGCTATTGCATCCCGCGTCATACGAATATACCGCGTTCCAGTTCGAAGGTAACTGTTACGAATTCACAGTAAGACCCTTCGGACCCAAAACGAGCACGGCGAGCTTGATAAATGCTCTCGACCCAGTCCTAAGGCATCTCCCTTTTATAATAAATTTCGTGGACGACATGCTAATTTTTTCGAAATACCTGAGGAACACTTGGTCCACTAAACTTCAAGAAATCGGAATTCTTTCAACGAGAGATGCCATTTTTGAGACGTATTATAACTAAAGACGGAATAAAACCAATGCCAGAAAAGATACAAGCGATTCAGGATTACCCGGTGCCGAGAAACATACGACAATTACGAGCAGTTTTGGGGTTGGTAAATTTTTACTCGAAATTCACCAACCTCCACGCCAAAGAAACCGTACCGCTAATAACCCTCCTGAGGAAAGAAACAAGGTGGCATTGGGACGACAAGCTGCAGGAAGCATTCGACCGGGTGAAATCACTGTTTTGTGAAACAGTAATACTCAAATATCCAGAAAAAAAACAAGCCGTACATTCTCACGACAGACGCCAGTCACTACGCTATTGGCGCAGTGCTGTCACAGCGAGATGAAAAAGACGAAATCGGAATAGTAGCTATGGCGAGTCGTACGCTCAAAGGCGTCGAATTAGCGTATATGACAACCGAAAAGGAGCTTTTAGCGATCGTGTGGTCTCTAAAGAAATTTCGCAGCTATCTGCTAGGAGCACAGATCGATCTGCTCACCGACCATAAAGCATTAAGCTTCCACAAAACTTGTCGCTATGGCTCTGACCGTCTAATAAGGTGGATATTAAGCATCCAAGACTATGACCTCAGACCAACTCACATACAAGGCAAGCACAATGCCGTCGCAGATGCATTTACAAGTAACACTACCCAAGCGTCACTCACCGATTGGAATGAAATTTTGCACATCAATAAAACATAAAAAAATATTGATACCGTGTTTTTTCTTTTTTCCTAAATGAGTATTCTAAGAGTATAAACCATCCAATAAAGGGGTGAAAATCCAGAAAATCATTGAGAAAGTTGTATAAAGAATTATCAGAAATTCTTTTGAGGTAAATGTTTCTATTCCTCTCGGCAAAGTATTGAAAATATTTCAACCCCGTAACAGGTGCGGAACACCTCTAAATTGGGGGTTGAAAATGAAGAAAGACGAAAAAAAATTATATAAATCATGAACATGCAATTTCCGAAAATGTTTTCTTGCTTAATACGTCTAGCTTTCATTGCGTCTAATAATTGAAAAAAATTCAACCCCTACGAGGCTCAAAACACCCCAAAATAAGGGGTCGATAGTGTCAAATAGCGAAAAAAAAATCTATAAAACGCAAATATGCGATACTTATAAAATTTATTCTGCTGAATACGTAGCTTTTGTCGCGACTAATATGTTAACTAAAAAATAAATCAACCCCCTTCGAGGCACATAACATCCCTAATAATCCAGGGCTTTTAGACTTTTGCAATGCAAAAAATCCTCCTGCGCAATTTTTTGATTGGATTATGTCAGGGGGTATCTCCTAAATATAAATCTAAGTTTGTGTCATCTGAAACCTTGTGCGTTAGCCGCCATCTTGGAAAACGTCTTTTTGCAAATATCTCGGAAACGGCAAGTTTTACGTTAAAGATCGTAAAGATCTTTTTTATAGATAATACAAGTTCCCATTTTTTTTATTTGAAACTTTTTTTTTCTGCTGTTAATATTTCTCGAGATATAGGCGATTAGAAAAAAACAATTTCTTGTTTCTGTAAAATATCTCGATCATTTTTGGAAATACGGTAAAAAATCTGGTAATCAGAATTACAGAGCAATGAATTTTTCTACAATTTTTGTATGTTCTGATTACCACATTTTTTACCGTATTTCCAAAAATGATCGAAATATTTTCCAAAAACAAAAAAAAATTTTTTTTAATCGACTATATCTCGAGAAATATTAATAGTAAAAAAAAGTTTCAAACAAAAAAGATGGGAAATTGTATTATCTATAAAAAAAAGTCTTTACGATTTTTGACGTGAAACTCGCCGTTTCCGAGATATTTGCAAACAGGCGTTTTCCAAGATGGCGGCTAACGCACGAGGTTTCAGACGACACAAACTTGGATTTATATGTAGGAAACACCCCCTGACATAATCCAATCAAAAAATCGCGCAGTAGGATTTTTTGCATTGCAAAACTCTAATAGTCCTAGACTATTAGGGATGTTATGTGCCTCGTAGGGGGTTCATTTATTTTTTAGTTATTAGTCGCGACTGTATTCAGCAGAATAAATTTTATAAGTATCGCATATTTGCGTTTTATAGATTTTTTTTTCGTTATTTGACACTATCGGCCCCTTATTTTGGGGTGTTTTGAGCCTCGTAGGGGTTGAATTTTTTTCAATTATTAGACGCAATGAAAGCTAGATGTATTAAGCAAGAAAACATTTTCGGAAATTGCATGTTCACGATTTATATAATTTTTTTTTCGTCGTTCTCCATTTTCAACCCCCAATTTAGAGGTGTACCGCACCTGTTACGGGGTTGACATTTTTTCAATACTTTGCCGACAGGGATAGAAACATTTACCTCAAAAGAATTTCTGATAATTCTTTATACAATTTTCTCAATGATTTTCTGGATTTTCACCCCCTTATTGGATGGTTTACACCCTTAGAATACTCATTTAGGAAAAAAGAAAAAACACGGGTTCAATATTTTTTTATGTTTTATTGATGTGCAAAATTTCATTCCAATCGGTGAGTGACACTTGGGTAGTGTTACTTGTAAGCCGAAAGATTGATGAAGACAACGCTCCAGAGTCGAAACAGAGAACGATTTTTCTAACCACAGTAGCGGAACTTACCATCTGGGAAAACTTGAGAAAAGAAATAAGGGAAATCGAAATAAGTCAGAGAAACCAACCCGATTTACTCGAAATAATGGAGCGAGTAAAGAAGAATCCTGATGATTACCCAAACTACCGCCTATGGAAAAACCACTTTCAGAAACAAAACAACAAGAGGCACTGGAGGACGGCAGTCCCCAACTCGATATTGGTACCACTAATCAAAGAATGCCATCACGTCTACGGCCATATTGGGGCAAAGAAATGCTTCCAGATATTGGAGGAAAACTTTGTAACTAAAAACCTGGTTAAGAAGGTCCATCAAGTGATTGGCGCGTGCGAAATTTGCCAAAAGAATAAAGATGCGGTACAAGGCTTATACGCATCTCTGCAAACCATCGTACCGGAAAAGCCAAACGAGTTACTCTCCATTGATTTTTATGTACCCCTTCCGACATCGGCAGGACGAGTCAAGCATATTCTAGTTACCGTGGAGGCCTTCTCGAAGTACGTTAGACTATATTCCATCCGCAAGGCAAACGCTCGCACGGTAATAAATATTGGTCAAAGCGTTAAATGTAGCTAACCCGAGCAAGCATATCACCGTGAAATTCTTACCTCTGTATGAAGGTTTCTTCATAATTAAGGAGCAGGTCGGCACGGCAATGTACAGACTGGTAGACGAAGAAACTGGGACAGAAAGAGGTAAATATCACACGAGCAAACTACTTCATTTCAAAATAACAACAGACGACATCGAGGAACGCTCCGAAGCCAAAAGTTAGGAGAAAAAAAGTTTTTTTTTGGGCCAACCTGAGGACTATAGAAACGCGGATAAAGAGACCTTTAATCATTTAGTAATCAACCAGGATTAAGACTAAGCAACCGACCAACAACGTAGCCACGACTTCGGCACTGCTCCGCCCGCGGAAACCAAAGAACGCGTACGAACGGCTGCTGTACAAAGAGATAGTAAGAAGACTCCGATACCCCTGATTGCAACTGACGAAATAAACGGTAAAAACCATACCATAACCAACGAGCAACAAAGGATAGGAGGCACTAAATCCCGTATTATCGAGGAAGCCATCCTGAAACGACCCGTGCTCAAGGGAAAGACGGAGGAAACCAAAAGGTAGAAGACGATAGCGGCCAAATTTCTGGGGCTGTTTGGCAAGGACTCGGATGAACCTTCAGAATCGAAGGCCAAGTAGGAGCTACAAAAAACACGCGGATGAAAGATACAATGGATCTCAATGGAGACACCAAGCTCCAACAAGAGAAGGTGGCAAGCAATGATATACTTGACTTAGAATTTGGATATACTTCCGTTTAGAACATATATCCGATCGATCTAAAATTTGGTATACTTGTGTATTTTCATGCGCTGATTAAGAAGATCATGCTTAAAATACCCGCAAATTCGATTTTCAAGGTTAAATCGACAAAAAATCGATCTTTTCGAGGTTTTTCGCATATATTGAGATAAATATAAATGTTAGAGAAAAAAGTTTCGAATAAAAGTTATAGACCATAAAAAAATTGACATTTTCTGTTCTATACATTTTTCGTGCACTGCCAGTGGTTACAGAGAAAAATGCTAAAGTTATCCCAAATTAGTACTTTTTTGTTTACAAGACGCAAAATTTCAAATCTGAAAAGGTTGCATCCGTTTGCACACGAATATACTATTCATGCGCAGGGTGATTTAAACCCGGGGGTTTTTGACAGTTTTGTACGCGGAAATACTATTCGAACGCAGGATGATTCAAACCCGGGGGAGACACACAGACACAGAGACAAACGTAGAGACACACACAGACGCACATAGACACACTGGTTCAAATACCCCGTATTCCTAACACATTACTTGAGGTGCCCCACGCCGACCCTACTTCTCGTCGCATCTTCCTCTTTGCCGGATATTATCTGGAATACCCGGCTGTGCTCGAGATACGTCGAATCTGCTCCAAAACTTTCTTGCTACCACCGCATAAATCCACTGCCTAAATCCGAATCATCTTCTCGGTGCGTCGTACAACTTTGGCTATTGCGATTGCTACTTCGACCCGTTCACACTTTGTAAGATGGAACGGGTATACAAGATCTTTAGTTTGAGCGGAATTTTCTGAGATCGTGAAACTACCCTTCACTGGTTGCATGATATCGGTTCGATACCCCGAGAAAGATATTGTCGGACGCATAAAAAGCACATGGTTCTGTATGAATCGAATCTTTAATGCGGAAAGTTTATTTGCCAAAACATCGCAAATATAATCATTCGGCAACCGTGGCTGAAGACACGTGGTTCGAACGATGCCATCTTTATCCACCTTGTGTGATGCTTATGACGTATAGCTTTGCTGTTGACTTAAGTTTTCAACAGACAATCCGCGAATGTATCCTGGTGGAGGGCCAGCAGCTGTCGACGGAAAGTGTCGCCGATCGCTTTTCCTTCTGCCGAAAGGCCGACAGTCGCGAGACGAGTCGCTCTTGATCAAGAGTTTGACGCTGAAAGGTAAATAGGAGGCGTCGGCGAAATTGTTGAAATCGACTAATGTAAAATCGACCGCCGCAAATACGAAAGGGGGCACGTTGTCGACGGATCGTGGGTTCTGCTGGATATGCTCCACAGAGGCCACGGATGGATCTTATCTACTAACTAGAGGGGATGGATCTTATCTACCAACTAAGAGGGGATCATTTTGTAGAAAACATTGGAGGATGGTATGGTCATTTAGGAGGAATAGAAGGTCTCAGACAAAAAGGATGGACGATTTGGACTGTGTCCTTAATTCTTCTTGCTGCTGAAAAATCTCCCATGAAACTCAGGCTTATGGGACAAGGAGACAATCAAATCTTAAGAGAGACTTTCCCGGAAGGAACTTGAATTCATGAACAGGAAGAATACCATTTTCAATTTATTAAAAGTTTACATTCAATTCTCCTGGGGGTGGAGAACCTCTAAAGATGAAAGAAACCTGGACATTTCGTTTTCTGTTCATCTATGGTAAATATATTGTCTTAAGGCCTTACATATGTCCAGCAGTATCTAAAACGCGCTAAAAGAAAAACTGTTTTTAGGAGAGATAGCAATAGAAAATAGTCAAAATAATTTTTACACGTTGTTTATTAGTATCTAAACTTTGTAAAAAAAATTTATTCCATTTTTTTTTTCAAAAATCACAACATAAAAAATCACGTTTTCCGAAGCACTGTGAAAAAAAAGTTGCTCCACGGTCTGCATCATGCCTTCTTGAAATGTTGATAGATCTGTAAAACGTAAAGAGATTCTCGTAAAATAAAGTTGTAGTTATAGTCTGTCGAGCCGGATTTTCGAAATTCGAAAAATTTTGCAATTCACGGCAGTTTTCAAAAAAGTGTATATTTTGGGACATAAATGTCACACTTTAATTATGTTTATAAATTTTTTAAATTACAATATCAAAAATCCGACTCGACAGGCTATAGAGAAAACAATTTCGAATATTCAAAAAAAAGCATTGAAAAATATTAAAAACTGTATGAATTATCATGCAGACCATGCCAGAAAAAGTAGTTTTGAGAAAACTGCATTTAAAGTTTCCAGTGCGTTTCGCTCGAGGTCGTGCGCAGCTAAAGCAAGAACTTTATGAATTTTTAAATTTATTTTGCTTACTTACGTCTAATCTCCCATTCCAGCTTCATATTGTATGCCTTCCTTGTCAGTAAACAATTGTTGCTGTTTATTTTTTTCCAATCGACGAGTTGTTCTGGCCTCTTTTGTTGCATTGCACGCGTTGATTCGTGCGTGTTTTAGCCGGTTCGCATTTTCTTCAAGACAATAGCGGTACGCCTCGTATCCAATTGTTATTCCAAGTATTCTTTCTATTCTTAATAAAGCCTCTGCCCCGTCATTAAAAGTACATGCAGCAACATTGGCAGCTATATCAACTATTCTCTTGCTACCTGGACTACATTTCGGTGCAATCTTCCAAATTTTTGAATTGAGACTCTCATTGACATTGTGTGTGAATCCACCCAAGCATTTTTCCAGTAATTGATCGTCACTTAATGATTCATAGATAGGTTTTATTGCCTGCAGTACAATTTCAGATAAAGCGGCTTTGTGCTTGTACGTATCTAATGTACCTTCCGCTTTTGCTCTCTGCCAATCACACCAACTTTCTTCTCCAGGTGGACAATAAGTATGCTGAGGTTTTCCGTCCGTTGATGATTTATGGTAGAATGTCGCCCATATGGCATTTTTCATGTTTTCCCGAGAGTCAATACTATATTATTTCTTAGTGCTAAACCGTAATAAATAGTGAGGTCGTCTATTAGTTTAGCAGTAAGTTTTCCACGTCCTCCCAAACTAACTCGTTTGCTTTGATTCGATGTAGTTTTGGCACTTTTATTTTTAGTCGTTGAGTCCTCTTCTTTGATAATTGACGTCGATTTTCGTGTCCCACACATTGTTTTTTTTTACCTCGAGGTCTTCATACGGCTGAGCGTTCCTGATGTTTGCAAAAGTGTTTGTATCACCGTCACCAATGTAATATTCATATTTAATCCCATAGTTTTCTAATGATCTCTGAAACATTTCGACAGCACTAGCTGCCTTCATTATCCCAGAGCTTCCTGTGTGATTTGCTGCACACTGTTCTTGGTGGTTTTCTAACCACGATTTATACTACTCAGCCGTATCTTTTTGCTTTTCGTGAATTTCGCACTCTTTGCAATATCTACTTTTTACCACGAAGTCGATAACTTTTCCCGTAAAATGACCAATCAATGTTGTAACACAGAAAAGCGAAGAAAAGCCTCTCTTCATCCAAGTACCATCGCCGGATACAATGATTCCATTCTGAGATAATTGTAATTGATCTTGATTAGCATATTCTTGAACTTCTTCTTCAGCAGCAGCTTTCATAGACGCTTTAGCGACGACTGTGGAAGCTTCTTGAATATTTTTCATAATTGAATCGAAGGTTGTTTGTGCGATGCATGATGCTAAATTCATGACACCATAAAAAAGCTGCATTGCCTTCAATCCTTTTCCTAACAGTCGAAAATAGAATGTGAAGCGTCGATTTATCTCGTATGCCGTGTTTATCAAAGGTGATGAATAAACACTCTGGATATTATCGTCACACTTTGTACAGAAAACATTGAATTTAAAACCAAGTCCATGGGGACTTGATTAAAAAAATTTGATATCCCCACCACATGTACGACAGACCACGCACTCCGAAATAGCTGCAAAAACCGCAGTAAACTGTAAAATACAGTATGAGAAGGTTGAATCGAACGAAACCTCATGTA
The DNA here is from genome assembly GCA_946811545.1 of Netelia fuscicornis. NCBI lineage: Eukaryota > Metazoa > Arthropoda > Insecta > Hymenoptera > Ichneumonidae > Netelia > Netelia fuscicornis. The sequence goes on from OX328013.1 coordinate 20,896,793, forward strand.
ATCGTCCTGATAATTTTTTTTGCAGCCGCACTCGCGTAGTTTGTTTCACTCTCCATTTTATCTGGCCTCTGAGGAGGCTTCTTCTTTTTAGGATGTGAACATCGTCCATTTTTACTCCCTTTACGATCTAGACTACGCCGTTTTAACATTTTCGAAGTCACAAATACGACACACAACTGCTCGCTTCGAACGATCAGAGAGAACTAACCTTGAATTTCAGAAACCGGAATACACTCGAACAATGCTTCATAAACGTCCCTACATACATTGTAAGATAACAAAAGAATCGACAGCCTAAAAGGCTTTGACGGCAAAGGCCAGCTGCCTCAAACAAGCCTGCGCAGGTAGGCGCGCATCAGGCCCTTTCCATGGGCTGTCGGGTTTTCTATAGTAACTTTCGATCTATGGGGAATTTTTACAATCAAGTCTCACAGAAATACGCCTAAAACTATAGACAATAATAATCTAAAAAAAATGAATTTTTTGAAAATTCTGAACGTATGTAAGGCGTTAAGTGGTGTGGGCTTCCGATGTACGGTAAAAAGATATGTCGGATGTTTAGATTGTCAAATAAAGACTATCCGACTTTGGAATTGACGATCTCCTCCCTTACCGCAAATTTCTCCGCTGCTCTTGCGAGCAGTGATGACATAAGAAAGTTTTACAAAATCTATTTAATGGAATTGATTGAAACTTTCCAATTATTCCTCAGATGTAATTACTTCCAGCGCAAAGCTCCAGATACAATTTTGAGTAAGAGATCTTCAGTAGTTATTCAAGCAAAGAAAAATCCATACAAGAATGTATGCACACCTCTCTTATCCAAATCTGGTTTTAAATCTGACATGACTATTCTAGGATTTTGTCTTCTTCCTAGAAGTCTGGGAGGTCTTCCGATATGTCATCTGATGAAAGGGTTGATTAGAGGTTTTCTTCATGAAGTTGCTTTTGATGTAAGTACGTTGAGGGGAATTTATCACTATGCGATTCTTGAAATCCAACGGATGATCGAACGTATAGTCACTCCAACCGCCCATAGAAATAAAAATTATACTTTACTCTTCGAGCATCCAACAGCACTGAATCTAGAAGCACCCTCTGCTCCTTGCGAAGCTAGACGCACAATGGTGGTCGATTTTTTAAAAACATCTTTTTTAATCCAAAATCAAGCTTTGATGGAATTCTTGAAACATCTTAATTCTGATCTAGATGATCAACTAACTAATTTCCTTGTTATAGCTCGGCCATTAGCTCCTCGAATACTCTCTACAATCGCTGCCGCGACGGTTGGTGCTAGAGCTAGACAGGTAGCTGGAAGACTTCAAAAAGCTAAAACTATTTCCGCACTAGCACGAACTGAAGGAAAGAAGGATCTCTATCGAGTCATCGAGAGAGCCGAATTAAATCATTTGACCAATGTTCTAAGACTCATAGCTGAATCTCGTAGAGGAAAGGTGAAATGGACTCCGGACGAATGTTCGGTAACCCATGCTTCAGACCTTCGATTAGAAGGTTGGGGAACTTCTATAGTTGGAGTAGATTGTGTCCCTCCACAAGAATTTATGATTCTCGAGGATATATCAGTAGAAAAAAACGTGTTTAAGTCATGTAGAGTTAGATAAGGGGTACATTACCATCCAATTTCCACATGGACTCACAGATAAAGAGTTCACTGACAGCCTAGTTCAAGGACCCTATAATGCTTAATGCTCTAATGCCTTGAAATTGTACTCTTTGATTGATTGGAGCATCCCTAAAGGAGGAAATCTTCATCAACTTATCGAAATGATGAAAGAAGCTCGAACTGCCTTACCAAGCGAATATCTGTTTGCCGATCATCTGCTTAGACAAGGAAGTTACCATCATTGTCATCAAGATCATAAAATTGGACATGGAGGACCTGTCGTGATTCTTCCTAACTTGGGAACTAAGTTTATGTTCAATACCTTTTCTCTAACGGCATATAGTAAAGGAACCAAAAATGGCAATGTGGTGTTTCAATCAATAATGAGTTTTGGCGCTGTCTTAATGAGTCAAGCATTGTCATATGGATGGACTCCTAGGGTATATGCTATCCACATTCATGTCAGATCTTCATGTTGTGTTCGTGATATTGATGAAAGTCAAATAGACTGTCCGAGTTTACCTCCAGATTGTATCGTGTCTCATAAAGGATCTCCTTATCTGTATGTCCCGAAAGAAAAAATTCTGCCGCCAGCTTACGTCAAAATTGTCAGACAGGTGTCATTACCTCCCGCTCAAACTGAAGAAGAAATTAAGTCTCGACTCATTTCCTCCGCAACCGAAGAAATTTTAGCTATTTTAGAACCGGGAGGATGGAACGTACAAGAGCATGATCGCAAGAGATCTCTGATGATAAATTGGTGTCTTAAGATTCCTGTGAAAGAAGTGAAGGAGTCCACTTCTTTCCATGTAGCAAGTTTCTTCTCAGACTATATCAAAAATCAAACAGTGGAAAAATATCTTCTCATGTTGTCAGAAAAAATAATCCGAATGTCAACTTCTCCATGGATTGGCTTGGAGAACCTTATTTTCAGCCCTAGTATCCCAGACGATTTGTGTAGAGAGCCTTATCACACATCCATTACTGGCAATCCACGTCTTTCATCATATTTATTCGGGTTGAACTTAAAGAATTTCACGGCAGCAATATTTAGAACATGGGCTTTTGATCCTCAGGTCCGTCAGAGAATAACTATGATTCTTTTATTTGGATCAGCTCAAGGGAAGGTTTATTCACACCCTATATTGATCAAGTTAATAGTAGATTGGATGATTGGAAGACCTTTAGATTATCCTGGATTGAGGAAAATTTTTACTCAGTACCTTAGTAGAGAGTCTTCTACAGAAATATCCTTGGAGATGTCAAGGCGATTGCTGGAAGGAGGACATTTGATTTATCCAGATGCTCTTGATACTCTCTGTAAGAAACCTCCAGATCTTCCTAGATCATCTCCATTAGCTCATGAAGAGATTGACTTGCCTCCATAGGTCACAGTTTTACATTCATTCAGAACTGAACAATTGGTTCACACAAAGAGCAATGCTCTTGTGACTATGCCGATCCCCACGAGACTTCTAGTTAGTCAAACTCATAGATTGATAGTAGCACCCACGACTGGAGCATATAAAGGACTTGGTTTAGTCTTAAAGATTAATCTTCCTGCAGGATCCAACATCATGTGTATGGGAGACGGAAGTGGATGCTTCACTTGGTCAGTCTTAAGACTGTGTCAAGATTCTCAAGTGCTCTACAATAGTCTCATTGATAAGAATAATTACATCCAACAAGCCTCTCCTATTCCTCTCATCCCAGCTCTCGCTGGATGGCCAGGTTATCATGATAGAGTTCAGCATCTTGATCTCACGAATGAAGGACTGTCAGATATAACTCATCCCAACTACCCTGAATTCATTAAACGGAAACTCAGGGGTAATTATGTAGGACTATTATGTGACTCAAAAACTTCTGTCCAAGGGTCCCAAAGATTGGGAATAAACTTGGTGTTAAGTGTAATGAACATCGCAAAAGTTAAACAACTGTCCTAGATAGTGATGAAGACTTTCACCGTGAGAAATGCTCTCCCTTCGTTCTCAAATTTCTTATTTGTTGAACCATTTTGAAAAAGTAGAATTGTTGAGAAGTCACTTTTCAAACAAAGGCAATACCGAGGTCTATCTATTTGCATCCGGTCCGATCAAATTCAGAGGAGGTCAGTTTCTCGAATCGGAATTCATAGGATGGCAACTTCCTGAGTCTTCCATTCTCCTCTTTGAAACACAGACCCATAGTTTTCGTGATGGTCATTCACTTATCACCAAAAAGGAATCCCTAGCTTATTCTCACGCCCTTGAACCAGATCAAGATCATAAAGTAATGACTATGGTTATGGAAGTATTTCCATGTGTGAAAGGACAAGATATTCTAATTTACCCTCATTCTATTATCATGGGGATTAGGATGTCCTCTAGAAGATTGACAGAATTAATGAAAATCAAATCTCTGAAAACCACCTCCTTTTCGAATGATCACTTGGCAAGATGGGCAGTTGGATGGATGGTGCTCTGGCCTTATGCGTTACCAAAGACCGACGAGGAGGTTTCAAGTCTCCACCAAGATGTGTGTTTACTATGGTATAAATTAAGAGAAGATAAATGGGAAATGTCCTTGTGCACTATAATTCCACTTGAGGAAATTCAAGGAATTGAAATGAAAGTATGGAAACTTTCAAACCTGCGTTCTTCTAAAGATTTAAAAATAATCTCAAGATCGGTGCAGATTCTTAGAATCCAGGCTTTTCCAGTTAGAGTGTTAAGTGACGACGAGAGACGAGGAGGTCGTTCTAGGTATAGAAAACTGATTCATCCTCACGTGTTGCCTTCGATCTCTAAATATATCCAAGTTAATAACTGCCTTACACAACAAGAAGACTCAACATTACGTATTGGAAAAAAATGTGTTGGAGATGTGGAAAGAACTAAGAAATCGATATAAAATAGCAAAGAAATAAAATTATGTAGTACACCTATACTTCTCAGGACTTGATGATCGATATAGTTATAATTTCTTCCTATCAGTTCATAAAGTTTGATATTTAAGGAATCATCTCATGTCAGTATGAAATTTTCAAAAAATCGTTTTCTTTTTTTGCATCATCGTATAGTATACACTGTTCTAAACATTCTCTCAAATTTTTAAATCGAAATTCAAATTATTACGGTCACTACAGCGTTTCTTGTAGAAAGGGAACGGAGTGGAACATCTACCAAGTCCGTCGCGCCGCTCGACCGTTATCCTTATGTTATTTTTCTACCTGCGCGTGTACCTTTCTAAGGTGCTTAGGTTCTATAACTTTGCAGAATAAACTGTCCAAGCATTTCAGTTCGTTTTTGACATCCACCACGGATAGACATACGAGTGAAACCCCCTAGAAAAAAATCAAGATGAACAGAAAAGGCGCGAGGAGCACAAATCCACGACGTGATAAAAAAAGACCCGGAAAGTTCAAGGGAACAAATCGATATTTCATTGAGACGGATACATCATTTGCAATTACTTCGGCGGTGAAAATAGCGAGAAAAAGTTCGGAGTTTGGCGTTAGAATCGATCAAACATTCAGCTATGTTTTAATCGAATTTTTCTTAGTTTTCGGTGCTCTGCAATAACTTCTCAAGTGCAAAAAGTGTGATAGTGATGTGAGATTTTATAAAAAATCGATTCGAGAATTGGGATTCAAAATGTGTGTTCAGTGTTTGTGTTCAGATCCGGCCGAGATCAATTCTTGTCCGCTGATAAACAATGCGTACGAAATCAACCGTCGTTTGTGGTTCGTCATGCGAATACTCGGCATCGGCATACATGGTATCAGAAATTTTACCGCATTGATGGATCTAATCTCAACTTTCAATAGCACAATTTATTACGGAATCCTGAAAACGCTGCATATTGTTGTAAAAACGGTATACGAGGCTGTTATCTGAAAAGCAGGCTCCAAAGAAAAGGAAAAAAATTTGGAAGCGGAAAATCGCACGGATATACTCACGGTGTCCGGTGATGGATCCTGGTCGAAACGCGGTTTTACTTCGCGCATGGGTATCGTGCCTGTGATTGGCAAATACACCAATAAAGTCTTGGACGTTGCTATTCGATCAAGCTTTTGCAGAGCTTGTTGACTTTGGAAGGGAAGAGAGAACACGATCAAATACGATGCATGGTATGCGATGCACGAACCGGAGTGCAACGTGAATCACGAAGGCAGCGCTGGAAAAATGGAGGTTCATGGCATAATCGAAATTTTCAAGAGATCTGAGGAATTACACAATGCAAAATACGGATTGGAGATGGAGATACAAAGAGCTTCAAGATGTTGTTAGAAGCCAAGCCTTATGGCGACAATTTCACAGTAAAAAAAAAAAAAGAATGCATTCTGCACGTCAGAAAACGTGTTTACAAAAGGGGAAACGAAGCGAGAAAATGGGTGGTACGATTAAAGAAAGCCAAGAAGAAAATTGCAGACAAGCAAGTAAAGACAGGCAAGCTTTCGAGTATTTCGAAAAGAAGAACAAACACAACACAAAAACCTGCTGCTGAAACAAAAAATGCGCAATTGACTCTAAAGTTGTTAACACATCATTCGGAATATTATGGCTTAGCAGTTCATCGAAACTCCGATTCCGTTAAGAACATGAGGATCGCAATATGGGCGACGTTTTATCACAAAATCTCAACTGATGAGAATCCCCAGCATCAGTATTGTCCTTCGGGAGCAGATTCGTGGTGCGAATAGCGCATAGCTGAGGCCAATGGATTCAAGGGAAAATAATCTCATCCACCAGCGCTCGATGACGATGTCCAAGAGGTTGTGAAGCCAATTTACGAAGATTTGACCACCGACGATTTGTTAGAGGCATGTACGGGCGCAAACACTCAAAATAACAATGAGAGTTTCAATCATTGCGTGTGGCAACTCGCTCCCAAACATATATTCTGTGGGAAGCAAACGATAGAAATCACGACGAATTGTGCCATCTGTACGTTCAACGAAGGGTTCGATCCAATTTTTTAAATCCTGGAGACAATGGTGTGCACCATAGGGCTGATGCCACAGATTTCGCTGCAAAATATAAGGCGGAGCGCATCAAAATTGCAGAATGCCGAAGCTGTCTAGACATCAAAGAAGCCAGGACAGCTCGTCGAAAAGAAATTTCAGCAGAAAATGAGCAGTTTGAGGAAGCAGAAGGGATATTGTATGGACCTGGTATCGCTGATTGATCGTAAGTAAACGATTCCCGGGTTCCCTTCCCCTCGAAAAGAGGCGCGGGAAGTGGGGATGAGGCCGACCGTGCGCGTCCTCAGATGGCGGATAGAGGGACGTCCAGAGTGTGAAACGACCTCCAGACGGACAGGGGAACAGAGCGCCACATCGTGACCGGGACCTTGAACCGGGGGGGGGGGGGGGGGGGGCAGTGAAACTCTCTGCTCAGCATGTGCTATAAAGGAACCGATCGGTGTATAGCCCGGGTAAGGCGTATGAAGGCCCCGCCGCGGACCACTCACCAAGCCCAGGCGGAAGCTATCGAGCCGAGGGCTGGATGGCACTTGGGTCGAAGTGTCGCGAACGATGCCCTTGGGATACCAGGCGCCCCCCCCCCCCCCATATCTAGCCTTATCACCACAACAGGCTCTGTGGTGATGGACCTTATGGTAGAACACAAAAACGCGAATACAACAAATGCTGTTGCCGGGATCTCGCAAGAGGCATCGGTATCGGCTCCAACGGCAGAGGATGCGAACGGCTCGGATCCAGCGACTCTCACCACGGTGGAAGCGCGGAGTCTGACCGTCGCAGCCTCAGTCACACGCGTTGAGGAGAAGGGATCAGCTACGGACGGGATCACCGACTCAACGCGGGCGGATCACCGCAAACCCTGCCGCAGTGGAACGGCAAAGAGGAGGGCCCGCAAGGCTACAGCAGCTACGCAGGACCCTCCCTCCATGCCTGTACACACGGGCTAGGCTAAGGAGGCACCCGAGGGGCAGGGCTCAATGAAGAGGCCCAGACCCTCGAATAGCACGGCTCCGGATAAATACACAGTTCCCAAAAAGAGCAAGCTATTCCCTAGGCCCACTGGCTATGGGGACGTGGTCGCCGGGAATAAGAGGCTGGTCATCGCGCCGGCTGATTACCCTGGCACCACTCTGCGGCAGGGGCAGGACGGACTAGTGACGCGGGCGATCCTCGAGGCGCTGGACGCCATTCCCCTGGAACCAGGAGTCCCCCGTGCTTCGAGGGTACCCGCAGTGACCAGGGTGTCCTCTGGGTCACTTGCTCGGATGACCGAGCGAAGGCCTGGTTGCAGTCTGTAACGACTCATATGTTCCACATGCAATTTCAAATGTCCGCGCGATACTCGCGCAATCAGGTGACTCTCCAGTTTGATCGATGGATCATTGCGCATGTCCATCGACCAAACGTCGATATAGTAAACGAACGCGATGGCTCGATCTCTTTCGTTCCGGGGTCGTCAAAGCGACATCATCTCTAAAATCGCTCATCAGGAATCTCGTATCATCATCGTGAACATATCGGCATGGCCATCCGATACTGCGACAACTATCCAAACCAGTGACGAGAGAAGATTCCGAGTTGTGAGGAAACCCCGGAGCAGGAGAAAGAGCCAACGCGGGATACAGCTCCAGAATCGGAGGAATTTCCGAGAAGCAAAAAATAAGCAATACGCCTATTATCACCTCATTCAAATATTTCGAGCAGCGGATAACTATGCGCATGACTGCTGCCTAAAGTTGTCACTATCCCTATAATACGAGTGAATGTGGAATGCGGGAATGTGTGTATTTGTATGTATCATTTCAAAAGGGAAACATATGGTCTTCGCGTAATTTATTATTTTACTTTGATATAAATAAATGACCCAGTATCACATTATATAACAATGTAAGAAATATTACAAGTCCATAGTACCGAACCTGGCACCGTGGGACGGTGCCAAACTCCAAGTTCTGGACAAAGAGTGCATTCCCAGGCTGATAAGAATGACCGCGGTGTTCCCCGACACTAGCGAGGATTTGCACATCCTCCTCGCCAGGATGCAAAGGCAGAATTCGGGACTGCGCACTCCCATGTGGAGAATGTGGGACCGGAAAGTCGGTCGGGGAGCCGTACACGCGGTAATTAGGGTGAACGCCAAGTCCCTTGAGAGGCTGAGGGAGCACAATCTCGCCCCTCACTTCGGACTGACCCGGGCTCGTTTCTACGAGGCCCGACTGAGAACCGGGGGGGGGGGGGGGGTGGAGGCCCCCGTGGCCGCTCAGGGAGAGGCACCGCAGAAGGGATCTATCGACCCTGCGGTAGCCATGGAAATCGAGCTCGCCGGAGATGCGACCTCTCAACTCGAGAGGGTGGAGCAGGGACCCTCCAATGGGGCACCAGCGGCCAATACTGCGGGGCTCGCAGAGGCGGGTGACTGCCCCGAGCGTCCGGAAAAGCGAGGAAAGAGGGCCAGAGGCAGACCAACAGGGGCGCAAGGCCTTTCGAGGATGGGCCTGATGGAGACGCAGAGGGGAGTCCAGAGGACACTCGATGAGTCTCTAGTGGGTCCGTCCAAAGCACCTCAGGGGATTGCTGATAGATCAGTGGACCCTGAGGTACAAGTAAGCGAGGGCAATAGCCTGCACTAAAAAGCATGGGCCCCCACCACCTCCCCACACCAGAAGGAGAAGGGCTAATACTGCAGCCAATACGGATGTAGCGGGCACCCAGTTCTCCTAAATCAACCTGCAGCATTGCATTGCGGCCTCAGCTGTTCACAGCCGGGACCTTGCAGTGGGGCAGACAGACATATCCCTGATACAAGAACCTTGGATTAACAAGGGGCTGGTGAAGGGGATAGACCAAAGAAACGGTACACTAATATACGATCATACAGAGCCCGGCCCAAGGCCTATAACTTTGTATCTAAAAGACACAGCGCCCTGAAGTTAGGTAGACTATGCAGCAGAGATTTGGCGGTGGTATCGGTCGCGTTGAGATTGGGCGGGGGATGGACGGATCTCGTAGTCTGTTCGGCGTACCTGCCCCACGGCCCGAACAAGCCCCCCTCCCCCTCACGGCAGAACTAAAAGCAGTGATAGAACTCTGCCGTAAAGAAGGGCTAGACCTGGTGATAGGGTGCGACGCGAACTCGCACCACCTCATCTGAGGAAGCTCGGACACAAATGAGAGAGGCTCGGCTATGCTGGAGTACCTCTCGTCGACGAATCTGGAGATCCTGAACAGGGGATTGAAGCCCACCTTTGTCACCGCAACGAGGCAAGAGGTTATCGATCTCCCGCTGGGCTCCCCAAGGCTGGCACAGTGTCTGAGGGAGTGGAGAGTGGATGATGAGGACACTCTCGGACCACCGACGAATATCATTCAGCCTAGAAGCCAAAGGGGCCCAGCACGATGTGGTCACCTATCGCAACCCAAGGGCCACCCACTGGGACCTCTATGAGAGGGATCTGGAAGATAGGCTCGGAGAGGCAGGAGGCTGGCTGAGAATTAGAGGCAAGATCGAGGGGGGAGTGAGCTCGCTCACCTCCTCCATCATCCATGCCTACGAAGCAGCGTGCCCCCTCAAGGCATGCAGCCAAGGAAAGAAAGTGGCATGGTGGAACAAAGAGCTGAGCCGACTACACTCCAGCTCCCACCGCCTACTCAACTGAGCTTTGAAAACAAAGACAGCAAACGGACTGGGCTGCGTACAAGGCCGAACAGCGGACCTACAAAAAGTCTACAAAGAAATCGAAATTGGATGTCTGGGGAAAATTCTGCAAGGAAGTTGAGGCTCAGCCTACAGTGGCCCGACTCCGCAGAGTCTCCGCCAATAGCCCGCAATTCAAGCTTGGTGGACTCACTCTTCCTAACGGGGACGTGGCGGTGAAACACGAAGACATAATGGAACACGTACTGAAGGTGCACTTCGCTGGTTCAAGACTGGCTGAGCGAGGCCCACAAAACGGGGACTTGCTCGTCGTTACCGGACCGGGCGATTGGGACATCGCCGCGAAGGTGGTCACATACTACAGAATCCGATGGGCATTGGACTTCTTCCACAGGTTCAAGAGCCTAGGGGCCGACGGAATCTTGCCGGCCCTCCTTCAGAAGGGGGAAGGGGGAGAACCTGATCAGGCACCTAAATTTCATCTTCAGATCCTGTCTGGCACTAAGATATCTGCCAAAAGCCTGGAGAGAGGTCATTATAGTGTTTGTTCCAAAACCGGGAAGAACCAGATATGACCTGGCCAAGGCATTTAGGCCCAACAGCTTGACGTCATTCCTGCTTAAGACCATGAAGAGACTCGTTGATAGGTTCATAAGAGACGGGGCGCTGGTGAGAGCATCAGTGCACCAGTCTCATCAGGCGTACCAGGCGGGCTGGTCCGTAGAAACGGCACTCTATTGCCTGATCCGGGAGATAGAGGGCGCACTCAACAAGAAGGAGGCCACTCTATACGTCTTCCTAGACGTCGAAGGGACGTTCGATAACACGTCATTCGGCGCGATCTGTGAAGCGGCAAGGGACTTCCAAGTCGAGGACACGGTCATCGAATCGGATGCAGTTCATGCTCCGATTGCGAATCATAACGGCCAGTCTTGGCGGGACGAGTGTCAGGGCGCACGTCGGCAGGGAGTGCCCACAGAGGGGAGTAACCTCATCTCTGATGTGGATCATGGTGGTCGACGGGCTCCTGAGGAGGCTCGCGAGACTGAAAGTCAAAGTAGTGGGCTTCGCCGATGATGTATGCATCGCGATCAGCTGCAATCACCGGGGAGCAATGGCAAGCGAGATGCAGAAGGCACTCGACATCGTGGAGAATTGGTGCGTGTTAAAGTCGTTGAGGGTCAATCCCAACAAGACTGAGACGGTACTATTCACCAAGCTATTCGGGGCTGAGCTGGCGTTCTCCCCAGAGGTCTGATACCTAGGGGTGACACTGGACCGCAAACTCAGCTAGAAAAGTCACATCTGTGATCAGGCTCGGAAAGGGGTCCCGACTTTCTGGGCCTGCAGGAGGATGTTCGGACAAACGTGGGGACTAAAACCTAGAATGGTCAGATGGATTTACACTGCCATCCTGGTCCCGCAATAAACTTACGCCTCCCTGGTTTGGTGGCCCGCACTTAAGCGGGAGCAAAATAGGAGGGCTTTCAGCAGAGCTTACAGGCTGATGGGACTGGGGGTGACAGGTGCAATGCGCACCTCTCCCACCCTGGCTATAGGACTTCGGCTCAACATCCCGCCCCCGTATATTACAGCAGAGGCGGGGGCAAGAAACGCGGCCAGCCGGGTGCTCATCTGCGGACAGTGGAGAGATGCAACCTTCGGACACGCAGCGGTTCTTTCGGGGGCGGGGGACCTGGAGCAGGTTAGCCGACTCCGTGGCGACTGATGCCGGCGGGAACACCACTTCCAGTACAACTATACGGGCCTCTTCCCCGACAGACAGGCGTGGGCGGAGGACCAAAGACGCATACTGTCACCGGAGGGACTAGTCTGGCACACGGACGGGGCCAAATCGAGTGCAGGAGCGGGAGCAGGCGTGTGGTATGGGGAGCCACGGATGGAGGCATCCTACGCTCTGACCCATACTGCGGCTGTCCTCCAAACAGAGCTGTTTGCCATTAGGGCTTGTTATCGTAGTATCCGGGACAGGGCCTACACTGGCAAGCACGTCTATATATGCTGTGACAATCGTACCGCGCTCGGACTTCTACACAGTGTTGTGGTCAAGTCCGAGCTGGTCAAAGACTGCATAAACCTGTTGACACTAATAGGAAGCGCCAACAGAGTCAAGTTATTCTGGGTGCCGGGCCACAGCGGCATCCAGAGCAACACCAGGGTGCACGGGCTCGCCAAGATCGGTGCTTCATGGCTCAACCCGGCGTGCCTATGTTCCATAGGTTTTACCCAGCAGTTCATGAGAGGGGCGACCTCAAAGTGGGTCGCAGAACGTGTCGCGGGCCTCTGGGAACGGAGCCCAGGGATGAGGCACATGAAGACTTTGTTCTCTGGTCCCGCAGAAAAGCTAGGCACCGAGCTATCATGCCTCGACCGGGCTCAACTGAGACTGGTTGTGGGGATGGTTACGGGACACTGGCACACGGGAGAACACCGAACGCGTCTGGGGCTCTCTGAGGACCCGGACTGCAAGAGGTACCACAGCGGGATGGATACTCCTCTCCATCTAATAATGAGCTGTGGCGGGCTCGAGGACATCAGAAACGACGTCCTTGGGACCACTGTCGCAGATGGCTTCGACCTGGCGGTCGCGGGGGCGGCCGTACTCTTTAGCTTCACGCGGGAGGCCGGCTTGCCCTTGAGTCCGTCATGGTAACGGTATGCCCATTAGGGGCTCGCGCACAATGGTCCAAGGGACTGAGCGCCCGGTTAACATCATATATAAAAAAAAGTAAACGATTTATCTAAAATTTTCTAACTTCAATTTTTAAACGCGTTTTTCTCGGAATGGTGTTTTTCAAAACGGTGTCCACTCTCAAAGGAAGAGTTTTGAAGATATCTATTTCCAATTTTGAGAGAACACTTTGAACGTCATTCTCTATCGCGCTATGGAAGCTTTTTTTTTAAATCTTCCTATTTTTTTTTACGAAAAACTGTCGGGAAAAAGAACCAAATTTGATATTTTTATCCAAAACCGCCGCCATTTTGTCAAATTACAAAAAATCTCTATAGCGCGATATCGACTTTCCTACAGATTAATAATCTTTTTGAAATTTTTGCTTTCAAAATTTCAACAATTTATTTACTTCTTGTATACTAAATAAATGAAAGTAAAAAAATTATTTTATATTCGGTATGAATATATTTATTTATAAATAGAAAACCAGACCGATTAGTTTATTACAACATTTAAAAAAATCGCGACAATCAGTGATTTTTCGAAGGGTCACACTGAGACGATCCCTTAATACATGTTGGAACGATTTTCCTTAAAAGAAAATGTACACTTGTTTCGATCAATTGGATTATTTTTTATCTTTTGTTTTTTTTTTAATTTTTTTTTCGAGGTGTCGACGCTCGTATTTCATACGGGAGGTTGAGGGCGAGTGAATATTACAGGATTTAATAAAATCAATAATTCCTTTTTTTTATTTACCTAGCTAATTGATACAGACTATGATTATTTCGTTATTTGTTAGGGTAGAACTTTAAAAGCAAAAGAGTTTTATTTTTTTTCTTTGATAGTTGAAATTGGATTTTAAAGAGTCGTAGACGAATCAGATCAAAAGGTTTATGGGCGTTGGTTCCTCCTAGGTATTGGCCCTCCTACTCGTGTTATCGACCAAGCCTCTCCTCGATCCCCCTCCTACTACCACCGGTCGAGCGATTTTGGCAATTGGCGTGATCGCTTCCTTGGTTAGTCAATGATCCAGGAGCGCGCGGTTCAGAGCTCACGTGCGTGTACCGTGGGGCTGGTGTTGTGTTGGTGTTTGTGAGTGAGTGTTGTTTGTTTTCGTGCATCTGAGGTGGACAGCTGCGATCGTGCGGCGTCTTCCCCTACGGTTCTTCTTTCTGTCCCCCTCCGCGATCGACACAACGTACAGGTAGGCAAGTGTCGTTGAACTTTGTCGATTATTGTGCCAGAGCGAAAACTAATATTTCGTCTCTGTTTCGGACACGTGCGGACCAGCTGATAGCACGAGCCCGTATAATTTGGTTATAGCACCTTCGTGCTATTTCTCGGGCCCTTGCGTCCCGGATCTCTTGGCTCAGCTAAGGTCTACTGTTGCAGGTTGGAGAAAGTCTGCTGCAAGGTACGAAATTTCGGCCTTTTAAAGTCGAAAATCGTGTGTTCTTGTTTCATTTCTGTGACTTTCCTTTGCAGGGATAGGTGGATGGCCGTGCCCAATCAGCTGATTCGGTTGTCCCACTCGCGGATTTAAATGTCGCCGCCCGTGCTGCGTGGGGGTTATGATGGCGTGAGACGATACCCGTCTCAATAGATATTCCTCTATAGAAAATCCCAAGTGAAATTTTACTATGCTCACAAACAACTCAGAGCGACCGCGCAGAGTTAATATCTTGATCAGTTTTGTACACCGTATTATTTTTTATTTAACAGTGAATGAGCCTTTTCTCTCTTGATTATTTGCCTATAATATACATAATATAATAAACATTGATAATCGATCTTTTCAATTATCAATTTCTTTATATTTTTGTTGCAGATGACCAGGACGCCAACGACGAGTCGGACAAAGATAATGAGAGCGTTTTGTGCGAGCCTCATGGACCATCAATCTCGAAGAAGCGCTATCGTTCATCGGGTGAGTTTTTCAATTTTTTTTTATGTTTAATGTCGATCATTTTTTTACGCTATTATTTTGGATTCAACACTGAATAACAGTTTTTCTGTGTTGATTAATTATCCAAAAAGTGTAGTAGTCAAAATATGATCATTTATTGCGTGTGTACTTGGGGAATGTCGGTGAAAAGACATAGTGGTTCGGTTTTCGGTGCATGGCTTATAGGTAATATACAGGGTGGTCTACGTAACTTGCTCACCTCGAATAATTGTTAAAATAGGCGTTGTATGAAAAAAATGTTTAGACAAAAGAGGCACAACAAAGGCCTCTTTTGTCTAAAACAAATACTCTTCTATTCAATTTTTTATGCTATTTAATATTTCGGTATAAAAAATATAGCATTCCATTTAAGATAAAAAAGTTGATCTTCGAATCTCTGAAACGCCTCCACCTATTAAAAAAATATATGCACCACATAATGTGCCCCTTGAAATCAGGCAACTTTTGTCTAAACATTTTTTTCATACAACCCCTGTTTTAGGAATTATTCGTGGTGAGCAAGTTACGTGGACCACCCTGTATATCTAACGTTAATAAATGTGCTTTGTGTAGACGATTGAGGCGAGTTTAAATTAGTAATTCCGCATGCGAAAGTAAAGAGAAACACTTTAAATCACGTTTGTATTTTGCCGGCCTGAAAATTACCCGATTTTTGAGAAGTTTGATTCATGAAAATTACAAGTTATGAAATTGGAATTTTTGTCATTTATTAAGTAATATGTCTGTTACAATAAAACAGTAATTAAAATTAAATATTCAAGAATGGGATTTATGAGAGAATAGCAATGAACTTTACGCCGGAAAAAAAACATTGACCAATGGCAGTGGGGGACTTTTCATCAAACGCTTGCATGAAATATAAAAATTAGCCACATTTGTGAAAAGTACAAATGCCACTCTGTCCCGAACTATAATTAACGGAGTGTGTAACAATTTGACAAAATATCTCAAGTTGAAATTGTGCAGTAAAAATGTCACACTTGTTTTAGTTTTGTCATTTTTTAAAATTGTTAACAGTTACATAGACTTTTCTGTTAATAACGTACGTTTCATCATAACAAATAATGTAACGTAAGTTTTAAAAGAGATGTGAGATAAGTCATTGAAAATTATAGGAATCATGTCACAATGTTTCTGTTCTGTGTGTGTTGCGTTTCACCTAATGTGGCACGTACTCCGCATTGTCGATTGTTGATTGGGACAACAAATTATTCCACCATCACTTACCACTTATGGATAAAGTTTATGATGAAATAAGGCGTTCCATGGATGATTGCTAACTGTGCTCAATCTATGTTTGCTTTAAGGTTATGGATAATCATTACAGATTATCGAATGCGGTTTGTCGAATGATAATTTTCATGCTGGTGGTGCTGGTGATAGAGTGGAGAGGCTCGCAATTAGTACGCAATTAGGCTCGCAATGTGCGCAGACACATTGCGACGCTCCGCGCATGAGTAAAAATCGGAAACGGAAGAACGAATATCAATATAATAAGCCAGCCGATTTTGTGGAATATCTGCAATAAAAATTGGTGCATGCGTGCCACACATGTTTTTTTGTTTGTAATATCTGTCCGATTTGTCATATCAGAATGTCCTTCAGACAGCTGGACGTTCATGATCTGGAGGAGTCTGTTGAAAAGTTTTCAAGATGCTTATCTTCAACGCCGAACATGCGTGGACAACATTGGAGAGGATCGCGACCCGAATGGAGCCAATATGATCAGTGTGGAATATTTGTCAGTCGCAGGTTGAGATCAATGACCTCCGATAAGGCAAATGAAATAAAGTCGGAAATATGTGATATTATCACCAAGGAATAATATTCGTGAAGGAGCTATGTGCAGTTGTCATAGATAAAAATCGCGATTTTGTTTCACAAATTAAATGTATATTGTAATTATATTGTGACTATAAGTTAAAATTTTTAATCGATCCGTTACATAGTTTTTGAGATTATCTCCAGATATTGCCTTTTTCAAATATACTACAATTCCAAAATCTAATTTATTCGTCCGAGATGATTGCACATGGCCCGTTAAGAAAATATTTATACATGGTGAATCACGTAACCTGAAACTTTGCAATATCTCGAAAAATACGCATCGTACAGAAAATGCGTCGAATCGAAACTTTAACTTTAGCCGAGGGGGGCATCCGCTCGTGCTTAATTATACTAACCACGCTCCCTGTCGGCGGGGCGGGGGGAAACTTTGATATCTTAAATAGGAACCCCTATTTTTTATCGCAAATTTGGATTCTACGTCGAAAACCACGTATGATTTGTCCGAAACATTTGTTGTTTTTTGCGATTGGTGGCGATATAATCGCAAGTAATGAAACAGAAATCGAATGAATAAAAAACAGCGAAACACGTATTTAATATTTGTGCGACGGGCTGTTCAATGATGATAGCGGGGTCATTGGTAGCATAATTCGGGAATGACGAGAAAGACGTATCAGATTTCTATTCCCTTCGGGATGCTTGATTAACTTGAATCACCTTGACTCTCACCTTTCGAGCTGCTTGATTAACGTGAGTAAGGGAACTCACATTAATCGACAGTGAGATGCAAGGGAGCATCTCACTGTTGAATTAAATGATCGGAATCTTGTCCGTGAACTTCAATACATTTGTTGATCCTTGTTTCTAATTATTGTACACAACTGAGAAGTTCGCGACTAGTCGAATGAGTATTGATTCGATCAATCATAATGTTCATTTGTGTAATCATAGCATTCACTCGATTAAACGTGAATAAACACGCACCTCAGACAAGAGCCTCTTCACGTTGCTAATTTTGTGAGAATCGTTGTGCAAATGGACGCGGTGACCATAGAAGAGAAAGTTGAAATGGTTCTTATTTATGGAGAATCTGGCCCGAACCTTCATCGTACTGTTAATCTTTACGCTCAGCGTTTTCCGGACGGGCCGCGAGTACGCACTTCATTTTATTACACTATCAAACAATTTATTGCCGAAGGAACTGTTCAGCCGAAAAAAACGGATTTGTCGAAAAACAGTAGCTAACCAAGATAGTACAATTACTGCATTAGCCGCGGTGGCTTATATTCCCCACATCAGCACACGAGAAATAGCTCGGGATTGCGGAGCGTCACAAGCTAGTGTTTTGAGAATTTTAAAGCACCATAAATACCATCCATATCACATGTCGTTGTACCAAGATATTCATGGCGTTGATTTTCAACATCGGTTAACATTTTGTCAGTGGGCAAGGGAACAATTACAAATGAACCGTAATTTCTTTCATTGTATGTTATTTTCTGACGAATCAACATTTACGAATCATGGAGCAATTAATCGACACAATATACATTATTGGAGCGTTGAAAACCCAGTCTGGTTGCGTCAGGTTGAGCATCAACGCCCTTGGTCGATTAAAGTGTGGTGCGGAATAATTGGCGAGAAAATCATCAGTCCCCAGATATTTGAAGGCCATTTAAATGACAGAATGTATGGAGAGTTCCTGGACAATACATTACCACAGTTACTCGAAGACCTAAGTTTAGAAATGCGACAGAATATGTGGTTTCAACATGACGGTTGTCCAGCGCGTTATTCGGCAGCAGCACGTGAAATTCTTCATCGAAAGTTTACTGGTCGCTGGATTGGTAGAACTGGTCCAATAACTTGGCCAGCCAGATCACCAGATCTGACCACGCTAGATTTGTTTTTGTGGGGATACCTCAACGAGAAAGTATACCAAGAAGTACCTATAACTCGGGAAAACATGATTGAACGAATCAGGAATACTTGCGCCCATATTAGTAGAGAGATACTTCTCACAATCAGTTGTGTGCGGTCATTTGAAAGAAGAATCGATAAATGTATTGAAGTTCAAGGTCACCACTTCGAACATTTATTTGAATAGTGAGAGGCAAAGAGACTCACTATAATCAAGCACCCCGAAAGGTGAGAGGCAAGGGGACTCACCATAATCAAGCACCTCGAAAGGTGAGAGGCAAGGGAACTCACGTTAATCAAGCACCCCGATGGGAACAGAAATCTACTACGTCCTCGTCGTTGTTCCTGGGTTACGCTAAAAGTAGTTTATTAACCAACCACGCCATCAACAAAAGGTAAGGGGAGGGGGTAACCGTGACATCATTAAACATCCCGTCAACGAATATTAAATACAGGTAGCCTTCATATAACACGGCATCTCATAACACGGTTTCGCTATAACACGATTCGTAAATTGCGGGAACCCTCCTACAACACGGTTTCGCTATAACACGATGAGAAAACTGCAAACACCTTTGTACAATATTGTACATA
Organism: Netelia fuscicornis; assembly: GCA_946811545.1. Lineage (NCBI taxonomy): Eukaryota > Metazoa > Arthropoda > Insecta > Hymenoptera > Ichneumonidae > Netelia > Netelia fuscicornis. Next base: position 20,916,004 of record OX328013.1, read on the forward strand.
CTTCTATAGCCGCGGCGAGGCTTACTGGCCTAAAGATACAATGTTGCGGAAATATTTATTTTCATCTCCGTGGCCTGAAACCAAAAGTGTTTCACGCTGCTAGTTGGCAGTCTGCCTCGACCCACGGTGTATTAAAGAACAATTTTTTCGTCTTTAAGGCATTGAGCTTCAGCCGCAAGCCATGTCAGATAAAGATAAAAAACAACATTTAAGAGGAAATTTATTTCTTTAGAAGTAAAGATACAAATCTTGGATCGTGTTGTGAAAGGAGAAAAAGCATCTCACATTGGAAAAATCCTTAATTTGAATGAAGCAACAGTCCGGACTATCAAGAAAAATGAAAAAGAAATAAGAAGTGCAGTTGTTGCAGGATCTTCGACATCCGCAAAACGTGCAGCTCGCCCCATGGCGCCAATAATTGAGAAAATGGAAAAGGCACTCAGCATTTGGATTGATAATTGCTGCCAAAAAAGAATTCCATTAGATGGCAATATCATAAGACAAAAAGCACTAAAAATTTACAAACATCTTAAAGAACAAGCAGAATCCTCTGTCAACCCAGATTTTGTGGCGAGTAAAGGTTGGTTCGAAAAATTCAAAAAGCGTTTTGCTTGATGATGACTGATCATGAAGCCGCTTGGACGTATCCAGAAAAAATTGAAAACATTATAGAAGAGCAAGGATACACAGCGGATCAAGTTTTCAATGCCGACGAAACTGGACTTTGGTGGAAAAAATGCCAAGTAGAACCTTTATATCGAAAAAAGAGCAAACTGCACCTGGATTTAAGGTGTCTAAAGATCATCTAACGCTCCTTTTGTGCAGTAATGCATCGGGGGTCTTCATGGTAAAACCTTTGCTAGTTTATAGATCTTTAACTCCTCGTGCACTTAAAGACGTAAATAAAAACACCTTGCCGGTATATTGGAAAGCAAATCCAAGAGCTTGGGTAACTGAAAATTTATTTAAAGACTAGTTTTCAAATTGTTTTGTGCCAAGCGTTGAGCGTTATTTAAAGCAGAACAATTTGAGCTTCAAGGTGCTATTACTATTAGATAATGCTCCATGTCACCCATAAGATTTGAATCATCCCAACGTCAAAATACTGTTCCTCCCACCTACCACTACTTCGTTGCTCCAACCATTGGATCAAGGTATTGTTTATACCTTTAAAGCGTATTACATAAGAAGAGTATTACAGTGGATTTTAAACATAACCGATTGAAAATCAATTAACGTAATGGAAGCTTGGAAGAAATTTTCAATCAAGCACTGTATCGAAATCATATCTTTGTCGCTAAAAGAACTGAAAACATCAACGTTAAATGCGTGTTGGAAGAAGATATGGCCCTCTTCGGTTGAAACAGAAAACGTGCGTGAATCGTCAGAAAATGAAGTTGGTACCATATTAGAACTCGCTAAATCAATCGGAGGCGAAGGTTTTGTGGATATAGCTATTGAGGACGTGCAAGATTTATTAGTGGAAGAAGCATTTGACGAAGCGGATTTGATTGAAATGGCATCCGAAGATATAAATCAAATCGATTTTGAGGACGCTAGCACTGATGAAGATTGTGCAGTGAATAATTTAACATTTAAAAAATTACCAGAAGGCCTAAGCTTAGCTGACAATCTCGAGTCATTTTTCTTGAATACAGACCCTTCCACTGAAAGAAGTCGAAAATTCAAAAGGGAGCTGCAAAACTGTCTAGCTCCATACCGAGAAATTTACAATGACTTGGTACGAACCAGCAAGCAGAGTACCATTACAGATTTTTTTAAGAGAAGAGATACAAAAACTTTAAATAAAGAAAAAAGTTCTGAAAGTGAGGGCGATATCATTCCACCGAAAAAACGTTCTCGGTTGATTATACTGAGCCGTGATGACGAAGAAATTCATTAAATTAGAGTTGTGTTAGATTAAAATAATATTTTTTGTTTTTTTTTTGCTTTGTGTTATACATACATTTATATTTTTAATAAAAATTAAGTTGTTCATGTAGAATTAAAAAAAACTATTTATTTTTGATAAGTTTCTGGAACCTAACCCTTCCTTTTTGTACTAGCTCTGAGTCTCATACAACACGGTTTCACACAACACGGCATTTTCTAGGAACCTAACTACCGTGTTATAAGAGGGTTACCTGTACGTATTTCGCTGTTATTTGATTCGTTTGATTTCTGATTTTTTTTTTTGATTCCTTTGATTTCTGTTTCATTGCTTGCGATTGTATCGCCACCTATCGCAAAAAGCAAATAATGTTACGGCCAAATCATACATGGTTTTCGACGTAGAATCCAAACCTACGATAAAAAATAGGGGTTCCTATTTAAGATATCAAAGTTTCCCCCCGCCCCGCCGACAGGGAGCGCGGGAGAGGGTATAATTGAGCACGAACAGATGCCCCCCCCCGGCGACATTAAAGTATCGATTCGACGAATTTTCTGTACGATGCGTATTTTTCAAGATATTGCAATGTTCCAGGTTACGCGATTCACCCTGTAGACGTCACTAATAATACATATTTAAAAATAGGAAGACAAGCTGAGAGGGACGACGACAACTCTACAAATAAAATATTGAAATATGAATAACGTTTTGCACGCTTCAGTAGTCAAGTAGATTAGTTCGAAATATAGTGCATGCATTAGTATAACAAAATTTTATTCGATAACAGGGAATTTAGATGAAGTGTATCGTCCTGAGTTCAATGCAGCACAGTTATGAGCTCAAGCACTTATTATCATATTCTTTGTGACTTATCCCCTTTATAATCGCCACACAGCGCATGACCAAGGAACGTCAGATGGAACAACGAAACATACGAGCAGAACATTTGACGCCCCAAAATGCGCCATTGGCTGAAACTGTGCACAAATTGCGAACTACTGCAGATGCGCTTAAGGATGTAACAGGAAGGAAGTACAGCCTTCTCATCAACGAATTTCATCGCCTGCTCGGCATCACATAGTCTTAGCCGATCTACGCAACAATAATAAAGTAGCTGGTGGCCGGAGGTGCGCCCTCGATGACAAATTGATGGCTGCGTCTATTTATAAGCGGGCGCCGAGGGCTTATGAATATCTGCAACAATTGTTAACGTTGCCGTCAGTGAGGACGATTTTGCGAATTTTACAACAAATTTGTTCCGGCCACGCCGGAATTCGCACGGCACCACCGCTGGCGTGATCGAACGCTGATCGATTGAGGTGGCAGCGTCGCGCTTTGTCCGAAAGACGCTTCCCTCTCTTTGTCGAGTCGGTTAACGGCGAGCGGTTAACGGACGCCGGTTAATCGCCATTGTCTGAGAAGCTCGGCGACAGTTAAATCCGTGAGTCGGACAGTCAAAATCAGCTGATTGGGCGAGGGCATCGACCTATCCCGGCAACAGAATATCGCGAAAATCAGACAAGGACGGACGATTTTCAAGTATAAAAGGCCGAAATTTCGTACCGCAAGTCAGACTTTTCTCAACCTGCAACAGTAGACCTTGACTGGGCCAAGAGAACCGGGACGCAAGAGCTCGAGAAATAGCACGAGGCTGCTATAATTAAAGCACACGAGCTCGTGCTATCAGCTGGACAGCGTGGATTTAAAACAGAGTCGAAATATCATATTTCTCTCTGGCACAGCAATCGACGAAGGTCAACGACACTTGCTTACCTGCACGGTGTGTCGATCAAGGAGAGGGACGCAGAGGAGAACCATAGAGGAAGACGTCGCACGGACGCAACTGCATACCTGAGACGCGCGAAAATAAACAAATCGCACGCACATCACGATACCCACACAAACTTCGGAGTACCAACACGCTATCAGCCACGGTACACGCACTGGAGCTCGGTATCGCACATTTCGGGCATCGACGGACCCAGGACGCGATCACGCCCATCGGCAAATCGCCAGACCAGTGGCAGTAGAAGGGGGAATCAAGGAGAGGCTTGATCAAGGGCTAGGAGGAGCCAACCACAATCATTCTATCGTTCTGACTCGCACAAGATTCCTTAATATTCACATTTCAATTATCAGAAAAAAAAAGAATACAATTTTCTTTATGCTTTAAACTTCTTTTCATAATAACGAGGATAACAATCATAATCATTTAGCACGTAGTAATTAGTTAGGAAAATAAATATCAAATTATTATCTTTATTCAATTCTTTCTAAATAATTTCACCCTCAACCTCCTGCATGTGACACGATCGTCGGCACCTCTCAAAGAAAGAAATAGAATTGAGATCGTGACGTCTCAACACCGACGTCGCTTATCCCCGTCTATTGCTCGAAACGATCGCGATAATCTCGACCCGGCTTTGTTATATGTTTTAATTCTGATTTGCGACGACTAATGGCAATAATTATTTAATTCCTTTGGATGGTAGAACACGAGGCGCTCATGAAAGAGTATCGCTCGACGGGCTCCTTTGTCCAGCTCAGTCGGCTCAAGGTTATAACTAATATTGTGACAAGTATTGACAAGAATAAACGCTGTGACTGTAATATTGTGAGTGGTGTTAATTTGTTGAAAACAGCCTTTCCTCGCCGACCAGATCCTCGCTCAAACAAAATTCCTATGAGCACGGGGATCAAGCGTCGTGTGATGGATCACCTCCGGTCGCTCGTTGTAAAAATGAAGCGAAAAGATCAGCAAACTATTCGGGTGTTTGATGAAATGTCGCTCAAGAGATGGGCTCAATTTAACAAGTGTTCGAGCGATGATCTGGAATGCGGATAACGATAGCGAGACCAAAAAAAACACACACACACAATTTCGAGCCGATCTAGTCACAACGCCAGTTGGTCGTACTTTATTCACGTCAAGTAGAGCAAGTACTAGAGCACACAATGGACTGCGATAGTCAATACAGAGTACAGCGATGGTCACAAAAGTCGTAGAATGCGATGGTCGATGCACATAAGCGAGGGTCTAATAGTATAAGCGATGGTCTAATACCATAAGCGATGGTCTAATAACGTAAGCGATGGTCTAATAACAGAAGCAATGGTCTAATACAATAAGTGATGGTCTGATAACGCAAGCGATGGTCTCATAGCGTAAGCAATGTTCTAATAGCAGAAAAGCAACTCGACAACTGCAACAGCATGAGAACTGGCCGCGAGACCGGTTCTGGCGAGCCACGAGGCGAGCGAGCGAGCGTCGTAGAGGGGGGAGCATCACTAGTCGATCGACGCAGATTCCTCTATCGATAGCTGCAGGAATGTCGCGCGGCAAAGTTAAATATAATATATTTCGACGTCGCCGAAACAACGAGAGACGGTAATGACGACGATTTCAAAGACTTCGGCGAACGGTGAGCGATGGGAGTCGAAGCCGATCACGCCCTCGTATTCATGGCTCAGGGCCTGGGTCAAAGGTGGAAACAGCCCGTTGCATATTATTTTTGCAAAGGAACGATTAAAACACAGTTGCTCCGACGTCTCGATGTCGACGTAATCAAAGCATTGGAGTCTACGGATTTGTATGTTGCAGCCACAGTCGGCGATCAGGGACCAACGCACCGCGAGGCTTTGCAGGCATTAATGCTTGACAACCAGAATGGCGACGCTGCCGCGTCCTTCATTGTAAACAATCATAAAGTATTCATACTTTATAGCACATCGCATCTTTTAAAACACAATCACGAAATAACTTCATGGGGAATTTTGAGAAATGAAAGACAGCTAACAGCGCTGCAAGTAAATTTGAATATCTGGGAGTTATTATAGAATCGGAAGGGAACGTTGCAAAATGATAACATATGATTAAGATGTACGAAATGGATGTGAGTTCGTTTAAATTTAACAGATTAAACGAACACAATCTATTTCCTACATCAAAAGAAAAGATGCGAGTGAAGTACGCGGCTCAGCTCTTAAGTAGCACGTCGGCGGCCATCTTGATATGCATATCAACGTTATCGCAAGACACCATTTTAGCGGGTGAAGTGGAGACGGCGAAAATAGTCAGCGATTTCGACGAGATGTTCGACGTCATGAATGGCCCAGCAAATCCGAAAGGGATTAAAAAAGACCAGCGATCGAAAGTTACACCAACGTCCTACCACGTCGGGAAATGGGCGCACTTCGGAAGGGCCGTCGACCACATGAAATTTGTTCGCTACACAGGCGAGACGTATCGGCCGCCGTGTCAGGACGGCATCGCAAAAACGTTGTCATCCATGCATGGGTTGTGGCAATATTTGCAGCAAGTCGGGTTTACAGGTTTGAAACTTCGTCTGCTGAACCAAGATCCACTTGAAAATCGTTTTGGAATGGTACGGCAACACGGGACTTCAAACGCAAACCCAACTTGCACACCTTTTGCAGCAGCGCTTAAAACCTCGGTTCTAACCGATTTTCAGGACCTAAGAGCAAAAAGGGCAATTGCAAAAACGACAGTCTCTCGGATCTGTCGGATCTTCGGGAGTTTTTAACATCGCCCGATATCGAAGCTAAGGACGTCAATGAAACGCAGGAACCGCAATATGAGGTCGTTGATCGGAGTTCTCCCAACGTCATCCATATCCCAGACGTGGATGATATTGAAATGAACACAGCGGATATGCTGAGCTCGTCAGCAATGGAGTCGGTGTCGTTCGTGGCACAATATGTTGTTAAGCAGTTGAAGTCATTTGTGCTGCGACGATTGCCGACTTGCGTTTATAACCGGCCATAATGAACCCTGGATTAATGCATCGCCGCAACTGATCAACCTTGTAACGATTCGGGTGGAAATCTTTCATGAGTGAATTCTTCATCAGCTTCATGATAAAAATGTCCAACAAACTTTTCGCTCGCAATTGCTCGTTCTGTGCGATACAACTTTTGTCACATGCCGGGAATACGGAGGACCAGCGACGGAACGAATTTTTGAAAGCATTAGCAAATTTTTGATAATGCACGGATGCAAAAATTTAAATGAATTTTTTCAAATTCAAGAGTCGCGGTCGAGTAACGCAACCAAGATTACGCAACTAGCTGGCTCTGGTAAATGGTGAGTTAAATATTTTTCAACTAAGATATTTCATTCAACATTTTGATTGCAATTAATATTTTTATGAACTTAAAGGGTCGTCCATGAACGTTAACATTAACCAAAAATTCCATTAACGAATTCTTTTAACAACATATAGCTTAGAACCGCTGCGAACTTGGACGCGTTATGGAAGCAATATCCCGGAATGGAACACAAGAATCAGGTAAGGATATTTCGGTAGGCAGCTTATAAAATCAGTTAGAGTTAGTATTATAATTTGTTTTCATGATTTCTTCAGGCAATTACCAATCCAAACGGAGTGATCCTGTTTATACGGCCATAACAAGCATAAAACAGATGAGTACACTACTAATTACATGTTTGATAGCATAGAAATGAGGAAACAGAACTCGTTACTCTCATAATTTTTAGTTGTGATTCTTTTCAGATGAAATCGCCGCTTTTGCTGTTGGCAACATGAAACGGGGCGATTCGCTTCGTACGAACATCAATGCGAGTAATGGATTTCGTCTTCATTTCATCAGCGGCTGACGCTGATAAAAATATGAGTAAACTAATATTTATGTACTTGTCAGGTTTGTCAGTTTGGTAATAGAGCGGAAGAATTCGTCACGGTATTAATTTTTGTCATTATTTTTTGCAGGAAATTTCTATACTCCGCCGTTTTCCCGTGCTGGCGAGACGAAACGCGCCATCCGGACATAAATGAACGATGAATTTCGTCTTTATTTCAGCAGGGGCCAACGCCGAAAAAAAGATGAGTATAATAATAACAATTTACTTTTCAAGATGGTCGCTTTGAGAATCGAGCGAAAGAATGCGGCATTATTTTAATTTTCATTATGATTTTTTGGAGGGAATCCCCTGCTAGTGACACTTGTTTGCCGGTAGAAAACATTTATAATAAAATTACATTTTACTAATGTTTAACTTTTGTAGCATGTAATATGTATAGCACTTAACATTTAATATATTTCGTATATTATCAATAATATTCTTTTTATACCTATGTATTGTAACGGGAGATTACACATCGGCACCAGGCGCAAGCCGAACAACAAATTCCAGATACAGTCCACGAAACCCCCGGTAGAGGGATAATAAACAAAATCCGCTCTCGCCAACGATATAGCCCCGAACAATAAATAAAAGGCCAACGAAACGCACAATTGATACCTGTGATCACAGCTCGATAAAGAGTATCAGTACTCAGATCGCTATAGGAGTACAACGGTGGGTGACTTTTTGAGGTGCGATATTATCACGGAAGTGTTAATTCGGAGAGTCTCATGTGTCTTTAAACCCGAGGAAACTATATGCGAAAAGAAGTCAGGGAAATTTAAAAGGCAACAGAACTGACCAGTACACTGTACAGTCAGCTGTCTCTCCGGCGGCCATCATCGCGCCAGTAGAGAAAGAGAGAGAGAGAGAGACGACAACATCAAGAGACTTTGGAAACATCACGCACCGACACACCAACACTGTCTTGACCAGACACAACAGACCTACACACACCGGTGGCTACGTCGATCATCGAGGAGAGAGATCGAATCAATAAGAGCGAGAAACGACGCAAGTAGTATGGTGCGCACTATGGCCACCCCCACTCCTATCCCCACTCCTTTCCCCCACTCCGCGGCCGCCGAGTGTCCGTGGCTTGGCGGGCTGTGGGCGCGGGGAGGGGAGGGAGATAGAGCGTGTCGGTATAGTGGAGCGCTTGTTCTTTTTTAATTTTTATTTTTGGCGTTTTATTAGCGGGGAGGGAATGTGTCGGTATAGTGGGGGTGTTGTTTTCATATTTTTTATTTTTAGATTTATTTGCTACCCCCACTCCTTTCCCCGCACCGCGACCGCCGAGTGTCGCTTCATTATTTTGTATTATTATTATTATTATTTAAATCTAGGACTCACCGTTTTTTGCTGCTACTCCGCCTCCACCTCTGCCTCCTCCTCCTCTGCAGGCACACACACACACACACACACACACACACACACACACACACACACACACACACACACACACACACACACGCACACGCACGCACACACACACACACACACACACACACACACACACACACACACACACACACACACCGTAGGGGGAGCCTGTAACCCTTATGCGGCGCGTCCCCAGGTGGCGGATAGTGGAACGCTCTCTAGATATAGGGGGTAGGAGGCAATTAAAATACCTCTCACGGACCAAACAGGTACGGGGACGATACCCCGATAACAAACGGTTATGGGAAGCACAAGGAAGGAGATACGGGTTACGGTGCAGGGGCGCGGATCCCTAGTACCGGCATTTGGGGGTGAGCAAGCAGGCTCCTAGACGTCGTCATCAAACGACTGCAGTGTTACAGAAGTGGTCCACTTGGCTTCTGTAGCATCTAAAGATACGAGTAATGAGAGAGAGCAGCCCCAATTCGCTGGAAGGACTAGCCAAAGCGGCCCATAAGGAGCCCAGAGTCGCGTCGACTCAGAAGCCAAAAAGACTGCGTTATGGAATCGGCATGAAAAGCTGATAAAGAACCTATTGCAGCATTTACAAGGCCGCCGGAACGTGAACTCGGAGACGAACTCGTCGGCAAAGAACCTCAGCGAGTCCTTCAAGAGAATGCAGCAACTGGACAGAGAAACTGCAAATCCTCTGACAGACGAAGGAATTAGCTGCTGTCAGGCCGAAATTTATTCTCGACCCACATCCGTAAAAAATATCCAGACGTCGCCTTCGCTTCAGGGAACGGCTCTGGGACCAACGGAGCGATAGTCTGAGGCCACGGAAGATCGCGAAAAAGAAGTCGTGCTGACGCCGGAAACAGCGGGGTCTCAAAAAAAAGCGTAAAGAACGCACACCGGCCACGGTTGAAGCGGAAAAACTGAAGAAACGGAAACATCGGGACGAAACTGCGGAACCCCAGCGTCAAGAGGAAACTGGACAGAACCAAACGTGGCAACAGGTAAAGGCACGCAGGCATCGACGCCAAAAGAAGAGAAAAAAGGAACCAATAAAGCAGCGTGAGCGACGCGCTCTACCCAACGCGCTGATGATTCGCGCCAAGGAAGGGAAGAGCTACGCAGATATACGCCGCAAGGTCAAGATGTTCGCCGACAGTCAACAGATCGGAGAGAGCATCGACAAGGTGCGTCGGACAAACACAGGGCAGCTGTTGTTAGTCCTGTGTTACGATTCGAGAATCCTTTATCTTTATACCTATCTCTAAACGTTTTCAAGTCTCGCATGGCGTACCGCACAACTTAGCGCAACGCACCAATCGCGTTACGAATCCACTATTTCTGTGCCAACCTCCAACGATTCCGAGGCATCGCACAATTCGTCACCTGCCTCGCGCCAGGTGACCTCACCTTAACGCGCCGTACCTCCGAACCCAGAAGAGCCACGCGCGAACTCGGGAAAAGCCCTCTGATTGGCTCGTTGTCGCGCGTACACCGTGCCGCGGACGACACCGTTCGCTATCTTCATTAACGATCTACTTACCCTAAGCACCCTTTCACTGAGTGACTCATCACACTAGCCCTAAGTAGCCACCAAAAATTTAGTATAAAAGGGCGACTTTTTGCACCAAGTAGTTAGTTACAATTTCAACGGGGACCAGCAACGCAACCACTTTGCGCAACAGAATCTGCGGAGCATTCTTGCTGGTCGTCCGTTTGAGTACAAAAGTTGTAAACTCATCGAGACTAAGCTTGTATATTGTACAGTAATCTTAGAGTCAAAAAGTAACGTGCTCATGAAAAATAAAAGTCTGATAACTGAACTCGCGTCGACCATATTCTTTTCACTCCTCACCGAGACTACAAGAATCATCGTCGCATCGCATCGAGCTTCGTCAGATCACCAGCACTACACGACCAGCGAAAGAGTGAGTCGAATCTTTCTCATACAACCTTTCGTATAGGTCAAGATTGACCATCGGACTAGTCGAAAACGACGGTGCCGTCCTAGTCGAAAACCCCTCCGACGAATTGTAGTAAAGAAAAGGCGAGATTTCCGTCCCTGAAGGAAAGGGCTTAATTGCCTTGCCTCGAAAAGAGAAATCGAACCGTGTTACGCATTCCCATATTCGATAGAGTTCAGCGGATTGTAACACCTGGACAAGAAGAGCAACGATAAGGCGGAAAAACTACGAAAACTGGTGGCAGAGGCCCTAGCAGACGATGCGGACGTAGTAAGCAGAACGCAGCAAGTCGACCTCGAAATCAAGGACCTCGAAGAGTCTGCCACTAGACAGGAAATAGTGGAAGCTCTCAAGAAAGCAGCGGGAGATGACAGCGAAATCCCAGACGACGCGGCCAAGTCACTTCGGAAAGCATACGGGGGAACCCAGACCGCCTCTGTTAGACTACCCGTGAAAACCGCACGAAAAATAGTCGGGGATGAGGGAAAGATACGAATCGGCTGGGTAAGATGTCGCATTAGAAAGGTGAGGAAGCCCATCAAGTGCTTCAAGTGCTGGCACTTTGGGCATCTCTCCACGAAGTGTGAAAGCGAGTTGGACAGATCCGACCATTGCATCAAATGCGATGAAGCTGGCTACAAAATCGCCGCGTGCACCAAGGAGGCACGATGTGTACTGTGCACTGAGAACGAAAAGAAGGAAAACTGCGACCATGCGGCTGGTAGTAGTAGATGTCCGGCCTACAAGAAGGCTCTCCAGGCGCTGACGACTAAGCGATAATGAAAGTACTGCAACACAACCTCAATCGTTGTGAGGCCGCACAGGAACTTCTTCTGCAGATGGTACGAGAACTGAAACCAGACCTCCTGATAATCTCGGAACCATATAGGCGTCTCAATACCCAATCCTGAGTTTCCGACGCCACCGGAAAAGCTGTGGTCTGGTCATGTGGCAACTCCCCCTTTCAGGAGGCTGTCGACAGCACGGAGAAGTGCTTCGTAAGATCGAAGCTTGGGAACATCAACTTTTACAGTTGCTATGCCCCGCCCAGTCTAACTCACGAAGAATTCTTGGAGTTACTCGCCAAACTGGTCAGCGACGTAAGGGAGCACTTCCTGTGGTCATTGCAGGAGATTTCAATGCTTGGGCAGTTGATTGGGGGAGCAAGAAGACAAACCCGAAGGGCCGAGCGCTGTTAGAGGCAATGTCCTACCTGGATGTTGTCCTGCTAAACAGTGGTGGAGAACCGACCTTTGTCCGAGGAGAGAAGAGCTCCATTGTGGATCTCACATTCGTTAGTGGCAGTCTAGCACGAAACAACAAGACGTGGAAAGTGACCGATGTTTATAACCTCAGCGACCACCGGCTAATCTCCTGGGAGGTAACCACTGACCAGGGAAAACGTGGATCGGCACCGAGAAAGACGAACACTTTTGGCTGGAAGACGGGTTGGTTCGACGAGAGCCTGTACGCTGCAGCACTGGATGACAGACCGATCGAAGCTGGCAATGCGACAGAAAAATCGGAAGAGGTCATGAGAAGGATTATTGAGGCCTGCGATGCCACAATGCCTCGAAAAAGGGCCACAAACCGACTCCCGCCGATGTATTGTTGGAATAGCACTATTGCTTAAATCCGTCAGGAATGCATTCGGGCAAGAAGGATATCCCAGCGAGGCCGGGGAAAACCCAACTTTCCGGAACTGGTGGCAAAGCGTAGGGACGCGCGGCGGCGACTGACCAAAACTATAAAGTACAGCAAGATGCAGTGTTGGGACGAGCTCCTCAACCAAGTCGACGGCGATCCGTGGGGCAGGCCCTACAAAGTGGTCATGACGCGGCTGAAAAGTCAACCGATGCAAACGCCAAAGAGCGCGGACCTACTGCGAGAGATTGTCTCGGTGCTGTTTCCACGGCAACCTGAATACAACCACCAGATTGAGCAGAATGTACAAGTGAGGATACCTCCGGTCACACTGGAGGAACTGAAGAGGGCGTGCGCGCGAGTGGGAAACACGAAGGCCCCTGGCCTGCATGGGGTACCAAATATCGCGCTCAAGGCAGCCATTATTGCGATGCCCGGAATCTTCCTGGACATGTACGACACATGTCTCCGGGTAGTCACATTCCCGGCCAAGTGGAAGCAGCAGAGGCTAGTTCTTCTCCCCAAAGGGAACAAGCCACCGAATAATCCTTCGTCCTATCGGCCTTTGTACATGCTGGATACGGCTGGAAAGGTCTTAGAACGAATTATCCACGGAAGAATTGAGGGGGTGACCGAAGAACATCTCTCGAATAACCAGTATGGTTTTCGAAAGGGTCGCTCCACGCTCGACGGCATCGACCTCGTTGTTAATACCGCGAAAGATGCGATCGCCGGCGAAAGGCGGGAAGGAGGTAGAAAGCAATACTGTTTAGTGGCAACACTCGACATAAAAAATGCTTTCAACACCGCTAGATGGGACTGCATCATGGACGCCCTTGCGAGAATGAATGTCCCAGGATATTTGCGTAGGATGGTAGCGAGCTACTTCACCGACAGAGTGCTCAAGTACGACACAGAGGACGGACCTAAAGAATACCGCGTGACCGGAGGGGTACCCCAAGGATCGGTACTTGGGCAACTACTCTGGATCACCATGTATGATGGACTCCTCAAGCAGGTGCTGCCGAGAGCGGTGAAGCTAGTAGCCTTTGCGGATGATGTAGCCCTCGTGATTGTCGAAAAGCGCCTTGAACATATCAACAATCTCTTCGATGTCACTTTCGAGAGGATTCGTCGATGGATGGAGACCGTTGGCCTAAGGCTGGCTAAGCAAAAGACTGAGGCGGTTCTGATTACCAGCAGAAAGAAGCTGGAGACGATCGTGTTACGAGCAGGGGAACACGAGATCACTTCCCAACCCTTTATTAGGTACTTGGGAGTGATGATCGACACCAGGCTCAAGTTCAAGGAGCAAGCAGAGCATGTTGGTGCCAAGGCCGCCGTGGTGGGGGCAACGCTATCGTGGCTCATGCCCAACGTAGGAGGACCAAAACAGAAGAGGAGAGCACTCCTGTCGTCCGTGGTGACGGCGGTTCTTACATATGGCATCGCCATCTGGGCCGACGCACTAACACTGCAGAAATGCCGAAGGAGGGTGGTCCCCACCTACAGACTGAGCACGTTACGATTGGCCAGTGCCTTCCGTACAATGTCAAAAGACGGCGCGGGCGTGATCGCCAGCGTGGTGCCGATTACAATTCTAGCTGAAGAACGGCGGGCTTTGTACCGTCGAAGAGGGACGACGGATCGGAGTACGGACGCACTGAAGACGGAGGAACGATGGAAGAGCCTCCAAGGGTGGCAGCAAACTTGAGATACCTCCACGAAGGGGAGATGGACCCATCGACTGATCGCCAAAATAGACAGATGGGTAAACCGCAGGCATGGTCACGTCAATTATTACATGACGCAAATGCTATCAGGGCATGGTTGCTTACGGGCGTATCTCTACAAATACAGGTATGAGGAGTCCCCACAGTGCCCAGTCTGTAGTAAAGAAGAGGAGACTGCGGAGCACGTTTTCTTCACGTGCCCACGCTTTGACCTGCAACGAGATCAACTGGAAGGTGACATCGGACAGAGAATCATACCGGAGACGCTGGTGGAAGCGACGCTGACATCGGTAAAAGCGTGGACTGCGATAAACTCGTTTGCCACAGGATTCCTGAAAGACCTGCGGAGCGAAGAGCAGATGAGGAGACAAAGAGAAAAGGAAGGAATGAACCAGAACCCCCAATCTCGCCACGAAACCCGTGGCGTGGAAGGGGGCGTACTGGAACAACGCATACACAGTGGAAGAGCGACAGCTGATACTCCCCCCCCCCCCCTGCGAAGAAGTGCTGAACGGCGGTACTGCAGGGGGTAAATTGAGGTCAGGAGAAGAGGGTTGAGGTTTTTAGTTGGTAGTGGTTGCTAGTCAATAGCCGAACTAGTCGTGCCAGGAGCCCTGGTGGTTCGTGGTCACACAAACACCGAGTGATCAGACCGAATCCAGCACAACGAGCGTAAAAGCATTTTCCCCCCTCTAATAAAAAAAAAACACACACACACACACACAACGCCACCTCCTACTCGCTATAAAATCCTGCATCCTCATTCCCGTCGTGAACACCAAGAAACTCACCCGCTATGTTATTACCGTGGCGATCTAGCAACCGCGTCATCGTCCTCCGCGCACCACGCTGGCTGTTACCACGTGTTCCGATAAAAAACGCAGCACCTCTTCTCACCTGTGGTAAAGTCCGAGGGTCGTTAATTCGATACTTTCACAACGCATATGCAGCAGAGGCGTTAATGTAAACGGTTCATACAGGCGGTAAATGTCGCCAAGCTCGATGAACTCCTCGCGGTGCTCATCGGCCAACCACACATCGCTATAACCATCCTCCGAGGTGCTTCTAACAATACCCCGGTACGCATACGCACCCACACGCACAGCACAGTGCACGCCCTCGGCTAGGCTTCTTAAGGTTAGAGGCACACCTTGTTTGTTTATAATATAATGCTCTCGCAACAGAGCGCGGAGTTCTGAATACACCGCGGCCATTGTCGCGGTACGTAAATAAATCTCGTCGAAGCCGTAGAACTCTACGACCTCGCACGCAAAGCGTGCGGGTGTCGCGGGGATCTCCCGCAGGGTGTACATTTTACTTTTATCGAGCTAGTAGTGCCGGTCGCGTTTGAATAAGAACTGAATTCTATAGCTGGACGAGATCTTTCAGAGACCACTGCAATCCCCCACCCTAACGTGTATCTATCACACAACGCCTCTGTACCTCTGTTGTGTATCATATACAGCCATGCGACCCAAAATCCTAGGTCAGCGTTTTTGCACGTCTGCATGACGCATCGGAGCGAGAGAAAAGTGAAACAATACTCTAGACCCGAAGAGAGCGTATATCGCGAGACGTTTCTTTTTATGGGTATACACGCAGTTACACTGTTATGCGTAAAAGGAATAACTCTTATGTGTAATGACGCTTCCCCTATTTTATTAATTGTAAATTATCAAACACATTGATTAACCAATGTACCAAATAGCGCGCGGTATGCACGCTTTTTAAATTAAATTGTCCTATTCAATTAAGCCTAGGACTTCCCATTTTTATTTGTAAGGGCCCCGTTTTCTCGTGCGCTCTTGTGTATTTTTATACACATTTGTTTATACGACTCATTACTGTTTATTTCTTTACTTTTTGTTTTCACGCACTCCTGTTTATTCTCACGCACTCACGCACACACACACACACACACACACAAACACACGCACGCACACACACACACACACACACACACACACACACACACACACACACACACACACACACACACACACACACACACACACACACACACACACACACACACACACACCACAGGGGGAGTCTGTAACCCCTACGTGGCGCGTCCCCAGGTGGCGGATCGGGGAAGACTCACTCGAAAGAGAGGGTAAGGCTGAAATAAAATAAGCCTCGCGGACCAACAGACTAGGGGAAGAAACCCCGAAAATAAATCAGCTATGGAAGGGACAACGAATCGAAAAGCGATTACGGTGCAGGGGCGCGGATCCCCAGTACCGGCGTCTGTCGGGGGTGACCGAGCGGGCCCCGGGACGTCGTCATCTAACGACCGCAGTACTGCAGAGGTGGGTCACTCGGCCTCTGTGGTGTGTAATGCGACAAGTGACGCAGGTGGCGAGAGTTTGACGCTGAAGGGCCAAGAGGCTTTTCAGCGCCTAACTAGGGAGCTTGAGTCGCTGGTGGGGTTCATCTTAGAGAAGAAGAACCTCCATACAGAGCTCAAGGTGAAGGCTCGGGGCACCCTAAGGGCGCTAAAAGAGTTTGCGGTGGCGCGACCCGCGGAAACGCCAGCCCGGGTAGCACGGCCGAGCAAGGAGGGGTCGAGTCAAACCTCGCCTCTCTTTCGTACCGACCGGCCACCCCGCGAAAACATAGACCGCGAGCGCCCCTCGCCGCCAAAGTCTCCGGCGGCGAGAAAGAAGCGGAAGAAGAAGAAGAGAGGGGCGACGCCGGAGACGGATCTGCCCCCGCCTGCGGAAGCCCGGCAGCAGCCGGTTACCCAGCCGAAAGACCCCGACTGGGCAACAGTCGTCAAAAAGGGGAAGAAAAGAGAGCAGCAGCCGCTGCGGAAAGAGGATGTCGGCAGGCGCGACCAAAGGCAGGCAATGCCCAAGGTCTCGCTTAGACCCCCCCGCCCTGATGCGATCGACATCAGGGCAACGGGTGAGGTGTCGTATGCCGACATCCTCCGAAGGGTAAGAGCCGCACCTGACCTCAAAGCCCTGGGAGATAGAGTGACCCGCATCAGGCGGACCCGTGTCGGAGAATTACTCCTGGAGCTGGGGAAGCCTGGTGTGGAGACTCCACTGCTACAGACACTGGTCTCGTCCACCCTAGTGGAGTCAGCGGTCGTTCAGACGCTGACTCACAGGGAAGTCCTGGTCGTCAAGGACATGGATGGGGCCACAACTGTAGAAGAGGTGGCAGAGGCCATCACTGCGGCGATTGGGCCAGGAGCTGTAACCCCTGAGGATGTTAAACTCAGGGACTCCTACAGTGGCACCCAGGCGGCTACCATCCTGCTTCCCGCCGCAGCAGCAAAAAAGCTGTTGCAAAGCGGAAGGCTCAGGGTCGGATGGGTGAATTGCCGGGTTCGGCCGCGCCAAGCATCCTCCCATTGCTTCAGGTGTCATGAAACTGGGCATCTGGCAAAGGACTGCAAAAGCGAGGTCGACCGATCGAGGCAGTGCTACAGGTGTGGCAAAGAGGGTCACAGGGCTGTGGACTGCGCAGTCAGGCGACAGGCAGTGCAGGAGGTTGGGGCATCGACCAGCAATGGCTAAGGTGCTCAAAAATAAACCTGAACCACTGTGCTGTGGCCCAGGACCTGTTGTTTCAGCTGGTCAGGGAAGAGAAGGCCGACGTAGTCATCGTCAACGAGGAGTACAGGGATCTCAGTGAACCAAACTGGGTAGGGGACTCGACCGGCAAGGCGGCCATCTGGGTATGCGGAAACCTCCAAATATCTAACAAGATGGCCGCCCCCCAGCCCGGTTTCACTTGGGTGGAGGTGGCGGGTATAAGATTATACAGTTGCTACCTCCCACCCAGTGATACCACCGACGAATTCCTGAGATCCCTCGATGCCATCGTCGACAGTGCTAGGACCTCCCGATTGCCGGTCGTCATCGGAGGGGACTTTAACGCATGGGCGACGGAGTGGGGCAGCGCGAGTACCAACAATCGCGGTCGCGCCCTCCTCGAAGCCTTCGCGATTCTGGAGCTGGAGTTCGCTAACACGGGTTCCAAGCCAACCTTTTCAAAGGGTGGCAGGACGTCCATTATCGACCTGACCTTCGTCGATCCTAGACTGATGGGGGAAGGGCTCGATTGGAAAGTTAGCGATCGGTACACGGGCAGCGACCATCAAGCCCTCGTATACCAGCTCCAGCTGACCAGCAGGACAGCAGAGGCGTCGTGCAGACGTAAGAAAGAGAGATGGGCACCCGCCACCTTCGACCGAGAGACATTTCTCTGCATGTTAGAGGGAGCGACAGTGCAGGGAACGTCCGAGGAGCGAGCTCGAAGCCTCTCGCAGACCATCACAGCGGCCTGCGATGCCTCCATGGCCGCGAAGTCCAACCCTCGCGGCCGTCCACCAGTATACTGGTGGAACGAGAACATCGCAGAGATACGCCGAGAGTGCCTTCGAGCTCGTAGGCTACACCAAAGAGCCGTTCATAGGCCGCAATACCAGGAGCTAGCGGCGGCCTATGAAATACTGCGGAAACGACTCAAGGCTGCCATCAAGGCCGCCAAGCGGAAGTGCTGGCTAGACTTTTGCGAGGAAGTGGACAGTGACCCTTGGGGCCGACCGTACAAGACGGTTATGAACAAGATCAAGCCCAGGGGTGCCACCGCTCCAACTTATCCAATTTCCCTCGACAGGGTCGTCCGACACCTGTTTCCGGAACACCGGAAGCGGCGTGCCGAGACTGGCCTGATGGCAGACGATGGTGTAGCCGAGCCGCCAGACGTCACGGAAGACGAATTGAAAATGGCTGCCAGCAGGATCACCGTTCGCAAGGCCCCAGGGCTGGACGGGGTCCCTGGCCTGGCCGTAAAGACCGCTGCGGTGAATGCTCCCGATATTTTCGGGAATACATTCAGCGCATGTCTTCGCGAAGGATGCTTTCCGGCACAGTGGAAGGTACAGAGGTTGGTCCTTCTGTCCAAGGGGAACAAACCCCCGGACGAACCTTCCTCCTACCGACCGCTGTGCATGCTAGACATAGCCGGGAAGCTATTCGAACGAGTCATATGTGCCAGGCTAGAGGCAGCCATACAGCGAGCTGGAGACCTGTCTGAAAACCAGTTCGGCTTTCGTCAGGGTCGCTCAACCGTGGATGCCATCGGCCGGGTAGTTGCGCTAGCCACGGACGCTATCAGTGGCAGCCGGTGTACAAAGCGCATGTGCGCCATCATCGCTTTGGACATCCGGAACGCATTCAACTCGGCCAGGTGGGACAAGATCTTGCTGGCCCTGCAAGATCTCCAGGTGCCGCTATACCTGCGAAGAGTCGTTTCGAGCTACCTGACGGACCGGACCCTGCTTTACGACGCCGACGACGGCACGCATTCCTATAATATCACAGGAGGCGTGCCACAGGGTTCGGTCCTGGGGCCCCTCCTCTGGAACGTCTTGTACGATGGTCTGCTTCAGCAGCCAGTTCCAGACGGGGTGTCGATGGTGGCCTTCGCGGACGACGTTGCTCTCGTCGTCGTTGCGAGGACCATCGATGAGGTTCAACACCTTGGAGACGACTCAATCGAGGTGGTGGCTGGCTGGTTGAGCGACCATGGGCTGAGTCTGGCGGCCGAGAAGACTGAGGCGGTGCTCATCTCTCGGACGAAGAAGAGGGTGTACGCCACATTCACGGTCGGTCATAGCAGGATCAAGACCGTAGACACGGTGAATTATCTCGGTATCATCCTGGATACGCGGCTGTCGTTCAGAGAACATCTCCTGAACGCAGGCTCGAAGGCATCACGGGTCGCGCGAGGGCTTGCAGGCATCATGCCCAACGTTGGGGGACCGAAGGAGCCGCGACGGCTCCTCCTTTCCTCCGTTGTGAGCTCCGTAATTCTCTACGGGGCTCCAATCTGGGCTGATGCCATGACCACCAATGCAAGTTACGGAGCCACGTGCCGACGAGCCTGCCGGACTGCCGCGCTGCGGGTGGCCCGAGCGTATCGAACCGTGTCTGACATTGCTCTCTCGGTGATCGCAGGACTGCCTCCTGTTGATCTACTGGCAGCCGAGAGAGCCAAAGTGTACCGTGATCGTAGGCGTACTGATGCTGACGGCAACGATCAAGAGCGTGGGGATGATCGATGGTCCAGCAGAACCTTCGAAGAATGGCAGCGGAGATGGGATTCAGCAGGCGAGGGTCGGTGGACCCACCGTGTGATTCCTAATGTGAGAGCGTGGGCGAGCAGGCAGGTTGGACTTACAACTTTCCACCTGACCCAGGTGCTCACCGGGCATGGCTGCTTCCGCAGCTATCTACATCGTATTCGCGTGTACGATGGCGCGGAATGCCCGGCGTGCCCTGGGATCGACGAGGACGTGGAACATGTCCTATTCCATTGCCTGAGATTCGCCGATGACCGGGAGCGATTCCGGGCATCATGGAGAGGATCCATGACACCCGAGGGCATGGGAAGATGCCTGCTCGGCTCACAGGATGGTTGGGACGCGGTGGTCACCCTCGCCACGTCCATTGTGGACAAGCTGAATTCCATCAGGAGGATGGAAGAGCGTAGAGGCAGACGCGCTTGAAGTCCGAGCGCGTGACAGAAGGGCCGTCTGAGGCGTAGACTGCCCCTCGCGAAGTAAAGCCTTTTGGGCGGTTTCCGCGGGGGGGACAGCAGTCGAGAGGAGGAATGTTTTTAGTGGGTATTGCCAGGAATGGCCGAGTCCCACATAACCCTGTCGGGTATGCGTAAATGCATTTTCAATCCTCCTCTATAAAAATAAAAAAAATAAAATAAAAAACACACACACACACACACACACACACACACACACACACACACACACACACGCCCACACTTTAGTGTAGCGCCCCCAAAAAGTAACTTGCCACGTCGATAC
Source organism: Netelia fuscicornis (assembly GCA_946811545.1). NCBI lineage: Eukaryota > Metazoa > Arthropoda > Insecta > Hymenoptera > Ichneumonidae > Netelia > Netelia fuscicornis. The sequence continues at coordinate 20,937,143 of OX328013.1, forward strand.
CGTCATTCACATCGTTTACCGATCTCATCGCGGTCAGACGAATCTCACTGTGACGCGTCGTTACGGCATACAATAAATGAGTGTTTAAAAAGCTCATAATCTCATCCTTGTGCCCCGATATATCCAGATGCTCTAGATGTCTAATGGAGCACTGCGCCAGGGTTATCGGCTCCTGGAAAACAGGGATTGCGTGGTATACTATATGTTAGACAGTTCGACGTACGCGCTACGTACTTCGTCGACCAGCCACCCATCACAACACCCGTCGGTCGACACATCTAATATTAAGCAGCGAAATATATTGCCACCTATGCACGCGACACCCCCATCGCAGCTACCGCCTCGTCTACGCGGACGCCACACCCTTCTTTATTATAATAATCGCACAGAAGTTTATTTAACACACTGTATGTTCTGTGCATTGCGGCTGTACGCACATAAACCACACCGAAGTCATCGATATCGATGACAGTTCAATAAAAAAACGCTGGCAAATCAACGTCAAGCATATGCACGGGCGGATACATTTTGAATTGTTTCGGGTTCGCTTGTCGGATTATAACTAGCTTCTAATGAGTAACGAAATCTTTCAAAAACCTACCACGCCCCCACCTCTGGACCATCCTAACAATAAGATTTATCATAGCTTAGCTCAATATTTTCGTAGAAGACACCGCGCTTAACGAACACCCGTGGCAGGTTTTCAAAAACCTACCACGCCCCCACCTCTGGACCATCCTAACAATAAGATTTATCATAGCTTAGCTCAATATTTTCGTAGAAGACACCGCGCTTAAAGAACACCTGGGCTTGTCACGTACCGAGGACGCAGCATTTTTTAAACCGATGATAGTAACAGAATTCATGCAAGGGTGTTATGCAGCACGTATTTGTTTTATACGATTCGTACCGTCGAATGGGCGAAAGAAAAAGAATGAGCGAGGCTCCTGTAGCGAAATAATGTCAACAGACTACGCGAGGCGCTTAACGAAACGGATGTTTTTCATCTTTCGTTGAAAAATTATTCTCGCCCAAGACGGTTTTCGATCTTTTTCCATAACTTCAACAGTCTAAAATTGTTCAGTCGGTTTATACCGCGTTAAAAGAGAGAGAGAGAGAGAGAGAGAGAGAGAGAGAGAGAGAGAGAGAGAGCGAGGTAACGAAGAGGAGAGACCGCTGACAGCATATACGATACGCAGCGTACCTCTCCCCGTACCGTTCACCACCACCTCGCCTATACTGTCAATCAGAAGGCACGCGCTCTCTCTCACTCTCTATCTCTTAAATGCGCTGTATGTGTGAGAGAGAAAGAGCTACAGACGTCTCTCTCGGAAAACAGAGACCGTGCTACAGCCTGCTTCTTTTTATTTTCTTTATTCACGAATAAATATCGTTTTAACCAAACCGAACAACTGCATTATCTTTTCGATTATTATGAATAATATATAGATATATAGATATATATGGGCCGCTGCACATCAAACAGGGTAACTATCAGAATTTTTTATTTTCACACTTTTGATTCTTTTCGGTACATATCGAAAAATTCTTTGTGGTGAATTGTGAGGTCTTTAATTACCCGCTCAAAAGACATCGGTTTTTCAAAAACATCTCTTTTTGAAAATTAAGACAGGATGCTCTATACCTATTTCTGGACACCCGGAAGTATTAAAAATAAGCAGCTGTACAGATTTATTTAAATAATGAATAAATCCATAAACCGATATATGTATAAAGATGCCCTGGTTAGACTAGCCGTCTTTGCGAGTGATCTAACGGCTCGTGAAACCGATACCCCTGCACGATTTACACAAGACTCGCTACTTTGGTCAAAATTGCATACACATCAAATATGGGTATAAGACTGTCTTTTATACTTCTCTTTTGATATAGAAGTTACAGGCTCAACCGAGCGGTGTAATAGAGCGTTATATTTTATTGTGTAATGATGGCAGATCGTGCTCTTCGCAAATGTATCCGCGTTTTTTTACGTTTTGTAAAATTACACAGTGTCCAGATGCGTCGTCGCTGTGACGCTCAGTGGTGCTATGAGCTAAGACATTTATCGGGCGATAGACTCGTTAACCGCTTGAAATATCTTATATGGTGGGCGCCCCTGCGCAATATAGTGATAGCTTATAACAGGGGTATAGTGCAGGGCCGGGTTGTGTTAACATGTGTGTATGAAGAGCTACAGAGGCGCGGTCTTCAAGGATCTCAGAGCGTCCGCGCTATTGTAGATGAAATTAGGAGTAAGTATTCTTTTATATGGTTTTAAAAAGAACTATATTTTTATAATAAAAATGGTGCAATAGGTTATCAACAATTTTTGGACGCATCGAGCGATGAAGAAGCCTCTCTCATAGAAGCTACACGTATTGTAGAATATCAAAAGGGAACTACCGCCGATAGTAGGTATTGAAAATTTCTATTTATTTAAACTTCCAATTTAAAAGCTTATTTTTCTAAAATTTATAATGATTATTGTTTATAATTTACATACGCTGCTCGAGAAATAGAACAGCTCACCGGTCCGCCGGGCCTATGTCAAAGACCAAAAAGCAGCAAAATAATTCAAAAGTCCGACACCGGTAGTGGGGATGAGACACCACACCCTGCTGAAGAAGAAAGAGAACCGATTGCAGGACCTTCTAAGGCCTGTGTCTAAGAATCGAACATCGCGACGTTATTAAAGAAAATGACACCGATAGTATCGACGAGGACGATCCATACGCCGTTACTCCTGATAACGGCAATCAAAACTACAGACACGAGCAAGAAGAAGAAGAAGAACAAGGTACATTAAAGTCGTAATATATATACTTCTAGACCGTCTAAACTTCAAACCTCTTATACAGTTCTTTTATTACAGATATACAAACCGGTGCGGGACGAAAGCGTAAGACACCGGAGGCCCAGGTGTTTGGGGATGTCCAACCGCCTGGTGATAGAATCATTATCATACACGACACAGATCGTTACTTTAGGCGCTTTCAACTACGCGGTCGTGAGACGACGATGCGTATCCGTCAGCCGCCCCTAGGAGTGGGTGTGACAGCATGGCTCGAGGGAGCATTCCGCGACCTTTTAACGCATCTCACGAGATGTTGTGAGGGTGGTGACTATGCAGGAATCTCGTTCACAGCGAATAGCTTAGCACACGGTCCTGTTTGGCTTTCATTTCGACCCGTTCGCGACTATACATTCGAGGATGTTTGGCAATTAATAACAAGCGTTGCTCAAAGTACAACGTCTATGAACATTGATGATTCCTTTAATATGAAAACGTGTATTGTTAAAGGTGTAGAGGGACGCGGGCGAAAAGGTTTAACACACGAGGGTGTCGCTAGGAAATCTATTTTAACGATTCGAAACACTGATAATTTGTGCTTACCACGCTCGCTAGTAGCAGCGCTGGCATACGCCGAGAGGGGTGAAATACGTACGGGGGCCTTACACAACAGATGGCAGCTTATTAGACGCATTAATGGGTCGGTCCAAAAAGAAGCAGCGCTTGAGCTTACGAGAAAAGCCTGTATTACTATACCGCGCAATGGTTGTACAACGCGTGAAATTGCTTTGTATTAAAATTATTTGGCTCAAACAGGGATTGCGATCATAGTTTTTGAATTTTTGACATTGGGCCGACGCGAGGCACCTTTATTTGACGGTACACAGGTGGTTACGGCTATCGCTGGCTCAATCCAACACACATTATATATTTTGTATTACGAATGATCACACCACTTTCAACCTATTTTAAATCTGCGAGGTGCAGTGGGTGGCTTAAACTTCTGTGTAACTTGTAATGCCCGTTTTCGGTGTAACCATAGGTGCTTAAAAAAGAAATGTCCCCGCTGTCTTCAAACACCGGCATGCGAGTCGATTTCGATCGGTACAATCAGGTGCGAGAGCTGTTATCGTGATTTCTTTGGGGAGAGGTGCCTGCAAAATCATAGAGTTGTGACAATCCGTCGTAGACGCCGGGTAAATACTGTTTGCGAATCTCTTAAACGTTGCCGTACTTGTTTCTGCTCTATCAGACCTCTGGACGGGAAAAACCATACATGCGGCACGGGTTTTTGTAAAACCTGCAAAGCTTGTCAACCCTATAACTATCTATGTTTCATGAGACCTATCCGCTCTGTTCACACCTCCAAAGAGAATATATTTATTTTTTATGATTTTGAGACACAACAGTGTACATCTGTAAAAGGCGATCCCTCCTTACGTATTCACGAGCCGAATCTCTGTGTGGCCCAGCGCGTCTGCACGCGGTGCTGCGATAACGAGACCATCGACGAGCCGTGCGAGTATTGTGGCGTTCACGAATTTATATTTAGAACGAACCCCGTGTGTCAGCTTGTAGAGCTAGGTATGAAAAGTATTCCAGGTTTCTCTCATACATTTTTAATAGCCCATAACGCGGGCGGTTTCGACGCGCAGTTCATTCTACGTTATTTAATTGAAGAGAAAAAAACGCAGCTACCCACTTTAATAATGAATGGTACTAAAATTATCACGACGCGTATTGAAAAAGTTGTATTTCTCGATAGCCTACATTACTTCCACATGCCTCTCAGCGCATTACCAAAAGCCTTCGGTCTGAGGAACGCTCTTGCCAAAGGGTCTTTTCCCCATTTATTTAACAGACCTGAAAATCAAAATTATATCGGCCCACTACCCTCTATAGATCACTATTCTCCTGACACGATGCGTGTGGCGGAACGCGAGCGTTTTTCTGCATGGTATAATGATCTAAAGAGTGCTGATTACGTGTTCGATTTTTCAAAAGAAATTACAAGCTATTGCAAGAACGATGTCACTATATTAAGACAGGCTTGTGTCGTTTTTCGAAAGATGTTCATGAACAGTGGACGCGTCTGCCCATTTAGCGAAACTACAACAATAGCGTCAGCGTGTTTTCAAATTTTTCGAAAAAACTTCTTGAAAAGTAATACTATTGAAATTATACCGACAGGCGGTTATAGATGGACTCATAATCAATCAAAAAAAGCCGTTTCGTGGCTTGTGTGGATGGAGCACTCTTTAGGCCATCATATTATTCATGCAGGGCGCTCGCGCGAATTTAAATTACCCCAAAATTTAATGGTAGACGGTTACTACGAAACCGACGACGCGACTCATGTATTACAGTTTCACGATTGTTATTGGCACGGGTGCACCACTTGTTTCGCCGTAAATAGGGATCGTAAACAGACCGACGGTACGACAATGGATGAGCGTCTCGAGCGAACAAGCACCACAGCGCACAGAATCCGCTCAAGTGGATATACCTTAACAGAAATTTGGGAGTGCGCGTATGACCGTTTGGTAAAAACAGATGTAGAAATGAGTAATTTTGTGCGTGATCATGCTCTAGTCAAATTAGATCCTCTCGACCCGCGTGATGCATTTTTCGGCGGTCGCACAGAAAATATGGTCACTCTGTACGACGTAAAAGACGGGGAGCAGATACGGTATGTTGACGTCTGCTCGTTGTATCCGTATGTCTGCAAATACGGCAAATACCCTATAGGGCACCCTACAGTGTACGTCGGTGATGAGTGTATGGAATTAACAGGACCCGAAAACACGGATCTTTCCCTCATCGAGGGTCTTGTTAAATGTACGGTGCTACCCCCGCGAAATCTTTACCATCCCGTGTTACCGTTGCGTATGCACCACCGTTTATTATTCGGACTGTGTCGTAGCTGTTGCGAAACAATAAGTCAAGACGTGTGCCCCCATGAAGACCCTGCTGAGAGGTCGTTCACAGGTACCTGGGTAGTAGATGAAGTTCGGAAAGCCGTCATGTGTGGCTATAAAGTATTAAACGTGAGTGAAATCTGGCAGTATGAGATAACGCAGTATAACCGTGATATACAGGACGTGGGCCTTTTTGTTGAATATATCAACACGTTTCTTAAAATCAAACAAGAGGCCAGCGGCTGGCCCGAGAACTGTGTAGAAGACGAGACAGCTCAAGACAGTTATAGAGCTTCTTTCAAGGCCTCCGAAGGAATTGATCTATGTCGCACAGCTATAGCAAAAAACCCCGGTCTGCGCTCGGTAGCTAAACTGTGTCTTAATTCGTTTTGGGGTAAATTTGGACAGCGTGAAAATTTACTTAAAACCGAAATAGTGTCGACCCGTAAAAAACTTATGGAGCTACTGAACAGCTCTGAGCACGATATCACGGGCATACTACCTGTTAATAATAGCGTATTGTATGTTAATTACACAAAAACCGAAGACGCTGTAGTACCGTCTAATATAGCAAACGCTGTAATTGCTGCATATACAACAGCTCAGGCTCGGCTGAAGCTTTACTCTTATCTCGAACTGTTGGGTGAACGCGCATTGTATTGTGACACCGATTCCGTTATTTACACAACGAAAAACGATCCTAAAGAGTACGAGCCGCCTACGGGTCAGCTTCTCGGTGATCTAACAGATGATCTAAGCTCGTACGATACCGGTAGCTATATTAAATCTTTCGTTTCGGGCGGTCCAAAATTTTATTCTTTCATAGTTCATACACCTGGTGGTGTAGAAAGCGAGGTTTGTAAAGTTAAAGGAATAACTCTTAATTATGCAAACACCTCTCTGATAAATTACAGATCGATACGTTCATTCATAATAGGCGAGAGAGAGGATCCAATTGTGTTAAGATTTGCTTCAATACGACGCACGCCGTTTCACCAGGTTGTTACACGGCCCGAAACGAAATCATGTATGCCGTTGAGCGTCAAGCGGAGGCGTAATGGTGAATACGGTTCGCTCCCTTATGGCTACAGAGTTTAATATCATAAAATATTGTTGTTATTGTAAAATATTGTTATTATTATAACATTGCAAATAAAAATAAAAATCCGTATACACATGACGTGTGCTTTATATACAGTGTTGTATAGAAAATACACTCATTCGTAGAAATGGATACACGGTGGAAGCATCCCTGGACCTCCATGATCTGTGGCCCCACGGGCTGTGGTAAAACTTATTTTGTAAAAAAGTTTTTGAAATTCATTTCGCAGATGAATAGTGAGCCGTTCGAGAGAATTATTTTCTATTATTCCGAATGGCAACCAGCATACACAGAGTATGGTAAATCGATAGAATTTCATGAAGGTCTGCCGCAGAGTGCCGATTATGCGAACGATCCGCGTGCAAAGCTCATAATAATCGACGATTTGATGCGCGACGCGTCAAAAAATAGCGTTGTAGATCTTTTCACCAAAGGTAGTCATCATAAAAACCTGAGTGTTATTTTTATTACTCAAAACTTGTTCCATCAAGGACACGGTCAGCGCGATATTTCATTGAACGCCAATTATATTGTAATTTTCAAAAATCCTCGTGATCGAGCTCAAATTCAGCATCTCGCGCGTCAGGTATATCCGGAAAACCCACGATTTCTACAAGAGGCCTATCACGATGCAACGTCCAAACCGCATGGTTATTTATTACTCGATTTGAAACAATCAACACCTGATAACTGTAGATACCGTACTTGTATTTTCCCCGACGATACCCATCATTTTGTGTACATACCACGGAAAAAGTTAAAAAGCAATAACAGCACATGTGAATTACCAGTTCAACGCGTGTAATGGCGACTAAAGCATCGCCGCGTCACGAAAAATGTATATCTATATTGAGCGCCCTTCGGCAATCCAATACAACGCATCGTGCATCTGACACGCACAAAAAGCAAACAAGTGCTAGTCACGCCGTTTGTCAATGTGTGATTTACATTCTTAGGGGTAGCACAACCCCAAAGACATGTAGCGCAAAGGGGTTTAAAAAGGAGTGATACACCAGGATAGCCGGCAGTTCATCAGAGGTAATGGCGCGGGGTGGTTCACCGCTCTGCAAAAAGCATGTTGCGATACTGCGTGCTCTTCAACACTTGAATAAGGAGCAGCGCGAGGCTGTTTTACGCAAAGCAGATCCAAGTATTATCCGGTGTATTTGTGAGTGTGCACTGAATTTTCGCTGTGGGAATATACCACTGAAGATCGACCAGAGAAAAAAATTACGTCGATACGCACCGGTTCTCCGTCGTTTAGCCTCAAAAAAAGGCTGCTGGAAGAGTAAGAAACGGTTTGTTGTTCAAAACGGTGGGTTTCTACCGCTCCTATTAGCACCAATACTAGGTACTGTTCTATCGAGCTTGATTGGCGGCCGTGGATGATGGAGCACGCAAGAAAAATGGTACTCGTGCCGGAGGAGCATCTAACACGGTTGAGCACACAAAGTCATACACCGCCATTTTTTAATACGGGTGCGCCTCAAACACACCCAGTGCGAGGTATTGACGCTACGCTAGCTCGATTAGACACGGAGATGAATGAAATTTTGCATTCCAGCCCATACAAGGATGAGAGGGAAAAATCGACGGCGTACTTGACTGTATTACAACGTTATCTCCACTTCGTTGATGATGAGAGAGCTCTGCAGTACCGCGAGCTTATGCATAATAAACACTATGTAGAGGCTGATTATGAAAGAGAAAAAGAAGAAAAAGGCAAAACCTGTTACGGTATGAGCGATACCGCCATACTTGAGAGTATACCAGCTAAATTTCATGTTAAAGCGAGACTTCTTCTTCGTCGCCTGCGAGGCGCTCCACAATCTAATTTTTCTTGGGATTCTGACGGTGTCGTGTCGGTCAGCGGTAAACCAATAAAAGATTCAAATATTGTTGATCTCGTGAACGATGCTATGAGGGCTAGGAAAATACCTAACCCTGCTGGACGCAATGCCTTTGCCAGAGTTCTACGAGCGGTCAATACACCTCGGGAATTTATTGGTAATGAGGAGTTGTGGGCGGAGTCTAGAGTTAACACGCCACAGCGTCAATCGCAGGCTGATGATGGTAGTACAAGCAGCGAGGGATCACCCGATACGGACCAGTCAGCGTTTTTCAGCGGTGTAGAGAACAGATCACCAACACGGCGGACACAGGGAGATAAGCAGAGAGGCGGCGGCTATCATAATAAGAAAAAACGTGTAATTTGGACTAACCTGAAATTATAATCATGAAAGTCTTAGAAAACGCGTACTTTAATCCCTCCCATGAAGCATCGTTTTCAGGTGCTACCAAATTGTTACGTTTGGCACGTCAGAAAAAAATTGCCCGTGTGAAGGCAGTACAGTGGCTTGAAGCACAGGATACTTATACAAAACACAGATTGGTACGACGACATTATCCGCGTCGTTTTTATAACGTCCGAAATATTGATGACTTCTGGGAGGCTGATCTCGTGGATCTCTGCTCGATTAAAGATTATAATGATGGTTATGTTTATCTCTTGGTCGTTATAGACGTTCTTAGTAAATTTGCATGGGTTCAGCCTTTACGTGACAAGTCTGCTGCTTCTGTAGCCAGCGCGTTTGATCTCATTTTATCTAAGAAAAATAGTAACGAGCGATCACCGCTTTACCTACAGACGGACAGGGGTAACGAATTTACCGGTGCTGTATTCCAGGCTCTCTTAAAGAAAAAGAACATACAGTTCCGTGTTGCGCGAAACCCTGATGTAAAAGCGGCTATTGTCGAGAGATTCAATAGAACACTGAAAGAAAGAATGTGGAGATATTTTACGTATTCTAGAAAAAAACGTTACCTAGACGTTCTGCAGAACATCGTTTCCGCATACAATCACTCCACGCATAGCGGTATAAAAATGGCTCCTGTCACGGTGACACACGCTACAGCAGCTAGGGCCCGTAATAATGTGATACAGCGGTACAAAAGAACCGAGAATTGTTCGCCCACATACAGCGTGGGTGACATCGTGCGCATCAGTAGCGCGAAGGCTGCCTTCGTAAAAGGTTACGAGCGTGGCTGGAGCAGCGAGTTATTTAAGATTGTCCGTGTATCGCACAGTATTTGTCCTGTGATATACATACTGCGTGATCTCCACGGCGAGGATATCGATGGTATATTTTATTACCCTGAGTTATCGAGAGTACAAACGAAGGAGTCTAAACAGTCGTCAGCAAAATGAAGGAGGAGTTTTACATGGTTTTACCTAGTAATAGTAGTATGAATTATTATCCCGATAATGTGACAACAAGGTATACCACGCATTTACCCCAATGTATCTCTCTTCACGGTAGCTGGGCTGTTTCTCTAGCTGAAATACACATACCGACGACAATTTTGCATGTACCACCCGATGGTGAACGGAACTTTATGAATGTCATAACGAACACAGTGACACCCGGTAGCATGGCAAGCGCCGACTTTAAGGTAGAATGCGTCTGCGTACCGCCTGGTGTGTACCTCAGCATAGACACATTACTCGAGGCTATTAACGAGGCATCGTGTGTTGCGGGTCATCTGAAATTTAAGCATTGTCGCAACGGATATGTGGCGGTCACGCGTATCTGTGAATCGTGTAAGAATGTAGAACACTCATTCTCCTTCTCCGATGTGTTGAACAAGATTTACGATTCACCGAGTCTAAGGATGTGGTGGTCCAGAGCGAGTACACTGCTCAGAGGCCTGCCAACCTGGCCCATGGGACCCCAAATATGATGTACGTTTATACGGATATCTGCGAGCCCTATATCACAGGAGACGTGCATACACCGCTGCTGCGAGTCGTACCAATTGTTGCCGCTGATAATCGTAATTACGGGTCGGTGAAGATAAGAAGTTTCTCACTACCACGCTATATTCCTCTATTACGTACTAGTTTTCAAACAATAATGATTGATATAAGGGATGAGTTTGGTAAACCGATACCATTCGAGTACGGAACGTTGACAGTGACGTTACAGTTCAAACATACAGATTAGCCTAAACCAGTCTAAAATGACTTATTATGACGAATACTTTGATATGCAAACGGGTGGGGGTGGGGGGCGAACCGGTTATGGTGGTATCAGTCATGTGTATATTGGGTCCCCGAATCAAAGGGGTCACGGTATTGGGAGTTTCCTCGGAGGTCTCTTCCGACGAATAATACTTCTCTTGAAACAAGGTGCTCGGGCGGTTGGTAAAGAGGCGCTTCGCTCAGGTATGAACATGGCTACGGATATCATGGATTCTGGTATTCACCCGCGAGAAGCATTCAAAACACGTCTGCACGAATCAGGGGAGAATCTGAAGCGTAAGGCTGAAGAAAAAATTAGTACGCTCATGAAGGGTTCGGGGTATTAAGCCGGTAAAATTAATAAACTGATCCATTCTCTTGCCGGGAACGTATCACGACGTACCGGTGTGAAAAACCGGAAGAAGACCGTGAAGTCGCGAAAACGTTCGCGCTCTGTGAAAAAGAGACAGAAGAAGAAAAAGAAAACTGTGAAAAGAAGAGCAACAAAACAGATAACTACGAATCGTTATAAGAAATCACGAACAGTGGCGGATATTATCGCCTAACACAATCTTGGAAAAATGGCTTTCTTACACGCACACTTGTGTGAGTGCCTTAAGTCGGAGCTTGAGCTATTTACACTACCACCGACCCAGACAACAATCGAGGGAACGCATACAGTGTGTTACAAGCCGATCTCATCATTGACGGATGACTCACCGATAGAGTTTGTCATACCGGGCCAGGGTGATGAGTACATTGATCTTGCACACACCATGCTCAGCATGCGTGTTAAGATAGAAACCCCTGACAAAGCAGATGCACCGTCTCCTAAAGTAGGCCCTGTCAATAACCTATTACACTCAATGTTCAATTAGATCGATGTATTTTTTAATCAGAAACTGGTATTACCTCCTAACAATGTTTATGCGTATAGGGCATACATTGAAAACCTCTTGAATTACGGACCTGGTGCTAAGGCCTCGCATCTCACGAGTGCTCTATGGTATAATGATACGGGAGGTAAAATGGATGATACAGAAGATAATAATAGCGGGCTTGCAATCAGACGAACCGTATTAGGTAAAAATCGAACGATTGATCTCCTTGGTCATTTACACTGCGATATCTTCAATCAAGAGAGGTTTTTGCTAAACGGCGTTGAGATGCGTTTACGCCTCGTACGGTCTAATAACGCGTGTTGTCTCATGAGTTCTTCGAAAGATTGTACCATCCGTATTACGGAGGCATCACTACTTATACGACGTGTTAAGATAGCACCGGGTATGCTTTTGGCCCATGCAAGAGCTTTGTCTAAATGTACAGCGAAATACCCTTTGACGCGGGTCGAGGTTAAAGCGCTATCGCTACATGCGGGGATACTCGGTGAGACGCTTGATAATGTCATACTTGGCCAGCTGCCTAAACGTATAATCGTCGGTTTTGTCGATAATAAGGCTTTTAATGGTGACCGTAAAATGAACCCTTTCAATTTTCAGAATTACAATATAAATTATTTTTCTTTGTACGCCGATGGATTGCAAATACCGTCAAAGCCCCTACAGCCAGACTTTATAGATGCTGATATGCATGTTGATGCATACCACACACTATTCTCGGGTACATGCATACACTTTCTCAATGAGGGTAATTGTATCACACGTACAAGCTACCCTCATGGCTATTGTCTCTTTGCATTTGATCTTACACCCGATCTCTCGGCCAATAGTACTGCTCATTGGAATCTTGTGAGGCATGGTAGTGTGAGAATAGAAGTACGTTTCGCGTCTGCCCTAATATCAACGGTTAACTGCCTTGTGTATGCTGAATATGATAATGTGTTGGAGATTGACTCCTCTAGACAAGTAACTGTGGATTTTAGCGGCTAGATTGCAAGGCTTATAGAGGGGGGAGTATCATATATCCATAGAACGTGCAATATTTATCATTAGTCTGTATTCAAAAGTCGCCGTGTTACGACGATCGAGAAGCACCATGAATATCGTCATTGATATACAGGGTCTGAAGGATAAATATAATCATTTTATACCTAAAGAAGTTGCCGTGGTCTCTGTAGAAACATCGTACCTGGCCCACTGGATTGTAGCGCCGCCCTACGCTTATAACATTCTACCACCCAGTGTATAACGTCCAAACACCTGGTTACAAACCAATCATCATGGTATCGAGTGTTCCGAGGGTGAGACGCAGTTACGTGCAGTCGAAGCCTCGTTGAAGAAAATTGCAACACGGTCTGATCGTCTCTTCACAAGAGGAGCTGATAAAGCGGCCTATTTGACGCAGCTAACGGATTGCTATGTTATAAATCTAGAAGAAGAAGAAGAAGACGACTATTCGTCATTTCGTAATCTTCCTGAGAGCAATACTCGTTGTGTGTATCACGGTTTACTGCGAAAAAATTTCTCGTTCACGTGTGCCATCAACAATGCTGTGAGAATTAAAAAGTGGCTTTCTCATAACGATCGCTCCAGCTCCTTGTGGGAGTACAGAACCACCACAGCCTGGAACATTAGCTTACTAGCTGTGTAGCGCCGCGGCGAGGGAAAAACAGCCGATATTAAACAGCTCTAGTGTCTCTATAATTGCTGTCTATTATGAACACCGAGCAGCTTATGCAGGCCCTACGCGGTATAAAGAGCCGCACTGTAGGCGTATACCCGGCAGACCGTATCCCTAAGGTGTGGGCGAAACCAGCAGCGATTGTCGCCAATTCTACGTCGATCGAGATGGACGAGGATGGTACTTCGACAGCTACGCACTACCACCAATCATCCCGCAGCATCTCCAGCGTCTCCGGCAGAACTGCAGATTCTTTAGCTACAACACTATACAGCTTCAGGGTCCTGAATCACAGACTTGTGGACATTATTGTGTTATGTTTCTGCATTTCTTATGTACAGGTCTTGGTATTAATATGTTTAGGAGTGCATTTTCAACCGATTTAACACGGAACGATAAAATAGTGTATGACTACTACAATGAGTATATGAATAAGTGTAATAAATCTAAACCCATGAATAATGCGCTCAACAAGGGTGCTTGTGCGGGCGGTGGTTACCATTATAATAATCTCAATACATTTAGTGTTAAAACTCTGCCTTGCGTACAAGGTTGCTGTTCTCGCACCCGCTAACTGTACCATAACCGTGGGTTAAAAATAAAGTATATTTTTTAAACGTGTGTGTTCTTTATCTCAATATTCTTGAACTTCGCACGACAATAATTATAATCCACATATTTTAGTGATGAGCTGTTTCTCAGAAATCCTTGAAATGGTCATTCGTGCAACGGCACGCGCCGTCACGAATTCGATCCCCGCGTATCACAGATTTCATAAAATGCTGATGTCTGTAAGCGACACCTGGTGATACGGTAAACTAATTTTACCAACACCACCGCTGCCGCCGCCGCCGCCAAGATGGTTTACTGTTTTTGCAAATAAGCAAATATTGCACCAATTAAATTCAGTCTGCGTCTCTCTGTACGCCGAGTAGGGGAATGGGGCTGCTTGATAGAGGGTCTGATGTATCTTCACTCCTTGATAGACAGACATTGTCCTCGAGTCTTCAAAGAAGTAAGCACCGCCAATTGAAAGTACGTTTAGACGTCTTTTTGCGAGATACGAGTATTGCAACAATATAAGCAACAATAGACGCGATATCAGAGTTTCGTGCTTTAAAAATAAAATTAAGAAAACTTAAGTTGGGCAACGGATTTCACACGAATCAACCAAGTGGGTCGTTCGGAGACATTTCTTCCCGTCAAAAGATTGTCCGAGTTGGAGCTCCAAAAATACTACTATATTATCGGCATCAAAATTGTGCAAACGAAATGGGGCCCGCAAATTGTCGTGGACGTGGATGGTAAACTGGCATGTTATCTATCAATGGGATTCATCAAGACTTTCCAAGAAGCGGACGAGCTCTTTCAACAAAAGAGCGAGGCCGCAAGTAACAAAAATCTAATTATGCAGTACTACGGCACGAAGTTCAATAAGCTCGAGTTCAAAGCTGCTAAGGAATAATTATAAACAGGTATGCACTTAAAATCATGTATAAAGGTGCCCATAATACGATACGCATATACGATCCTCTCACGCCACACGTCTATCTCTGTTTTCCACATTTAAACCATCGAAGAAAAAGAAGAAGAAGAAAAAGAAAATAAGAAGATGCTAACAATAAAAATTCTAATATATATTACCGCTTTATTGAATATTTATTGTAAGTGTATATACGAGGCATATCCAGAAAATAAGTGTATTGAGGCTCTCACGGCCGGAGGGATTTTATTTTCTCCATGTTGGCTACACGGCAGTGTAGCCTGACTTCTCCCCTTTGCAACGAAACCGGTTCGAGGTCAGTACGTTGAGAACTGTCGACGCGACAACACGTTTCATGAACAATGTCAATCCAGTCTCCTCCCAAGTGTGAAATACGGGGCGTCATCCGTTATCTCGTTTGGAAGGGACAACCTCCGTTTGCGATTTATAATGAGGTGAAAACTGCATATGGTAATAAAGCTATGAATCGTACGAGTGTGTACAAGTGGTGTCGCGAGATTAAAAACGGTCGTACTGCCTGCTGCACGACAATGTCAGACCACACACGGCCAACGCCATGAAGGAATTGCTCGCCTCGTTTAAATGGAATGTCCTGAACCATCACGCGAATTCCCTTGATCGAGCACCTGCAGATTACTATCTCTTTACCTCCCTGAAGCTGCACATGGGTAGAAAAAGGTTTTCCGATGAGAAGGTAAAGGAGGAGGTGGAGAAGTGGACGAAGGGGTTGGCCGGACACTACTTCGAGGAAGGCATACAAAAATTGATACTCCACTTCACCACCTGCATAGAGAGGAATGGTGACTATGTCGAAAAATAGCTTACATTATGTACTAAAGTATCACGCAATTTTTTTGTTTAAGCAAAAAAATTTTAAACCTACAAAAATTCAGTACACTTACTTTCGGGATATGCCTCGTATATAACGCATAATTAATAAAAACGGTCACAATATGTAACGTCGGGCTTTGAGTATTTATTGTACAAGAATATTATCTATGAGGGACCGTAGGAGAGAGAGAGAAAGAGAGAGAACTCACTATACCGACACAGGTTTAATAAATACATTTATCATAAAAAAAGAAAAAAAAAGAAATCAAAATAAAAGATAAAAATAAAAAACAGCAGCCCACTATACCAACACGCCCCCCCCCCCCTAAACCGCCAAAAAAATAAAACTACTATGGCGCCTTCTCGCTCTTTTCTCCCGCCCATTTCTTCCCCCGCGCCAACGACCGAACAAGATGCGAACTCGGTGGCCGCGAAGTGGGGAAAAGGAGTGGGGGTCGCCATAGTGCACACCCTACTGGGGGGATGAAGAGACAGTATGTATGTGTATAGAGCCGAGAGGGCAGACGATGATAGATTATGTACTGGGGGATGACGACACGAGAAAGGGGATAAAATGTTTGAAAGTTGAGGACAGGATAGATTCGGATCAACAACCGCAACCACAGTGAAAAAAGGAGGGGGGTGAAAAGAACAAAGAAGAGGAAAGGAAAAAATCGGAACTGGGAAAGAGAAAAGATCGAAGGAAAGGAAAGAAGAATATAGGGAATTGGGGTCGAAGGAGAGGAGATGCAGGAAGCAATAAACGGAGCAATAGAGAAAATAAAGGAAGAGGTTAGGAAAAAGAAGAGAAGGGAATAGAAGGGGAAACGATGAGGAGAAGGGAAGGGTGGTGGGATGAAGCGTGCAGAGAGAAAAATCAGAGACGAAAAAAGAGTCAAGGAGGGGGAGAAAGAAAGGGGGCAGACAAGAGAAATACCGAGAGAAAAAGAGGAAATACAAGGAATAATACGAAAAGAAAAAAGAAGAGGAAAGGGAGAGAATGATAAAAGAAATCGCGCTGGCAAAAGCAGAAGATAGTGTGTGGAGGATTGTGAGTAGAGGAAGGAAAATTAGGAAAAGGATAACAGAAGGAATACAGAAAGAGGAGCGGAAGGAATATTTTATGGGACTATTATGGGGAGTAGAGGGAAGAGTTAGAATGGGGACGGAAACAGAGAGGAGAATAGGAGAGAAGGAAGAAATAAGCAAAGAGAAAATAACTAAAGTAATAAAGACATTGAAAGAAGAAAAGGCGATGAGGTGAAACGAGATGCCGAACGAAGCGCGGAAGTGGGGAGGTGAGAAAGCAGTGGAGGTGGCATGAGAGATATGCAGAAGGGTGTGAAGGGGGGAAGGGCGGCCGCACGAGTGGAAAACGGAGATAATTGCGCCGATAGTTAAAGGAGAAGAAGGGAGAGTGGAGGACTATAGAGGAGTGACGCTGATGCCGCCGATATATAAAATATATACGGCGGTGTTGGCAAAAAGATTAGAGGAAGACGTAGAGGGACACAAAATTGTTCCACCGAAACAGACGGACTTCAGAATGGGAGTGGGGATGGTGAACAATATATATGTACTGAATTATATAGTTAACAGGAGGCTAGCGGAAGAGAAAGGTAAAGTGATAGTGTTGTCGGTGGATCTGACGGCAGCGTTTAACACGGTGGACAGAAGGATTTTGATAGAAGCAATAGAAAAGAATGGGGTAAAAATAGGGTTAAGAGAGAGGGTAAAGGAAGTGTACAGGGAAACGATAAGCAGGATGAAAGCAGGAGGGGAGATAGGAGAGAGGTTTGGACGGGAAAGAGGCTTAGGCAAGGATACTCGATGAGCCCTATATTATATATCATTTTGACGGCGGATATGGAAGAGGAATTAGGAAAGGGAAGGAGGGGAGGGGTGAGAGTGGGAGGAAAGAGATTAGCATATGCGGACGATGTGCTGGTGTTCGTGGAGAGAGACAGAGAGGAGGAAATGGAGACTATGATAAGGATACTGAAAAGGTATTTTGAAAAAAGGAAAATGGAAGTAATTGTAGGAAACACGAAAGTAATGAGGTTTAGGGGGGGGGGGGGTAAGGAAGTGGAATGGAAGTGGAGGGGAAAGAGGATAGAGGAACTGAAGGAATATAAATATTTGAGATACGTGTTTAAAAAGAACATGGAACAAGAGGGATATCTAGAGGACGGGATGAGAAAAGTGGAAGCCGTGATGAAACAGATATGGGGAATAGGAAAAAGAAAGTTTGAAAGGGATTATAAAAGAGGAGCGTGGTTGTTTGATATGCCGGTATGGATGTAGGGTACGAGGTGGAAATTTGTGGATGGAAGAAGAGGGAGGGAATAGAGAGTATGCAGCAGAGATATATACGATGGACGCTAGGAGTGGACTGGAGGACGCCAGGATATATAGTGAGAGATGAGACAAAAAGTAAAAATCTAAGAACAAGAGCAGAGAGGAGTGCGTGGAGATACGAAGAGACGCTGAAAAGAGGAGAAGGAAGTGAGATAGCGAGACAATGCTTAGAGGAAATAGAAAAAAGGAAAGGGAGAGGAATGGAAGACTATCGAAATGGGAGAAAGGGAGAAAACAGATGAAAGAAAAAGGTGGAAAAAAGAGAGAGGGAAATGAAAAGGAGACAGAAGGATATGAGAAAGTAGAGAAGGAGGATAGAAGGAAACAGGAGACAGAAAGAGGCGAAAAGATTAGTGAGCCGACATACAATAGGGCGTATAGGAAAACGGGTGGAGGAGATACGGAAATATCTAAGGGCGGGCTGGGTAGAAGAAATGTATAGGAGCATAACGAGGTATAGATTAGTGAACGAAATGAGGGACAAAAGATACTGGAAAGAGGAAGAAGGAAGGACATGCAGACCGTGCGGGAGAGAAGACGAAACGCGGGAACACGTGCTAGATAGATGTGGAGGAGAGGATAGATGAGGAGGAAAGAGAAGAGAGAAAGGGGATATGTGAGAGAATAAGCGAAATACTGAATGAAAAGGGGGGAGGAGAGAAGTATATGAAAAACCTGGATAGAGTAAGAGAACACTAGAGAAACGGGGACCAAGAAAACGGGGAAGGAAATAGGGAAAGAAGAGTGTGAAAGAAGGAATGAAGTGAATGGAATGGAAACGGAAATCGGGATAAAGGCGGAGGAGGAGGAAAGAGGGTGTTAGAGAATAGGAAAGAAAATGTATAAATGAGAGAAATAGAGAAGGGCGGCGAGATCAATTTAAAGGCGAGCAAGCGGCGACAAGAGTGAGCGTGCGAAGGCAAAAGAGCGAACAGTGAACAGAGCGAGCGAACAAGTGGCAAAATAGAGAACGGGAGAGCGGCATAAAAAGCGAGCGTGCAAGAAAGAGCTGAGGCGAAAAAGAAACGAGAGGAGATAGAAATAAGAAGTAAAATAAGGATGTTCGGGATTCCGCCTCGCTTTACAAGCGGGGCGAGCTTCCCGATAGGCTTACGCCGAGGCAGCACCTCGTGGGCGCTCTCGCCTCACCTTACCGCGCGTGCTCAGTGGCACTTGTGCCGGCCTGATCGATATTGATTATGCTTTAGTTCAACTCGCTGTGAAATCCGCATCACACTTATCAAATTTAATGTAATTAAACGTGTGCAATCTGCACTCGTCGCCCGCGCGATTGGCGTATAACATAAGACGCAATCGGTATCCGCCAAATCTACACCACATTTTTATAAGTGTAAGCTCACCGCGTGGCCTGGCCAAGACCGCGTGTGTCATCGAAGTTCCACTAACGCGGCTATTTTCTCCAGTCGGGAGGTATGGCCACGAGATCAATAAAATCAGTACGCGATCTCCGACCTTGTATACACCGCTCTCATTATTATAAAAACCGCTCGTTCACCCACAACAATTTTGTAAACTCTACGCTTAACCCATTTCAATAAACTGACAAGCGGATCCCGTGCTAACTCATCGCGTCTTCTATAGCTGAATTTTCCACCGTGTGCACGATCCTTAACATCCCAGCATTATTTCATTATTTCTTTATTCCGCAACAAAGGAAAATGTAAGTAGAATAAGGTAAGTTAAGGAAATGTAAATAGGGTAAGGAAATTTAAAGAAGCGGAAATCTTGTAACCCTAAACGGAAACAATAAAGAATTATAATACAATTCGCTGAACTCTTTCAAAGCTGACAATACAAACAACAGCGTACCCTCCTCAATCAAATGGTGGACTAGAACTTTATCATTACAGTCTTACCGAATTCCTAAAACACTTCATTGATGACAACCGCGATTGGGTCGAACCCTTTACATTTGCAACATTTTGCCACAACACAAGCACACACGAAAGCAGCGTTATAATTTTTTTTGTTCAGGTTATATAGAGTGGAATTATGTTATTAATCAAAACTCGTTTTAGTTTTTCTGTTTCAGATGATCCAAAAAAGTGTATGAGTCCCCGCCACTTCAAAAGTCGCATGTGCAATAGCTCTAGATAAGTCTGCCATTTTCATTTGTTATTTAAATAAAAAATTATTTGAGGAAGTAAAAAATGACAATAAAATGTTGTCAACGTCCAGAAATAATAATTATTTTTATCAGCCCCAAAAAAAATTCCCAAAAAACGGGTAATTTTGCGCTTTTACTTGTATTTTTCCTCTTAATCTCGAAACTTTAACAAATTATAAAATTACAATGCCATACTATGTATGTGACCAGGTCAACCTAGCCCAATAGATAGACGAAAATACCTAATGTAAAACCCAAGTTTTATCAAACCCGCAATTCGAAACTTTAGAAATGTTTGACATTCGATTAAAAATACTCCAGCAGATCTATTGGGCCAGGATTCCAGATACAAACGAATGGCTCTTTGCAGCACAAAGATCAGAAAACCTTTACGTCAATTGCGGTAACCATCAGTCATCTATTTATACAATAAAGGATACTGGTATTTTGAATATTAACGCATCATGTCAAGCACAAACCAGTAAAACTCAATTAACACCACGCATCGACGTATCATCCTCAATTCAAACAAATTTCACCTCTACCTTAATACTCAATATGACAAAAATAATAGAAAATTCAATAGAGAACGATGAATACCTACTTCTAATCACATATACGTATGCATATTTTAATAATAATTTAATTACGCACGTTTATAACTAAATATATTACACCCATTATTGCCTAATCTATCATATACACTTATAATTAATTTTCTTTTTACAATAAAACTTTTAATTATACCTTCAATTTTATTCACTCAACCCACGAACCAGAAACGCCCATATAAATTGTTGCGGGGACGCAGAAATGCGTTTGAGTCTGCCGCTCTGAGTATTACTTCGGTCGATAGAGAGGCAAGCGCCGTTCGATACCCGCGCGACGCTTCCCCCTCTACGACGCTCACTGGCACGCGCCTCGTGCTTGACCGGAGCCGGTTCCTCATGGATTCTCTCTAGCGAACGATTATCGTTAACACGCGGATACTTAAAACCATTGAAGATTCTCCTTTTGTACATCGACGTTAGCTCAGACCCCATTCTATCATTTTTCATTTCCGGGGAAATCCTAAGTGAAAATTCACTATGGTCACAAACGACCCACAGGGACCGCGCAGGATTAAGACTTATATAATAATCATATGCGATATGTAGAAGAAATGGTTACTGGTTGGTCCTGGAAAGGTTATAACAATGGAGGCTACTTACAGTGTTGCTTTCATAGTATTCCCCATGGCGCCCATTGGGTTATTTATTGTTGTCATAAATAGTAGTAGTAATGGGTTAAGTTTTACAATTCATGAAGGAAATTCATAAATAATAATCGTAGATATTTCACTCTTTATTCATCACAACAGAGTTATGCTGATATTTTTGTGTCAGTTTGTAGTTCGCTTTGTTTAAACGAATACGATTAATTGGGCCCTGAGAAATCCTGTCCACCGAAGTAACATTCAATGCAGGATTTCTCACCTTTAACGAGTTAAATAATTAAACATGGTATTTCAATGAATAATTCGCACATCTTATTCCGATAAAGTCATATCGTCTACTGTTGACTTGGCAGTGCTACTCTGTCAGAAATTTTAAAAAATCGCACATTTTTTAACTTATTAGATAATTGCCCACAAATTTATAATTCATCAGAGTGTAACGATTTCTTTTTGTAACTTGACGAAATCGGCTGACGATATATAATTCACGGAACTGAATTTCATAAAATGGTTCTAAATAGTATTTTCAAGGACAATGGTTCTTCTTCGGTCAGCGCTCACAAACTAAAAATGAAAAGTCAAACTATGAACGGATTGTATTGAACACTGTGTTCCGACTGTTGTGTGAATTCCGGTTGTCATGTTGCCTACGTAGATGAATTTGAGAAGGCATGATATGAAGAACCCTGGGGATATTTTATGTTAACAAAACAAAACGTGGATATCATAATATATTCTATAAATAAAAGTGTCCGAGAAAACCACATTGGTTCCAAGTATTTTTAGAAGCCACAAACGATATCTTACGCAGATCGAAAAGTGTGAGAATCCCCTGATTGTAATCCACACTCAACTTAAACGATCGTGTTAAACGCAGTAACGACGCTAGCAGATGCTCAGGCATTTTATTCTTCGATGAAAACACCTGAGTCCATCAAGACCGTCATGATACGTAGATCAAGAGGATGATATTTCAATAGGAGATATTGTCGAGGCATCATCGTCGAGTGAGCTCTGCGTAGCTACACTTACCATGTTGACTTGACAGAATGCATAATCGTTAGTCGAATTATTTATGAACATTTCTTCAATTTCAAGGCGTTTACGGGGATGGCGTCTTCTGTACGGTTCCCAATCCCCATTCCCCCGACGTCAGTGAGTAGCAATGACATCAGGGGCACTTTTCGTGCTCTCCATACTGAAAGGCCTCTGTTGATCCACTTCAATAACAGCTTCAGCTCTGTAAAACGGATCAGGTTAAATGATTTGAGATACTGCCGAAGATTGGCTTCCAGTTTTGGCCATGTATCATATCGTTGTCAATTTACTGGTAGTGTTACTAGATGCCCGATCTGATTTCCCAATAAAGCTATCATACCTTTCTCTGAAGCCACCCTCATTTTGTTGCGTAAAGAGTGGCGACCGGCGTTGATTCTTCTGATTACTTCTATTAATCATCATTGTGTTCCAATCTGATTTCGGGATTTGGTACCTTTGAGAAGTCGAACATTCAGTCCCGTCGGGACAAGCGGACGCCGTTGGCTCAATAGGGTAGGGAGGCTCATGAAATGACCATCCCGGCGGTGCGGGGATTGTGTTATGTTTGGGACAAATTACTATGCTTCCCTCATGTGCAGTCGAACTCATGCATACCGAACACCGCTCTAAGATATCACGTGCTGACGGTGGTGAATTAATTGGATAACTAAGTTCTCTCGGCTGAGAGCCTTCTCCAGGAACTGCATGATGCTGATGTTGCTGTTGATGATGATAACGAAGATTTTCTTGTTCTTGCGGAGTATCTCGGCGACTGGAGGTTATGCAGCTCGGCGGTCCTGAATTTTTTCTGTTGCTAAAGGTAGAAAAAGCCGCTGACGAAAGAATGTCATCTGCGGCTTTCGGCTCAAAGAGGCTTTCCCTCGTTTGGCAAGAACTGTCACACATCTCAAGTTCTTCATTCGATTCCTGAAGCCGTTCTTGTGTCGCATTACTCACATTATTGCTTTGATGAATATCATTCATTTCATTCGTTCCGTACTTGATTTCTAGTACCAGTTCTTTGGTATATTCATGAGTTGTTAATGATGTAGCTGGTA
Organism: Netelia fuscicornis; assembly: GCA_946811545.1. Taxonomy (NCBI): domain Eukaryota; kingdom Metazoa; phylum Arthropoda; class Insecta; order Hymenoptera; family Ichneumonidae; genus Netelia; species Netelia fuscicornis. The sequence goes on from OX328013.1 coordinate 20,960,688, forward strand.
TAAGTTCTTTACTTGAATCAACTTCAACACTGGGCGACTCACTTCCATGATCATGCAGATCTGTTCGTGAAAGTGATACTGGACAGGGTGTCATCTTCCGGCCAATTTCATCTAATCGATTTTCCCTTGATTGCCTTATATGTTCCTGAAAAACATATAGAATAGATTATTATATTTGAAGTTCTGTCATAGTTAGAGCAATCGATTTATATATTGCTTCCAATATTGTTAGACATAACACATGAATTAGTTTATTGACGAGTATACTGCCAATATTTCTAGAAGGATTTTCAATATTTTTTGAAGTAATTGTTATTACGTCCTAATCAAATGATTGCAAAGGTAGGAAACACTATAAAACTTTTTTCACGTTCTGTGAATTGTTTAACGATTCAGCAATGATAATGAATATGATATTCTTCAATATTTTTAGTTGCAAATGCTTAATATAAATATCAAGTAGTATAGTCATGTGGGTATACAGGGTGAGGCATCGAAAGTGACCAGGGCGTTTTATATGGAAACGAAGCGAGATATCGAAAATTGTTTCAGACAAACGTTGTAGGATATCGAGGGGGACAAAAGATGACGTAAATGAAGTCTCGCCTGAATGCACGCATTAAGGTTATTTAATGGTCAACATTGCTTTTTCAAATAGGATGGTCAACTTTTTGTTGCCGGAAATTGAAAGAGTGTTCAATTTTGGGTATAAAAGTACTACTGCACTAGTGTCCTAAAATTGTTAGGTTATGAGATATTTTGTATAATAGTTATAACGTATGAGTTCTCTTTATTATTTAGAATGTACTTACAATTTTAATCCAGCAAGTGTTCAAAATGATGGCCATTGGCGTCAATACACTTTTGAAAGTACTTCACGAAAGAACGCTTGTACAAAATAACAATTTTTCGAAAACTTTATTCTCTGATGAATCAACTTTTACAAATCATGGTCAAGTTAATCGACATAATATGCACTATTGGGCCAATGAAAATCCAAGGTGGTTAAGGGAAGTCGAACACCAGTGACCATGGAATGTAAATGTTTGGTGTGGTATTCTCTAAAATCGTATAATTGGGCCGTACGTCATCGAAGGTATGCTCAATCGAGTGAAGTACAGAAACTTTTTGGATCAAGAACTACCAGCATTGCTTGAAGATGTGCCCATTGTAGACCGATTGAGTGTGTGGTACCAACACGATGGTTGCCCAGCCCATTACGCTCTAACAGCTCGAGAAATATTGGATCGAGATTATCCCGGTCGCTGGATAGGACGTAGAGGATCGGTCAACTGGCCCGCCCGATCTCCGTATTTAACTCCATTAGATTTTTTTTTATGGGGATACGTTAAAGGCAAAGTGTATCAGGAGGTGCCGGCCACACTTGAAAGTATGAAGGAAAGGATAATTGCTGCATGCGCGAGTATACGTGACGAAACGTTTCTCAAAATGCAGCGTTCTTTTGCGAAGCGCTTTCAAAAGTGTATCGACGTCAATGGCCATCATTTTGAACACCTGCTGAATTAAAATTGTAAGTACACTCTAAATAATGAAGAGAACTCATACATTATACGAAACTTTTATACAAAATATGTCATAACCTAACAATTTAAGGACATTAGTGTCTTAGTACTTTTATACCCGAAATTGAACACTCTTTCCATTTCCGGCAAAACAAGTTGACCATCCTATTTGAAAAAGCAAAGTTGACCACCAAATAACCTTAATGCGTGCATTGAGGGGCGAATTCATTTGCGTCATCTTTTGTCCCCCTCGATGTCCTACAACGTTTGTGTGAAACAATTTTAGATATTTCGCTTCGTTTGTATATGAAACGCCCTGGTCACTTTCGATGCCTCACCCTGTATATCCACCACATATAGAATCATGTGAGCCAAATGTGCGCAGCGGGTAAGAGTGCGCGTGAAAGTATCTCAAAAATAGTTTATTACTAAAGGAGCCTCCCCCCCCTCTTCGCTATCCAAGGCCATGTCTTACAAAACGCTCGTTTGTTAGTGACCGCTGATAGCAGGAGCGGCTGCAAAAAAGCTGTGAATTTCTCGAAGGCTGATATTTTCAGCACAGCTCGGGTTCATCATGGTGATGAAGAAACGCTCGGGTTGCCTAATTAAAATCTGTAACGGGGGGGGGGGGGGGGGTTCAGCGGACTTCATAAGCTGAAAACATGGTACCAACGCCAAAATGAAGGGCTTGATAAGTTGCAACAATATATATAGGGTTGGCTAAAGAAAAAACAGTAACAACCCTTGGCAACCTTCGGATCGGTGTTGTTATTTTTTTACCCTGACGTCATAAGCTGGGAGCATGAAACCAATGCCTGATTAAAGTTTGAAACCTCCTTTAACATAGTCGATAGAAATAGTTGGCACCCGATTTTTAGTACATCTCGTTCCGCACGTTGCATGCTCCATTAATGTTCTTACATTAATGTCCCATATTTTTTTACCGCGACGATTTAAAAATATTGGAGTCGGAAATCAGATTAAACGTACAATTTTTGTAACAATCTGAAATAAAAGTGAGTTTTATTGCATGCAACATTTGAAAATAAATAATATAAATAATATATTATAATACATGTCTAAAGAAAACAAAGTATTTAATATAATTATGTACATAATAATATGCATTATGGGTAAGTAACAATTATTCGTCCAAGTCGTCATCAGAATGACTAGACGCATGCTCCTCTGACTCTTCTTCACCATTAGAAATAGGGATTTCGTCAATGATCAGAGATCATCCTCAAACCATACAGGTTCGATAGCACCATTTTTGAGGCACCACCCACATCCTTTTATAGGCAACGTAGTGCAAACGGGTTCTGTTGATATTTGCCACATATCATTTATATGCAAAATCTATCGCGAATAATTCAGCTGGTTCATAGTGAAAAATAAATAGCGCATATCGGAAAGAGAGCTCACATACAGCTCAAAGTCGTTACCGCTATGTAACCGCTACAATATATGATATTAAGAAGTTTTGCCATATATGTATGTACACCACTTAAAGTTAATTCGATGTTGCTTAAATAATCGGTCAAGACTGCATCTAATGACGGACTCTAATTCGTCAATTCCTTAACTCTAACAGGAGTATGTCACGATCAACTTAATTCTCTGAAAAAATTTCTCATACTTGATATTACGTTCCAAGGTGGGGAGAGAATATAGCTACGTCGAGATCCCGATGTGCGCGCGACATTTGAAATGAATTGCGCTATTTGGGTGGACGTGGACTCTCCACAGTTGACTTACGTAAACCCAAATATACCAATTCAACTTCCGGGATTGTACTCCCTTAAAGTACTGTCTGATTCGAGGTTGATTGAATTCTGAAACTAAGTTGATCGAATTCTGCCTCTGTTCTTCGAAGGAGTTAACTATTTCGTCGCAATTCGGGAGCAGTTACTAAAGTTTGACTTGTTTGATTGGTCAGTTTTCTAGCGAGACCATTCGTCCTTCTGTAGAAGGGATTATCTGAATCACATGGAGGTGACGTGAGATCATCCTCCCATGGGTGACGCTCGTGAGAAAAGAAGTAGAGTTTCAAATAATAATTCGCATAATGAGTACAGAGTTTGTTTATAACTAGGTTTTCGAGCGGTGAAATTGTACAAGGCATTCTTCGAAATGAAATATGAATAAGAAAAAGATTGTCGGCCTGGATAACTTTACGTTTAACAGTAAATAATATTGTTATTAATTAAAGGTTTATTGTATTTCGCGCCTCTTCCTCTAGATCATAATTGTAGTACCCCCTACTTCCACAAGTGTCTCCATCAATTCAAAGCTAGGCAAAATATTTGCCCATAATTATCAATTATGGGCAAGAAAAGTAAGCAAAAGAGGACAAAATCGGAGGAGGACAAGGAAAATAGAAAGCTGCAACGGAAAATTCGACGGCTAAAAGAAGATTTGGCTCGAGAGAGAGAGAAACGTCGTAAGTACGAACTTAACCTCACTTTTGAGGGTCGAGAAGGAAAGAAAGTTAAAAAAAAACAAAAAAAAAAAGGTTTTTTTGAAAAAACTGGATGCCGTATACCCATCCAATGATATTGGACGTGCCAAGGATTTTATCGTTGGCACGATGCTATGGGGCTTTCCCCAGAAGACACCCTCGTTTGACGACGGGTTACGGTACAAACTTCGACGAACAGGGTTTGACCCATATAGTTTGATCGCTCGTGAAAACAAAAAAGAACTCGAGGAAATGTGCAATTGCATGTGAATGGGTTTTTTCAGGATGCTCAAGGTCGAGACTCTCGTCGAGGGATCTGTCGCCTCAACATTCGGCGGAGAGAACGTCATCGCCATTGTCATCTCAACAATCGCGGAAGGATTCCTCGTCCCAACACTCGCGGGTGCGATTGACGTATCGGCACACGCCGAGTCGTTCGGCGTCTGATGAGGCCTCTGAGCATTTGACAATGAGACATTGGCGTTCGAGAAGTCGCTCGCGCTCTACAACATACGCACGCCCGCGAGGACGGTCCCGTCCGAAAAGAGGATCGCCCTCGAAGAGACGCTCTCGATCGCGAGATCGTTTGCGGTGTTTTACGTCAAAAAGTACAGAACGCTCGAGATCTAGCAGGCGAACGAGAACACGATCCCCGGCGAGGCAAGGCTCGATTCATTCCTCACCCACAATGCGACGCTCAGAATCTCGTTCACAATCGAGACAGTCGACATCGGGCGTCCAAGAACGGTGCCATGCAGAGGACGAAAATAAGAATGACACGACAAACAACGAGGTAAATGAGGATCATAGACCGACAACGGAGGCATTGGGAGGAAATCCGACAGATATACAAACGTCAGAAACGTCAAGTAATAAGGAATGCCCTAACCTAAAAGAAAATCCGATTCCGGAACACGAAGTAGAATTACAGCAAGAATTACGGAATGTAATGGGAGCTCGATTGGAAGCGGATAAAAAGACGGATGCTGCGGTCCATAAGGACGTGGCTCTTCGCTGGTCTGAAATTGTCAAAAAAGGTCTCCCAGACGAAGAAGTTAAGACGCTTCTACAAAAGTATCCTGTGCCGGAAAATTGTACAATTATTATGATTCCGAAACTAAACGCCGAAATCACCGCCGCCGTGCAAGAAAATACAATAAAACGAGACAAGCGGATTATGGAGAAACAAGAACGTGTAGCGGCTTGTTTGGCAGCCGTGGGAAAAGCGATTTCAGTGACAATTAAAATCGATAACCCACAACAGATTTGTCTACTCGAACTGTTGAGCGACGCGGGAAGAATGCTTGCTTCGATCCATAGAGAGGAATCGATGGCGAGAAAAAATCTAATTCTCGCAAATTTAAATTCATCGTTAAAAACAACGCTCACAAACACCTCGGTGGCTCTTCGGCGGGGACTTAGAAGAGAAAATAAGAACGGCAAAGAGTCTAGAGAAAACGTTGAAAGATCTAAAGCCTCCGTCGAAGCCGTTACAACAAATTAACAACACTCAAAAAAGACCAAAAAACTGGAAGGGCCCGCCGAGTCGCTCGACGTACAAAAAACGCGGAGCAACATCGAGCGGGCATCGACAATCAACATCGAGACCCTCGGAGACGAGGAAATCATATTATCAGAGGGATGCGAGTCGACCGGCGACGAGACGTCGCTGAGTACAACACTAATCGTAAGTAAGCCAGCTGGGCGACTCCGGCTCTTTGCCGACAATTGGTCAAGAGTCACAAGAGACTCGGTAGTCCTGAAGTGGGTTCAAGGCGTGGAAATTCCGTTCTCGGCACGGCCCTCTCAAAATCAAGCGCCGATTGAACCCAAGTGGTCGACGAAAGAACAGTTACTGATCAACGAGCAGATTAACAAATTAAGAGCAAAGGGTGCAATCGTTAGTTGCGCGCCGATTTCAGATCAATTCCTGTCGAACATTTTCTTAACACCGAAACCTGATGGTTCGTACAGACTAATCCTTAACCTTAAAAAGCTCAACGAATTCGTGTCAGCCGAACATTTTAAACTCGAGGATTGGAAGGTCGCGAACAGGTTGATTAACCCACGAGATTTTTTGGCGACAATAGATTTGAAGGACGCATACTATCTCGTACCAATTACAGAAAAGCATCGAAAATTTTTACGTTTTTCGTACAGGGGAGAGTTATTCGAATTCACATGCCTACCTTTCGGGTTAAATATAGCACCCTATATTTTTATAAAACTATTGAAACCGGTGGCAAGTTGCCTAAGAAAACGCGGTTTTATCTCGGTTTTTTATTTAGACGATATTCTGGTAATACGAAACACAGACGAAAAGTGTATAAGGAATATGCGCGAAACGAAGTCATTGCTGCAACGATTAGGGTTCGTAATTAACCAGCGAAAAAGTCTTGCGATCCCAACTCAACGCTGTAAATATTTAGGGTTAGTGTTCGATTCCAAAAAGATGGCGATAGAGTTGCCTAAAGAAAAAACACAACGCACGCTTAACTTAATACAAAAATTTGAGAAAACAAGCCGTTGCAAAATAAGGGAATTTGCATCTTTCGTGGGAACATTAATTTCGCGAGGCCCGGCTTTAAAATACGGTATGATCTACGTAAGGGGGTTCGAGAAAGTAAGAGAATGTATGCTGGAAGCTAACGCGAATAATTTTGACTCGATGATCGTGATCCCCGAAAATCTCACGGAAGATTTCGAGTGGTGGAAGCATAACATTCGAATAGCTAGTGCGCCAATAATTGAACCGATGCACGAATTAGAAATTTTCTCAGACGCTTCGCGTACGGGGTGGGGCGTATTCTGTAAAGGCCGCCGGAGTCACGGGTTCGGGACCGTCAATGATTTGGATTCACACATTAATATTTTAGAGTTGAGAGCAGCCTTTTTCGGGTTAAAATGCTTTGCAAAAAACAAGAAATGCACAAACATTTTGTTACGCCTGGACAATACAACAGCGATTGCGTACATAAACCGTATGAGAAGCAGCTGTTACGAAGATCTCAGCTATTCGGCCAAAGAAATATGGCAGTGGTGTGAGAGACGAGAGATTTGGATAACGGCAGCGTATATACGTTCGAGTGAAAACGTAGAAGCCGACTACGAATCATTAATTTGAAGGGAGTTTTCGTACCCCAAGCACCGGCGTCGCTAGCGTCGCTATAAGAATGTGTTAGGTCATACGGACAGGTCGCGTATACCTCACATAACCTCCTGGCGTAGCTCCGACTCCTCTCTCACCAATCACGGACGAGCAAGCGCTCCTTCTCGCTTTCTCTAATGCGAGGTATATGTTGAGGTATTCATGCCGTCTCTCTCTTTTTCTGAACTGTTAGCGTCTCGCTTTTTCTAATGCGAGGTATAGGTTGGGGTACCCATGCCGTCTCCTTCTTGTTCTCAACTGTTACTGTCTCGCTTTTTCTAATGCGAGGTATAGATTGGGGTACTCATGCAGTCTCTCTCTTTTTCTCAACTGCTACTGGGGTACTCCACCGAGTCGACATGTATAATATCGACCCTCAGAACCTTAATAACCACATAATATAAGTTCACATAATTTAAAATAATAGATTATTTTTTGTATTTGAATTATAAGCTAATAAATCATAAAAATTCGTTTTTATCGACAAATACAATTGAACAAAAATTATTAAGACTCGATCACAGGACCGTGGGGTTTCAAACCCAGACGCTATCAACTCGGCTAATGTCTTCTACTTGTTTAATAATTCTCTTAAGGAGTAATACCCGATATGTTTTAGATAACCCTTTGAAACATTTGATTGTTTTGTATGTCAAATGGAAAACAAAATCCGTTCCCAGTTCCACTAAAATCGTTCAAATACTTACTGTTTTGGTTTCATTCTCGTTTTTTTTAGGGAAGTTCGACATGTTCGAAAGAACCTACCTGATCTCAAAAATTTTTTTTGCTTCAAATTAAGAATTCTTCAAAACTATTCCACATTTTTCGACGATTCTTTTTTAGTTTTATTCAGAAAGACTTTATTGATAATTCTCTGTAGGATTTTAATGGATATTTGAAAAAGAAAAATGTTGGGATCAATTGAAAGTCGAAAAACATTGGTTCGAAAAATACCTATTTTCAATATACCTTTTCTCGACATCTACTCATCGTATCGGCATATATTTTTTTTGACGTAACAAGTTCATCCAAACCAAGGATGTGTCGAGCCATTTTTGTAAGCCATTCAGACCCGAGAACAATATATTTGAAGGTAAAACGTGGTCAAACATGTTAACAAAATTTCAAAACGACGTCAAAAAATTCTAAAACAAATTATCGAAAAAATGCCTAGACACATTGTTTATAACACTTTAATATACACACATAACAAAAATGGTCAAAATAGAACGTACGGTTCCTGAGAAAAGGTATACTGTAAATAGGCATTTTCTGAACCAATATGTTTCGACTTTCAATTGGTCCCAAAATTTTTCTAATTCGAATATCGTCTAAAACCCTACATACGATTATCAATGAAGTCTTTGTGAATAAAACTAAAAAAATCGTCCAAATATGTTGAATAGTTTTGAAGAAATCTTAATTTCAAGTAAAGAAGATCAGATAGGGGCTTCTGAATATATCGAACCTCCTTAAGTATGAGTAAACCTATTTTTTCAGAACACTAGATTACACAATACAAGCTAAACAATTGTTAGACGAAGAGAATGCAAATTTTCTCATTACCTTTGGACATACTATGTAGAACCTCAATGAAAACAAATCCCGCGAAGGATGTTAAAGAAGACATCAATTTTCAAACTGCTTATTTTCATCCCCATAAGACAAATACAACCAACGTTATGTATTAACTATTACTAGTTTTATTTAGAGCAACAAAATTCTTTACATTTTATGAGCAGTGTATATCATTTCATAGAAAATGTTTAAAATAATATACAGAAATAATTTGGATCGTGGAATCAGGCGATTTTAATGCAGACATGTACATATTCGGTCCCAATTATTTGACTAATAACGAGATACGTTTAATAAAGTGGCAAGAAGAAACGTCGCGTCGAAATCTGTGTTAGATGAATATCGATACAACCCATACAACCTTGCAAGCAATGCAGGAATACTCGCGTTGGTATCTCAGCGATTAGAAGCGCTAACAGTGTTTTCGTTTTGTCTCTCTTCTTCACACTGCTTAAAACCCCAGTCCGAGTCAGCACGCGACCGTGCGTGATCGTTTTCCTTATTCTTAACGTTTTTTGGTTGTAGAATAAGTTAGCATACCGGGAAAAACCTGTGCGTATATAATGGGTGTACATTGTCTAAGAGGAAATATCCGCACATTAGTTTTCTTCGTTTTTCATGAGAGGTGAATTCGTAAGTCGTCTTTATTTGGATCGCGCAACAATGTAAATGATGCCCTTGAATAGTTCCATACGTTTCCAATTCCATACGTTCCTTGCGTTTGCCCCCGTTATTTTTATCAGAAAAGAATCGTACTTTTGCATTTTTGTGCAAGCCTGGCTTTATTCCGTGATTATGTTTCTTTATTAACTTAACAGACAATTGCTATGGACCACTCAATCTGGGAATGCGTCTGTACCTCTGCTGACTGCCAAGCAGATGAATAATGCGTGGATTTACTGCACACATTTTTCTCCGAATGATATCTCGATCGGTAGGTCAGGTAAAATACGAGTAAGGTCAGGTGCACTGCCTATTGATGCGGGTATCATGACCGTTGATGGTAGCCAAATCAATAAAACTGATAATATCCAACTTGACGAAATCGAACCGGAGAATGTCGCTATCGCGAATCGGATCAAATAAAATAGCACCCCTGCGGAACGAAAACTGCGACGATTGATAAACCCCTTGCGAAAAGATTTAATTAATAAAAGTCAAACGATTGGGCGATTGCAGGCAACACTAAAAAAACTAATGAGGCCGTCGCGTTTTTTAAGGCATCGAATTCTCTGGCCGATAGCTAAATAAATTTTATTAAAACGCAAATTCGTCACATCAAGAAACTGCCATGGACAGAAGATGAAAAGCAATTCACTTTATTTTTATTTCATAAATCGCCGAATGCGTATTGTCATTTAAGAGACATTTATAATTTTGCGTTGCCATGTATTCAAGTTATTCATACGTGCGTGAACAGTCTCCACCTGTTGCCCGGAATTAGTCCCGGAATTTTTGCCAAATTAGCGATGAAAGCTAAGGCAATGACCGGACTCGAGGCATAGAATGTTTTGATGTGGGACGAGATGTCGTTCAAATGGCTTCTAGAATACAATTCTAAAGACGATTTGGTCGAAGGTTTTCAACACCTCGGCAAACTCGGGAGAACTTACGAAATAGCGAACTACGCATTCGTTTTTATGATTCATGAACTTAAAGTTTTGTGGAAGCAGTCCCTCTCGTATATCGTTTCACATGGAAACGTACGCAATGTCGATATCAGATCCCTTCTGGACATGTTTTTAAACTCCCTTTTTCGATTGGTTTCAATGTTCACTACAGCTACATGGTGTGCGATCAAGGAGCGACCAACCGTACGGCGATAGCGTCCATGAGGATGACGGAAGTCAAACGGTATTTTGAACGTGCTGGACACAAAATTTTTTCCGATTGAAATGTAAAGCTGAACGCGTTCCAAAGAATAAAAGTTAGCCTCGCGACGTAAGTTTTTAGCCGTTCGGTTTCGGCTATTGTTTAAATAGCCGGTGTACGTCGGATCTGAACCTGCTGAAACGCGCTTTATCGAGTGCGCGACCACAGGTTCAAGATTTTCTTCAGACGCCTCTTCAGTGGCTGAAAAAATAGAGCGTTTCAGTTGGAAATAACCCACCATGTTTTCAGGGGTTCGATTACCTATTAGGAGCGTGCTCGGATTGTAGGACGACATGAGAAACGGCGGCGATTTTTATTCAATCTCTTTTAGATTAAATCAAGATCCTCTAGAAAATCTTTTAGCCGTTATCCGCAATTGCGCCATAACGACAAACCATCAGCAATGTGCTTTCGTCGTAATCTTTAGTATGCGATGACGGCACATCTGATGAAACTATTGGCAGCAACCAATTGCGAACCTGATGACTCGATCGCATTTCTTGGCATCGAGATGGACGAGCACTGCAAAATTGCTCGAATCGGGGAAGCGTCCGACACCAATCGAGACATGAGTTTTGACAAGAATGAAACAAAAGTCGACGTGCAAGTTGAAGAAAGCAGATGAAACTGGGGAACATCATACCATTCACAATAAATTCCCAATAATAAATCCGCTTGAAGAATGTTCAATGAAATACGTTGTCGGATACCTCATCCACAAATGCAAACTTAAATTCAACTGTGAATGGTGCAATAGCACATTCACGAGGGGTCATATTTTGAACAGACAAATGACACCTCCTCATTTTTTAGAAATCATATAAAAATCACTTGGACGATGAGTTTCGCTCCTTGAAAGTACCAACTGATGAATTTCTTAACGTAGTGATAACTGCTTATAAAATTTTGAGTTCACAATTTTACCAAGTTTGTCACTTCAATAACGTCTCGAAGTATCTCGAAAACTACATCAGGAATGCAGTATTTGAAAAACACGCCGACTTCTGGTCTGTTGCCGGAGATTGCCCACTCCATCGCGAATGCATACTAAAAAATTTCGTTCGGGTACATTTGTTTATTTATTTAAAATGGGAATAAAATTGGTCAATCAGAGCGCGCCGAGAAGCGTTGAAGCCGCCCACCCCCATCTAGCCGTAGATATAGCATAGATTAGGGCGTTACATTTGGATTTGTCACATTCAGAGCAGTCAATTTTATTGATTGTATTTTTCCGCAGTCATTTTTTTTCTCGGGCATTGGCTGGAGCCGCCCGCTCCCCGCACTAGGCATAAAGACATAGCAATGTATCAATCATTGACGGCCCGCGCTCGCCGCTATATCGCCGCCCGCGTCTCCCCGCGCCGTACCGCGCCAAGGCTTTTTTAAATATCCTGTATTAATTCGCGAGATTGGTGGCCAAAGAAACAAAAGCCTTGGCGCGGTACGGCACGGGGAGACGCGGGTGGCGATATAGCGGCGAGCGCGGGCAGTCAATGATTGATACATTGCTATGTCTCTATGCCTAGTGCGGGGAGCGGGCGGCTCCAGCCAATGCCCGAGAAAAAAAAAATGATTGCGGAAAAGTACAAGCGATCTTATTGACTGCTCTGAATTTTGCAAATCCAAATATAACGCCCTAATCTATGCTATATCTACGGCTAGATGGGGGTGGGCGGCTTCAACGCTTCTCGGCGCGCTCTGATTGGACCAACTTTAAATATTTATATCTCCTAAATTATTAACAATATCCCTAATGTTTATTTGCAACTTTTGTTCGTAATGGCCTCATCTACCTCAGATTTCGCTATGCGTAACTTTATGCGATTCACGCTGTGTGTATATATATATATATATATATATATATATATATATATATATATATATATATATATATATATATATATATATATATATATATATATATTAGACCGTGTCATTTTGGGGCAACTTTTTTTTTCTTCTCACTAACAGGCTTTAAACTTATAAAAAGGTAAAAAAAAAGAAGGCTGTATAAATTTTAGCTCGAAATATTAATATTTAGAGGTCGCTTAAACATATCTCTATTTCCCATTTAAATAACACAGGGAAAAAATAAATTTTGGCCGGAATTTTATAACACGGTCATGGCATATTCCACAAACAAGCTGCCGGCATTTTCTTATGCAGAATTGAATGCTCTACAAAAAAGCTCTCTTATACTTTTTTGATAAACTTAGCCATTCAAGAGATATTCAAGTTCAAAGTTAAAGTGTATGAAAATTCATCGTGTTTTGTTAATATTAAAGCAAATCTATCGACTCTATTGAAAAACATCAAATGCATTTTGTGTAGATTATTAAATTTACAGTTATAGTTAATTTATAGTTAATAAATGTTATCAACATTTATTAACTATAAATTAAAGAATTTGGATAGTAAATTTAATAATCTACACAAAAGTCATTTGATGTTTTTCAATAGAGTCGATAGATTTGCTGTAATATTAACAAAACACGATGAATTTTCATACACTTTGAACTCGAATATCCCTTGAATGGCTAAGTTTATCAAAAAAGTATAAGAGAGCTTTTTTGTAGAGCATTCAATTCTGCATAAGAATATGCAGATTATTTTTTCCCTGTGTTATTTAAATGGGAAATAGTGATATGTTTAAGCGACCTCTAAATATTAATATTTCGAGTTAAAATTTATACAGCCTTCTTTTTTTTACCTTTTTATAAGTTTAAAGCCTGTTAGTGAGAAGAAAAAAAAAGTTGCCCCAAAATGACACGGTCTAATATATATATATATATATAGCAGCATTGTGTATATTCGTTAACATATATATATATATATATATATATATATATATATTGTGACGATGGTCAACTTTCATCCACCTTTTTTCCTCTTCCCTACGCGTCTCTCGCATTCCTTTTTTGCCTACGTGACTTCCTGCAGCTACACTCTCGCTATCGCAGGGGCATCTGGCCTTCGAAATACAAATAATCTCTGTTTCCCGGTAAGGACCCAAAACTACATCTTTTCCATTTTCCACGATCCCACCATAAAACATCTATCTTTATGGCCTGACCCACCTCAGGCCCGAAACAGCTGCCATTCCTAGAATCTTCCAAGACATTTCCGCCTCCAGAATGTTCTAACTTCCAAATTCTCTCCCTACCAAACCGCGACTTTCCCACGAGTCAATGTTATAAAAACCACCCTCTCTTTAGGCGAGGGAGTTAGTAGTTTTCCGATCATCCAAGCAGCAACGTTACGCTGTCCATTGTAACACTGAAAATAAAGTCTTGTGCTTCTCGATTAAGTGTCTACCGCGTTTTACTTCTCAACCACCGCGTTCCGTAGCCGAGTCGGCAGCCCCAATCACAATAAATAAATTAATAAATAATTCGCGACATCACATTGGTGCTAAGTGTGGGGTGTGCCAACTCTAAGTGCCAGGAACTGTGAGACGTTCAACAACACTCAGAAGTTGCACGAGACAAAAATACAACGCTGGATCATCAGGAAAAATCGGTGAGTAAAAACGACTCATTTACTCAGTACCGCGACCCATTACCGTCAATCGCGACTGATTCCGAAAGTGACTGAACAATTACTAACTCGAACTCTATCGCGAATTTCGGTGAAACAAATAACAACAAAATGGACCTACAAAACGAACGCGTAAGCTTCAACCAGTGCGAAGAACGCGACAGTGAAATATCACAGCAAGATATGGAGGAAATAACGCCCAAAGAAGCAATAGACCTTATCAAAGAATTCGACGGAAAAAATATTGGTGTCGAGGCGTTCATCAGTTCCATTGAGGACACGAGGCCACAAGTCACGCGTCAAGATTATCTCCGTCGCCAATATGCAACCAGTGAGCGTATTCCGCGATAAACGTTCTCGTATATTTCAAGGAAAAATCGAAACTGTGTCAAAATTCACAAACAGATTTCTGGAAATCCAAAACCAAGTGTTGGCGGTGCTCGCAAACTCCACAACTGATAATCAAAAACGCAAATTCATTATTGACTATGAAAGAGAGCAAGGACTCGAGCAGTACTTGTTAGGACTCCGGAAAGAAATATCCACCGAAGTGCGGGCGCAGCGACCGACGAATATCCGGGAAGCAATAGCCAAAGCGCAAGCCTCAGAGGCTTATGGCATAACGAGGGAGATGATGACGAGAAATCTCAGTGTCTCCGAAAAAAAACGTAACAGCTATCCCTCGACGCAGCACGCCGCCAGCCCCTCAACTACCTACGGACCCGCTTAGGACCCAACGATCACGAGTGCAGTGTCGCTACTGCAACCGCATGGGTCACATAGAGAAGGACTGCCACACAAAAAGAAGAGACACAGGACAACATGCTAACGCAGGCCTGCCCAGAGTCAACGCCATCGGATCGGACAAACGAGTGGTCAGATTACCGATGCGAGGAATCTGCGGAGCCGGAAGATTTCTATTAGATACAGGTTCCTCTATAAATTTATTAAAAAAGGGCATGCTAACGAAGGGAGCGCTGTTCAATAAAAACGTTCGTTCTAAGTTCACGATGGGAAATGAAGAACACGAATCGCTATTCATCACGCAACACGATTTCGAAGGCCGAAAACAGATCTTTCATGTGATACCGGATGATTTCCCTCTCGTGGAAGACGGGCTCATCGGTATCCTATTTATGAAGCAATACCAAACACTCATTGGTATTGGGCCAGAAGAATTCCTCGAACTTGGTGGTCAGCGATACGCCTTCGATAATAATGAAGTAACGATTCCACCTAGATCGGTCTGTTGGATTCAAACGTTAACAAATATTAAAAATGGGCCAGCTATCACAGCTGAGGAAAATTCAGAATCGGTAGTACCTTGCGTTTTCGAAGCCAAGGACTATCAAGCCCGAGTGCCCGTAATAAACGACTCGGAAGAACCCAAGCGGGTTGTAATAAATCTGCTACGTGGGATAGCTCTGGACGAGCTCACCCCTCCACCGTCGGAGGCGCGCCAAGACGCACCGTCGGACGTTGCAAGAAACTATCACATCCAAAGCCAGAACACAGCTGACCGTCTCCAAAAATTACGGGAAAATGTGCGGCTAGAACACGTGCCACCGGAACAATCGGAGCAGGTATGGGACATCGTCTCCTCCTTCATCGACGTATTCGCCCTACCTGGAGACCCTTTACCGGGCACAAAGGCGGTTAAACACCGCATAATCACAAGTGACGATCTGCCGATCAACGTTAAACAGTACAGGTACCCACCAGTACACAAAGAAGAAATTGATCGTCAGGTAAACGACATGCTGCAACAAGAACTCATCGAGCCCAGCGACTCGCCGTACAACGCTCCGCTGTGGATCGTGCCCAAGAAATCGGATGCATCGGGAAAGAAGAAATGGAGGATCGTCATCGACTTTCGTAAACTTAACGAGAAGTCTGCCCATGACGCATATCCTCTCCCGTGCATAGATGAAATATTAGATCAACTGGGACGCGCCAAATACTTCTCCGCTTTCGATCTCGCCTCCGGTTTCCATCAAATCGCCATGGACGAACGAGATAAACAAAAAACGGCGTTTTCTACACCATCGGGGCACTATCATTACAACAGAATGCCCTTTGGCCTGAAGAATGCACCGGCAACGTTCCAGAGGATGATGAACAACGTTTTGCGAGGTCTCATCGGCAACGCATGCTTCGTATACCTCGATGACATAATTATTTATGGCAACACGCTCGAAGAACACAATAAAAAAATGATTGACGTTTTTAAACAATTACGTGCAGCAGATCTGAAACTTCAGCCAGATAAATGCGAATTTCTCCGCCCTGAATTAGAATTCCTGGGTCACGTAATATCTGAAAACGGTGTTCAACCAAACCCAGCAAAAATTAAAGCAGTACAAGAATTTCCTCGACCAAACGATCCCAAAGCGATCAAACGTTTCTTGGGACTCGCCGGGTACTACAGGAAGTTCATAAAAGACTTTAGTAAAGTAGCAAAGCCACTAACAGAGCTTCTAAAGACAACGGTTGCGTGGGACTGGACGGAGAAGCAGGAGCAAGCTTTTAATGTATTGCGCACAGCACTCACGACTTCCTCTGTGCTACAATATCCTGACTTTTCAAAACCATTTGTATTGACCACCGACGCCAGTAATTTTGCCATCGGCGCCGTGCTATCGCAAGGGACGATCGGTAAGGACCGACCCGTAGCCTACGCATCTAGAACACTCAACAAAGCGGAGCAACGGTATTCGACAACAGAAAAAGAGATGCTTGCCATTACGTGGGCAAAAAAACATTTCCGTCAATATCTGTACGGAAAACATTTCCAAATCGTGACCGACCATAAACCACTCATCTGGATACTGAAAGCGACCGATCCTCCTACAAATAGTCGGCTAATGAGACTCAGGTTAAAGCTTGAAGAGTACGAGTACGAGCCTATTTACAAAAAAAGGTTCGCTCAACACCAACGCCGACGCTCCCTCTCGAATCCATGCTGTGACTACCCGACGACAGCAAGGGATGTTACAAGAGGAAGCCGCCACCGTAGAAGATACCAGTAACGATGATGGCGAAGCAGCACAAGCACCACAGGATGAAATTGTTGAGGAAGAGCCACCACTCTACATGAATTTCGAATTGTGCGAAAACATCCCAGCAATTGCGGAAATAAGTGAGGATATCCCACCGAAGGATACCCCGGCACTCAAAATTACGGATTCACCGGGCAACGATTCAGATTGTCTGTACATCAATTTCGACGAAGACGAGATTGACTGGTACAACCGGATCGGCACCGCTCTTATGAAATTAAATAAACCAACGAAAATCTATTTGGGCTGTGAACATTTGTGCGCTCACCCGGGCACGAAACATCGAGTCAAACAGATAATAAATTTCGTCTGGTCATCAAAAAACGAGCGATTCCCATTGTACCTGTACGACAGAGAATTGTACGAACCAGGTACCGAGGAGGACAGGCTACGCATCCTAAAAGAACATCACGGTACTAAGGCAACGGGACACTTCGGGATAGCGAAGACCCTCGACCGCATCAAGGCTGTTGCTACCTGGCCAAACATGCAAAAGGACATCGAGGAGTTCATCCGAAAATGCGATACTTGCCAGAGGAGTAAGCTAGTTCGCATACGCCCACAAGCAGAGGCGATAATTACCGACACACCGGAGCGACCAAACGATAAAATTGCTTTAGATCTCGTAGGACCTATCCCGGAATCTGACGACGGATACAAATACATCCTCTCAGTACAGGATCAGCTCACAAAATACATCACTCTCATTCCGCTTAAGACGCAGGATGCCAAAGCAACAATCGACGCGCTCATACAGGACTTCATGTACATTCATGGAGCACCGAAGAAGATTCTCACCGACGGTGGACGAAATTTTATAAGCCAAACTTTTAAACACATGGAGAAACTTTTCAAGATTTCTCACATGACCACAACCACCTTCCACCCGCAGAGCAACGGAAGCCTAGAGAGAGAGAGCTCACGGACCGATAAAAGAGCAATTAAAATCTCTTATCCACGATCACCGTGAAGACTGGGACAAGAAATTAAAATTCGTCTCCTTGGCATACAATACCGCGAAACAAGAAGGGATCGGAATGACACCTTTCGAATCCTTTTGAATACTTCGGATATGCGTGTATCTGTGTGGTCACCTTGTTAATAGCCTGTAGAATAGGACTATGTGTTTGCCTAGGTAAGCTGTTAAGCAAACTTCTTTCTTGTACCTTCTCGCCCTGTATCAATGTTTATAATAATTGTTTTCACACCAACAACACCGATAATGCCAATTACGCTGTACAGTATCCACAAGAAGAACTACTCGCCTTGGCCGAGATAAGCCACCCTCGAGGTGCACACCGAATTTCACCTTCTGTAAGACGTACCAATAGAAGTTGTTGTGTATTAGATTTATTAACAGGATAATACAAGGTAATCGTCTGTATACTTATTAGCTCGTGTGCTCTCGCCTACGTACGGTACGCTACTGACGTCTCTATAGGCACTATCGATGTCTCTCGCTGTAGTCTCCTTTGCCGGTCAATATACATATTGATATACTTTGATAATACATCACAATTTCCTCTCCCTTACAGAGATGCCTTTAATTTTCCCGCTTCTTATTAGCTAAGCGTTTTGAGCTCCGTCTCACTACTGTCCCCTCAGGTTGAGTTTCCTCTGGAATGGCCTTATCAATACTCGCATTCTTTACTTCTTTATACTTGAACATTTGCTCAACATGTCTCTTCCATAATTTTCCCGGGGAAACCTCGACCTCAAAGTTCACTGGTGACAGTTGCGCCGTTATTATTGCCGGAATTCTTCTCTCTGAATTTTTTGAGTAGTCTTCTACCCAAACTCTCTCCCCCTGTACAAATGTTACATTACGTGACCCTTTACGACTCAGCGTTTGCCTTAACTGCGCATTTTGTATTGCCTCTGATACATTAGGTTTTAATAAGTCAAGTTTTGTTCGTAGTTCGCGCTTGTACACCATCCATGATGGCGATCGACCAGTAGCGCAGTGCTCAGTGCTTCTGTAGTCAAACAAAAATTTATCAATAGCTTCATCAAGCTGCTTCCCGGCTTTGATCATTTTATTAATCTTGTCTTTAAATGTTCCTATGAAGTTTTCTGCCGCGCCATTGGTGGCGGGGTGGTACGGTGCTGAAAACGTGTGTTTTACTCCGTTTACTTTTGTGAACATTTCAAATTCGGTACTCGTATACTGACGACCATTGTCCGTTACTAAATGGCTTGGCAGTCCAAAACGCGAGAAAAGTTTTTCAAACTGAGCTATTGCGTTACTGGTCTGTGTATTCGTTTTCATGTCAAAAATTTCTGGCCATTTACTATATGCATCAACTACTACCATGAACATATGCCCATGAAACGGCCCTAAAAAATCACTGTGGATCCTGCTCCAACATTTATCTGGTGCCGGCCATGGATTAAGCGGTACTTTTGGCGGCGCTTTTCTTTCACGCATACACACTTTACACGTAGCTGCTAGTTCTTCCAAGTGTACATCGATATTAGGCCACCATACATATGATCGTGCCCGTGCTTTCATCTTTACTATTCCGAAATGCGAATCATGGATTTCTTTAAGAATTTGAGATCTAGCACTTTCCGGTACAATTACACGATAACCCCACAGGATGCAATCTTTTTCAATGTATAGCTCATCACGTTTCGCGTAATATTTTTGCTCGATTTCATTTAACTCTTCGCGCTTTGGCCATTCACTTTTCAAAAATTTTGTTATTTTACTCAATGTTTTATCTTTTATCGTTTCTTTTGCTATGTCTTTTGCTGTTATTACTTTCAATCCTTGTGCAATGTAATTCGACGATACAAAATCTTTATTGAAAACCGGTGTGACATCCTCGATCGGTAATCTTGATAATGCATCGCAATTACCATTCGCTTTTGTGTTAACATATTCAATCTTATATGTAAAATGCGACAAGAAATAGGCCCATCTTTGAAGTCGGCTGGCTATGGTTAACGGAATTCCCTGATTCGGTCCGAAAATATATACCAAAGGTTTATGGTCCGTTTTCAAAGTGATTTCTCTACCATATACATAGTTATAAAACTTTTTAAACCCGTAAACGATTGCTCCAGCCTCCTTATCAATAATGGCTCTATTTAACTCTTTTTCCGGGATGATTTTTGATGCAAATGCAATAGGTTTCTCAACTCCGTTAGCATAACGATGTGATAATATCGCCGCAAGACCATACTTCGAAGCGTCGCATGCTAGCACAAGTTCCTTGGTCGGGTCATAATTTGTCAACACTTTAGGTGACGCGATCTCATTTTTCAACCAACAATACGCTTCGTTACATTCAGCATTCCATACGAATTCCGTATTTTTAGTTAGTTCATACAACGGTTTCAGTCGCGATGCTCGATTAGGCAAAAAACGTTCGTAATACGTTACAAGTCCTAAAAAGGACAACAATTGCTTTTTATTTGTTGGGATCGGCGCGTTTATGATTGCGTTTACTTTACTTTTCGAAGTACGTAGTTCACCTTTTCGAATTACGAATCCAAGAATTTCTAATTCTTCCTTCATAAAATCGCACTTATTAACATTGATCCGAACTCCGTATTCTTCTAATCGTTGCAAAACTTTATATAACGTATCCATATGCTCTTCGCCTGTCTTGCCCGTAACGTATACATTATCCAAGTATATAGCTATCATTCCTTAAATGTCTCGTAAACAATCCTCAATAGTTTTTTGGAATTCTCCTGGCCCCGAGGCAACTCCTTCGGTTAACTTCGTATATCGATACAAGCCAATATGCGTAATTATTGTTAACATGTCACGCGATGCCGGATGAACCGGGACTTGCATATATGCATGTGTCAAGTCCACTTGACTAATTTTTTTACCGCCTTGCAGTATTCCAAAAATATCGTTAATCGTTGGCAATGGATGTCTGTTCATCACCAAACATGGATTTACCGTGAGCTTAAAATTGCCGCATATACGCACACTTCCATCTTTTTTTATAATTGGTACAATAGGCGTAGCCCATTCACTTGTTTGGACACGCTCGATGTGTCCTAACTCTTCTAATCGTTTTAACTCCTT
This sequence comes from Netelia fuscicornis, assembly GCA_946811545.1. Lineage (NCBI taxonomy): Eukaryota > Metazoa > Arthropoda > Insecta > Hymenoptera > Ichneumonidae > Netelia > Netelia fuscicornis. The sequence goes on from OX328013.1 coordinate 20,981,914, forward strand.
TTCTACTTTACTTTTTAATGCGAACGGTACGTGTCTTAGCTTACATGCTTTCGGAACAGCGTTCTCTTTTAGCACTAGCTTTATAGTACCTTTGTTAAAGCAACCGATGCCTGGACCACACAACTTTGGAAAATCTTTTGCAACTCTATCTGCTACCTTCTTTTCAGTACATAATTCCATTTTGTTCAATTTAAGTAACGGCCAAAGCCCAAAAGCATATAGCCAGGACCTGCCGAATAATGTCGCTCCTTTTCCCGGCATTATCAACGCATCTAATTTTATCGTTTGGTTCCTGAAATCGACGTTCAGATCACGTAATATGCCGACTGGTTTTATTTTTAAATTATACGCATTCATGGCAAACGAAACATCCGAAATTTCTACATTTGGGAAAGATTGGCTTCTCGTGTAATCAGACATAATAATCCAATACGAGCCCGAATCTACTTCCATTTTCAATTCCGTCGAATTGACACACACATCGAAATACATTGGAGCTATCGCGGCCTTCAAGTCCTTCACGCTGCTTATTTTGTTTACAATACCACGCTGCGTCAAACTATGGAACTCGTATGTTTCGTCTTCTTCTTTCCCATTGCTCTCGTCATCGCCGTCCCCCTCTCCTGCCCCTCCTTGTAGGTGCTGTATCCATCGGCCCCGCGCTCGGCACGCTTGTTGTATATGCCCCCGTCGATTACATTGTCGGCATACCTTGTGTCGATGTTTACACTCCTTGCCGATGTGTCCTAGGCTGCCACAACAGTAACAGATTATAGAATTCGAATCTCTTCGATTTCCCGTGGATTTATCGTATGCCGGTTGCGAACGAAACGGTACCTCTTGACGATATGTAGCTGTACTATAACCTGTACCATTGTTCGGACCAATATTCGAATATCGATCGTTACGATTGCTAACGTTAGAACGTCTACCTACGCTCTTTACGTTGAGTGCATGTACATCTTTTTCTAGTCCTGTTGATTCGCCCTTTTTTTCTGTTAACGATGCGTTTCTCTCAGCTTTTTCATGTGCTAGTGCTATTTTACAGGCTTTCTCATACGTTAAATCTTTTTCTTTGAACAACTCCGATTTCGTTGCATGATCATGCAGTCCGCATACCAGCTGGTCTCTTAGCGCTATTTCCACCGACGCAAAATTACAATTTAGGGATAACTCTTTTAAACGTGCTACGTAATCCGATACTGCCTCAGTCATCGTCTGTTTCGCCGCGTAAAAATTATATCTTTCCATTGTCTCTGATGGTTTGGGGCACAAATGATTAGTCATTACGTTTACAATATCTTCGAACGTTTTGTCCTTGAGTTTTGTCGGGTGGCAAAGATTTCTAGCCAACTTGTATGTATCGGGGCTCACTTTCGTTAACAAAATGGCCGCTTGCTTCTTATCGTCCGTTATGTCGTTGACTTCGAAGTACAATTCTATTCTTTCAACAAACGTTTCCCAGTCGTCTTTACCGAGTTCGAATTCGAGTTTAATTCTAGACTCCATCATCACTCTCTCGCTTACACTTGTATCGTTTAATTGTACCGTTTGCGCCTTACACTCGCGCAACTTCAACTGTTCAATTAATTTTCGTTTTATTCTTTCTGTAGAGTCTTTCGTTTGCCACCGTATTCCTTCATTATCGAATCGCGTACACAATTCAGCCCTTGACAGCGTCTCTATTTTACTATAGTCGTTTTCATATTCTTCGGAACTGCTTTGCTGGTCATCCGACATTGACTTTAATAACGTTTATGTGATTCACAGTATCCTCGTCGCCAGTTGTTGTGTATTAGATTTATTAACAGGATAATACAAGGTAATCGTCTGTATACTTATTAGCTCGTGTGCTCTCGCCTACGTACGGTACGCTACTGACGTCTCTATAGGCACTATCGATGTCTCTCGCTGTAGTCTCCTTTGCCGGTCAATATACATATTGATATACTTTGATAATACATCACAGAAGTAATGTCAGATACATTAAGGCCTAGAAAATCCATTTAACTTTGTAAGGATTTTCTAAATTAAGGGGGGAGGTGTGACGATGGTCAACTTTCATCCACCTTTTTTTCCTCTTCCCTACGCGTCTCTCGCATTCCTTTTTTGCCTACGTGACTTCCTGCAGCTACACCCTCGCTATCGCAGGGGCATCTGGCCTTCGAAATACAAATAATCTCTGTTTCCCGGTAAGGACCCAAAACTACATCTTTTCCATTTTCCACGATCCCACCATAAAACATCTATCTTTATGGCCTGACCCACCTCAGGCCCGAAACAGCTGCCATTCCTAGAATCTTCCAAGACATTTCCGCCTCCAGAATGTTCTAACTCCCAAATTCTCTCCCTACCAAACCGCGACTTTCCCACGAGTCAATGATATAAAAACCACCCTCTCTTTAGGCGAGGGAGTTAGTAGTTTTCCGATCATCCAAGCAGCAACGTTACGCTGTCCATTGTAACACTGAAAATAAAGTCTTGTGCTTCTCGATTAAGTGTCTACCGCGTTTTACTTCTCAACCACCGCGTTCCGTAGCCGAGTCGGCAGCCCCAATCACAATAAATAAATTAATAAATAACTCGCGACATCACAATATATATATATATTGTAAGCATCCACACAGGATAAAGGTTCGAACAATCTTTATTAATAAGATACATCTAGATTTAAGAACTGAACATAAAGAAATGAATGCCAGGAATTCGATACACATCGACGCTCTTTTCGCTCGCGCCGTCGCACCTACTCTCCTTCCTTCCGACTCTCTCGTCCCTCTCCCTACTCCTCCGCCTACAGCGCGCCTCACGGCCGACTGACCCGCTCTCGCGAGCGCGAAATTTTGAACTTACAGTTCGGCCAATCCTGACTATAGGCCGTCTCCGGCCTTGCACTATCCTTTTTTTGTTTTTTTTTTGTCGGTAATCTACATATCCTCTGAAGGGGATACACTTGTCACTCTCGACGACGTCGTATCAGAAGCTTTCCATTTCCGCATATTTGCCGGTTCCCAAACCCCCTTATATGGTTTTTGCGTCATTTGAAACTCGTCTATATCGGCGATGACGTACCTATCATTCCTCAATTCTTTAATCACTTGGTACGGCCCTTTGAACTGTGGAATTAGTTTGTGGGAAACTCCCGCGGCACTCTCAAAATTTCTTATCATTACCCAATCCCCTACCCCATACTTGCACATCTCTTTGTGCTTTTTATCATAATACGATTTGGCATATTCTTGAGCCTTGGTCACCTTCTCTTTGGCCTGGTGTCGCGCGTTCTCCAGATCTATTGGTTTCGGAGTTACCTCCTCATTTAGGAATTCCCGAATCTCGTCGACATGTTTACCCCTTTGGTCTATTCCAAAAAACAATCGGCTTGGAGTCTCGCCGGTAGTTTTGCAAGCCGTGTTATTTATGGCAAATTCTAGCTCCCCCAACACCTTGTGCCAAACCTTACCCGCGTCGTTATCGGCCATTTTACTTAACATCGCTCTCAACACGCGATTCACGCGCTCCACCTGGCCGTTCGCTTGCGGCGATCCAGTTGCAATTTTAATATGCTTGACACCGTATTCACTTACAAAGTCCGAAAACTCTGCCGACGTAAAGGCGCTTCCTCGATCCGTCGTAATGACCCGAGGTTTGCTATAATACGAAAAGTATTGTTTTAGACTTTCTATCGCTTCCTTGCTATTGGTGGTTTTTGTCGCATATAATCTGACGTATTTTGTAAAGTAATCGACCACCACAAAGAGGTACTTTTTCGCGACAATTTTTAAGTCAATAGGACCAGCGTGATCACAGTGCAGTTTCTCCAGTGGAACCGATGCTCTTTCTTCACAATGTAGTTTTCTTTCAATTTTGCCGCTCGAAGGTGAAAACGCGATACACTTCAAGCAGTTTCGTACATGGCAGTGAATCTTCTCTTTGAGTTTCGGAAACCAATAATTCCGCTTAATAATATCATACATTTTCTCTGTACCGACATGACCCAGGTCGTCGTGATATTTAAACAATACATTCGCCTCCATGTTAATCGGTACGTAAAATAGTAGATTCTCTCCGCTCTTCAAACTGCCTTCTCAGTGCGCGTTTCCGTGGCCTGTGATCGAACATCGCTTTCATATTTTTTAAGAGGTCCCCCAACGTCGACGTGAGATTTCGTGGATTAGCGTGAAACCATTCTAACACTTTTCCTTTTAGCCTCGTACTCACCAGGACCTTCGTTCTCTCCTCGGTTAAGTGGTATGTATCTTTCACAAATTTTATCTGCGCTTCCCAATTTTCGTATCCACCGTCGCTTCCATCGTACACCCCCACTAGTTCTTTTATTTCACTCAGATTAACCCTTTCGCGATTTTCTACCATTCTATCGCGAAATGGTATGTCCCGATCTTCGGGTGAAATGTCTCGCGATCTGCGAAGATCCCGTCGCATCATTTCCAGCTCCCTCTCTGCTCGCTCTTGCCCGCGCTTGTACCGCTCTAATTCTTGGCGAAGCAGCGCTGTCACATTTCCGCCCCTGGCGTCGTCGTCTTCGTTTTCCGACGCATTCTCTTCCCCACCACTTGCTCCTACCCACTCTCTACTGGGATCGTCAGCGTCCAATCTACTTATCAACTCGGTTTTTGTACCCGCCGTCGATAAATTCCTCTGTCTGCACAATTCCTTTAATAGCTGCACCTTGAGCGTGGTCGGGTCCGCCATTTTTCTTTCGAGCAATCACAATGGTTCCTCTCTCGGCGAGAACACAGCCGCGATTCCTTGTGAACTCTCTCGACTCTAGCGACGCCTCTCGTCCGTTGCTCACACTTCGTTCCTCTGGACAGCCCTGGCTTCTCGAACTACGTAGCACCACTCGAAGCTTCTAGAAGCCTCTCGAAAATTCGTTCGCACACAGCAGATACGAATTTTCCTTTATCGTCTTCACTCGACTCGGCCCCACACAGCCGTACCGATACTCGCGCCAAATTTCCTCCTCGACTAATTGGCCTTCCGATGCCTTTTCCGGAATCCAGCGCAATCCCTTTGTTCACTCTTCAACACCTCACAATTCCGACGCTACACGTCGAATTCTTCTTCTGCGTTCGGTTTCCAATCCCACTTCTGATCTTGTAAGCATCCACACAGGATAAAGGTTCGAACAATCTTTATTAATAAGATACATCTAGATTTAAGAACTGAACATAAAGAAATGAATGCCAGGAATTCGATACACATCGACGCTCTTTTCGCTCGCGCCGTCGCACCTACTCTCCTTCCTTCCGACTCTCTCGTCCCTCTCCCTACTCCTCCGCCTACAGCGCGCCTCACGGCCGACTGACCCGCTCTCGCGCGCGCGAAATTTTGAACTTACAATATATATATATACGCAAACGACCCCCCTAGGCAGACTAAGGGGGGTCGTTTGCGTCCGAGCGAAAATCAAATGTCGCTGTAACTCCTAAATCCGATCACGGGAGGCGCTGTTAGGCTTATGTAAAAAAAGTTAGGCCCCTCTAGACCCGACCTGCAAAGAGGCGCTATTCAAGTTCTTACCCAGCTGTTGTAAGGAGCAATTGATTTTCGTTCCAGACGCATACGACCCCCCTAGGCAGACGGCGGTTGTCAAAACTGTAAGTAATTTTTTTTTTCGTTTTTTCGCTTGAAAGTCTATTGAGGCTCTAAAAGTGCCACAAAAAAGATGGGCGCAAAAAAAAATTCGATTTTTTTCAATTTTTTTTTCAAACTTTTTTTTTTAAGTTGATTGGTGAAAAGGACGCAACGATCCGCTGATGACGTTGTACGGCAACTCCGTCCTGGCAGGGATATTGTATATTTTGGCGGTGAAGAGAGCGAAAGCGAAGCGGACGCTATCGAAGATGAGGAGAGCGCGGACTCCGAAATGAGTATCTCGGACATCGAATCTGACGACAACATAGAAGAGAGCGAGGAAGAAGAACAAGAGAGAGAGAGGAACCGACAACATCTACTAGAAGGCGTCGAAAGTTTGTTTATGGTAAAGATAAACACAAATGGTGTCTTCAAGCTCCGGAATCTCGAGGTCGCAGTTCGAGCGTTTCGGTAATTCTACCCCAAGTTATTGGAGCAGCTACATCATCAGTAACGCCACTCGATTCTTGGAGCGCATTGTTTACAAATAATATTATCGAAACAATATTAAAGTATACAAACTCCGAAATTGATCGCTACGTGGCCAGATTTGGTGACATCGATCTGAGAGCGGCCCATCGACATGTCACACTGAAGGAATTAAAAGCATTTATGGGAGTTCTATATTATTTGGGCGTAAATAAAAGTGGTCGCGTCAATGTGTCGGAATTGTGGGAGCCAAAATACGGGGTCACATTGGGTAGAGTGGCGATGTCACAAAAACGCTTTGAATTTATCAGCTGTCGAATTAGATTCGATGATAAGAATACACGAGCTGAAAGACGCACCACAGACGTACTGGCGCCAATTCGCGAAATTTGGGACTCGTTCATAACGAATTGCCAAACGAATTACTCGCCGAGTGAATTTGTGACGATTGATGAGCAGCTGTTAGAGTTTCGTGGACGATTTTCTGCGCGCGTTTACATCAAATCAAAACCGGCACGTTACGGGCTGAAAATTGTATCGATGAATGACGCCAGAAAGTTCCACATGTACAATGCGATACCATATTGTGGACAAAAACCAGCAGAACGCGGCGAAAGCATACCGTCGTATTATGTGCGTAAATTATGTGAGCCAATTTATAATACAGCACAAAATATAACTTGCGATGACTGGTTCACTTCGCTCGAAATTTTCAATAAGATGAAGAAGGAATATAACTTGACCATGGTAGGTACACTCTGGAAAAACAAGCGCCAGATCCCGGAAAGTTTCAAAACGAACGCTTCGGTCGGTACAGCAAAATATGGCTACGACGGGAATAACATTCTCTTATCATTTAGTCCTAAGAGGAATAAGGTGGTTTTGATGCTCTCCTCTAAACATAAAACCGGAAAACAGGACGAAGAAATCGGCAAACCAGAAATGATCGGTTTCTACAATAAAACTAAATGTGGAACAGATGTTTTCGACCAGTTGTGCGAAAATTATACTTGTGTGCGGAGGAGCAATCGATGGACAATGCGTTTATTTTTGGGGATGCTTGACCAAGCCGGGGTAAACTCCTCCATACTCTTCAACTTTCTGCCTCAGAATACCGTTCTAAACAGACGAGAGTTTTTGAAAAAACTCGCATTTTCACTCATAAAACCCCATCTTGAAGAGCGCGCAAAATGGCCAGGAATACAAAAAAATTTATTATCGCACATACACGAAGTGCTGGAAACAAATGAAATTCCAGATCGCAATATCGGTATGGCGAAAATGAGCAAAAGGAAGCGATGCGCGTTGTGCCCCAAAGAAAAGGATCGTAAAACGAACTATTGTTGCGTTACGTGCAAGAAACCGATTTGCGATGATCATAGGATTACACTCTGCCCGGGATGCTTCGTGTAATTCGCTTAACAGAATTTTTTGTTTTTTTTTTTCATTTGTATTTATTTCGTAATTTCTAACTTTTTCTAATTTTTTTCATATTTTCTACAATAAAAATATATTGTGACACTTAACGAATGAGTTATTACTGATTTTATTACTTAGTTTGTATTTAATATACATTTATTCCCTCTTTACTTCGAAATTTGTGACTAAATTATTGCCAATTTTTAGGTCCCAAACTTCAGGTTAATTTAACAAAAATTGGATACGGTTGATTTTTTTCTCGAAAGCGACAATCTTCCCCTTTAATATTCTTTTTTGGCAGTTTCGATATCTTTATTTGTCTTAAAGTTATGATTTTTTGAGTGAACAAATGCATTGATACCGTTTTTTATCATTTTTTGGATAAATAATATATTAAAAAATAAAAATTTTTATAATTTTATGATCGATACTTCAACTTAAAGGTTTAAAGAAACTCCATGAATTTCTTTAGATTTTTAACCCCACTGAAACTGGTTGAAAAACCGTCAGGACGCCAACGACCCCCCTAGGCAGACTGAAGGTGCCAAAAAACCCTAGGCAGACTAAGGGATATATATATGTTAACGAATATACACAATGCTGCTATATATATATATATATATATATATATGTTACAGGCAACGTGATTAACTGGGTATTATCAATAAGGACCGGCCATTATTAATAATGCCCAAGAGCGATAGATAAAGTGATTAATTTATCCCTTTGCCCGGCCATTATTAATAATGCCCGACGGCCCGTAGTCCATGTAATAAGTCAGTGTTTGAGATAGCTTGAATTTATCACTTGGACCGGGCAGTATGAATAATTCCCTACTTGTAGCCGGGCAATGTGATAAATTGGACCGCGGCCGTGCCATGCAACATGCGAGGGGCGCGTACGTGCGGGGGGAGGGCCGCGCGCACACGCAGCGACGTATTAGTTCGCAGTAATACTTCGGAACGAGAACACGTGAGTGCATTGAGTACGTTTATCTCGCAAAATGGCGGCATCCATGGATATGATGGATATGAAAAGACGTTTTAACGAAGAAATTCATAAATTAAAATTAACGAAGGGGAAAAACACTCAGTTGTTTTCTCGCGGTGAGTATTATTCATTTTTAACCAAAGTGCAAGGGACAAAAGACAAGATCGCATGCAAAACTCCGGAGGAATATCAGCGATTGTCGAGGTATGACATAGTGAAGATCGGAACAGTTCAAAAATTAATCGTACCAGTGAAAAATGACAGAGAACCAATTCAATATTACTGTTATTTGGAAGAAACATTTGATATTATTCACGAAACTCACATTTCTATCGGGCATGGAGGTAGAAATAGGATGATGAAAGAGCTCAAACCGAAGTACAAAAATATTACTAAAGAGTTTGTGGCGTTGTATTTGGCTTTGTGTGAACCATGTCAAAAAAATAAGTGTTCCAAAAAAGGGCTAGTGGTTAAGCCTATAAAAAGTAGTGAATTTAACTTACGATGCCAAGTTGACCTAATCGACATGCAAACACAAGCAGACTGATTTTAAGTTCATCATGGTATATCAAGACCACCTCACCAAGTTTGTGATTCTTAGACTATTAAAAACAAAACGAGCCGAAGAAGTCGCATATCATTTGCTGGATATCTTCATAATATTTGGAGCTCCATGCATTTTGCATAGTGATAACGGCAGGAAATTCATAAAAAAGTTATTGTCGAACTATGCCAAATGTGGGAAGAAGTCAAAATTGTACACGGCAAACCCCGTCATAGCCAACCTCAAGGTTCAGTAGAAAGAGCAAATCAGGATATAGAAAATATGGTATTTACATGGTTGGAGACAAATGAAACCACAAAATGGTCGGAAGGGTTAAGATTCGTACAGTTGATGAAAAATAGAGCTTACCGCTCCGGCATCGATCGCAGTCCTTACGAAGCTATGTTTGGCTGCAAACCCAAAGTAGGTTTAAAATTAGTCTTGCCATCATTTGAAGGGTTAACGGAGATAGTAAGTGAAGATGACCTTGAGGCAATGTTAAAAGATGGTGATTCCGGTGAAAGTCAAAATGTAATTGTGGACAGAGCGGATGATGCCGTAAACGAAGACAGCGATAACATAGATGAAAACTCAGCCGCTGTTACTGGTTCTATTTCTGTTACGATTGAACCTGAACCCCGTTCCAAACTGGAACAACAATCTGCCGATAGTCTACCAGCAAATTAGCAACCCACTGTGAGTGTGGACATAATAAATGAAAACCCGAGAGCAGCCGATCAACAGCCTTCTGCCGATATGAGCAATGAAAAGGAAAATTCTGATAATGAAAAGGTTGCATCTTTACTCAACGCAAAATCAAACGAAATTCGGAAGGCTCGTAACGCAGCTAAAGTATCACTTGATAAGCAAGCCGAAAAAATGTTGGCGCGTTCAAATGCAAAATTTCCTATTGCAGAAATAAGCCAAAGCGTTCGAGTAAGGATACCGGATGTAGATTGAGCCAAGACAGATAGTCGTAATATAATTGCTATTATTATATCTGTCGAAAAAGAAAAACTTTACAAACTTGGAACTAAACACGGTATTTTAAACCAACTGTACTCCAGAAATGAGTTTACTGTGTGTAAAGAAAAGTTCATTTCGATCGACGATGTTCCAAAAGTTGATATTACTCTTCGAGAATGTGCTCGAAGAGACTCTCATTTTGATGGACAAGGCTTCCAGCATTGTAACTGTAGTGGTGACTGCAATTCAAAACGTTGTAAATGCAAGAAATCAAACATTCTTTGCAATTCCAAATGTCACAAAAGCTCATCTTGCAAGAATAAATAATTCTAAACTTAATAACTTTCTTGCACAGTCCTTAATTATTAGATATTTCTGTTGATTTTTCTCAGTTTACTAATTTTAAAACTATTGTTCGTAAGTAATATTTTAATTAAAATAAAAGTAGGTAACTAATGATGTTATTACATTTTTAACTGTTTATTTTTTAACGACTATATTCAATAGTTTATTTTTTGTTAACTTTTCATGAAAATTTGTTAAGTTTAATTTCATTTAATAAACAAAAACACTACAGTTCACCTATTTTTTTACTTCGCCCAAGATAGGGTGGGCATTATTCATAACGGCCGGGAAAAGTGATTAATCATGCTGTTTTAATCACATTGCCCAATTGAGTCGGACATTATGAATACAGACCGGCCATAATTAATAGTGCCCGGACTTATCAAATTGCCCGTAACATATATATTGTCACGCCGATGGGAGGCGGGGGGGGGGGCAACTGGGAACGGGCGACGCAGAACCACAGTTTAATAAAAGAAAATTCTAACGCCACAAGAAACGATGTTTGATAGTTAAACGTTCGTTTATTATTCCTGCTTCTTAAATTCAGCGGACGATCTCTGGGGGGTTGTTCTTGATAAGGGGAAATGGGTGCCAGTTAATTTAAAAAAAAAAATTAACAAAAATGACTATAACTAAGAACACTTAAATAATACGCTGTCGGGTTGTCCTATTGGATGGGTGAAGGGAAGACTAACTTGCGAGGAGGGAAGGGTAGCTCAGGGGAGTGGGTTCTCCTATACGGTGTGGCCGCTTGATTATTACCACTGACCGTTACAAAAATTCGCCGTAATCGAGTCGACCTTGGTCGGCAGTGCGACAGGTCGGTAGGGGGGGAAGTCCTGAACTTCTAATGCTACGCGCATGACCGTTCCATGCACTATGCTATAACGCATGAATTTCTTTGTAGAAATTTTCCTCAACGCACGCAAAGGGGTAAAAGGGGAGAAAAGAAAAAAAAGGTACAGGGGATGATTCTCGTTGTTGCGACAAAAATATGCGTGGGGAGGGGAATATACTATTTCGCGGGTTATCCGTTTTGGAGGGGTAACTGTGCAAACACTTACGTTCGAATTTCCTCGTTAGGCAGTCCTCTCTCTCGCTCTCCCTTTCTTCCTCGTACCGATCTCGCTCTCGCTCGGTCTCTTCGCTCGCCTTCCTTCGTCTCTCTCACTCTCACACTCTATTCTCACTGTTACTCTTATACCTTTTCTTTTCCACACGCACTCTATTTTCGCACTCACTCTCGCACTCTATAGTCACTTTCACTCCTATAATTTTTCTTTTTCACACGCATTTTATTTTATCACTCACTCTCTAATTCTCTAATTACTATTATTCTTAAAAATCGCTAATCTGCTACTCGTTATCTTTACGCCGGTGGTCGCAAGCTAAGTGTCGAGTATGCCGTTGCCGAAAATTTTCATACTTTTCTCGCCCGCGGATTGGCCGGAGCGTCCTTCGTTGATTGGGCAGCAGCGGCACGGGTCAAACGATAACGGGTCGATGGAAAATCAATAAATTCGGGACGGACTAGGGAGATCTATCGGGAAATGGTGTAATTAGGTCAGGCGGTTGGTAGGGTAGGGTCGCTCTTATCGGTGTCAGGATTTTTGGGTAATGGGAATTTTTCTCATTGCTCGCTGCTGCCATCTTGCCCGTTCTCGCGCCACTATGTTGATAGATGACGAGTGGTCGGAGAACGGGACGATCGAAATTAATTTTGACAGGTCTGGCTGATATTTGGTGAAGTGCAAGTGTTCCGGTGATTTCTTCGGGATATCCTCGTGGTCTCTTTTTCGATGTCTCGTCTTTGCTGGTCCAGGGTGTCCTCGGGATAGTCATGGCGTGAGTAGTCTTCTCATTTTTTTTGATGGCCTCTTAGTTCACGATTATTGTCGGTTTTCCCTTTTCCTTTTTAGATTATTGCCGTGTCGTCGCCTATGGCGATAATGCGCTTGGCCGGGTCGACCGCAACGACGACCATGCGATGTCGACGACGCCGGTCGACGCGTGCCGGCGACGACGACACAGCTACGACGACGATGACGACGACGACGACGACGACGACGACGATAATGACGACGACGACGATGACGACGACGACGATGACGATGACGACGACGTCCATGGCGATGACGACGATACGACGATGACGACGACACGACGACGACGACCACGACAATGGCGACAACACGACGACGACGACGCGGACGACGACGACGGCGACGACCACAACGAGGACGACGACGACGACAACGACGACGACGGCGACGACGGGGGAGTCCTATGGTGTCGGTGGGTAAGTCTTATCCGCGCGGTAAGTGTTTGCACGTTTTACATCGTTTATGGATGGGATAGGGGACAAAAAGGGATAGTTCTGATAATTTGGTTTTGTTTTTTTTGTTTCTTACTGTTTCAGGTGGTGCGTGGAGCGGTTTTCTTAGGCGACCACGGACAGGGAGAGAATGGTGCACAACGTCACAATATATATATATATATATATATATATATATATATATATATATATATATATATATTGTGACGAGTTGTTGCGCCTTCTCGTCTCCAAGACCAATTATTCATTGTGCGAGGCGGATTAACGCCCCTCGTTGCCATCGAGACATCAAATCCCGCGCAAAATAAGCCGGCCGAAACATTGAAAATTAGCGACGAGAGTCGCACAATAGCCCGACCAGAGTTCCAGGAATCCGAGGCGTCCGGCACCGATAATCATTGCGCTCGGTGTTGTGATCACGTGGTACAGGACTTAGAGGACAACGAGTGCGGGAGCACTTGCCCCTTCGCGAGGCGTGCACGTACCCATTGTCTGCTCTCTCCCTCGCTCTCTTTCTTACTTCCCCGCCGTACCGCGTAGTAGGGGTAGCGGCCGTCACGCGTCAATCATCGTCCGCAAAATTTTGCATAGTTGGGGGAAAAATCGATTTTTCGACTAAGTGGGGCGCGCGTCGGCCAGCACGTTGAGACGCGCTAAACATCGACCAGTAGGATCGATCTCGTCTTGCGGGCAACTAGCTGTTTAGTGTCACCGTGTTCCTTATTCGTTTTCCTTCTTCGTCAGTATTTTTTTGTTCCGTTGTGCGACGCCAAACGATAGTTTCGACGTTGGACCGCCGCTACGTTTTGGTAAGTTTGGGGATTAGGGTTTTGTCGATTAAGTCGACAATTGGAGTCATGCCGCCTCGGCACGTTCCTTATTTTACCGGTCGGCCGGTAGAGCTACCGCCACCTCCGCGAAGGTGGCGGTTAGCTGCTCAGGTGGAAACGCTCAACGAGGTTTGGCGTCGGTATTATGTCGTTTTTGTCTGCCCTGACCCTCGTCCGTGTATCCCGCTCCCGCGATAGAGTTAAAGTCGTAATGCGTTTCTGTCTTTTCGTTGTCGGTCGTGATGTTCGTCGCTATCTTTCGGTTTACCCTGTCGCTACCTTCGAGAAATTTCTCGCTACCTTCAAATATATTTTGTCGCTACCTTTGAGTAATTTCTCGCTACCTTCGGATATATTTTGTCGCTACCTTTCATTGCTCTCTCGCTACCTTTGAGAAATTTCTCGCTACCTTCGAATCAGTATCGGCGCTGCCTTTCAGCGGTTCTCATCGCCACTGTTCGACATAGCCCACCGCCACCGTCGAGCATATTTTGCCGCTATCTTTCAGTAACTCCTCTCGCTACGTTCGAATAATTTTGTCGCTACCTTTCGGTAATCTCTCGCTACCTTCGGATCCGTTTATTTCGTCGCTACCCTTCAGTAATTCCTACCGCTACCTCCGAACACATTTCGTGGCTACCTAATAGTCATGCCTATTGCTCTTTTCTAAAATAATTCATCGCTACCTTTCCGTCCATATTGGTGCTACTTCTCGGAAATCCTCGTCGCTACTTTTCGCCGCCTCGCGCCATCTTTCACGCGGCCTAGGTCACCCGCCGCCGTCCTCCGGATTGCGACGAGTCGAGGCGTAGTCGCCAGCGAAGCTTTCAATGAAGAGAACTGAAAAATTTATCTACTGCGTTCGTCGTCTTTTCTCTGCCTTGGTCCTCGCGCCCGTCCACGCCCCTCTACCATTACCGACAGCGAGTCGGGTTGGCCTAGCCGGTTTCGTGTGCCCGGGACTCCGCCGAGCTCCGCAGGTTCTATCTAGCTTCACGGTGGCTCATCCGGGGTGGCAAACTTAAACAAGCTGGTTTTCCGGTGGTATTCGTACCTGGCGCCCGTTCGCCCCGGGTGCCCCGCAAATATCCGCCGGTGGCCGTCGCCCCTAGCCGTGTCGATCAGGGTGGCGCGCGCCTCGCAAGCGACCATGGGGCTCAGACGGCGGAGTCTCCCGGATAGGTAACGAAAGACCGTTACAATATATATATACAGTACCGGCGGAAAGTTTCCGGACAAAAGTTGAAAACAGTGCCGGAACGTTTTTATGCCATTTCGCCGGTTGTTGACCTAGGCCAGTTTAACTAATGCCATTTTAAAGAGCAGGGATTTCCCTTCATTTTGGCTTTTAAAAAAAAATTTACGATTTTTTTTACAATTGGCACACAGTTTTGAAAACGATAATTTTTGGTCGTTTTTTTGTCCTTTTGCAAGTGGACCCCGTTTACACTAAACAAATTTTAACGAATTTCTTTCACAATGCTCATAAAGAGGGAAGTCTAAGCTTCAAGTTCATTTTTTAGAAAATTGTCTACGATTTTTTTTTCAAAGACATGTCGTTTTTAAAGAAAAAATAAACAATTTGAAAATTGCTCCATAGGACGAAAACGATGAGGTTTACAACAAAACCTCAAGATGGCAAAAAGTTGTATTACTTCTTGCTGAGTTCAGTAGAATTTTTTCAGATTTTTTTTCCGAAAATTTTTTTTTTCACCTATTTCTGGTCAGTTCGATTGATCTGCATACCATGAAAATAATAGAATTAAATTTTTTACTTACATCGAAGAAACTCCGTCGCTGAAGAAACCTCCGAAGAGACCAAAGTTTAATATTTACGTAAAAAATTTAATTCTATTATTTTCAGAGTATTCAGGTCAATCGAGCTGACCGGAAATAGGTGAAAAAAAATTTCGAAAAAAAATCTGAAAAAATTCTCCTGAACTCAGCAAGAAGTAATACAACTTTTTGCCATCTTCAGATTTTGTTGTAACCCTCATTGTTTTCGTCCTATGGAGCATTTTCAAATTGTCCATTTTTTCTCAAAAAACGACATATCTTTGAAAAAAAAATCGTAGACAATTTTCTAAAAAATGAACTTGAAGCTTAGACTTCCCCCTTTATGAGCATTGTGAAAGAAATTCGTTAAAATTTTTTAACTGTAAACGGGGTCCACTTGCAAAAGAACAAAAAAACGACCAAAAATTGTCGTTTTCAAAACAGTGTGCCAATTGAAAAAAAAAATCGTAAAATATTTTTTACAAAGCCAAAATGAAGTGAAATCTCTGCTTTTTAAAATGACGTTGGTTAAATTGGCCTAGACCAACTATCGGCAAAATGGCATAAAAAAACGTTCCGGCACTGTTTTCAACTTTTGTCCGGAAACTTTCCGCCGGTAGTGTATATATATATATATTGTGACGAATTAATTCTTTTCGACAACGACAACGTCGGGACACCCCTTCCGCGCGTCCGCAAATGCCGACTTGGGCGCCAGTCGAGTTTTGTTTCGCCGGTCTCGACAACCGGCGCAGAACCGGCGATCGCAGAGGGAACTCGCCGCGATCGCACCAACTGGTCATCGGCCAACACGCAACAACACATTAACAACAACGACGGGAGACGGGAACGATCTCACCGAAGACGAGAACACGACAAAACTGGCCGATGACCGAAGGGGTTGCTTTTTGTTTCGTCGGAAGCAACGAAACCGGGCTGACCTGGACGCGTGGGCGGGCACACGACGGTGACGGGATTGCTCGGCCGCTCAGTCTGCTAGGTTTGGCAAAGAGGGTCGGGGTCGGCGGACAATGGATGCGAGAACGTCAACTCGCGCGAGCCATCGGCTCAAGCGCGGTACAGAACACGAGAATCGGAATCATAACTCAATCGTGATTTTATTATTATTCGAGAACGACACGAGATCGAAAGTACTCTGAATTAGAGCGGTATTAATGTCCGGGAACATCACGTGAACGCAACTTGGCGTCGGACAAGTAAATATCAAACGACTTACCGAGCTGCCGAAGACCTTGGCTCACCTTCATCACAGATCCCTCCGACGTGGCTTACCTCGCTCGGACAGAGCGTTGCCGGGGGTATCCGATCAGGCCGAGACACGAAAACACGAAGGCAGCGCGATCGCTGGCACAACACTCGAGAATTCACAGTACGAAATTTATATTATTCCGTCGCATAGTACGAGAACACCGGCCTCGTCTTAGGAGACGAGTACGAACGTAAACAATGCACGCGAGTACTCGACGCGTGGACGCGTCGTGCCCTCAGCAAGTGCGAGCGAGAACGAGCTATTCGCACAGTACCGACAGAGCGCGAGCTACGCGAAGCTCGGCCTTGATCACAAGGCACTCGCGAATTTTCATCGGCGAGAACTGTCAATTCGGTAACGCGTAATTCGAACGAGAAAACCTTCACGCGAACGATCACAGTACGCGACGAGATCGGACCTCTCACTCTAGAGAAAGACGAGAGACCGAGAGGCAACACTAGAGCTCGCGTACGGAGAGAGGGACCGACTCAACTCCGACGCGTAACGCGAGAGTGAGTGAGACACCGAGTGTCCGACACCGAGCGTACGCGAGGACTTATTATTGTCTCGATCGCGACGCTTCGACGACTCGCGGTAGACTGATTTATTTCCAATCTTCGAAATCGCAAACACCCATCAATATGATGCCCAATTTTCATTGCCGGTAACTACTGCCCTCTCCCTTCGGTTGAGAGAGAGGCTAACTATAACGAGAGCGATACCTTGTGACCGTGATTTACCAGGACTCAGAAAACAATACGTTGATGCATATTGGTCCGCCTGATCAACACCACCTATATATCTTATATAATTCAAAATAATATTGGGCTTCTTAACCACGGTCTTACATACTGGTCTGGCAACTGTAATGCTGGGAGCCACGATGATGTACGTCGTTTAATGAAGACAAATTTCGCTTCTAGCCGCCACTAGTTGTCGCTGAGGTTCCCGGGCGCAGACATACATAACCTTAATACTATTTATTTTACCATGATGTTTACATGACTTTCCTGGTCAATTATTTATACTTACCATGATCGAATACTTGAAAACAAACAAAAATCGTTACATTAACGTAATAAGATGTAAAATATAATAAACATTTTTTCACGTTTACTTACCTTCATACGTTTATTACGATTAAGATCATATTTTTACTTTAAAAGTGTTTCAAGCTCATAATAAATATCACCGTAACGAACATGAAAGTGGAATAGAGACAGAGAGATAAAAGCATGGCCGACTAGTGCTGTCTCTATCTGATCCCCACCCCCCTCGGCCCGCCGCGGCGCATTTTCTGCTCGCAACGAACCTAGTGGCGACTAGTGAACTACCAACGGCTACTTCATTAAGCGACCGACCCCTTCCACTGGAGTTTCCAGACCTGTATACAGGGTGGGGCATTAACTATTGCCACCGTAAATGTCTCTGAAATTATCGACATTACAAAAAAATGTTGTAAACAAAAGTTGTACCGTACGAAAGGGGCCATCAAATGCGACCATTTTTTTCATTTCCGTGGAGGCGCTGACGCACAGTGAAGGTTACCTCCACTTTTTTAAATGGGACGGTACATTTTTTTTCTTACCATCTTGTAGAGCATCGCAAACTGCATAAAAAACATTAAGGGGTCAAAGTAGTTCAAGGTCATTTTAACATGAAAAAGTGACATGCAATTTATTTTTAAGTGAAATGAACTTTGTTTACAGCAGATGTTCAAAATGATTGCCATTAGAATCGTTGCAGTATTGCAATCTCCTTATCGCAGATTGTGTAGAATTTTTTATCATCTTCGCAGGAGTATTCCTTGTATTATACATCATTTACATTCGCTAGATTGATTAATACTAGTCTTACTGTTCTTACTATCGTTGTCTTGGATTTAATGAAATGTGTCATCACGCCTCGTAAATAAATAGATTAAGTTACTAAAGGTCGTAACGTCGTAACAACGTCGCTCGAGTTGACACTTCACATTGGTCGGGCGGTGTATACACGCCACTCGAGTGCAAAGGGTTAAAATAAAATATTGCACGATATGATATTATTTTGAAATATTAGCAAATAAGGAGTAGAACTCGAATTAAGAAGTAAAAGACATAACGGTTTATTGTAAAGTTGAAAGTTAACAGTTATAGTATAAGTGTCGTGTAAAGTTATAGGAAGCGAGGTTAGATCAGACAACCGATTAGCTCCGCTCGTCAATTAAGATTGATTGATTAATGTCGATGGCGTGATTCTCGCCTTATCTTTTAACCCGTAATGGTCACACTGGGGTCCAATGGACCCCAGGCAACTTCGTAGGGATTTATCGTAGGAACGTCGAATGAGAATCGAACTTGTGCTGCCTTCTGTTGTTGTTTGAACCTACTACAATACTTTCCGACCGGTGGCGATGCTCGAGATCGCGTCAGGTGTCTTGCAGGCATCAAAGAGTGCGGACGTGCATTTTCGTGGGGTCCAGTAAACCCCGTTTGACCATTGTGTGACAAATTTGAAAGAAAATTTAAATGTTTTTTGCATTGGATTGTGTCTAGGAACGTAAGTAATGATGTACGAAATGGAATTATTTTTTTACTGTTGATACAAATACGTATAGGCGGACACAGATGCCTTACAACTTTCGAGCTCGAACGGTCGCCGCATATCTCGTGGAAGAGTTTTGGATAAAAACCGAGAAGAATACGTTCAAGAAAACGTCAAGTTGTCAAATAAAAAAAGGTGCGAGCTTTGCCACCGTACGAAGGACCGGAAAACAAAAATTCAATGCTCTTCCTGCCAACGGCCGATGTGTGACGAGCACCGATTATTCCTGTGCGTTGAATGTGGTGGCTTTGAATAATTCAAACATTCTTTTTGTATTATAATTGATAAAATAAATGATTTTTCTAGATAAATAAACCGCTTTTCATTGAATTTTCCATGTATAAAGCTTTCACTCCGAATTTACGCGATTGATAAAAATGCCGGCTGAAATAACCGAGATAGAGAACAGCACCTACAAAACAGAACACAGCATAAAGCAACCGAAAAATAAAACACGCGCACCAGAACCACACTCACCTGTTGCGGCAACACAGAGAGATGCCACAACTTAACGTCACCGCACCAAAGAATTAAAATTTGCACGAAAACAACAAATACAGGAGCGCGCACATGTCACGGCCGCAGCCATATTGATTAGCGATCGACACGCTGCCGATCAACGCACACTTGTCCACGCCGATGTCAGAGTTAACACATGTCGAAGAAGCATCGCGATAGCCCAGTCGGGTTAACTCAACAAAGGGGGTAACCTGGAATTAATTCCGGGCAGAAATTTTATTGCGCCAATATTTAGGGGGGGGGGGGGGGGTCATAACTAGCTTAAATTCAAAAACTAGACCAAATCCGGACGGTGCGTTAACCGCCATATTGGTTTGAAGGTCAACCCTTTTTTTAGCCATATCTCCTTTATTTTTTATTTTTTCACAAAAATGATAACGATCACGATTGTTGAAAATTTAATTCTCTACAACTTTGGTCTTTACAATTTTTATTGTAAAATCAATATTTACGGAAATAATTGCAAAAAACAGCTCAACGAATAATTTTGCCTGTATCTCGATTATTATCGAATTTAACGAAAAAAATTATAGAAACAAAGTTGTAGATCATTAAATTTCCTACAACTTTGATTATTAAGAATTTTTTCAGAAATCAATATTTAAGCTCGTACGCCTATGGTAAATGTACCAGGATCCAAGCGACCAGCGTAGCCTGGGCGGCGACGTCATCGGCAGATGCTATTATACTGCTGTATGAACAAGTCTGAGCCTGTCGTCCCTTTTTACTTGAATAGGCGTCATCCCGACGGCAGACGGTCAGCTGTTTTTAGGATAAACAAGACTGTAGCGTCCTGTCCTACGTGACCAAGCCTCAGTTAATATTTCGATACTCTACGAAGCAGACGTGTCCAGCGAAAAATGGAAAATTGTTTTGTGTGTGGAGAAATTATTAGGGCGGATAAATCTGTGACTGTACATAAACGTGGCATTCAGACACTTTTATCAGCATGTGTTATTCATGGTGATGAACATCACAGACCAATGCTGGAAGCTGCGGACCGTGTTGTTATGCACCCAGCGTGCCAAAAAAGTTATGGAAATAAAAAATTAACCGAAGCGCGTAGACGAAACAGTGGCACATTACAATGATCATCATCATCGTCGTCAACAACACCACCAGCCGAAGAATTACAAGTGATAGAACAATTTGATTTTAACAATGTTTGTTTCATCTGTAATGGAGTCGCCGATCCAGTGAAGGAAAGAAAACGTAGCATAAACGTGCGGCGTCACATTTCAGTCGTTCGAAACACGGAATTCCAAAATACTTGTTTGAAGCATTTGGAGCAGCGCAATGATGAAGCGGCACGAGAAGTAATAGCACGCCTCGAAAACATAGATTTAACCGCTGTTGAAGCACGTTATCATCGCAATTGCGGAAGACATTTACTCCATTCTGTATCGAGTGGCTCATCAGGAAGATCATTTTCCTGCGAAGTAGACCGTGGTGTGGAGTATATTTTCGATTATATTGAGAATCACGCTGTTGATTGTGAGTGTCAATTTAGCTTGAAATAGCTGCGAGCAAAAATTCCAGGAGACAACGTTCCTCATACAAAAACAGTAAAAAAACGCTTAATAGAGGAGTACGGTGACGAAATTGTGATGTTTGATGCACCAGATTCAGATACGATAATGTGTTTTCGTAACACTGGTTACAAAATACTCGCGCAAGGTTGGTACGAAGCGGCTGCAATTATTCTCCAAGATATACGGAGTACACCGTACAGTGTGAAATCGTACCCTCCTTCAGACAATTTCATGGAGAACGTGGATGATTCCGTCCCCAATTCTTTGAAGGTGTTACTCGAGGAAATTGTTTTTAAATCAAAAAGGGAGCGCTCCAGTCGTTCAAAAGGAAATGCACAGCTATCGCGCATGCAATTATATCTGCAACTCGTCCTCGATCTTTTCTTTCTTCATTGAAAATTAGTGTTGGCGCTCTGCTATACAAAAAATTTGGTTCCAAAAATGTAATAAAAGTTCTCTCATCACTGGATTTTGCTCATCCTACGAGGAGATCGCGATGTTCGAAGCTGCTTCAATTTTGCGTCCACAGCGGCGTGTGAAACCCTCGGCCTTTATGCAGTTTGTTTACGACAATGCAGATTTTAACATGAATACACTCGATGGACGTGGCACTTTTCATTGTATAGGAGCAATTCAGTGCATAACTCCATATCATGCTGTAGAACAGGACGTGGAAATTATTCCAAAATCAGAAAACAAACTATCTCTGGCGATTAGAGAAGTAGGAAACGTAGAAATCCTTTACTACGGAAAACCAAAATTGAGTGGTCTTCAAAACATACAAGTTATCAGTGTCGAAAATCTACGAAATTCTCCAGAAAAAAGTCTCCCAACAATTGGCGATTTTATGTGATTGTACGGAAAATGGGCCTACATTAATCAAATACCAGGTTGGAATAGATTTATGGAGGAAGCCACTGCGGAAAAGCTTTTGTCAAGTCCAAGATAATATTTCTCCCATTTATTCATGTTTCACCATCTGATTACGATACAATATACACAACGCTCAATTATACCCTCACTGAGAGTAAAAATTCCGATTGCAAAACGTGTATTATAACGTTCGATCAGCCACTGTTCTGGAAAGCACGGGATATTGTTTCTAGCGCTAATTCATCATCTGATATTGGCTCCATTATTGTTCGGCTTGGAGGGTTTCATGTTGTAATTATATTTTTAGGTGCCATAGAGTACATAATGAGTGGCAGTGGACTCGAAGATGTTCTGAAAACAATTTATGCCGAGAATAGCATGGTGAAGATCTTTTCTGGCCATGCGTATTCAAGAGCAGTTCGAGCTCATTTTCTCTTACATTTGTCGTTAGCAAAACGCATAATGGAAACAATGGAGTTTAATGATGACGAACGAAATGAGATGGATCAATTTTTGAAGAACTCTCACCGAACTGTCATTCTCACAGCCGATGAAAACAATATCGTGAGGGAAGTTTTGAGTAAATTCGATGCGGCGCTGAACCAATGTGAAAGAAATGGAGCCACGGCAAAGTTATGGGTGCAGTATTTTAAAATAGTCACGCTGGTCAAACATTTTATAGAAGCTGAGCGTTCGGATAATTGGGAACTCCATCTTGACACGATCCAAAAAATGCTGCCCTATTTCTATGCTAGTGGTCACTTTTTGTACGCCAAGAGTGCTCATTTATATGTTCAAGATATCACACGTTTGCATGAGAAAATGCCGGCTGCGGAATTTCGAAAATTTACGAAAGACTTCCCCATAAGACGCACCAACAAATTCTGGTCTGGTATTATGTCCGATCAGACTATCGAGCAAACACTCAATAGAGAATTGAAAATTAGTGGAGGACTATTCAAATGCGGAACCAATAACAACGTGGCTGCTCGATGGACTCTGGGTTCCGTTCACATGCAGACCATTTGTGAACAAATAGAAGATTTCTGTGACATCCACACTGGAACGACCGAGCAGCATGTCGATCTTAGGCCGACTCGTGTCTGCAGAGACAATTCCAACGTGGAAAAAATCGATCAGTGGTTTGGTGCGCATGATCCTTTCCCTATGGATCCTGAATTATTATCCATCAGTACAGGAATAATAGGAACGGATAATATAAATTGTCATCTCGCATTTGAAAAGGGTACGAAAATGTTGAAGAATATTGTCGGTAAAACTTACGATGCTGTGAGTTTTAAACGTAAAACAAAATTTTACCCTTATCAACTATGTCTAGCAGTATTATTGTTGGTGATACACCTGTCTCCATCAATCCACTTCTACTTTTCCAACGAATGAGCATCGCCAATAAATTGAACGAGGATCTTGAAGCTTATTTTGCCTACGAACTCTCACCGTATTCTCTATCTTTATTTAACGAAGAAGGGATGCGGAGGGGTACTAAGTCGTCACTGTATAGTTGCTTCGTACCTCTGCAACGGTCGGAACGATTGGGAGAATGGCGTCTTGATGTAGTGGACGGTGGGTTTTTGTTGCACAAAGTTATTTTGCCTCACAATGCAAAGTTCGAAGCAATTTGCCAAAATTATGTTTTGTACGTCAGGAGAGACTTTGAAAATGAAGTGGTTGTAGTGTTCGCCGGTTATCCTGAAGATGAAGAGACGGTCGTTTTAAAAGGTTGGGAGCAACGAAGACGTGCCACCAAACACAGTTCATCACACATCCTTATCAACGCAACAACGGTCCCAATCCATAACACAGGAAAATTTTTTGGGAAATTGCAAAAATAAAGCTAGGCTCATCGATCTTCTC
Source organism: Netelia fuscicornis (assembly GCA_946811545.1). Lineage (NCBI taxonomy): Eukaryota > Metazoa > Arthropoda > Insecta > Hymenoptera > Ichneumonidae > Netelia > Netelia fuscicornis. The sequence goes on from OX328013.1 coordinate 21,005,861, forward strand.
AAGAGAGCTTTACAAGATGCTGACGTTGTGGTTCAACATGCACCGACAGATGTGGACTCTTTCATTGTGGGCACAGCAATTCAAGAAGCTGCTAGCTATGATGAGGTTACTGTCATCGGGAAGGACATCGATTTCCTCGTTTTGTTGACTGGCTTGGGTCGTCACTTAAAAAACATTTTTTTCAAAAAACCTGGCAGAGGTCGAACTCCCGAGTAATTGTTTTCGCCAGCAAGTTTTAAATACGATGAAGCTGTTGCTCACCAACGTTTGTTCTTGCAAGCATTCAGTGGATGCGACACGACATCCTCCCTTCTCAATATAGGCAAAGCTAAATTTTTAAATACGATGCAAACAAATTCAGATTTGAGAGCAGGATTGAATTTATTTCAAGAGCACAGCGTGAACAAACATGTGTTAGCATCAGCTGGAGAACGCTTTTTAATCACGTTCTTTGGAGGCGGACAAGATATTAGATCACTCGATCATCTGCGATTCAAATGCTTCACCAAGTCGATCAATAAAGATAAGTTCAACTTAGCTGCACTTTCACCTACTTCAATAGCATCTCAACAACATATTTACAGAACATATTTACAAGTACTGATGTGGCTCCAATATGAAATCGATGCGACAGAATGGGGCTGGAAGAAATCTGCTCATGGATTAGAGCCGATAACAACTACGGCACAACCCGCACCTGAATCATTATTAAAAATGATTTCTTGCAAATGCAAGGGCAATTATGGAAATATGTGCGGATGTCGCAAAGCGGGCTTGAAATGTTCTGTTATTTCTCAAAACTGTAATGGTCAGTCTTGTGAAAATGTTGTCGAACTTGCGGAGTTACTCGATGATAATGAAGATGCCGATATCATCCAGAACTTTGCTGAAGAAATATCTGAAGAAATAAATGTTGAACAGGAAAACAGTTCTGATGAAGAAACCATTGATATGGATTTGGCAGGACCATCGGTAAAAAGAACAAGAGTTCAATAGGACAGTTCCTACAGTAGCTTTTTAAAAAACCAAGTCTGCTCATTGCAATAATTGATAAAAAAAAAGGAAAAACCTTGCCCGACTCCTTAATAGTTACAGAAATAATTGGGATTGCAGATGAAAATAATTTTAAGGACAAAGATCTGGCACAAAATGAAACGTGGATTAGGCCTACTGGGGATACCACATAAAAAAAAATGCGCCTAGAGTTCTACCCCAGCGGTGGTGCGGAAAAGGACTTAAATATTGATTTCTGAATAAATTCAAAATAATGAAAGTTGTAGGAAATTTAATGGTCTACAACTTTGTTTCTATCATTTTTTTTTCACTAAATTCGATAATAATCAAGATACAGGCAAAATTATACTTTGACTTGTTTTGTGCAATTATCTCCGTAAATATCGATTTTACGATAAAAAATTGTAAGGACCAAAGTTGTAGAGAATTAAATTTGCAACAACTTTGGTCCTTATCATTTTTGTGAAAAAATATAAAATAACGGAGATATGGCTAACAAAAGGTTTGATCTTCAAACGAATATGGCGGCTAACACACCGTCCGGATTTGGTCGAGTTTTTGGATTTAAGCTATTTATGACCCCCCCCCCCCCCCCCCCCAAACATTGGCGCAATAACATTTCTGCCCGGAATTAATTCCAGGTTAAAGTCTAATCCGACTAGGCTACAACGCCAGTGCGCACTGAGCGGCTAATTCGGTGAACCGTGGGCACATGGAAAAATTACTCGCGACCGGTAAGGCGACATACCTTGTATACCAAGACGATACAATAAAAATCTACTTATCGACACCTTACCTTCGTCTCGCTTACTTTAATTTTTCTCGACTCCCAAACACGAACTACGTTATAGTATATTATTAATTATTTGATAATAATCGGGGGGCGATTCGAGGTAAAGTGTACTATTTAATTGTATAAAATAAAATATAAATTATAAAAATATTTCAACCGGTAGTCGCTGTTTTGTGCAGGTAAGAAGGCAAATGATTTGTTACTGATTATGTCACTAGCATGCATATTTTTTACATATTTATTGAATTTTTATTATTACTCTATGCATACTTTGTTTTTATTAACCTTGCACCCGGTAGTTTGCGTTGAACGCGGACGCGAACGCGAACATTCAACGCGTTATAACTTATAAAATGTTAATGTTAGAAAAAAAAGTTTAAAGTAAAAGTTGCAGAAAATTTTTCGCTTTAAAAGTTTGATTACTAGTAGTTTATTGTTTAAACAATTATTAGAACAGATATCAGTCAATAAAAAATATAAAGTCAGAAAACAAACAGTAACAGTCATAGAAGTCGTAAACGATAAGTGATACAAACAAATTGTTTAATAAAAGAGATAGAAAATTTCATTATCTACGATAAAGGTTATTACCATTTTTGGTCTCAAGTGCACGGTTGCGGAAATACAGCCCGAAACGGTTTTTCGCAAAATGGCGGCGCATGCAAACCGCCCTTTTGGGGATTTTTGTATATTTATATTCAGTACGTCATACCAACGAATTTAGACAACTACAGAAGGAATATGCTTATAGGCCGATTGGTTACAAGTTTTTACCGCCCGGAACTGTCGCTTGGCGTCGTAGCGGTCAGCGTGTGTGACGTCACTCGAGACTATACGCGCCCCGTGGGCGGAGTCACGATAACGTGAATACTCTGCTGTCTCTAAATTCACAATTCGTAGAGTCGGCCGATCGAATCACCCTAGAACTATTTTTGCTTTTAATTTTTTGTTTGTTTTTTCATTCTTTGTATGAATAGAAACTTTATTTTACATAAATAGCACCGAAAGAAAAAATTAAGAAAGAAGCCAGGGGTTTTAATGTATCTATTTGTGCCCACTCTCAGCTAATTTATTTATTAATTAATAATTCAAATATTAAAGATAAGCTATTTTTTATAATTAGCTGAACTTATACGGCTATTAGCGTTCTTAGGATTATTCTTATATACGTATGTCGAATCAGTGGGGGAAAATAGCATTTCAGAAAAAGAGAGTCGACATGTGTCCCCCAGTCTATACCTCGCATTAGAAGTGAGATGGACTGTAAGGAGCAGTACGGAAAAAGAGAGAGTCGGCATGTGTCACCCAGTCTATACCTCGCATTACAAGAAGTGAGAAGGAACATAAGGAGCGCGTGCTCGTACGTGATTGGTAAAAGATGAGGCGGAGCTACGCCTCGAAGCTATGTACAGTATACATGAACGCGTCTGTGTGACCTAACACATTCTTGCAGCGACACTAGCGACACGCAGCACTGGGTGACAGAAGTACACTGGGTGACACATTTCTGGGGCCAATCGAAAGCATGGGCATATTCCTTCTATAGTCGTCTGAATTCGTTGGTCATACTGAAACTCTCTACAAAAAAAAATTTTAGTTAACGTCCGATGCATTATGGCCAAGAGTAAAGGGCTCCCTATTTGCCTGTACTAAAATGGAATCCGGCAAAGTACGGCATCAAAATTTTAACTATAAATGAGGCTAAAACTTTTTATCATAGCAATGCCATCCCGTACGTTGGCAGAGTCCGAAATGAACGCGGAAAGTTCATACCTGACTATTACGTACGCCATTTATCCCGACCAATTCATGGTACGAATAGACACATAACAACGGATAATTAGTTCACCTCCGTCGGCATTTTCAACAAAATGAAGGGTGAGTATCAGTTAACTATGCTTGGAACAATGCGCAAAAATAAGACACATTCCTGTGACATTTACACAAACAGCGTCTCCTAGCCAGATATGCCCGGCTGGAAATTATAGTAGGGGCGCGCTCCGGGCGCTTTCAGGCTGCCTGACTGCCCTGTTACAGCACTCGTAAGGCAGCCCTTAGCGCCCCGTTAGAATCCGTAACGCCTTGTCTAATGGTTGCCTTAAGAGTGCCATAACAGTGTCCTACTACAATTTATACTCATGGTAACAAAACCTAAATCTGTACACAATCTATAAACACTTATCAAAAGATATATTTTCATCAACGCGTGATACTGGTGATACGATGTAGGGGAGACTTTCCGTGAAAATGAAAATGTATAATGTTCTCAATTGATTTTAGTAAAGTAGGGGAGACCGGGGATGGTTGACTATAGGGGCAGGTAGATTAATTGTAAAAAACTCGATATACTCGAAAGTGTTGCATCAGCCAACTAGGTGTGATGAACCATCTTTCGCCCATAAGACGCTGAAAAAGAAAACTAAAAAACCAAAGATGACTAAAACAATTCTAAAGGGGATTGCAAGGGCAAGGGTAAAGGAAAAGGGAAAAAATCTCCATGGGTGAAATAAGAGAAAGAATGGTGAAGAAGCCGAAACTGATGAAGATGCAACATTTTGTTTAGAGTGCACTGAATCCCGTACTTTAAGTATTCCCGGACAGGAATGGGTTGAATACACTACGTGCAAGGTATGGGCACATGCAAAATGTGCAAATGGCAATCTAATATTTTATGAATGCAAAAATTACACGTCTGATTTCAGAATCTGAATTCTTTTTGGGTTCAGACTCTGTAATCAGACGTGCAATTTTTGCATTCATAGAATCTGTTATATGTTCCTTAAAATATATAAATATATTAGTTGAGACTGATTGTTTTACGTTGTGACAGGAGATTTATCTCTCGACGTCACGAGAAAGACTACATGCAGACACAGAGGCATACGGGTAGGAGATCGACCAATAATTCGACTCCTTATTTCCAGTCAATATTGGAAATTATTACGTGCATTCTAATAGGCTAATTTTTCCCCCTCCCGGCGTCGACCGTGTGAACGATAAATCTCGGGTCAGGAGACTCCACTCTGTGTCTGCCGGCTCTAGCGAAAAGTCCATTAGCAAAGCAACTAGTAAAATAAACGGTGATTTATAAGAAAGATTCTTGTTACAGAATTTGGTATTATATCATTTTTTTATTTTGTGTGTATTGACTGTGATCGAACTGTGTGTTAAGTCGAGCGTGAATCGACTGGATAAAAGGAGAATAGGAATCCGAGGAGAGAGGTATCGGGTGGCTAGAATTCGTTCAATCTACCGATCGACAAGGTAAGTCTCTTTCGAATTTCTTCACCGATGAGGTGAACCGTTCTCTCGCTCTCTCTTTCTCTCTCTCTCTCTCTCTCTCTCTCTCTCTCTCTCTCTCTCTCGCTCTGTCTAAAGAAAAGCGTCCCCAACCTTGAGCGGGCTTAGCCGGTAATTATTATGCAAATTGATAAGAAGATTACTTTGCTAGTTTTAGAAAAATTAGTTGGCGCCCAAACTGATTAGAAAACTGTTGTTAATTTCGTCTACTGTAATTTCATGGGGCCGGACAGCCCTGACTCAGCCGCGTCCGGTGGTGATCTTCTCGCGTAGAGAAGTCACGGTCTCAAAGTGTTAAAATTATTAAAAAGTTTTAGAGTGTTATTTCAAATATTTAAAACTAAAAGTGTTACCTATTCTAAGTTTTTCGTTTATGAAACGTTTAAATACCTGATTTTTAATTTTAATATTAAGTTTATGGCGTTTGTTTAAATTGTCAAGATTGACACTATTGTTTTAATAAAAAAATTGATAATTGCAAATACTTCTTGTATTTTTTATCCTATTTATCCGTAGATTTTGTACTGATTACGTCATAGGTCAACTTACCCCAAGTGAATAGTCCCCAGGTATGGGGCAGGTTGACTCGTATTATTTATTCTACAAAATTAAGTTTGTACACTATATCATAATTGAATGCAAGCTGTTTCTTATTTTCTTCCAAATAAGGATGCAAACGATACATCGATGATTTCAAAACATCGATATATTGTTCATAAACATCGATGTTTTAACATCGATATTGAAACCGAAGATATCGATGTTACAACGTTCTTCATGAGCGATGTTTTATGAACGATGTTTTATCATAGCGCCATCTTTCGTTTCGTCCGTGATCTACATCTACACACATAAATAGATACCTTTCTCTTGTCAGTCACAAGTGTAGATTTTTCTAGTATTTCGTTCACCACATGATAGTAGTCATGATTGAAGTGAAGTAAGGTTATAGATAAATAGATAACTTAACGGTGTATGGCGATTGTAAGTACTTATTATTTGAATAATATAATTATACTCTATTTAGAGAGAGGCAGTGGCACAGGGGTTAGCGTTCTCAGCTCTCAACTCGGGGGTCCCGGGTTCGATTTCCCGCCGGCACCAATGGAATTTTTCTATGTGTTTATTCTGTGCTCTCGGTGGTTCGGAACCCACCTAACCAAAAACTGTAGGTCCACCGAAGTGGTTGATGGTGGAAATGAGGATCGCGGTGATTGTAAGAGAGGAGGAATGTAAAAACCCGCAAGGGTATACATTGGAAAAAGAAAGACACTACTACTAATTATACTCTATTTCATTGCTTTAGTTCAAAAAGTCAGCTTAGGGCCGGTTCCACAACTCTCGTTTAAGTTGGTAAACCGAGTTTAATGAGAAACGCACGTTCCACAACTTCTTAAACAACGGTTAACTCGGGTATTCGCCAATTAAATATAACCAGCCGAGTTTGGACGTTTAACGGGCTAAACCTTCGTTATGTAGGTTATGTGTGCATCAGTGATGTGTGTGTGTCAACTGACAGCGCGCTCGCTGCTTACGGATTCTTAATCTAAGTGCATGTATGGTAATTTGTATTGTTGCTAGAACATATTTTTTCCATTTGCATTAACAATAATTCGAGTGAACGCTGGAATAATATTGTTGCGAAACATTGATAATGATATTTTATATGATATCCTTATACATAGTCACCAATTTAATTAATTTTTCTTTTTCGACCGTAGAGAAGTTCACTTCGTTTGGAAGTCATTTTTCGTTTTTTAGGCGCAAATGTATTTGGTAGGGACGCCAGAACCACGGCATTTTTTTTTTTATAGAGGTATGTATGTGTAATAACATCTCTTCCACTACCCCATTCCGGAAAGCCAATCACAGACGACATTTGAAAATCAATAAGCACTCGGTTGAAGTTATCTGTAACGGGCTATAGGTTTCCGGAAACTTCGGTTGAAAATGCATTGCGGAACGCAAGTACGAAAAACCGCTTGTTAAAGCAGCGGTTAGATTTAACGCTTGGTTAAAAAATCTGGCATTTAACGTCGAGTTGTGGAACCGAGCCTTAAAAAGGTAATCGTTTATTTATAGGTTATATTTCTGAGCAAGTTGTTGTTGTTGTAATTAATTATATTGTTTGTCAGTTTCAAGATATTATCTATTTATATTACTTAAAGTTACATGCCTCCTGATTTCCAGTTGTTTTTATTAGACATTACTTTTACGAAAATAGTGATGGGATGTGTTGTATTTTTGTTGTTTAGTTATATATTTTGTTTAATGTTATTCTAATCTTCGATTATTTTGCACTTTACTAATATTTGTTTGATGCTCATAGAGCAGTATTACTTAAATATTTTTTATGCTCCATTCTTTCAATAGTTAAACATTTCAATAGTTTATAATTGAACATACAGGGTGAATCACATAAAGTGTAGCACAGCGAATTCTGAGGTAGATGCGACCGTTACAAACAAAAGTTGCAAATATACATTAGGGATATTGTCAATAGTTTACGAGATATAAATATTATTTTTTTTTTTTTTTTTTTTCGTTGGAAGAGAGTCGGCTCCGATCGGCCAAAGGATGTCTCAATGTCACGGGTGAGAGTGAGAAGTCATGTATAACGTTTCGATCCTTGGTTTGGATCCTCTTCAGAATGAGTTTTATTGTCTGTATAAATTTTGATAATTTCGTTGTTAATCTTATTTGATCATTGAACATTAAATATTCATTTACAACTTGTCTTTCGGTGCTTGCATAGAGTATACGTATTACGAGTATATTGGTTGTATTTGCGTAAGTCAGATTGTTTGTTGACTAACCTGATTGTATTTGCTGTATAAGCTTGTCGTTTGTGTTATCTATTCGTTTATAGGTGATTTAGTTGTTAGCCGAATGATCTTACGACAACGTGTACATTCTAATGGTGAGTCGCACGTTCTCCAAGATCTCGGTTGAGACTGATCGGTTTGCTCAACTCGCGAAGCTTGGGGGGGGGGGGGGGGGGGGGGTTTAGTGATGTGTCAATCGTTTCGACATTGGGGTTCTAACTTGTTCTTTTAGATAATAGTCTATAAGTGCATACTTCTGATTCTTGTGTATTATTGTATCTTTATATGTTGTTGGGAGCCCCGTGTTGTGCATGTTGCTTTTGTTGTCTTTTGTTATAATTTTCGTTATGGTTTGACAGTGTGTCATTGCCTGTTTCTATAATAAATTATTTAAAATTACCTTTGTGTCTAGTATGTATGGTTCTTGTTTCTTATTTATTCGCGTGTTAATATGTTCATCCGGGATATTGTCATCGTTTTGAATCCGACTCTGCAACTATTTATGTCTATTGTTATGTTTTCATGGCTGTATCGGTTATTCTTGTGTATGTTATGTATTATTATGTATGGCACATCACTGAACCACCGTCGCCCTCCCCCCCAAAGCTTCGCGAGTTGAGCAAACCGATCAGTCTCAACCGAGATCTTGGAGAACGTGCGACTCACCATTAGAATGTACACGTTGTCGTAAGATCATTCGGCTAACAACTAAATCATCTATAAACGAATAGATAACACAAACGACAAGCTTATACACCAAATACAATCAGGTTAGTCAACAAACAATCCGATTTACGCAAATACAACCAATATAATATGTATACTCTATGCAAGCACCGAAAGACAAGTTATAAATGAATATTTAATGTTCACTGATCAAATAAGATTAACAACGAAATTATCAAAATTTATACAGACAATAAAACTCATTCTGAAGAGGATCCAAACCAAGGATCGAACCGTTATACATGACTTCTCACTCTTACCCGTGACCTTGAGACATCCTTTGGCCGATCGAAGCCGATTCTCTTCCAACGAAAATCGAGTAACACGGCCGCTCACAAGTTTGACCAAAAATTAAAATTTAAAGTTGGCCCAATCGGAGCGCTCCGAGGAGCGTTGAAGCCGCCCACCCCCACCCTAGCCGTAGATATAGCATAAATTAGGGCGTTACATTTGGATTTGCAAAATTCAGAGCAGTCACTTTTATTGATTGTATTAGTACGCAGTCATTTTTTGTTCGCGGTCATTGGTTGCTCTGAATTTAGGCGTTGGGCAAAATTCAGAGCAGCCAATGTCCGAAAAAAAGGACTGCGGAAGAATACAAGCAATCTAATGACTGATCTGAATTTTGCAAACCCAAATGTAACGCCCTAATCTATGCTATATCTACGGCTAGGATGGGGGTGGGCGGCTTCAACGCTTCTCGGCGCGCTCTGATTGGACCGATTTAAAAAAATTATATCGTAAATTATTAACAATATCCCTAATGTTTATTTGCAACTTTTGTTTGTAATGGTCTCATCTATGTCAGAATTCGCTGTGCGACTCTTTATGTGATTCACCCTGTATATGACAAGTATGACTTACTGACATTACTAACAAAGTCAAAATGAAAAAGAACACAATAAAATAAAATTAATTAAAGAACTAAAATATAAGAATAAAATGATGTCAAGAATTTAACATGAAACACAATTATTAATTATTTAATACAAATTACTTCTTAAAATTGATTTTCTTTACAGTGAAAAGAAAAGCAAAATTTGGAATTATTTTAAGAGAAATGACAATGCCAAAGAAGCAATTTGTAAATTTTGCAATAAAAACCTGAGAACGACAGGTAATACGCGGTTCTAATATGCGGTGTCATCTAGAGAAGGTACACCCAGAGTTTAATCAGGAGCTAGTCACAGAGGATCCAGTTGAAAAGAAAAAGAAGACCTATGATGACATAACCGAAGAAGTTCAAACTGAACAACCCGTAGCAAATACTAGTAGTGCTACGGATGTCTATTCCAATCATATTCCTGATAGTGTTAGCTGTTCTAATAGCAATTCAAGTCTTACGACCATAAATACGAACAACACAACAACACAACTCGTACAAAAATTTCAACGACAGCAAAATGTCAAAAGATTATTTAGTAATATTATAAGCATATCAAATGTTGAAGGTAACAAACATAAATAAGTCACTAAATCAACTGTGAATTTCATCATCATGAACCATAAACCGTTTTCAGTTGTGGAAAAAAACGGTTTTACACAACTAATGAAGAAAATTGTACCTTTGTACAAAATACCTTCAAGAGAAACATTTAAAAAACGTATAGACGAAAAAGATGAGGTCATGTCAGAAATTTTCAGTTGGAGTCACCATACACTTTTTAGAAAATGCTAAGCTTATGGAAGCGGATCTCTGGAAGTTTTCGAACTCTTTGAAAAACATACAGTTGACTACGTAAAAAGAGACTTACAGCTATTTTCCAGGAATGGACTATCTCAATTGATAAAGTAACAGCTATAGTAACTGATAATGACAGCACGGTTATGAAAGTGAATAGAGACGTGTTTGGTGACAAAAAAACAATACCTTGTTTTGCTCACACAGTGAATTTAGTTGTCATGAATTCATTGGGTAAATCTAAAATTGCATCTACAATCATAAGCAAAGTACGTGAAATTGTAAAATTCCTAAAACACAGTGTCAATGCGAGTGAAGAACTGCGCATAAAGCAAAGAGATAATGGAATGAAGGAAGGCCAGACAAAGAAGCTAATACTTGACGTTCGTACCAGATGGAATTCAACATATTATAAGTTGGAACGTTTCATGGACTTATGTTAGTTGAAATAATTGGCGCGATATTGTTATGCCGTTCAGATTCGCCACCGATGATAACTTCAAGTGAAGTAGGCTGGCTGCGCGAAATTATTCAACTTTTGCAACCCTTTGAAAGATTGACAACAGAAATTTGTGGTCAAACTTATGTTACAGTGAGCAAAGTCATACCTCTCGTAAGCTGCTTACGGGGCATGCTGGAAAAATATTTGCCAGTATTTGAAAGCACCCTGTCACTAAAAGCGAAAATTGAAAAGGAAGTTTTAAAGAGATTTGACAAACTAGAGCAATGCTCAATGTTGGCTGTTGCTACCGCCGTAGATCCTCGTTTCAAGCTCATTCATTTTTAAGATGCTATTGCGAACCCGGATTCCCTTCCACCCGTTGAAAGGGGCGGGTAATGGGGGTGAGACCAACCGGGCGCGTCCTCAGGTGGCGGATAGAGGGGTGTCCAGAGCGTGAAGCAACCACTAGACGGACAGGGGAACGGGGCGCCACATGGTGACGGCAACCTTGGACAGGCGGTTGCCGAATCCCTTGGGTAGCAGGTGCTATAAGGAAGCCTACCGGGATAAAAGCCGGTCATGGGGACCAAAGACCCCGTTGCGGACCACATCCCAAACCAAGGTGGGAGCTATCGTGCCGAGAGCTGGATGGTACTTGGGTTAAAGTGCCTTTCACGATGCCTTTGGGGTACCGGGCGACACCCTATCGTATTTTGCCTTACCCTCGCAACAGGCTCTGCGGGAGCAAACTACTGAGTTCCTGACGACTCGTGGGACTATAATGAACGTTTCCTGATCGCAAAAAACTAGTACCAACCGACGATGTGGCTTCAACAGAAGCCTATTCGCCAAGCCTGACGATGGAACTGGGAGCGGCAACCCCCAGGGACGCAGAGGCTATGGCCTCGGTGGCCCAGGTGGAGGGCTGCGACCAGCCCATCCCTGAGATTGTGAGGGGAGAAGAGGGACCAGCACAAGCCGGTCACAGGGACCCCCCCCCCCCCCCCGCGCAAAGAAGGAGGCCAAGCAGGATCACTTTCAAAAATTCACCAAGGTTTCACAAATAAATCTGCAGCACTGCAAAACGGCCACTGTTCTCCTGAGCAGAGACCTAGCAAGGCTGAAGACGGACTTTGTTTTGATACAGGAACCCTGGATACACAGAGGGCTTGTTAAAGGACTAAATCCTACATTGGGATCGCGGATCCACACGGAAGCAGAACCTAGCTCGAGGGCATGTGTCTTCATCAACAAGAAGCACAGTGCCTTCAAACTGAGCCAGTTCTGTACAAGGGACTTGGCAGCATCTTCCATCAGACTAGGTATGGGCGGCGCGCAATCCGAGCTTGTAATAGCATCGGCGTACCGCCCATGCGACTCTGAGGATCCTCCTCCTACGAGGGAACTCAAGGAGCTTGTGGACTACTGCAGAAACAAGGGAGCGAACATTGGAGGGTAAGCGATGAGGATACCCTGTCCGATCACCGCATGATTACACTCTGCTTGGCTAATGACGGCAGTCCGGCCCCGGTGGAGACCTATAGGAACCCCAGGACGGTGGACTGACCCACCTTCAAGGCAGGGCTGGAAATCAGGCTTGGGGAACTGGGGGGCCGCATGGGGACGAGGGGCAGGATCGAACAGGAAGCAGTGAAGCTGCAGAACGCTCTGGTCCGGTCCTTCGAGGCTGCATGTCCGCTGAGAAAGAGGAAAGTGTGCAATAAAGTAGCTTGGTGGAATGGAGAGCTGAGTCAGCTGCGCTTGGACCAGGGACAGCCTCGTGAGGAGGCACTCACAATCACTAAACCGGGTGATTGGAAGACAGCGGTTAAAGTTGTCTCGATGGACAGGATACAGTGGGCGATAGGGACTTTTGACCGGTACAAGAGTCTGGGGGTCGACGGAATCTTTCCTGCTCTCCTTCAGGAGGGTGGAGTGGGTCTCGTAAGGCACCTAAACCGCATCTTTCGGTCCTGTCTGGTACTACGATACGTGCCAAAAGCCTGACGGAAGGTCAGGGTGGTCTTTGTCCCAAACCCGGGTAAGAGCACCTATGACCTTGCCAAGTCATTTCGACCCATCAGTCTAACATCTTTCCTCCTGAAAACACTGGAAAGATTGGTTGATAGGTATATAAGGGAGGGAGCACTGATTAACAGACCGGTGCAGACCTCACAGCACGCATACCAGGCTGGTAGATCCGTTGAGACGGCGCTCCATAATGTCGTCACTGATATTGAAAGAGCCCTCCAACGGAAGGAGTCAGCTTTATGTGTATCTGGACGTTGAAGGGGCGTTTGATAACACATCCTTCGACGCCATCTGTGTGATAGCAGAGGAGTTCGGGGTGGATGAATCTATCATCGAGTGGATTCACTGCATGCTACAAACAAGAATAATCACCGCAGGGCTCAGGGGGTCGACAGTGAGAGTACATATAAAACGGGGTTGCCCACAGGGGTAGTTACATCTCCCCTCCTGTGGATAATGGTCGTGGATGGGCTCCTGGAGGCGCTCGCGGGGCTCGGGGTGAAAGTGGTAGGTTATGCCGATGACGTGATGATCATGGTCAAAGGCACACACCCGGCAGAAATGACGCGGCGCATGCAACGTGCCCTCAATTTCATGCAAGTATGGTGCACCGCAAAGTCGCTCAGGGTAAACCCGGGCAAGACGGAGATGGTGGTCTTCACACGGAAGAGAGGCGTCAAACCGAGACCACCTTTTATTTTTGGAACAGAGCTTACATACTTCTCGGAAGTAGGCTACCTTGGCATCACCCTTGACTGTAAGCTCAAATTGAAAAGCCACGTCGCCAGGCAGGCTTCGAAAGCAACTGCCACTTTCTGGGCTTGCAGGCGGCTGTTTGGACAAACATGGGGACTAAAACCGGGAGTGGTCAAGTGGATATACACGGCCATCCTGGTTCGCCAATTAACATACGTTTCTCTGGTATGGTGGCCCGCACTTAAGTGGGCCACAAACAGGAAGAAGCTCGACGGCGTTTATTGCTTAATAGGGCTAGGGATAACGGGGGCGCTGAGGACGACCTCGACCCTGGCCATGGAGGCCCTACTGCATGTGGTGCATCCCCCCCCCCCCCCCCCCCCACATAACAGCGGAGGCTAACGCCAGGAACGCATCATTACGTCTCCCTTACAGTGGAAAGTGGCAGAGGATAGGAACGGGCCACACAGGGCCGGGGCCGCGACCACTGACCTGGGCCAAATCCGCCCCGTACCCCTTTCCATGTGCCACAATCAGACCCTGTCAGAACGGTGGACAGAGGCTCGCTTCGCGGACCTCTGGCGCCAGACAGAAGGACTGGGGCACTCGAGGGCTCTTTTTCAGGAACCCCTCAATATGTTACGTCTAGGCCCCACGCTGGTAGACCTAGACAGACGCCAGTTAATGGCAATGGTGGGCCTGGTCACGGGATACTGGCATACTGGCAAGCACCTTAAACGCCTGGATCTAACCGAAGACTCACTCTGCTGGAGGTGCAGAGAACAGGAGGAAACTCCACTCCATGTGATCAAGGAGTGCAGTGTGCTAGAGGACGTTCGCAGGAACTTCCTCGGGGTCTCTGCCTTCGAGACACTTAGCCTAGAGGATGTCTGGGTGGAAGGGCTTCTACGCTTCGCGAAAGAGGCATAACTACTGGACGTCCTCTCTTAAGGAAGCATAACCTCACAAGGGCTCGAGCACAATGGCCAAGAAACTGAGTGCCCGGTAACATTACACAACAACAACAACAACAGCTACTGCGAAAGAAAAAGTGATAAATTACATAAACAATTACTTAATGAGGAATCTAACGAATATATCAAATGAGTCCTCTGACGAATCAGAAAAAGGCGATAGTGCTGAAAATGACATATGGAGCTACCATAAAATATTGATGCACTATAACATAAAAAATAAAACCAAAGATACAACTAAAGCGGAAACAGAATTTCATATGTTTATATCATCGCCTATCACGCCCATAAAGGGAGATGCGTTGGAGATGTGAGATGACATGAAGGGGTTATTTCCCGGGCTTCATAGCTATGATGTATTTACCTATCGTGGTAACTTCGGTACCCAGTGAGCGATTATTCTCTGAAGCTGGAATGATCATCACCCAGGAGAGAAACCGCTTACTGGGCACCAGGTTGCTAAAATTGTTATTTTTAAATTCTATTTTAAAGAAAAAACCAAACATATTTTTTATTTTTACGTATAAAAAAATATGTTTGTTTAATACTTCGACTTTCTGTTTTCCGTTAACAATTAATAATTATTTAACCGTTTAACGTCAGAAAGACACTTTCCACAAGTCCTTTATTCGACGGGATTATTCACTATGAAATTGATGAGGACAAAATTCGTAAAATACCTTACCAACTATTTACAACATCGCTCTTTCGAATCGCGGTACTTAAATTGCGCTACACAAATTTTGTATATCACATTTTTACAAAATGATGTAAAAAAACACGAATTCTTTAATGACCATTTTTTCATTCGATATTTCGGAAACCTTATCGTATTATTTTCGGACAATAAAGGCGTCCAGAGGTGTCCTCGATTGTTGAACTTTCCAAAACTCTATATGTTTTCATTTTTCTCTTGCGTCATGCCTGCAAAATAACGGAAAAAAGAACAACAAATGTTCTCCGTTTTTAGAGCACTCATATGTTGTGCTGGGAACGAGTCTTTTACCGTCAATTCGTAAATTGGATATGAATTCCAATGTTTTTTGCGTCGCTGATCAAGAACTTGACATTGTTTTTGCAATATTAATTAATTTAAACAAATTGTTTAAATAATCAAACTCAATATGGCAAGTTGCTTATGATTTTCGATGTTTTTTGGGTCGCTGATCAAGAATTTGACATTATCTTTGCGAAATTAATTTGTTTAACCAATTTGTTTAAACAATTCGAAACAATAAAACATATTTGTTTAAAATCGTGATCTATGAACAGTATTATATGGAAAACACTTGTAAAATTATTATAAAAATTAAATACAGACAATACCATATAACAATATATAACAATATATAACATGCTTTGCCATCGTAAAATTCAACCGATGTTGCCCAATTCTCACCATGAGGAGGTACATGTCATTGAAAATCATATATTTTTTTTATTTTTTTCGTTTTTTTTTATTTTTGACTTTTTTCGCTTTTTTTATTTTAACAATTTTTAAAAATTTTTTAATTTTTTAAAAATTTTTCTTTTGTTTATGTTTGAAAAAACTTATTTGTGCATTTCATCAAAACATTTTGTACAAAAATATGCCTCACAGTCCTCGCACGCCTTGAGCGTCCTTACAGTACATTTTTCTGTTGAGCGAGATCGTTTAACTATTTTAGTTTTGAGTTTATGTGTTTTTTCTTTTTTTTGTCGGGCCGATTTAGATATTGTTCGCTCATTGCCAATGCAAAGTCTTTCGTGCCTCGTTTTTCTTTACATTTGTTGGTTGAATTGTATAATACCGTGGCATTTGTGATTGATGCCTGAACAAGTCTCATCACAATCACCCATGTTCATTTCTTTGGTCGCACAATTGGCATAACTTTATTACAATGTTGATCATGCAAATCAACTCCGCCCATGAAATTGTTATAAGCTTTGAACGCATTCGGAAAGGGTATTGCGTTTTTTGTTTGTTGTCATTGTTGTAACGTTTCACATTTGAAAGGGGTGTAACACCAGCAGCTGTAGAGATAATAGAGACCTGTTTTGAATCAACAACTGTGATAAAGTTTATACCACTGTTCTTATCGTGTTTCACCATGAACGTCCCTTTAGGAGCTTTTGCATCGATCTCATTCGTCTCTTTTATTCTGTTTTTTCTTACAGTGCCGGTTGCTCGCAAATTCAATTTTTTCAAATGCACCAGTAAGTCTGGACAACTGAATTAATTGTCAAAATAAACGTGATATTGGCGAATGTTACGAGGAGAAGTGTCGGTCAGAAATTTCCGAAGCATTTGCATAACGACTTAGCTACCTTAAGCGCAATAAGCTACAAAATCGTTCTTATTATTGTTACCGCAGTAAATTTCACAGTGCAACAAGTAGTCATTCAAACTGCACAGCGCCCTACTGTATTATTACTCGACGAGTATTTCTGTTTCGGCATTGTGGAGGGAAAGTAAAACAACAGAGCACAATGAATATAACAGTAGAGAAAACTAAAACTTTCCGAAAGATATCTTTTTTCCTAAGACGGAATAACAGCAAATATGGTATTTTTGTAGAAAGATATAGTACCAATGCGTGGCATTCGATATGTCATAGAAAAATTATTTGGGCAAATGACTTACTTTATAATCATGATAGTTGTATTATTTCGTGCGGGGTGCGATGTCGAAGAACTATGACTTGTTGTTCCACATTATCAAAATAATTTGTTCAAAAAAATGTGTTCGAACTAACTGTTGAAACGAACTAATTTTGTAAAAATAGTAATAAATTGTAAAACATAAGTTTTCGTGGGCGGAGTTGATTTGCATGATCAACATTGCAATAAAGTTATGCTAATAGTGGTATTAAAGAAATGGACATGGGTGATTGTGATGAGATTTGTTCAGGCATCCATCATAAATGCCATGGTATTATACAATTCAGCCAACGAATGTAAAGAAAAACGAGGCACGAAAGACTTTACATTGGCAATAAGTGAACAATATCTAAATCGGTCCCATAAAAAAAATAAAAAATAAACACATAAACTCGAAACAGTCAAACGATCTTGCTGAACAGAAAAAAGTACTGTAAGGACGCTCAAGGCGTGCGAGGACTGTGAGGCATATTTTTGTGCGAAATGATTTGATGAAATGCACAAATAAGTTTTTTCAAACATAAACAAACGAAAAATAAAAAACAAATTAACATCTTTTTACATTGAAAAAAAACGAAAAAAAAAATCAAAATAAATAAAAAACAAAAAAATATGATTCTCAATGACATGCACCTCTTCGTGGTGAGAATTGGGCAACATCGGTTGAATTTTACGATGGCAAAGCATGTTATATATTGTTATATGGTATTGTCCGTATTTAATTTTTATAATAACTTTACACGTATTTTCCATATAATACTGTTCATAGATCACGATTTTAAACAAATGTTTTATTGTTTCGAATTGTTTAAACAAAGTAATTTTGCAAAAATAATGTCAAATGCTTGATCAGCGATCCAAAAAACATCGAAAATCATATGTGACTTGTCATATTGAGATCAACTGTTTAAACAATTATTTAAATAAATCCCTTATGCAAAAATAATGCCAAATGCTTGATCAGCGACCCAAAAAACATCGAAAATCATATGCCACTTGTGATATTGAGATTGATTCTTTAAACAATTTGTTTAAATTAATTAATTTTGCAACAAAAATGTCAAGTTCTTGATCAGCGACGCAAAAAAACATCGGAAATCATATCCAATTTACGAATTGACGGTAAAAGACTCGTTCCCAGCACAACATATGAGTGCTCTAAAAACGGAGAAAATTTGTTATTCTTTTTTCCGTTATTTTGCAGGTATGACGCAAAGGAAAAATACAAACATATAGAATTTTGGAACGTTCAACAATCGAGGACACCTTTATTGTTCGAAAATAGTACGATAAGGCTTCCGAAATATCGAATGAAAAAAAATGGTCACTCAAAAATTCGTGTTTTTTTACATTATTTTGTAAAAATATGATATACACCATTTTTTAGCGCAATTTAAGTAGGGCCATTCAAAAGACCGATGTCGAAAATAGTTGGTATAGGTTTTTTATGAATTTTTTCCTCATCGATTTCATAGTGAATAATCCCGTCGAATAGAGGACTTATGGAAAGTGTCTTTCTGACGTTGAAGGGTTAATAAAAATATAAAATAAATGGGTAAACATAAATAGTGTAAAACTTCCTCAAATAATAGTTTGATTACTATACTTACTGTTTCATTTCTGTTAAAAATTAATATTTATTCGATATATATATTCTATTAGCTTTTGTATATATAATATTATGTTATTAGTGGGCTAAGGCATTGTACCCTTGTCGTCTCACGAGGAGGATGTCGATGGTTCGACTCCATCTGCAATTTTTTCTTTTCACGGCAACAATTTAATAAATTTTTATTTTTATATATATAAATTTTTTATTCGTGTCCTGAAAAGAATTGCAGATTTTCATGCTCACTCGAAACACACACATTTTGGGCTTTATTGTGTATCATTAGATGGAAAAATGCCTGAATTATGAGAATTTACGTTTTTGTGAAAATCGAACCGGCTTCGGAAGGCATGTGTTGCAGTCAACTTCGGAGGAGGCCGGGTAACGCTGTCTAAGCGATTTCTATATTTGATCATAGACATTTGGTTATGTGGCCTATGAGCCGTCACTTGTCAGCCGTATGTCTCGCCTCTTCGACCAGTTACCGACCCTTCTCGCGAGAACATTTCGTCAACGCTCCGTGCGGAATTTCGTCACACTATTTTCTCGTTGTGCCGACAAAAAATCTCGATGTTTTCTTTCCGAAACTCAAAAAGCTATTTGTGCAGCCAATTTTGCATCAAATTAGATGAAACAAAGCTCAAAATGTGCGTTTTTTACTGCTCGAGGGCATGAGAGTCTTATATTTCGCTAGAATCGGTGCATTTATAAACAATTATCTCATTTCTCGAAGGATAAGCTAAATCTGCAAAATTTTTTTCAAAATGAAAAAAAATTACGAGTCTCATGCCCTTTGTGCCATAATTCTCTATATGCCCTCCAAATTTTAATGCACTTGCTTGCTCAGTGCCGAAGAAATTAGGGGCCGCGTTTTCGAAGCGCCCGTCGTATGTGACACTGTTAAAAGATAAGTACCTTGTACATTTTTCTATGCTCGGTAAGGGAATTGCATTGCTTCTTCAAAAACGTATTCCTATGTCAGATATTCAGGAAGCTCACAGACTTTTCATGCTCTATATATATTTTTATGAAAAATATTTTGGAGAAGAAAATATGCTTTATAATATCCATCTTTTATCGCATATATCAAGGGGGGTTCTGGACTTTGGCCCTTTGTGGACCCACAACAGTTTTTTGTACGAGTCGGAAAATAGATACCTATTACAGCTTTGCAAAAGTCCCTTTTCAGTTGCCGTCCAAATTGCTCGCAAGTTTTTAATTTTCAAGTCGCTTCCTCTTTTGTGCACAGAAATGGCGCACGCCAAAAATACTGTAAGTTTCTTTGAAAATATATTAAATTACAGAAGATTACAAAGGTTTGAGCCAGCTGGCAACAGGTGCCTTCTTGTTGGTAAAGTACGATAAGGCTTCCGAAAGAGGCTTCCGGTCCTCTGGACCTTCTCTAATTTTGACAATGCCACAAATTTTTCCGAATATATTCGGCGTAACGAGGCTACTGACTATCTTATTGTTAGTTTTAACAGAATGATTTATAAAAAAAAACGTTTCTCTACAAGCTCATACAGTAAAGGTAAACAGAATAATGACTCATGTATATTCTTATTTGATGGTACATTTGCTGTCATCGAAGAAATTGGTCATGTTTGTTGTGCAAACCATAAAGTTGGAGAAACACCCATGTTTAAGAAACGATTTTATGGAGATTGCACACATAAGAAAGGTGCAATCGTTTGGTGAAAAGAAATGTGTAGACCTTGCAATAATAGCAGAGCCGTATCTGCTTATGCATTCACAAAACAGTTTTTATGTGGCACGTATACCATACGATTGTTCTGTTGAGTAGATACATTTTCGTTTTATTTTAAGCCGCTTCACACAAAAAGGCTTTTACAAACACCTTTGCAGAAACGCCACAATAAAATGAAAATAAATGGAATTAAAAATTGAGTTTAAAATGGCGTTTTGTATTCCTCACCCAAATTGCGTTCTGAAGGCACAAGCAAAAGTACGTTTCAACTGTGTAACGAAACGCGGTTGAAACGCACTATTCTGTCGAAGAACTCCGTGGCGACGGCACGCGAAAAAGTATGTTCCAACCGTGTACTGAAACACGGTTGAAACGCACTATTCTGTGGAAGAACTCCGTGTGGACGGCACGCGAAGAAGTTCGTTCCAACCGTGTAACGAAACACGGTTGAAACGCACTATTCTGTGGAAGAACTTCGTGTCGACGGCACGCGAAAAAGTACGTTTCAACCGTGTAACTAGAAACGCGGTTGAAACGCACTATTCTCTGGGAGAAGTTCGTGTCGACGGCACGCGAAAAAGTACGTTCCAACTGTTAAGAGCAAGAACCGATTCAAATATTCGCGGGCATAGCACCGGTGGCAGCAACGCCGTGCTGTGTCAGCAATATTGAACGGCGGCCATTATGGTAACTGTCTGCCGGTTGAGTAAGCGGCAAGCGAGAGCAGTAGAGTCGTGGACGAGCAGCGAAAAGATAGAGACGTGTGTGAGTAAGCAAGAGTGACTGTGTGCGAAACTAACTGTGTGGTATACCACTGAGTGTATATACGTGGGGTATATACTGGGTGCGAGCGTGGGTGATAAAGAACTCTGCGAGTCTGTGTGATGCACGTGGTGCACTGAGCTGTGTGAGCGTTAGAGTTACTACGTGAAAGAGAGAGACAAGTGTTACGCCAAGCAAGGACGCCCAAGCGCCGACGCAGACATTGCGCGTATGTGATTTAGCCATACCATTATCATTATTCACCATTTATGTTCCTTACTTAATTATTACTCATTAATAGACAATAAAGGTCCTTATGAACCTGCCATACAACGTGCAGCAACTATTCAGTATTATATTATAATAATTCATAACACAACCGTGTAACGAAACACGGTTGAAACGCACTTTTCTGTGGAAGAACTTCGTGTCAACGGCACGCAAAAACGTACGTTTCAACTGTGTAACGAGAAACGCGGTTGAAACACACTATTCTCTGGGAGAAGTCCGTATCGACGGCACGCAAAAAAGTACGTTTCAACCGTGTAACGAAACGCGCTTGAAACGTGCTATTCTCTGGGAGAAGTCTGTGTCGACGGCACGCAAAAAAGTACGTTTCAACCGTGTAACGAAACGCGCTTGAAACGCGCTATTCTGCAGACAAAGTACGTTTCAAGTGTGTTCCCTCAACGAAACGTACTTGAAACGGACTTGGCACGCACTTGAAACGTACTTTTCCATATAAGAGTCTTCCGCATAAACTTAATATCATAACGGAATTCGTTGGCGGGGGGGGGGGGGGGGGGGGGGTCACTGGCAGTCTAAATTTGGTTTTGGGTGGTATTCGATCCGTTGCATCTTCCGCCATATTGATTTTAAGGGTTAATTTTAGTTTGTTGAATAACTCGTTTATTTTCAGTTTTTACACGAAAAATAGTAATAACAAAAGTTGTTTAAAATTTAATTTCCTACGATTTTTGTTCTTATTAATTGTATTATTCTTATTAATTGTTCTTATTAATGTAATTCTTTATTGTTCCCCTTGGGGTTACAAGGCTTCCGTTTCTCCTTTACCTTGAGCCTCTTATCCTATTTACATTTCCTTATCCTAATACGCTTTTCTTTTTTTTTTTACATCTATTTACATTTCCTTATGCTACTTCTTAATTCTATCGCCTCCGCGTCCGCACGCACGCTCGCTCTTTTTTTCTATTTTTTCCCCGTCTCTCGCTCGCCTTTTGTCTCTTATTCGCCACTGTTCTCTCTCTTTCTTAATTCCTCATTACATTTTCTTATTATCTATTGCCTTTCTTTCCTCTCCTTCACTCCTTCTTCCGACTTCCGTTTCCTTTCCATTCATTCCATTCCTTCTTTCACACCTTTCCTTACTTATCCCCTTCTTCATTTTCTTGCTCCCCCCTTCTCTTGCGCTTCCTTGTTTCTTCCAGTTTTTTCATCCACTCTTCTCCTCCCCCAGTTTCTTCCAGTATTTCCCTTATCCTCTCTCCCGTTCCCTTCCTTTCCTCCTGTTCTCCCTCGCACCTCTCTAGTACATGCTCCCACGTTTCTTCCTCTCCCCCGCACACTCTGCATCTCCTTTCTTCCTCCTCCTCCCAATATCTTCCTTCTCTCATTTCGTTGCCTAGTCTATATCGCGCAATCCTCCTACGCCTTTCTTCTGCCCATCCCGCCTTCAAATATTTCGGAATTTCTTCCGTCCGTATTTCCCTATACCATCTGTTGTATCTCGACTCCCTGATTTTCTCCCATCTCTCTTCTTCCTGCTCCTTCTTATCCCCCTTCTCTACCTGATTTTTTCGTATTACTTTTGTTTATTTGTTGATTGTTGTTACAAATTTGATGACAATTTGGTTTGTTGAAAATTTAATTTGATACAATTATGATGCCGGTTTTGTTCTTTTTGTAAGGTTCATATTTTTGGGACGCGCGCTTACGGTAGAGCAAAAGAGGGGTGTAAATAATCAGTTTTTCGCACAGGATAACTTTTATAATGAAAAAAAAATGAACTTTTATTTTGTTTGCAGTATACTTTTGAAAGTCTTTCCAAATTCGAATTACGTATATTTGGAACGTTTAGTCGATGGTCCGGCCTCATTTTCGGTGCGGAACGATGTGCGGGAACATGTGTGGTTGTCGCAAAGCCGGCTCAAATGTTCCATCTTATGCCAGAACTGTAGCGGGGAATTTTGTGAAAACTTCGTCGCAATTCGAGACCCGTTGGATGAAGACCGAAAACAGCTCAGAACAAGTCATCCCTGAACTTCCTGAGTTTCCAGACTCATTCATGGACGATTACGAGAAAGAACCAGACGACGAAAACGAGGTCGAACCATGGACTAAACGTTCCAAATATACGTAATTCGAATTTGGAAAGACTTTCAAAAGTATACTGAAAACAAAATAAAAGTTCATTTTTTTCATTATAAAAGTTATCCTGTGCAAAAAACTGATTATTTGCACCCCTCTTTTCCTGTACCGTAAGCGCGTGTTCCAAAAATATGAACCTTACAAAAAAACAAATTCGGGATCATAATAATATGAAATTAAATTTTCAACAAACCAAATTGTCATCAAATTTTTAACAACAATCAATAAATAAACAAAAATAATACGAAAAAATCAATAATAAACGCAATAATGGGACATTTAGGTTCACCCTCACCACTTCTCAGGTATAAATCGAAAAATATCGATCCTACTAAAAAATTGATAAGAACCAACATTGTAGGAAACTTAATTTCAAACAACTTCGGTTGTAACCATTTTTCGTGTACAATTGAAAATAAACGTGATAATGCAATCATAACATTTTACTTCCACCTCTTCTCGGGAATAAATCGAAAAATATCGATCCGACGAAAAAATTGATGAGAACCAAAATTGTAGGAAATTAAATTCCAAACAACTTTTATTATTACTATTTTTCGTGCAAAACTGAAAATAAACGAGTTATTCAATAAACAAAAATTAACCTTTAAAATCAAGATGGCGGAAGACGCAACGGATCGAATACCACGCAAAACCAAATTTAGACTGCCAGTGACACCCCTCCCCAACGAATTCTGAAGGAAAATTGTTACATAAGATTTTTTCCGCGTCAAATGCTAATTCGACTGGGCTATATAAAAAAGATGAAACTAAAAAACAACGCTCCACTATACCGACACGCTCCATCCCCCTCCCCTCCCCGCGCCCACGGCCAACCGAACCACGGACACTCGGCGGCCGTGGAGTGGGAATAAAAAAGAGTACTATGGTGACGCGCTCTATCCCCCCTGTCCTCCCCCCGCAACTCTTGCCCCAGCGCCCTCGACCGACCGAGCTACGGACAGTCGGCGGCCACGGAGTGGGGGAAAGGAGTGGGGATAGGAGTGGGGGTCGCCATAGTGCGCATCATACTACTACCGAGCTATCATGCCTCGATCAGGCTCAACTGAGACTGGTTGTGGGGCTGGTTACGGGACCTGGCACACGGGAGAACATCGAATGCGTCTGGGGCTCTCACAGGACCCGGACTGCAAGAAGTGCCACAGCGGGATGGACACACCTCTCCACCTAATAACGAGCTGCGGCGGGCTCGAGGACGTCAGAAACGACGTCCTTGGGACCACTGTCCCAGATGGCTTCGGCCTCCCTGACAAAATCAACCGCGTTTCAACCACGTTTCGTTACACGCCTTATCACGCTTCAAGTACGTGCAAAGTGCGTTTTGAAACGCGCTAAAGCACGTGACAAGCGTGTAAATGCGTACGCAACCACGTTTCAGTTACATACTTTACCGAGTACCAAGCACGTTTCGAAACGCGCTTTGTGCTCATTTTACCGCGTACGCGGTACGCGCTTGAAACGCGGTAAAGCGTGTAACGAAACATTGTTGAAACGCGCTTGGTACGCACTTTACCGCGTAGGCGGTACGCGCTTGAAACGCGGTAAAGCGTGTAACGAAACATGGTTGAAACGCGCTTGGTACGCACTTTACCACGTAGGCGGTACGCGCTTGGCACGCACTTGGAACGCGGTAAAGCGTGTAACGAAAGGTGGTTGAAACGCGCTTGGTACACACTTTACCGCGTTTATGGTACGCGCTTAGCACACGCTTGAAACGCCGTAAAGCGTGTACCGAAACGTGATTGAAACGCGCTTGGTACGCACTTTACCGCTTCATTGCTTTGAACAATAAATATTCAACCAATTAATGAAATACATTTGTTTCTAGGAAACCCTAATATTCATTTAAAAATTTCGCTTTCCACGCAGTAAATTTTTAAATGAATATTAGCGTTTCTCAACAAATATGTATTTCAGTAATTGGTTGAAAATCTTTATTATTCAAAACAATTTATGAAAGCATTATGAGGCAAGGTATCATTATAAATCGAAACATATAATATAGAATTAAAAAATAACATTTATTATAATAAGACTTAGTATTTACAAGTTATAAAAATCTTTACCGCTTTCGGGGGTACTATATAAATCATTTTGTTCGTCGCATGGCACATCCCGTACCATTACAGCAGCGGATCCGCTGAACATGTCCGATCCTTCGGCAAATACATTATCCCGATTAAACAAAAACTGCCGGTCATCCGAGGACAATCTACTGCCAGACGAGAGCCCAGACTCCGAGGAAGGAGACGCCCTCTGAAACATGAGCGTTCGACTGCCCCTTTGAATATATTCTTTCCGAGTAACAGTTGAAGTAGAGGGTGCCGTCGAAGCCCCTGTTTCAGAGGACGTCTTCTGTTTTTTGGCCTTTATGGTTGCTTTGTATTGTGCCATGGCCTCCTCCACATCAAGGCCTGCCGCCTTCGCAGCCATTTTCACAGCCCTTTGACCCCTCGGCTTTATATTGCTGGCACTGACGGACAAATTCCGAGGAAGTTCCTTCACAAGTGCCTCGATATCCGCAGGGGTGTGCACGGGTACTCGCTGCCCATCGACATCTTTATAAAATTTTTCGAGCCATGAGCGGTACATAACTAAAAAATAAAACGAATTAATGTATGAGATGGATTGTATAGATGTGTTCACATATTTAAGAGGCAACCCCACCGTAACAGCTTAAAAAATCAATTTTTTGCATTTTATTATTAATAAAAAAAACCATTGAGTGAATTAAAAAAATTCATGAAAAAAGTTTTTTTTACCGTTACAGTGGAGTCCCGCTTTAAAGAGCGAATTTACTAATGTCTTACCTTTGGCACTAGCGAGAAAGTCCTCACCGAATTTGAGGGTGTTATTTCCTGAAGCATTCACTCTCATTCGGTGAGAACTTTCTCCAAAGACCCCCTTGAGGAGATGGCTCATGAATTCGGGTCTGGATAACGACATGTTTTTAATCGATTTTAAATAATCCTCCCGTATAACCAGCCCTGGTCCATAAGTGATCTGAAAAAGAAGAAAACAGCGATAAAAAATATGGCTCTACAAACTATTCTGCAAATTCTAATTACTGTTAAACTTTTAGCACTTACCATCTTCTCGCTGACACCTGAGTCACTGGAAATACTACTTGTGCTACTAGCAGCAATATGATTACCTGCACAGATAAATAATAAGAACATTAAGTATTTCGTTTACCAGATTAAATTTGACGAATAAAAATTAACGTTGACTAAGGGGCAACAACCTACATAACTATCTATTGAACTATATATTCGATAATCAACACTCAACAGTATTGATTATTGAACTATATATGCAGTAACCAACACTCAACAGTATTGATTATTGAACTATATATTCATAAGTATATATATAGTTCAATAATCAATCTCTGGAATATTATCCACCCATTCTTGCACATGACGCAAGATTGGGAACTCACTCAGGGTTGATGATAGAGCGAGTACTTCCTCTTTAATCGTAGTTTTAATTTCTTCTTTTATGGTTTTTTTGAACTCCGTCCATGAAACGTTCATTTGCCTGTCTATAGCCGCACACATCGTGGAAGGGTCGAAGGTAGCTTCGGGTTGGCGACTTCTCGCTTCGTCCAGCAGCTTCTGCATTTCTGTTTCTCTCTCTTTCCTTTCCTCCTGTTCCTTACGAAGCTGCGTTCGTAATCTTTCAATTTCCTTCCATGGATCACTCCGTTGTTTCTCCGTGGAAGTAGCAGGGATCTCAAAGAAGTTTCGCATTTCCAACTCCTCCAAGGCCTTGTTATGTGCTGCCCGTTTTTTTACTACGGTAGCAGCCTACAAAATAAAACAAAGTACATAAATTTTATGGAAGAACAATTTACTAATGTACTAAAGGGTATAAGGTATAAGCTATAAGTTTAACAGAAAACGTATTTTATACTTCTCTGTATTCAGGACTTCAAAAAATTTCTTTTTATTTGGTGCAGCATTGTGAACAAAATTAAAAACTGATTATTTTGGCCGTCTTTATAGCGGGCATAAAGTTTATTGATCGCACAGGGCAGCAATTATTTATTATCTAATAATAGTGATTTCTATCGACACTTAGGAGATTATTTCTATACCAAATCCAAAAACTCATACCAAGTTTTCGCTGTTACAATTAATCTAAAATATTTTCCGAGTTATTAAAAAAAACGTATTCTTATTTTTTTTAATAGTAAAAATAAAAATTAGCAAACGTGGATTTTTTTCTAAATACTACAAAATAGAAGACATGAAAATAAAATTTATTTATGATACTCAAATATAAACCCAAATATTTACAACACAAATAAACATCCATTCAACTTCAAACATGCAGTCGCCAAATTTTAACAGAAAACATATTATATTTTATATTACTCTATACTCATTGTCAGAAACTTATAAAAAAATAGACTTGGTGCAACACTGTTTAAATTCCTGAATATAGAGAAGTACAAAATACGTTTTCTGTTAAAGTTCGGTGATTGCATGTTTAAAGTTGAATCAATGTTTATTTGTTTTGTAAAAATTTGGGTTCATATTTGAATATCGTAAACAAGTTTTTTTTCATGTTTTTTATTTTGTAATATTTGGGAAAAAATCATAAATTGTAAATTTTTATTTTTACTATTAAAAAAATAATAAAAAATAAAAATAAGTTTTTTTGTGATAACTCGGAAAATATTTGAGATTAATTGTAAGAGCTAAAACTTGGTGTGAATTTTTGGATTTGGTACAGAAATAATCCCAGAGGTATTGATAAAAAGCACCATGGGCCTTTATTATTGCATAATAAATAATTGCTGTCCTGTGAGATCAATCAACTCTGCACCCGCTATAAAGACTGCCAAAATAATCAGTTTTTAATTTTGTTCACGATGCTGCACCAAATAAAAAGAAATTTGTTTAGGTCCTGAATACAGAGAAGTATAAAAAACGTTTTCTGTTAAAATTGGGCAATTGCATGTCTGAAGGAACCGAGTTAAAAAAATTATTTTAATTTTATTTATTTTCATGTATCGGTAGAAAATTTCATAGAGGCAGATTCGACATGTTTATCCAGATGGTTATACCTTTTAAAATACAAGCAACTTACACGAATATCCCTCTGATTTTTTACGGCTGCACCTCCACTCAGATTAACCGGGGCATCTTCTGCACATGATGTTTCCGGATCTGAGTAGTCCCCACTCTGCACCGATGGCCAACTGATGCGAGAATCTTGAATATCGTCAAGTTCGTTCTTTGTGGCTGCCGTAAATAAATGGTAAAAAAGATATATACACGGCATTGTACCACTAATTAGTAAGCTCTAATCTTAATTTATTTCACTTACCTGCCATTTTGCCTATAAAACAATAATATGGATATTCTAATCCGTTTTGGCTATCCTCAGCGGTTTGCACGAGGTACAATTGATTGGGCTCGAAGTCTTGCAGACTCGTTGGTTCATATCGTGTCCTGAGTCTTCGAGGCTTTGGACCAACGCGAAACTTTATTTTTCGAACTTCAACGACGCTCTTATTGCGGTTTGCATAGGCGGGGAACATTACTTTCCCCACCAATTTCGTGGTTCGGCCATCGTTTACACCCTAATAATTAAAAGATATAAAAAATAAACAATAATTCACGAGTACTGGCGAGTTCAAATGAATATCACCGACTGAAATTAATCTTACCGTTTGGGCAAGGATCTGGTGAGATGAAAAATGTAGCACAATGTATTTGTTCTCCTTTTTTTGTTCCGCAGTCACTAAAAGTCCTGTCACTCGCGTTCGTCGTCGTATTTTATCAAAATCCGTAGAATTGCCGGGGTCGTTATAAAGAAGTAAGATAATGCGTGGAATTAGCCGAAGTCGTTATATAATTTGAGCGGGAAGCCGAAGTTGGAGACACAATATACGTATAAACGCCGAACTTATTAAACACTGCGACAACGTTTCTACTCTGCTTGCACTGCGATAATGGTTTATGCATATACGACCGTGGCATCATCGCTCCCGGCGTCCCGCTTTTTTTAGCGTCGCATTTTCCCATTGGTCCGTACTTTCTTTCGTATTGGCTGTAGCCCAGGTCCGCCATTTCTTAAATTCTCTCGGCGTCCTGATTAGCTCGTCGATTTTGCTTGAAGCGTCCTCTATTTCGCGCGACTTTCAAATGCCTACTTCGGTCGCTAACAAATAGTTCTACATACACAAGTGTTTTTATTTTAAAAACTTATTTGAGAAATGTATAAAATTGTATTGTGGGAAACTGCGCTAGCATCCTATTGACCGCACGCGATCAGTGCATTGGTCTGCATCACGAAATAGCATGGAGAAAAATATCGACATCGATATTTTTTGCCACCCGTATTGTTGTGTACTTTATCGTATAACTGCTGTGCTGGTCCAACCTAACCTACTGTGTACTGCCATCACAACTCTAAAAAAATTTAATTAAATCGAAAGACAACTGCGTGCAATGACCTACAAGAGATATCTTTTGACTGGAGGACCTATCCCTCGGTCGACACTCCAGTATCGTAGACGGAAAAAACATAGGATACAGGTAATTACATTTATTTTTGGCATTTAAAGAAAAGGGGATAAGCCATATGGGGTACAACGCTTGTGTCAGTGTAGAAATATTTTTACACTTCACAACGGAAACCTGTACTTGGGATCCAGCCATGATTATACTACGATATTCCGTCATTTCAATTTAATGCATGCCGCTTTTCCAACTGCAGCTCAGTAATGAGACGAATAGACCTGCCCCAGAGCAACACTTACAGTTAGACACAGGAAATCAGATGCTTGATGAAGCTGGCAAGATTTCACATGGACAGGCAGAACTTTCGCGCATGTCACCTTCAAACAGTGATACTGATAATGAGGTACATATTATTAAATAATAGGACAAATTAACCCTTAGCGCTTGGGCCATTTTTGTACCAGCAACTCCAGCACATTTTTACAGCAGAGTGCCTGAGAAGAAGTCTTATTTTGAGTGGGACGAATTACAAGTGCTTATAAATGTTTTAGATTTTATTTTTTTATAAATATGCATTTTCCTCTTGTAAATCACAGAGAAATAAAAAATTTCGTCATTCACCATGGTGTAATATTTTTAGAAACAATGCCCCATGTGCATTCTCAGTATACATGGACAAGTGTCAGTCAGCTCTAAATTCTCGTCACAATATTTATTCTTCTCTTATAGCATCTTAAGCATAACGATAAACTAAAAGCATTCGGCTCTGCAACAGAGCCAACGGGGCGCTAAGGATTAACATTTTTTTTTAACTAAATGGTCTGTTATTTTAGTTTGCTTTTAGTTTGAAAAATTCTATTCTTATGTCATGTGTTAATGTTTTCTTTTACTACACACAATGGAAGCGCCATTAAATATGCTTTTCAGTGTAAAGAGAACTTTCCCTCTCATGTTCTAGGTTGGCAAAAATTCAATACCACACAAGCAGCACCTGAAGCGGAAACGACCAAAGAAAACCTCTAATCCTTATGCTAATAATCACACGGTTCCATTATCGCCATCGAGCCAATCCGATGTTCCTGTGTCCGACCCTGAACTAAGTGAATCATCTGACAATGAGTCCCCGACACCTCCAGCTCCGCAACCCTTTGAAAATCAATGTGAATCAGAGATACAGGAGGAAGAGGACAGTTCAGAAAATGAATTTAAGTCAAAAGCGCGAAAGTCTATTCATTTGTGTGGTTGCACTGATTCAACTGTTGATGATATTGTTTTTATGACCTTAGCTCTTGGTCTTCGTCACGGCTTGTCATGGGTGGCTCAGATTGATATTTTAAAAATGGTTGGGAGTATTTTTAAAGAAGTTCCCATTCCATCGACTTTTCAAGCATATCTCAAACATTTGAAAGTTGCTAATACTAGAAACTTTATATCGTATCACGTTTATTGCAGTGACTGCAACTCTTACCTAGGAGAAAGAAAAATTTCAAACAAAAGCGACAGCAAAGAAAAAAAAGTAAAGGATAAACAAAAATTCTGTGATATCTGTGAGATAAAAGTTAATGCTCTAAGCCCTTCAAATTTCTTTGTTTCTCTCTCAATAAAATCGCAGCTTCAGGTATTTTTGAAAGACAACAAGTTTGTTGATTATATATTAAACCACAGATTTTCGAGGGAGACCAAAGAAAGTGAGTTAAGTGACATATATGATGGTAATGTATACAGAAAGCTAAGCTCACATGGAAATGTGTTGTCCTCACCATACAACTTTTCGTATACATTTTTTACTGATGGTGTTGCTTTTGGAAAATCATCTAACAAAACTATTTGGCCTATTTATTTAACGCTCAATGAATTGCCTTATGAAGAAAGAAATAATTATATAATTATGGCAGGAGTGTATGCTGGTTCAAAGGATCCAAATCAACAATATTTCTTAAAACCCTTTGTAGAATCAGCGAACAAATTATCAAGTGAAGGTGTTTCGTGGACTTACAATGGTCAAAATGTCAAAAGCCTTGTTATTCCGCTGTGCTGTGTGGCAGATTCTGTTGCAAGATACCAGATTTTAAATTTTCAAAGCTTTCATGCAGGATATGGCTGCACTTTCTGTTACAAGCAGACCGAATATGTCAGAGGTGGCGCACGTTACCTTGTATCAGAACCTGCTGAGCTGAGGAGTTCTGATAGTCTAAAACAAGACTTATTAGAAGTTTACAAAAGAAGGCATGAAGTCAGCGATAAGGACAGAGTTTTCCGTGGAGTTAAGGGCTCATGCAACTTAATGTCATTAAATTACTTTGACATAACGTCTCAGTTCGTTGTTGACTATATGCATGCCGTATTGCTAGGGGCAACAAAACACACACACTGAATTAATTCTGCAGTCTATTCGGAAAAAAATGTGGCTAGGTATGTCAGATGAAAGACTGGGTATGAAACACCTGATTAACCTAATCGACTTAAGAATTAAAGGTATACAGTCCAGTACTACAGTGATCAGAGAGCTGCGCGCAATGAGTGAACGTGCCCAATGGAGAGCAAGTGAATACAGAATTTGGCTTTTATTTTATGCTATCCCATGTTTAAAGGGATTGTTAAAAGATAAGTACCTTGTACATTTTTCTATGCTCGGTAAGGGAATGGCATTACTTCTTCAAAAACGTATTCCTATGTCAGATATTCAGGAAGCTCACAGACTTTTCATGCTCTATATATATTTTTTTGAAAAATATTTTGGAGAAGAAAATATGCTTTATAATATCCATCTTTTATCGCATATATCAAGGGGGGTTCTGGACTTTGGCCCTTTGTGGACCCACAACAGTTTTTTGTACGAGTCGGAAAATAGATACCTATTACAGCTTTGCAAAAGTCCCTTTTCAGTTGCTGTCCAAATTGCTCGCAAGTTTTTAATTTTCAAGTCGCTTCCTCTTTTATGCACAGAAATGGCGCACACCAAAAATACTGTAAGTTTCTTTGAAAATATATTAAATTACAGAAGATTACAAAGGTTTGAGCCAGCTGGCAACAGGTGCCTTCTTGTTGGTAAAGGTAACCTCTGGACCATCTCTAATGTTGACAATGCCATAAATTTTTCCGAATATATTCGGCGTAACGAGGCTACTGACTGTCTTATTGTTAGTTTTAACAGAATGATTTATAGAAAAAAACGTTTCTCTACAAGATCATACAGCAAAGGTAAACAGAATAATGACTCATGTATATTCTTATTTGATGGTACATTTGCTGTCATCGAAGAAATTGTAAAAGTAACAAGAGCTAAGGTCATGTTTGTTGTGCAAACCATAAAGTTGGAGAAACACCCATGTTTAAGAAACGATTTTATGGAGATTGTACACATAAGAAAGGTGCAATCGTTTGGTGAAAAGAAATGTGTAGACCTTGCAATGATAGCAGAGCCGTGTCTGCTTATGCATTCACAAAACAGTTTTTATGTTGCACGTATACCATACGGTTGTTCTGTTGAGTAGATACATTTTCGTTTTATTTTAAGCCGCTTCACACAAAAAGGCTTTTACAAACACCTTTGCAGAAACGCCACAATAAAATGAAAATAAATGGAATTAAAAATTGAGTTTAAAATGGCGTTTTGTATTCCTCACCCAAATTGCATTCTGACGGCACGAGCAAAAGTACGTTTCAACTGTGTAACGAAACGCGGTTGAAACGCACTATTCTGTGGAAGAACTCCATGTCGACGGCACGCGAAAAAGTATGTTCCAACCGTGTACCGAAACACGGTTGAAACGCACTATTCTGTGGAAGAACTCCGTGTCGACGGCACGCGAAGAAGTTCGTTCCAACCGTGTAACGAAACACGGTTGAAACGCACTATTCTGTGGAAGAACTCCGTGTCGACGGCACGCAAAAAAGTACGTTTCAACCGTGTAACGAGAAACGCGGTTGAAACGCACTCTTCTATGGGAGAAGTTCGTATCGACGGCACGCGAAAAAGTACGTTCCAACCGTGTAACGAAACATGGTTGAAACGCACTTTTCTGTGGAAGAACTTCGTGTCGACGGCACGCGAAAAAGTACGTTTTAACTGTGTAACGAGAAACGCGGTTGAAACGCACTATTGTCTGGGAGAAGTTCGTGTTGACGGCACGCGAAGAAGTTCGTTCCAACCGTGTAACGAAAGACGGTTGAAACGCACTATTCTGTGGAAGAACTCCGTGTCGACGGCACGCAAAAAAGTACGTTTCAACCGTGTAACGAAACATGGTTGAAACGCACTTTTCTGTGGAAGAACTTCGTGTCGACGGCACGCGAAAAAGTACGTTTTAACTGTGTAACGAGAAACGCGGTTGAAACGCACTATTGTCTGGGAGAAGTTCGTGTTGACGGCACGCGAAGAAGTTCGTTCCAACCGTGTAACGAAACACGGTTGAAACGCACTATTCTGTGGAAGAACTCCGTGTCGACGGCACGTAAAAAAGTACGTTTCAACCGTGTAACGAGAAACGCGGTTGAAACGCACTCTTCTATGGGAGAAGTTCGTATCGACGGCACGCGAAAAAGTACGTTCCAACCGTGTAACGAAACGCGCTTGAAACGCGCTATTCTGCAGACAAAGTACGTTTCAAGTGTGTTCCCTCAACGAAACGTACTTGAAACGGACTTGGCACGCACTTGAAACGTACTTTTCCGTGGCAGGTTTTTGTCAGGGCTGGCGGTCATGGGGGCGGCCGTACTCCTTAGCTTTGCGCGGGAGGCCGACTTGCCCTTGGGTCCGCGACGACAATGGTATGGCCATTAGGGGCTTGGGCACAATGGTCCTAAGGACTGAGCGCAAAAAAAAGAGTAAGTGCTGTCAATGTATATTTAAATTCAAGAAATCCAAGCTTGGAAAACAATCTTATTTTATAATATAAGTAATCTAAAATTTAGTTGCCCCAATGGATTTTGAGTATTCCGATTCCGATTCAAGGATTGAGGTACGACGTCCTAGAAAACGTTGCCGGACGATTTCGTCAAGTGATGATAGCGAAAATGAACAGTGCGACAGTTTTATAAATCAAGAGTACGTGTGGAAAGCCGAAAATTAAACTCCCATTATACATCGTTTTTCAAGTGCGGGTGGCGCAATCATAAATATACGGCGTCTCTCGAGAAGGGAGTTTTTTGAACTATTTTTTAACAAAGAATTAATTACTAAAATAATTACGGAAACAAATAAATATGGCGCAAGCGACGCAGAATTTACAGCTCTTGAAGAGGACGTATTAAAAGTATTTATTGCCGTAAATATGAGTCTAATTTCCAAGCCCACGAATATCATGAGCCGTAACCGATTTATTTCTATCTCCAAAAATGAACACTTTTCCAGTATAAATAATCTTAATGACGCACCAACAAAAATTCGGAAAGTTACTGAAATAGTAAAAAAAACTTTCTTTTGCATGTATGTCTCAAATAAAAACATTTCCATTGATGAATCATTCATTAATGGCATGTAGAAGTCGTTTGTATTACATACAATTCATTCGAACAAAACGTACGAGATTCGGTGTCGAGTTTTATAAACTCTGTGATTCACAATCGCGATACATACATAATTGCAATATATACATATACAGGAAAAGATAAAACCAATAGAGGATCTGCTGGCAGAAATGTTGTAATCAATTTGTTAAAAGAGAGTCAATTGTTGCATAAGGGGTATTGTTTAGTCGTTGATAACTGGTACAGTTCACCAACATTATACCGAGAATTATATAATATGAAAATGAATGTATATGGAACAGCGAGAATAAATAGGAAAGGAATGCCTCCAGAATTAAAATCACACAAATTACAAAAGGGGGAAGCTGTTATATTTAATACAAAAGAGATGGCGGCGATAAAGTAGAAGGACAAGAAAGATGTCGTTATGCTAACTACTATGTACGATTTAGATTTCGCTGAAACAGGGAAACGAAACCGATATACTAGAGAAAAGAGTTTAAAACCAACCGCACTAATAGATTACAATCAATAGATGGGTGGAGTTGATGTTGGCTACTAGATGGTAAGCAAATTTCACATTATTCGACGATGCAAAAAAGCCTATAAAAAATATTTTTTTATTTTATTGACATGATGTGGCTGAACAGTTATGTAACTTTTAAAAATCATAAGAAAGACCGATCGTTTCATGTGTTTAAACAGCTATTAGCCGAAGAAATTATTGATAAATATTCACCCAACATAAATGTAAATAAGGCGCCTATGAATGATTCCATTATGCGATTTACTGGCCGGCATTTTCCTGTACAGATACCTGCAATTCCAGCAAAGGGAAATCGAACTTCAAAATGATGCTTTGTGAGACAGTTTTCAAATGCCATGTTTGTGATAAAGCATTGTGTATTGACCACTCTAAAGAATTCCACGAAAATTAGTTTATTTAAAATTTCATTTTTATTTAGATAATGTTATTTTATGTATACAAAATATTTGTTTTTCCTTTTGTGTAAAAAAGATGTAAAATGCGACATTTGTGATATAACACTGTGTATGAATCGTTTTAAGAGGCAGTGTTACTGACGATGAGCGACTTGCATTTCGAAAACGAGATCCGTAAATCGTCCGGAATTGAGCAATCGATCGCCTTAAAATTTGGAGGGTACATAGAGAATTATGGCATAAAGTACATGACAGTCTTATTTTTCCAAAATTTTGGAAAAATGTTTGCAGATTTAGTTACCACCGGCAAAATTGGGGGGGGGGGGGGGGATCAGAAACAAACAAAGGATATGGGCGTACGTACATATGGGTAGAATCAAATGCGATTGAGAATAGTCCCGGTGACCATTTCTGTTTTTAGTCAAATGCGGGTATGTTATACAGCATATGGCAATATGTTTCTGAAATTACTCTGAACCTCCATTAATTTTTTTTGGAAATCATAAACAATATCGAAAACAGTTGTAGAGAAATTTTGTTTTACACAAAGCACCAAACTTTGACACCACTTGTTTGTTCTATAACAGAAATTGGTTACATTAAATTTTGTTTGTAAATAGAAATTCCAATAAAGAAAAAGGTAATAAAACTAATTTTAAAAAACGGTAAGATATGTATATTCACGTTCTATGGTATTTTCATGATGCTTACTGTTATTTTCATTTGCCCTATTTTATTTTTATGGTCATCACCGGTCTTCAGTTTTTCATTATTTATTTTTTCAAGTGCGATAAGAGCGTTGAAAATGGGCAAAGTTATGTGTATCGAAAAATAAATCGAGGAACCAGATCATATATTTTTTATATTCTTAAGATTTTATAATGGTGAGTTTTATTGGGCCGAGGTTAGGTGGATTTGTAAAAGATAACTCGCACTCGATATATTTAATTTATTTATTGTTAAGAAGCGTGGTGTATGTACAATGCACCGTAACGGTGTTCTCGAGAGAGAGTAAGTGGCTAGGTGTCAGCAAAAAGGCGGAAGCGCTGCTAGCGTGAACATAGCCGTTAGAAGTGTCGCCAACTCGAGGGCCACTGGTCTAACATAAGTGGTGTCATAGAGCGGCGCGCGTGTCGCTCCGAAGAACCGCCAGGTATAACACGGAGTACATGATCGATAAGTGACCGTTTTTTGCGGCTTCACGAATAAAGTGGTGCCGGACATCCATATGTTTAGTCTACGAGAGAAAGATCGGGTTTTCTGCCAATTTCTGTGCTCTAACATTATCGTTGAATATCGTTACCTTGGCTAAGTCTTCAAGTGCACATTCTTTGAGAGAGCTACGCACATAAATACATTCCTTGGTCGCTTCGGACAGTACCATACATACGGCCTTGATTAAGGATAACGGTATCGTGCGATTCTTTTTGGATTTTCAGGATATTGCGCTTCCGACTTCCGCTCAGTATGAAACGTATTCAGTATGCGTCAGGTGATTTCCGATGCAGTTCGCCCATTCTGTATCTACATATTCGGTCAGAGCCGCGTCGGTGTATCTGAAGGGCAGTACGAGATCAATCGTTCCCTTTAAGTACCGGAGTACGTGTTGTGTTCCCGCTTAGTGCGATCCCTTGAAGCAGGTGTTCAATTGGCTAAATTAACTGACTGCATATCATGTAATAGGCCTCGTAGCTGCCGCGTGATACACGAGGCTCTCATTAATTCTCGATATGGAAGCATCTTCTCGTCCCCATCCGTGGGATGTTCTTCTGTTGTTAGTTCCAATGCGGTATCCATAGGCCTGGCGATACACTTGCAGTTGCTAATTCTGATTCGCTTTAGTATGTCCTGAATATATCATTTTTGAGTCATCCGAACGTCCCCATCCTTTCTTGCGAATTCCACTTCCAGACACTGTTTGATTTCTCCAAGTCAGAAGAGTTATCGCATCAACATTTCGCGAAGCAGCCAACAGAGACTAGGGGCGGCCAAATACCGAATTATGAGTACTTTTGTATTCATAACCCGAAGTTCGCTCAGCTATTGGAGCCATATATATGGCGACAAGAACATATATATAGAATTTGGCGGTTCCTATACGCCGATCGGGTCTTGCCGTGAATGAGACAGGCGTGCAACGATGCCATAGGTCTCTATATATTCGAGACCCGCACGCGTTGCTCGAATGTTCTGAGATACGAACAAGCGAAATATATGTTCAGATCCACATATACAAGTTGCCGGAAGCCGCCGATATTTTCTTATTCTTGTAGCAATTAACCCCTTCCCGTACTTTAGCGAGTCAGACTCGCGATGATGATTTTTGCCCAAACATGAATATCGCGAGTCTGACTCGCGAACAGTTACTTGGGCCAAACATAAACATCGCGAGTCTGACTCGCGATGAGATACTTGGGCCAAACATACAGTCAGTGACGAAATTGAGTGGACACTTTCTAGTATAAAGTGTCGGAACGGTGTTTTATGTCATTTCGCCGGTAATTGGCCTAGGCCAATTTAACTAGCGTCATTTTTAAGAGGAGCAATTTACCTTCATTTTGGCTATATTAAAAAAATTGTACGATTTTTTTTTATTATTGGCACCCAGTTTTGAAAAAAAAATTTGTTGCCGTTTTCTTGTTTTTCTTTGAGTGGACACCTTTCGTAGTAAATTTTTTTTAGCACTTTTCTTTAATCGTAATCGTAAAGGGAGCAGTCCAACCTTGAATTTCTTTTCTTTAGAAAAAATTGTACGATTTTTTTTCCAAAGATATTTCATTTTTAGAGAAAAAATAGACGATTTGAAAATTGCTGCGCAGGACGAAAACGATGAGGTTTACAACAAAACCTCAAGACGGTAAAAAGTTGTAATACTTCTTGATGAGTTAACGAGAATTTTTTCAGATTTTTTTTTCGAAATTTGTTTTCCATCTATTTTCGGTCGAAGCTCGATTGATCTAAATACCATGAAAATAATAGAATTAAATTTTTTACATACCAAATAAACTTTGGTGTCGTCGAATAAAGCTCCGAAGAGACCAAAGTTTAATATGTAAGTAAAAAATTTAATTCTATTATTTTCATGGTATTTAGATCAATCGAGCTTCGACCGAAAATAGATGGAAAACAAATTTCGAAAAAAAAAATCTGAAAAAATTCTCGTTAACTCATCAAGAAGTATTACAACTTTTTACCATCTTGAGGTTTTGTTGTAAACCTCATCGTTTTCGTCCTGCGCAGCAATTTTCAAATCGTCTATTTTTTCTCTAAAAATGAAATATCTTTGGAAAAAAAAATCGTACAATTTTTTCTAAAGAAAAGAAATTGAAGGTTGGACTGCTCCCTTTACGATCACGGTTAAAGAAAAGTGCCAAAAAAAATTTCCTACGAAAGGTGTCCACTCAAAGAAAAACAAGAAAACGGCCAAAAATTTTTTTTTTAAACTGGGTGCCAATTGTAAAAAAAAAATCGTAAAATTTTTTTAAAACAGCCAAAATCAAGGTAAATTGCTCCTCTTTAAAATGACGCTGGTTAAATTGGCCTAGGCCAATTACCGGCGAAATGACATAAAAAACCGTTCCGGCACTTTATACTAGAAAGTGTCCACTCGATTTCGTCACTGACTGTAAATATTGCGAGTCAGACTCGCGAACACATACTTGG
This sequence comes from Netelia fuscicornis, assembly GCA_946811545.1. Lineage (NCBI taxonomy): Eukaryota > Metazoa > Arthropoda > Insecta > Hymenoptera > Ichneumonidae > Netelia > Netelia fuscicornis. Next base: position 21,046,021 of record OX328013.1, read on the forward strand.
GCCAAACGTAAACATAACAAGCCGAGCTCGCGGACTGATTTTGTGCCCGTTACGCTCGTGACTGAATGTTAGTTCTTCTCAGTACCTCAGAACAGTTAATCACGATTCTTGTTGTTGCTGTTACGAAGCAGTTCAATTATTACAATTTAAGAAACCATTCAAAATGCAAGGTACAAAAGTGTGTAGTGAAGACCGTGATAACGAATCTTCTGATAGTGACGTTTTTATGCCAGTTGTAAAGCGAATAAGGCATATGATGATAGATGATAGTAGTGAAGAGGAAGATACGACAGAACAACCATGGATTTGGCGAAAAGTAGAAAACACACCAATAGTTTGGAAGTATTCTGGACATCATGGAATAAAGGCGTCTGTCTTAAATAATTTAAGCGACAATCCAAAAATACTAGACCTATTCTTTATGACATTTGATAAGAAGTTTTCGGAAAGCCTGGTTTCGGAAACCAATCGCTTCGCAGATCAAACGATACACAACGAGCGAAAAAAACGATGTGTAGACAACACTTGGTATCCTGTCACTTCAGAAGAAATCAAGGCCTATTTTGCCCTATGTATTTTGATGGGTCAAGTAAAAAAATCAAGTATTCAACTTTACTGGACTAAAAGAGGTGTACTAGAAACGCCAATATTTAGATACACGATGCCATTTAAGAGATTTCGTCAAATTTCAAGATTTCTACATTTCTCCGATAACGAAACTGGTGATAGTAAAGACCGACTTCGCAAGATAAGATCGGTCATTGATTTTTGGAATAAAAAATTTAAAGAAATATACACACTCAATGAATATGTTAGCATTGACGAATCCTTAATGAAATATAAAGGGCGTTTAGGGTATAAACAATTCAATCCGTCAAAAAGAGCTCGGTTTGGAATAAAAATTTATAAATTGTGCGAGGCCACTACCGGTTTCTGCCATGGATTTAAAATATATACCGGGCAGGACAGAACTAATCGACACGAGAGTGCGTCGGAGAATGTTGTTATCGAGTTGTCAAAATCTATAATAAATAAAAGGCACACTTTATTCTTGGATAACTGGTACTCTTCGCCTAACCTGTTTCTAAAATTACACCGTCAAAAGACAAATGTTATCGGGACGGTACGAAAGAACAGAAAAAATATGCCACAAGACATGCAAAAACATATTTTGAAGAAAGGAGAATTCGCGTGGCGATGTTGCAATAATTTGATAGCTTTGCGATGGAAGGACAAGCGCGACGTGTATATGCTCTCCACAAAACACAAAACAGTAAAGATGGTCGAGCAATCAAACAAACAGTTACAGAAAGTAATGAAGCCGAAATGTATCATAGAATATAATAAGAGTATGGGCGCAGTTGATCATCAAGATCAAATGTTAGCCTGTTTCCCAATAATGAGAAAAGTCATGAAAGGATATAGAAAACTTTTCTTTTACATATCGGATATGGCTCTGTTCAATACCTACGTTACGCAAAAGACCATTTCCAGTCGAAGTCGGCAGACTTATGTTGATTACCGTATAGATATAGCAGAGGCAATTTTGCAAATTGTTGAATTATCAGACTACAAAATGCGTGGAAAACCATCAGGTGAAACGCCCCTTCGACTCCAAGCCCAATATTGGGCTCATTTCCCAAAAAGTATAGATCCGACACCTCGAAATAAGCATCCAACCAGAATGCGCAAACTGTGTTATAAACGTAAAATACGAAGCGCAACGAAGTGGGAATGCTCGAAATGCCAAGTGGCTTTACATCTGCCGGAATGTTTTAAGACATATCATACTGTAGGATCCCAAATACGGTAGTCTATCGCCGAGCGTGCGACGCCGCTCTGTTTAGAGAGAGACAGAGAAAGGTCAACCATGGACGCGCAGAAAGAGCGAGAACAGTCAAGAACCGTGTAGAGTGATGCGTTCGAGAATATTCGAGTAACTCCAGAGCGTTCGAGAGCACGCGTGTTTATATATATATACAAGGCTGAGGCCCAGGAGAGTCAGTTGTAAAAAGACGCTCAGTGACGACAGAAGTAATCGATACCTATAAAGACGTGTAAAGAAAAGTGAATATATATATATTTCATATAGAAGACTTGTGAATCATTTACATCCTTCCAAATTTCCACTCGCTCACACTGCCTGTAGGGTTTAAGAAAAATAATACCTACAAAATTGGGGGCTCAGCCGGGATCGAGTGAAGAAATTTGAAAGGATCGCGGTGTGCGAGAAAAAAAAAAAAGCGATGGAACAATTGCAGAAGTGGACAATGAGTGAACTTAAAGAGAAGTTACGTGCACTAGATTTGCCAACGACGGGAAATAAAACGGATCTAGTGCTACGTCTCAGCGAAGTAGATAATTTAGACGAAATTCTAGCGAGGCTAGAAACGCAAGGCCAGGAAGCCGATGAAGCTACGGCGGGTGACATCGCTCGAGAAGAAGCGGCGATAAATCGACGAACGATCGAAATATATAAGAGGGAGAAGGAACTGGCCGAGCGCGAGGTCGCTGTACTACGACGTGAATTGGCACTGATGAGAGCCGAGACGGGACAACAGGTCGGCGATGCAGGTGCGATCCCACGCCGAAGATCCGCGTCTAATCTGCCGATTTTACAAAATCCAGGAAGGATTGCGATATCAGCCGTCGCGGACCTGCTCAACTATTTTGAAGGGGATGCTGAGTCGTTCGAAACATGGGAAAGGCAGATACAATTTTTACGAGAATCATACGAGTTGGATGACCGCGCGACGAAGGTTCTAATAGGGATGAGATTAAGAGGAAAGGCGCTCGAGTGGTTTCACTCGGTGCCGCGATACATCCGGTTGCCAGCGGATGATTTATTGAACAGCCTACGGGGAATGTTCTTCCGACAAACGGACAAAACGATGTTGATTCGACGTATTCAAAAGCGACAGTGGAGAAAAGACGAAACGTTTTGCGAATACGTCCACGACAAAACGATAATGGCAAATCGTGTTGACATGGACGAGAACCAACTGCTGGGGTATATCATCGATGGTATCACCGACTTAAATTTGAGAAACCTGGCGCGGACACGCATTTTCGGAACGAAGGAAGCACTCCTGGAGGCGTTTGAAGGAGTTACGCAGCATGGCGAGAGCAGTATATCCACGAAGAGCTACGAGGGTAACGAAAAAAGAAATAGTAATGGTAAGCGCGGACCGACGATATACGCAAAAAATGATTCGAGTATAACGAACGCAACGCGTAGTTCGAAAAACATGATTGATAAAAAAGAACGAAATAATGAACGACGGTGTTTTAATTGCGGATCGACAGATCATTTTAGTATAGATTGTCCGACGAAAGAGCGCGGAAAAAAATGTTTTCGGTGCGGCGGTTACGGTCATATCGCGTCGAGTTGTACGGAAACCCCGAAGGCAGCGCATAACACTCGACTTGTCGCCGAACGATCCGTAATAAAATATGTGAAGCGAATCCAAGTAAACGAACAAGACGTAGATACAGTAGTTGATACCGCAAGCGATTTGACATTGATGCGCGACGACCAGTACGCGGGAATGACTTTGCCGAAACTAACCCCGAAGTCAATACCGTTTCGAGGCGTAGGGAAAGAATTAAACAAGACGGTCGGATTTTTCGATGCGAAATTACGAATAGACGATAACGAGTACAAAGCGCGCGTTCACGTTGTGCGAAAAGAACTACTCGATCAACGACTATTGTTGGGCACAGATTTTCTAGACGGAGTTGAACTCGTCAGAGCACGAGATATCTGGTTGATTAAGCCGTTGGATGATGTAGCAGAAAGCAAAACCGATGACGAAACTCCCGAAGTTCTCAAAATACAATCAGTTGAAGTAAACGAAGTCGAGGGCGCCGACGTAACAACTATCGATAACCCTAAGTATCGAGAGAGGGTAAGAAGCATGATAAACGGGTATAAACCCACTAAAAACCAAGAAACCAACATAGAAATGTCCATTGTGTTGTACGAGGACAAGGTAGTCAGTCAGAGACCGCGAAGATTAAGCGAGGCCGAAAACCGCGAAGTCAACGCGCAGGTTGACGAGTGGCTACGGGATGGGATCGTTCGAGAATCAAACTCAGACTTTGCCAGTCCCGTAGTCATGGTGAAAAAAAAGGACGGCAGTTCGAGGCTATGTGTAGATTACCGATCAATTAATAAAAACATAGTAAAGGATAGGTACCCTTTACCGTTAATTGAGGACCAACTAGATCGGTTACAAGACGCGAAAATATTTTCAACACTCGATCTGAAGAATGGCTTTTTCCATGTTTCTGGTGAAGAATCAAGCCGCAAGTACACAGCTTTTGTAATACCAGACGGGCAATACGAATTCTGTAGGGTACCCTTTGGTTTATGCAATTCGCCCGCCGTATTTCAAAAATTTATAAATGCCGTGTTCAGAGATCTTATCCGCGAGCGACTCGTGTTAACATACATGGACGATCTCATAATTCCTTCGAAAGATTACGAAAGCGGTATAGAAAATTTGCGACGAGTGTTCGATACTGCGAGTAAGGCCGGATTGACGTTCAAGTGGAAAAAATGTAAATTTTTACAACGTACCGTTGAATTTTTGGGTCACGTGGTAAGCTACGGGCAAGTCCGACCATCGAACCATAAGACGGAAGCGGTAAAAAAATTCCCAAGACCAAGTAATGTAAAGCAAGTTCAAGCCTTCCTTGGATTAACCGGGTATTTCCGTAAATTCGTCCCCAAGTATTCCATTATCGCGAGACCATTGACGAATCTTTTAAAAGCAGGCGCAGAGTTCCGGTTTGGCGAAGCCGAAGACGACGCATTTACAAGCTTAAAATTTGCCTTAGTGAATCATCCGGTTTTGAATTTATATAGAGTCGACGCCGAAACCGAATTACACACGGACGCGTCAACACAGGGATACGGTGCGATTTTAGTGCAGCGAAGTGCGGATGAATACGCGTGGCATCCGATTTATTACGCTAGCGGAAAAACTACCCCCGCGGAAGAAAAATATAGTAGTTACGAGCTAGAAGTATTGGCGATCGTGAAGTCGTTGAAAAAATTTCGGGTATACTTGCTTGGAATTCCATTTCGAATCGTTACCGACTGCCGCGCGTTTATGCTAACAATGAAGAAAAAGGATTTGTGCGTGCGCGTAGCGAGATGGGCGCTACTTTTAGAGGAATTCAACTACGAAATCGAACATCGTCCGGGTAGGAACATGGTGCATGTAGATGCACTGAGTCGTAGCCCGTTGCTGACGTGTTACTTAATAAATAGTTGCGAAGACGGACTAGCGGCGCGTTTACGAAAAGCTCAGCGCGAGGACGAGAGTCTAAAGCGGATCATAGAGGAAGTCGAACAAGGTAAAAGACAGGGGTATATTATACGAGGGGGACTCCTGTACAAGGAGGTAGAACATGATATACGACTGGTCGTCCCGAAGAGTCTCTGCAATTACATAATTCGGCGAGCGCACGAGAAGGGACACTTTTCGACGGCGAAGACGGAAGCCATTCTAAGCAAGGACCATTGGATCCCCAATATGCGCGAGAGGATCTGCAAAATCGTAAAAAATTGCGTGGACTGCATTATAGCGGAGAAGAAGGAAGGAAGACAGGAAGGATTCCTCAATCCGATAGAAAAGGACGCGATTCCTCTCGATACATTCCACATTGATCATTTAGGCCCTCTCGCATCTACGAAGAAGAGTCACAAGTATATTTTCGTTGTGATAGACAGCTTCACAAAATTTACATGGCTGTATTCGACGAAATCGACAAGCACAGCGGAAGTCGTGGATCGGCTCCGGAAGCAATCAGCTGTGTTTGGCAATCCCCGACGTATCGTCTCTGATCGGGGTACGGCATTTACATCCAAAGAATTCGAAGACTACTGTAAAGACGAAAAGATTGAACATGTTTGTATAACGACTGGAATCCCACGCGCGAATGGACAGGTGGAGCGCGTGAATCGTACCTTAATCCCTCTCGTTACGAAGTTGACTGCCCCTAGAGTAGCGGAGTGGTATAAACATTTGGGTATCGCGCAACGGTACTCAAATGCGACATATCATCGGAGTATCGGCACCACACCATTCCAAGTAATGTTTGGAACCAATCCGCGAATGCGAGAAGATCTGTCACTAAAGGAACTAGTAGATAAGGAATTGTTGGACGTATTCAGTGATGAACGTAATGAGATTCGCGAACGTGCCAAGGATCGCATACAGAAGACACAGGAGGAAAATCGCAAGGGCTACAATAAAAAAAGGAAAGCGGCACCGCTGTATCAACTAGGAGATCTGGTAGCGATAAAGAGAACGCAGCAAGGGCCTGGGATTAAATTCGCTGGGAAGTTCCTTGGGCCGTACGAAGTTTTCAGAATTCTGAGAAACGACCGTTATCTGGTGAGAAAAGTCGGAAGTCACGAAGGCCCGGCACAAACATCTATTGCTGTGGACTACATGAAGCCTTGGGAAAGTTATGAGGACACGGAAGACGAAGATGCTGCTGAAGAAGAGACCCATTCGAGGGCGAATGAAGAGGAACAGGAGGGCCGGGTGTAGGATCCCAAATACGGTAGTCTATCGCCGAGCGTGCGACGCCGCTCTGTTTAGAGAGAGACAGAGAAAGGTCAACCATGGACGCGCAGAAAGAGCGAGAACAGTCAAGAACCGTGTAGAGTGATGCGTTCGAGAATATTCGAGTAACTCCAGAGCGTTCGAGAGCACGCGTGTTTATATATATATACAAGGTTGAGGCCCAGGAGAGTCAGTTGTAAAAAGACGCTCAGTGACGACAGAAGTAATCGATACCTATAAAGACGTGTAAAGAAAAGTGAATATATATATATTTCATATAGAAGACTTGTGAATCATTTACATCCTTCCAAATTTCCACTCGCTCACACTGCCTGTAGGGTTTAAGAAAAATAATACCTACAATACTGTGGAGGATTTGTAGAGTTGTATGTATTTTTTTTAGATATTTAGTTTTCTGATTACATTTTTTTTTAAATAATATGCTATTTTCTTTTAGGCGCTGTGTTATTACATATTTGAGAGCACCAAACTACATTCGAAAACTGCTATACATTTTCTACAATAATATATAAACAGCTATTATATACTACATTATTATATACAAAATATAATAAATTTAGAATATCTATAAATGTAAAAGCATTAGAGTTTACTTCCTCAACTCCAGTATCGCGTAAAATTGACTATATCACAGGTATTGCGGGCATCTATATTTCGGATCGTATTGGGACTGTTTACAAGCATCAGTCTGGTTTGTTTAGCGCGCGTCAATGCCTACCACTTGGGCCCGAGTTTCGTCGAGCTAAATGGCACGGGAAGGGGTTACGTCTCTGTAGACGAATTTGAAATTTTATAATCAAAATTAAATAATGTGGACAAATATAATTTATCATCGTCGGCCCAACGCCATCAATCTAAAATCACGAAAGAAACTAATTGATCTCTCTTAACAAAAACTGATAATGTATAAGAGGGATTCCACGCCAGATCAAACACCATTTTGCCTTACCATCTTCGACTTTTTTGAAAATTTTGTGTGCTCTAGTATTGGTTGAAAGAGACCTCCATGATTAAAAAAATTTTTTTTTGTCGAACTGTGTTCAAGATATCGATTTTTAAAAATTACGTTACTTTTTTTTTTAACTTTGCGAAAAATGGGCCAAACTCGACGTTTTTTTTGAAATTTTTCTTTTTGGACGCACTTTTCATAAAAAAAAAGATCAAATAAAATTTTCAAACCGTATTTCTATAAGATTTTCAAGTTTCAAGTATAAATTGTTGATTTGCAAAAAACACGTACTGATCGATTTTCTTGATTTTTCTTGTAAAAAACTGTCAGTTATCCCACACCTTTTAAGACTAGTTGGATAATGGGATAACGATGAGATGTATTTTTTTCGATTTTTCAATTTTCCGATATTATGTTTATATTACGATTATCATGAGCAAGACTTTGGATTAAAAGCTGAAACGCATTATTTTGCAACAGCTCACAGCAAAGGGCCTTGTGATGGAGTAGGGGGAACCGTGAAAAGAATAGCAGCACGAGCAAGTCTTCAACTTCCAAGTGACAAACAAATTTCAACTCCTCGGCAATTATATGACTGGGCAATAAAATCGAATTGTTTGCTGAATATTCATGGCCAGTTCTTGACTAACGACGATTATAGTCTAGCCAAAGAATCATTAGAAAAAGATATATAAGAGCAAAGACAATAACAGGGACGCAAAAGTATAATTGTGTACTTCCGGACGGAGAAGACACTTTGAGATTTAAAGAATTTTCCTCATCGGTTGAATCTCGAACTTGTAAAATATTTAAACGAGTAAGAAAATAAATGCTCTTCGACGATTCGCCTGTATCTGTTTCCTGAAATTAATCTGTAAAATAATTAATAATTCCTATGTGTTGTAACGGGTTTTTCCCCGCACCTTCCGAGAACCTCCGGTTCCGCCACTCGAAGAGGACCGCGCGATGATCCGCGCCATTCTCCGCTGCTCCGGCGAGGTGGAGTCGGGACTTGCTGACGCCGTAGGGTTAACCGGGGGCGGACGGGCGCCAGGTACGCTCACGTACCACCGGCCTAGGCCGGCTTTATTTAGGTTTGCCGCCACCACGGCCTCCCCTACGCGTCCCCACTTCCCCCTCGAGAGCGAACACCGGGGTCTCGGGCTTTACTCCGGCTGACCCAGCCCGCCTGCGGTTCGGTAAGGTAGGGGGGGGGGGGGGGGGGGCGAGAAGGAATTTTGGGTCAATTAGGCAAAGTATCAAATTAATTCCACAATTTACAGGTAACCAATTTATTGCACGAGGAATATTTACAATCGCGATTCTTTTCCACTGATAACACTCGCACACGGTAGAGAACCTCATCTCGCTGGTACCCTACCTCCTCATAGCGCCAGATAACCGCGTCCGAGAGAAGGATTTATAATATGTACTCCCGGTATGTAACGAAACGAGGATAGGTAACCCCCGGGATGACAACTAATTATTTCCGGTAGCACCCTGTAGATAGCCAATGATGGTAGGTAACCCTCTTAACGATAAACGATTATTTCAGTTATCACCCTGTAGATAGCCAATGACGGTAGGTAACCCCCTTAAGGATGAATGATTATTTCAGGTATCACCCTGTAGATAGCCGATGATGGTAGGTAACCCCATTAATGATGAATGATTATTTCAGGTCGCACCCTATAGATAGCCGATGATGGTAGGTAACCCCCTTAATGATGAATGATTATTTCAGGTCGCACCCTGTAGATAGCAAATGATGGTAGGTAACCCCCTTAATGATAAACGATTATTTCAGTTATCACCCTGTAGATAGCCAATGATGGTAGGTAACCCCCTTAAGGATGAATGATTATTTCAGGTATCACCCTATAGATAGCCGATGATGGTAGGTAACCCCCTTAATGATGAATGATTAACTCACGTAGCCTAGACGCGACGAGAGAAAAATTCCCTACTCTATGATAATTGTAACAGTATTCTAAACGACATAAAACTGGCACGGTGACTCGATATAAATTAGGTAAACAACACGGTATGACTGCCGTAGAGGACGGTCGCACGTGGTACGCGACGCCGGCGCGGGTTATGAAAGGAGAGAGTCGACAAGGGGCGAGCAGCTTTTGGTACGCTAACATCGTATTCTCACTCTGTAATACTTGACGCGGGACTGCCGCAAAACAATTTCGATTCTTTAAGTATTATCACGGGACTTACTTAATTCGCTGTCTCGTCCCTGCCTCCTCTCTCTTTCGTTCAAAAAGCTGACGGAACTCACGTACGGCCGGTGTCGATGTCGCTTGCTTCCTTTGCTTCACTTCTCCGTCTCCCAAAAACCCTCGTGCGTCTAATGCTCCTCGACTTCTTCCTCTGTTGCTCTTTGAAATAACACTCTCTTATGCTCCTCGAACTATGACTGATCCTCTTCGAACTATGACTCCCCGTCTCGTTGTCCGGCCGGTGTACTTAGCCTACGTACTCTCCCCCTACTTTTCCTTATTACTTCACGCTGACCAATTATGTCACGGGTGTCGCGTGGTCGGCTCTCTTCCTTGAAGATTCTCGCCGGTCCTCCCGCGCCGCATACCCCTCTCTGGCCATCTAGTGGCGCGAGCGGGGGAGAGGGGGGAGCGCGACGAGAGTCGTGCACAGCTCACCTAGGAGCCGAGTGCTCCCGAACCCTACGACGCACCCCCCTCACCGCACGCCTTCCCCCTGGAGCCCGGAACGGGCGACGAGGAGGGGGGGGAGCTCACCTCGCCGGGCAGGCGTCCCTGTCTTTGGCGGTTGGCTCACGTGATTTTGCCACCAGGCACGAAAAACTGCAACACCGCCTTCCCCGCCGCACCCGCCGAACTCCTTATTTCGAGGCGCCGTTTCGCGCGGACTTCAGCGTGCGGTGCCCCAACGAGAACTTCGTTGCTGAAAAAAATGTAGCCGACGGATCGAATTGCCCCCGGGGTTGATGATTCGACGTTCCATCGGCGCCAAGGGTCGCACCTGCGACCCCCTGCAGGCTGCCATCTCCGGTGTGACGAAAAAATCGTCACAGTGTCAAATAGCTATTAAGTTCCTGTGCATAGTATTTTGTCAGATATTTTTCAATACGGATAACTAAAATCGGAAAATTGAAAAATCTAAAAAAATAGAACTCATCGTTATCCCATTCCATCCCGTGAATAACTGACAGCTTTTTACAAAAAAAAAATTCAAGAAAATCGATCAGTACGTGTTTTTTGCAAATCAACAATTTAAACTTGAAACTTGAAAATCTTATAGAAATACGGTTTGAAAGTTTTATTCTATATTTTTTTATGAAAAGTGCGTTCAAAAAGAAAAATTCCAAAAAAAACGTCCGGTTTGACCCATTTTTCGCAAAGTTATAGGCGTTAAAAAAAAGTAACGTAATTTTTGAAAAATCGATATGTTGAAAACGGTTCGACAAAAAAAATTGAAAAAAATCATGGAGGCATCTTTCAACCAATACTAGAGCATAAAAAATTTTCAAAAAAATCGGAGATGGTAAGGCAAAATGGTGTTTGATCTGGCGTGGAATCCCTCATAAGCGAATTCGCTTAAATAAATAATTACCGTAATTTCTTCGACTAAAAAACGTAACTTTCTGATTACCCTCATCTGATATTGCCACAGGGACTCAACATTTGTTGATTTAATCAAAAAGGAGTCTGCGGAACAGAGGTCTGTGTGTCTATCATTTCAGCCCTACTGACTTTAAAAGTGGTAGTACCGAGTACATACATGTTGCGAACTCCGATACCTCGACCGTTTGTGACAATGGCGAGCGGCTCGGAGATAGAATTTTGCACTGTTTCGAACGACGAGAACACAACGGTGAGCTTTGTCTTTCTGAAGAATGCAGTAAGATTAGTGACATTGTTTCTGTGGAATTACCGATAAATGTTGTCCAATCTGTATCGTCACTTTATATTGATGATATCGGCGAATCAATGCCAGTTGTGTCGAGTAATACAAGTCGCTCTTAACATCCCACGGAAAGCATATCATCGTTTTCACGCGAATCTGTTGCGCGAATATACTACTTCCACCTCAGTGGAAAAACGGGGTAAAAGTCAATCTAGGTCGGATTCAGATCCCTGTGTTTTATCAGTTTCCACAAATATACACAACACTGATGGAATAGTGGAGAATGTTCGTAAATATAGGAAACAAATCTTAAGCTTTGCACATTCAGACGAGGATTGCACGTGGACTGAAACATAACCGCATACAGTTCATAATCAGACTGCCCTTGAACCGCCGAAAATACAATCTTCCGATATTGTTAGGGTCCATAAAGAAATTGCAAATTTACGCAAAGAAAACCTCATTTTAAACAGGGAAAATCCATCACACATTAATATAATCAGAAAATTGTGTCAAAATTTTCTAGAGCAGCAGGAGGGTTTGACGCCGACAGCGAAAACGCTTAAGCAGCTGGAATTACATTGCAAAAATGCTCCATACACTAAGGAGGAAAATATCATCTTTCGAAGCAGCTGTATAACTACTCGGTTTCGGCGTATACACGGTTGAGAAGCGCAGAATGCATGTTTCCAACGGAAAATACCGTACGTACTTGGATCGCTGAAATCCATGCAAGGCCCGGCTTTTGCAATTTTATATTTCAGAAGCTGGAACAAAAAAATAATGATCCATCCCCCGAAAATTGAGTTTGCACCCTCAAATGCGACGAAATAGTAGGCAAACAATTCGAAGAATATTCCGAAAAGTTTGATTGTATAGAGTCTTGTCGATCTCAGTTCACTCGGTCGAAAGGACGATCGGGCACGTAACGTGTTATTGATTTGCCTCGATGGTTTAAACGTAGACCAACCATGGCGACAACAACTTGCATATTTACTTCCAGTGAAAGGTGTGACTGACGAGCAAATGCATCTTTTAATTTATGAATGCCTGGTCAGACTGCATCACTATCGAACCGAAGGGTCCCGTAAAACAAAAGCTTTTTAATTCTTGTTTGCGAGTATCTGCATAAAACCCTTGTTTTATTAGCGAAGGAAAGAATTACATAGCTTCGTTTGATTTTCCACATTTGATCAAACAACTTTAAAGTACGCTACGATCACACAAATTACTGTACTGTGATAGTCAAGTAATTGGAGCTTACGAAGGCTTTGTCAATACATGGCGATATGATACGTGCAGTACGACCTCGCGTTTACTCTCTCATATCACGGAGCCACATTTGTTTTCATCGGCATTTCAGATGATGAATGTGAAGAGAGCTTTTCAAACATTGAGTCGCCGACGTGCAGCTGCGATTACGACCGCAGGAAACGATCCGCATGGGCTTGTCAGTAAAACGTGGGAAGCTACCGCACCATTTGAACTGCGCATGAACGCAGTAATTAATTTCTGTAATGCATATGCCCTTTTATATCGAAACCCAAATAAAAGGCCAACTTCTCATAGGAATCCCAAAATTGAGGAAACAATTAAAAACTTTGTTTGATGATTGACTCAATGGACTATTGCTGATCCGAAGAAAAGCAGGTCCACAGGCAATGTTTCCAACTCAACAATCATAGAAAAAGTGCCTTGTCTACGAGGACTTCCCCTAACAGCCCGGTTCTGTTGAACCCCTTTTTTTTTATTTTGCCAACGAGGTGGCCATAATCCAAATCAACGGTAAGAATGGTCCGCTTGTCCTTAAGACACGTTCTTTCCACTGGGTATATTGGTACCAGTAGTAGACGAAATGTTTAGTAGCCCGAAAGCGTGGTCTTGATACAGTCTAATATAACTGTTGCTCGGGCTTTTCATTTGTCGGGTAGCATCCACGTAGATTGCATTAAAAATAATATCGATAAGGAAACACTCGAAGTTGAAAATGGAACGAATGGAACGAAAACATGGAACATAGCTAGGCGACAAATATATCGAGCTATGAGTTTTGCGCAAAAATTATTTTACCAGGTACATAGCTCATCGTTGCATACACAAGTTTCCGTGCAATTTGTATCGTTCGGAAATCCTTCGGTGTTATTTCTGAACCAACCCACTGAAAAGTTCGAGAGCATCGTGAGAGGATAACTTGAATGCCTCTATAATATATGGAAAACACACTGAGCTTCAGAAGGCACTTTGGGCAATCTTGCAGACGAGATTATCGACACTGCCCATCATTTGACGTTCGTCAAACCAGACAGGCTACACCGTCTTTATGACTAAAGTAAAGGTATTTTTTGAAACAAAAATAAATAACCGTCAAGCGCGAGTATCCCGCAGGCAGTTCGTGGTACATTGCACAACCCGAACCGAAAGTTAACAACAATTCAAGGCCTGTAAATTTGGTCGTCCATGAGTGTTGCAACTCGTAAATTTGCCTCTCTGCGTAAGTTTATATATACATGAAGTCATTTCCGGCGTTTGCCTGAGGCTCAATCAGCTACGAGCGAATAGGGGGGGGGGGGGGGGGGCGGATGATATTGATTACTTTCTCGTGGTGCTCCCTGAACATGTGTTCACCACTCGTCTTACAATTACTAGTAATCATTCAAAAATGTTTAAAGTTGATTACGCGATTAGGGAAATATCGAATGCAAACAATTACGATTGGTGAACACGGTTAAACAATCAATAATTACGCGTTTTCAGAAATATCTTGAAATTGTATTTTCAGATTCATCAAATTTAACAAAACAATATACTCGTCTTCGTATTTTTTGACGGTAATCGAAATATGTCAATATAATGAAGCTAGGTATATTATACGAAATAAAAAGATAAAATCGCGGCCGTTTCAAACTGCTGGTTCAGGTCTCTTTTATTTCTAAAAAATAATATCCTGTTCTAGCAAGAAACATTGAAGCCCTAGTTCGATAGAGCTGGACAAACGACGATAAATGATATTTTTTCCACATTATTTAATTTTCTTTAAAAAACTTCAAACTCGTCTATACAGATTTAATAACTGAGAGAATAAAAAACATCGGCGGCTTCACGCAAGTTGTATATACGGATTTGTATTGAAACGATACCCGTCCCATCTCAAACCCGCTTTGTATTTCCCGCCATCGAAAGACGAAGAAAATGAAAGTTGTGCACACAGCACAACGGTACCAATGTCAAAACAGCTGATTGATGCAGCTCACGATCACTCAGCCTCGAGAAGTATAAAGAAGAGTCCACAGCAGGGAGAGACAGAATGCTCTGAAAAGAGTTGGTACAGAGGAGAAACCTTTGAAATATTCTTGCGTCCCAATCAAAACACCCGATGACAGATCGTCGTTCCCAGTATACGTAGCTATGAAATTAGAAGGCACGATTAAATACGGCGAACTGTCCAATGGTGGGGAGAGCAAGGAGAGGAAGAGACGACGTGTTTACCACGACTCAAGGATGACGCAGCGGAAGAGAGGCAAAGAGATCTAGCCTGGGCGAGGGAGTGGGAGTAGGCAGAAGAAAATAACGAACGATATAAGTCAGATACGGTCACGCATCTATCAACCCTACTTCCAAAGGTCCTGCTCCTCACTACTGTAACATACAGTGCACCATGCGCACTGGTCGGCGCAACACCCATATCATTACACCAAAACACGAGCCCACAACTGACACGGTAGCACAGCACGGACGAGCGCCATCATGACTATCAGGATCATCAAGTTAGGATGAGAACGTCGATAGAGCAATCAATCCATCGACGCACCACCTCACTTTTCCATTACCAGTCAAAAGAGAGTAAGAGAGAGAGGAACGGATGACGCCGCAGGAACCTCAAACACGCTTCAATCGTTTACAAGTTATGCGCTCAGATGTACAAAGAGCCACACAAATATAAATACTAGCTATATTAAATCTAGAATTGTAGCCTAACCTACGGAAATAAAAAGAGCGTACGCCACTCATAGCAACACAATAAAGGAAGATCGGAGAGATAAATAAGATTAACTGTTCCTTCATTACCACCACAACCCAAAACGCGGTGCGAATCTCGGGCATCCCATCAGAAACACAATATTGAGATATTCTGCCATTTCATATATAGTGCATATATTTCGCTCGTTCGTATCTCGGAACATCCGAGCAACGCGTACAGATCTCGAATATACAGGGTAAATTTCATAAGGTGTAACGGGCTTTATTCTAAGGTAGAAGGGATTATTATTGCAGCCACTGGGTTTCCACAAAGCCCGAACTCTCCACATAAACAAATGAAACGCATAGTGTGAAGAATAATGAAGTATTTATTAAAGCTGTCAGGATAACAAAAGTTGAGACAAACTCATGACGCGACGCTCACTCGTCAGCGCGTCCACCAAGACTTTGCGTTTCTTACCGCGCGTTTGCCTCGTGGCGCAGCGCTCGGTCCCGCCTTTTCTAGTCATGTCACACCGAGGAGATAAAACGGATGGACGTCTAGGCGCGAAGTGCAAAACGCAAAAAAGAAAAATATATACATATAATCGAACATAAAATGCCTACATTACAAACAAAAGTTGCGAATATACATTAGAGATTTTTTAATAGTTTACGACAGGGATACGCAACTGGCGGCCCGCGACGTTCAAGGTTAATCCACGGAACAATGAAAAATACCTCACGCCCGGGCCCCAGCGTCATCCGTGCGAGCACTAGCAGGCTGTATGAGGAATAGGAGAGCGTGGTAGGAATCGTAGCCTTTTGTAGCAGAGCTGCCAGATCGCGCATAAAAGTTACCCCCTCTCTAGTCTCTTATGCGCGCATCACACAATTATAGTAGCGCGTGTCCGTGAGCGAGCGAAGCTCGGGCATCGTCGGAAGGAGCCGAACGTGGTCGAAATTTCCTGTGGCGCCTTCGGCCACGCTCGGCACAAAAAATAAAACACAAAAACAAAAAATAAAAACACAAAAACAAAAAAAAACAAAAAAAATAAAAGCTCCCAAAAAACTAAAAAAGGGAATTGATTTGTCTCACCTTCACGTGGTGATTCCTGGGTAATACAAAGAAGGCAAAAATATGAGTTCTAAATTTCGTTGCTGCGGCCCGCGGTATAACTTTAAATTTTACATTTGGCCCGCCAAAAAATTTAGTTGCGTTTCCCTGGTTTACGAGATATAAATTTTTTATATTGGTCCAATCAGAACGCGCCGAGAAGCGTTGGCGCCGCCCACTCCCGCCCTAGCCGTAGAGATAGTATCTACCGTGTAGGGCGTTACATTTGAGATTGCACAATTCAGAGCAGTCAAGGTTATTTATTATATTAGAACGCAGTCATTTTTATTTCTCGAGCATTGGCTGCTAGGGCGGGGAGTGTGCGGCTCCAACGCTTCTCGTCGCGCTCTGATTAGACCAAGTTTAAAAATTTATATGTCGTAAACTATTAAAAATATCCCTAATGTATATTTGCAACTTTGGTTTGTAATAATCTCATCTACCTTAGAATAAACCCTGTTATACCTCATGAAATTCACCCTGTATAGAGACATATGTCATCATTGCACGCCTGTCTCATTCAGGGAAAGATGCGATTGGTGTATAGGAACCGCCAAATTCTATATATATATTCTTTTCGCCATATATACGGCTCCGATGGATGAGCCAACTTCGGTTCATGGGTACAAAAGTACCCACAGTTCGACATTTGGCCGGTCACGTGTCACCGGATCAGCGTTCGAAGTTTCAACTTTTGTCGAACGTTGCTGCTCAGCCCCCTAATCTATGCAACCAGAATGTCGGAAACGAACATCAGATCCCCCCCCCCCCCCCTTAATTGAGTTCGACCAAATTCGTTTAGTTCAACTTTGAACCGTTTAGGCCAGTTCCGATCGGCCTGTTTGAGCCCATACAGAGATTTTCTCAATCCAGAAACCTTGTTGCCTGTTTTCAATTTTCGAATGATATTCTTCGATTTGTAGAAATTTGCGTTCGCTCTTGCTTGATTAAAATCCTCAGTGCTTCGCCAATCATGTTCGGAGCTCGAATCCGCAGGCAACGCTTCGGGCCTTCCTTCTTCCAAGCGTTTCATCCCTTCCGTTTTTGTTTTACAGTACCACCCAGCTTGCCATTATTTTGTAGTTTTCCGGGCAATTCACGATTTTTCATATATTATTCTTAATGATCGATTGTAATTCCGAAACGATTGTCTGGTACGATTGCGCGGCGTCATCATGCTCCAGGCTTACTCTAGCCGGTATCTGGGCATTGGAGGCCAAGTCTACTTTAGCATACTAGTCCAGTCGGAATAGACATAATTTCGACCAAGTTCTATTCTAAGAGCCCAGCGCTTAGCCAATTTTTTCCTAGGTAGTATGGACCCCCACGAATATGCCCTCAATTTGTCTCCGACAGAACCCGTGTTTTGCAGCTAGAAAAATTATTTAAACAAATAAAACTCGTTTTTTTTTTAGTTTTCTTGGTTGGAACCGGTTTTTTTTTTACTTTTACAATAAAAGTTGTGTGTTACCATGCCCTCTACCAAATCAGTTCTATGGAAAAATTACGTAAGATTGTTAGTTTAACAGTAAATTGCAATTCTTTCGGTTTTACGTTTGCAATAATTCACCATATTATAATAAACATTTCGATTTTTAAAGTAGTTTATCATGTGGATAACGCCACTCCCAAGAGAGTCACGTAAAGTTTATTGACATGCGTCGCAAACTTTAGCAACAATTCTCGACCTACGAAAAAGAAGGGCTTGCCTTTCCCGTCTTTCCCAGAAGGCATACAGCGACGAAAAAAATTCAGGTGGTTCGATTCACCAAGTATTTTGAGGAATCTATCGACTAGAAACAAATCGTTAATAAAAATGTTCGTTTTCGGACGATTTAAAATTTTTACTTATAAACAAATAGGAATAACTCCTTAATCCGTTGACGTAAGTAGAAAATTTTTCAGGGATCGTATGCATATTTGCGAGACGCGCAATTTAAAAAAAAGTCTCAATATCTCAATTAAAAACAAAGATATGGATATTTTTACGTTTAGTCAATTTAACATTATTCTAAACAACATCTTTGCAAAATCCAAATCTTGCAGCTTTCTACGCGCTTTTCTACACAATATCCAATTAGATGCAAACTCTCCCGAGCGTTAATTTTGTTGCAGTGGCCGAGTCATTTTAATCGGCCGCGCGCGAATCTGCACCCGCCGTCGTCGACGCGGTCGGGCGGCGTGGTGGGAGTCGCGCTCCTGGCCCCGTTCCTCGTCTCGAGCGCTTACTTAACAATTTGTATAACTTCCTTAAAAATTGACACAGAACAATTTTTTTTAAACCACTGTATTTTTTCCCCTCAACTCGAACATGCTATTGAAAATGAAAAATCTTCAATATTGTTGCACGTCTCGATTGAAAGTGGCTGATAATAATTTTTGCATCGTAATTTTCAATGCAATATTTTACACATCATAATATTCAACATTTTACCTTGTTATATTATCGTACCAAATAAAATAGTACATGTAATGGGGCCAAACATATGACGAGAGTATTTTTGGCGAAATCTCATTTATTACAGTGTATTATTTACAAAACTATTAACTAAAATTTGATTACAAAACTGTATCATATTTTATAATTGAATCAATCTCGCCCTTTTTCCTTCCGGTTCATAATCGGAATTATACATCGCATGCTCAGGGTCTTCGGTTATCGAGAATGTGACATCGTTTTCTGCCGCGTACATATCATCGGTTAATTGCATAAAATCTTCATCGATTTCATCGTCACTTAAAACTAGTACAATATCCTTAGCATTTGCACAACTGACGCCGTTACATTGACTACACAGGATTGTGCATTTCAAACCAAGTTTCCGAAACCCGCAATTTGGTGTGCATTTACTCATACCGCAACCGCATAACATCATATCTAACAAACGAAAAAGGGCGAAATTGGTTTAATTATAAAATATAATACAGTTTTGTAATCAAACTTCAGTTAATAGATTTAGAAATAATACACTGTAATAAATGAGATTTCGCAAAAGATACTGTCGTCATATGTTTGGCCCCATTACATGTACTATTTTATTTGGCACGATAATATAACAATGCAAAATTTTGAATATTACGATGCGTGAAATATTGCAATGAAAATTACGATGCAAAAATTATTATCAGCTACTTTCAATCGAGAGGTGCAACAATACTAAAGATTTTTCATTTTCAATAGCATATTCGAGTTGAGGGAAAAAAAAACATTAGTTTAAAAAAAAATTGTTCTACGTCAATTTTTAAGGAAGTTATACAAATTGTTAAGTAAGCGCTCGAGACGAGGCACGGGGCCAGGAGCGCGACCCCCACCGCGCCGCCCGACCGCGTCAACGACGGCGGGTGCAGATTCGCGCGCAGCCGATTAAAATGACTCGGCCACTGCAACAAAATTAACGCTCGGGAGAGTTTGCATCTAATTGGATATTGTGTAGAAAAGCGCGTAGAAAGCTGTAAGACTTGAATTTGGCAAAAATGTTATATAGAATAATGTTAAATTGACTAAACGTAAAAATATCCATATCTTTGTATTTAATTGAGATATTGAGACTTTTTTTTTAAATTGCGCGTCTCGCAAATATGTATACAATCCCTGAAAAATTGTCTACTTGCGTCAACGGATTAAGGAGTTATTCCTATTTGTTTATAAGTAAACATTTTAAATCGTCCGAAAACGAACATTTTTATTAACGATTTTTTCTAGTCGATCGATTCCTCAAAATACTTGGTGAATCGAAGTACCTGAATTTTTTTCGTCGCCGTATGCCTTCTGGGAAAGACGGGAAAGGCAAGCCCTTCTTTTTCGTAGGTCGAGAATTGTTGCTAAAGTTTGTGACGCACGTCAATAAACTTTACGTGACTCTCTTGGGAGTGGCGTTATCCACATGATAAACTACTTTAAGAATCGAAATGTTTATTATAATATGGTGAATTGTTGCAAACGTGAAACCGAAAGAATTGCAATTTACTGTTAAACTAACAATCTTACGTAATTTTTCCATACAACTGATTTTGTAGAGGGCATGGTAACGCACAACTTTTATTGCAAAATTTTAAAAAAAAACCGGTTCCAACCAAGAAAACTCGAAAAAACCGATATTCATTTGTTTAAATAATTTTCCTGGCTGCAAAACACGGGTTCTGTCGGGGACAAATTGAGGGCATATTCGTGGGGGTCCATACTACCTAGAAAAAAATTGGCTAAGCGCTGGGCTCTTAGAATAAATCAAATGTCTATTCCGACTGGTCTATACGTTGCGGCGACGGATTGATAGCCTTCCGAGGTCTTCTTTTTTGACACGTCCTTTTCAACTGGGGTCTCCCACGATTTCATTTCGTGTTCCTTCGGTCACAGCTTTGCTGTGCGCGTCGGCGTCTTCATTGTTGATGCCGCCTTCCAGCGGCACGTTTTCTATGTTTTGTATCGGCAGTAACTCGATGAGTGCCTCGTGTCTTCCGGATTTGATTGAGTCGTTTGAGTCTCGTCTGTGTCATCCTCCACGAAAACGTCTTCCATTTGAAGATTCGTAGCTATTCCCATTCCTCGGGAACGCTAAGGCATGGGTTTTTTAAAATTTAGTATCTCTCTTCATCGTGACTTTTTGTTTCTTGAGAAGCCAGACATGGTAAGCTTTTGATTGTTCTGAATATAGGAGAAATATGTCAAGGCGCGATAGGCAATCGAATTTTCCCACATTGAGCCCCCTTCGCAGGCAATTTACTTCCGCTCCAAATTCTCGAACGTATCCGAAAATTCGGTGTTTTTCGCACCCACATTTAGTGAGAATTCTTCCCTTTGAGACTACGAGTAGGGCACCGATTACTTATGTAATTTGCGGTTAGAATCGCTTTCGCCTAAAATGATGCTGGCAGGCGTATGATGAAGCATCTCGTATGATAAGGCATCTGCCCATCTCGACGAGAGCCAGATTTTTTCTTTCGGTGGTACTGTTTTGTTCCGTGGTATTTGCTACGATCAGTCTCCGGTGGATTCCATTGATTTTCAATAAATCGTCAAATTGTCCTATTGAAAGTATTTAATTGTCTTACCCGTGAAGTTTTCTGCGAGTGTTTTGTATTACAAAGCTTCAGTTTTAATATTTCAAAAATTGTACTATGTACCATTTTGAGTAATCATCTATAAACGTAATATAATATCTGGACTTTCCATTCGATTCAGTGAGCATGGGTCCGCACAAGTCGGAATGTATGAAATACCTCGGTTTTTCGATCCAATACCTTAGGGAACGGCGTTCTCGACATTTTGCCTTGCAGGCATACTTTGTATTTGAAATTATTTCCATTCTTAGTGTTACCGAAACCCAGTCCCAGCACATGGTTGTTTTGTTTCGCATACAGAATGTCTCTGACGTTGAGGTGTACCAATCGCCTGTGCTAAATATTCAGGGCTGTCCCATTTTTCGGATTTCTACTTTTCGCTGCGATATTCTTATAATCGCTTGTGTTTTTGATGCCTATATATTATAGACCGTCTGCTCATTTTGCCTTGAGTTTTGTATGCCCATTCGCGTCCAGTATCAACGCCTCGTCCTTCCGAAATAATACAACGTACCATTATCCGTGATTTTGGTCACAGACATCAAGTTCGAGCATAGATTCGATACATGTAATATATGACGGATTCCATATGATTTCGACCACTTTTGAATCCGACCATTTTTTATTTTGCTGAAAATTTTATATGTTATACTAGCCCACTAAAAACATTTTTGTGAACTTTTTTCCAAATTTTTTACTCAACCGAAAAAAGGTTATGAATTCTGAAAAAAATGTCTTCCTGTTGTTCGACCATTTTCAAACGCTTATAACCTTTTCAAAAATTGGTTAATTGAGTCATTTTTTTCACATTCTTTATTTTTCAGCGAGCTTTACAGAAAAAGACACAAAAAAAATTCAAGTCATAAGGTACAGTCGCCAAATTTCGTCCCCTTGCCTAATTTCGTCCCCCATTATTTTTTTCGATACAGCTAACGCCACCTCTTATCGACATAGGAAATCGTCTTCGTTGTCAGTTGGTCACTGCAAACAATTACATGCCGAAAGTAACGCTTGCAACAAGACATATTAATAATTAAAAAACGTGTCGAGGTGAGTTTTTTTTTATTTAAATATTCTGAGCTTTAAAAATACCACGAATGATGGACTTGTTGAGGTAAAATTCTGTTCAAACGATTGCTAGTTATACGGACTGAAACATGATTAAGAAAATTTGAGGTTAGGTAACGTATTTTGCAAGTAATGTTAACTTCATATCATAAACAGCAAATTCCTAATACCGTCCCCCAACATCGACCTAATATCATCCCTTGGGACGGCATATTAGATCGACGTTGCAAGACAATATTCAGAATTTGCAGTTTACCTAATATCGTTTCGGCATGATATTAGTTAACTCAACTTTCAAAGGTATCTTATTTTTAATTGTTTTTGTTGTTAGTTTGTTTTCATTTTTATTTATTATTTAGATGACGTAAAAAAAATAGTGGGATCCCGAAGCCATGAAAAAGGCTGTTGAAGCGGTAAGAATGAAGAAGATGGGGTACAAAATGGCTGTTAAGTAATTTTGTGTTCCAAGAGTCACGTTGAAAGATTATGTCAAAAACTCGGAAAAGTCCGTAGAAATTTTGGTTTCTGGAAAAATGGGAAAAAAACCAGCATTACCAGTGGAATTAGAGGATGAATTTGTGAGCTATAGCCTAGAAATGGAGAAGAATTATTATGGTATTACTGCCATTGGTCTGAAACGGATGGCTTTTCAATTGGCAATTAGAAATAATATTCCACATCCGTTTTCACACACCAACAAAAAGGCCAGAAATAAATGGATGAAGTTATTTTTGGCTCGGCATCCCAATTTATATTTCCGTAAGCCACAATCCTTGTCTCGAGGCCGTGTAGAAAATTTTACTCCCGAAAACATCAAAGTTTTCTTTGATATATTGAAACCAGAATTACAAAAGATTAACTCCAATCCAAATAAAATATTTAATGTAGATGAAACTGGAATTACCACTGTTCAACATAAAGTGAGCAAATTTCTGACTGTAAAAAGCAAAAGAAAAGTTCACAAATTGTCATCTGCTGAAAGAGGAGCACTTGTCACTGTTGTTACTTGTATGTCAGCTGCTATCCAGTTTATTCCATCGTTGATGGTGTTTCTACGAAAAAATATGAAAGCGGAGTTACTTGATGGATCACCTCCTGGCACGATTGGCGGATGTTATCCATCTGGTTGGATTCAACCTGACCTATTTACAAAATGGCTGAGCCATTTTGTGTCCATAGTTAAACCTACCAAAGATGACCCAGTTTTGCTAGTGTTAGATGGTTATTATAGTCACACCAGAAATTTGGACGTAATTGACCTTGCACATGACAATGGCATATCTGATAGATTACCTTCCTCCTGATTCGACTGATCATATGCAGCCATTGGATGTCTCATTTATATTTCCCTTTAAGACATATTACGCTCAAGAAATAGAGAATTGGGTGGCTAATCATCCAGGGAAGGTAGTTACTCACTATCAAATTGGAAAAATATTTGGAAAAGAGTATTCCAAAGCCTGCAAAGTAGAAACGGCAGTCAATGGTTTACGAAAAACAGGAATATTTCCGTTGAACGAAAATATTTTCTTCGACTCGCCAGATCTTCTTCGTTCATCTAATCCATCAATCAACACACCTTTTGCAGTCGATAATAATGAGTCATTATCCCCCAATCGCACGACATCAGGACCAAAAACACGAACTTTTGCAGAACAGGGAGAAAATCAATCTTCATCCCCATTTGTTCTTCCAACAGATTTACGTCATATACCAACAATTGAACCTTCAATTTCAACGAGACGGGGCAAAGCTATGCTAGTTACTGGTTCACTCTATAAAGAGGATATAATACATGCTGAAAAGAAGCGACAGGAGAACAATGAAAAAGTAGTCGGAAAGAAAAGAAACAGAAATGAAAACAACACAAGACTAAATAAAAGAAAAACTACCAAGCGTCAAAAAAAAGCAATCTGATGACGATTGCATTTTAGTTAGGATTGATGGAGAAGATAGCGACGATGATGACGCTGAATGCCCCATTTGACATCAAATGTATTCCAAAGATAGGAAGGGAGAAAAATGGATCCGATGCACCAAGCGCTTCCAATGGATGCATGAACATTGCATAGAAAATCCAACACCAAAATTAATATGTTCAATATGTTATAATGACCAAAACTAGTTTAACAAAATACATGACAAATAAAAATTTGAGTCATATAATTTTAATAATTTTTCATAATTTTATATAATGTTAGATTATACGCTTCATTCGCTTGCCTAATATCGTCCCCGGGGACGAGGGCGAGTCGATATTAAAAATATTTTGAATGAGTATCGCGAAGTAGGAATCGTCACCGAAATACATTCACCATATGCGAGCCCCGTGCTCTTGGTGAAAAAGAAAACTGGTGAATTGAGAATGTGCGTAGATTTCCGAAAGCTAAACCAGATAACCGAGCGTGTACACTTTCCGTTGCCCAATATAGACGATCATTTAGCGCAAATACGAGACAATTCGTTGTTAATTGTACTCGACTTGGCCCACGGGTATCTTCAAATTCCTCTAACGAAAGACGCGCGAGAGAAAACCGCGATTATTACATCGGAAGAAATGGTAGAGTTTACGAGGATTGTCTTTGGCCTAATGAATGGCCCCGCTTATTTTTCAAAGGCCGTACATTACGACCGTTACGTGATAAAATTGTTTTATATTATCTCGATGACATTCTGATTCCGAGAAAAAGCTGGGAAGATCTTAAGCCGAAGCTTAAACTCGTGTTGGAGGCCATGAGAAAAGCCGGGTTTACAATAAAATTGTCGAAGTGTCAATTTTTACACGAGCATGTAGCTTACTTAGAGCATGAAATTTGGGCGAAAGGCATCGAACCAGGAAACGGGAAAGTAGGAGCGATCCGTGACTACCCTGTACCGCGCAATGTACACGAGGTACGAAGATTTTTAGGACTCGTAAGTTACTTTCGAAAGTTGGTACCAACATTCGCACATATTACTCAAGCGTTAACGAGGTTGCTTTAAGCTAATATCGTGTTCGAGTGGGGAAAACCACAACAAACCGCGTTTGAAACATTGAAAGCGAAATTGATTGAGTGCCCGACGTCACAGACGTTCAATCCAAACGTGGAAACTGAGATTTATACGGACGCGAGTGGTGTGGGGCTAGCAGCGATGCTCATGGAGAAAGACGCGTCGGGGACGTTGAGACTTACAATATATGTTACGCGATTAGTTGAAGGACGAGCGAGCCCGAAAGCCGCTATCATAGTAGCAAGTTAGAATTGTTAGCTATAGTTTGGGCCGTAAGTCGACTACGCCCGATGATCGCGAACGTATCTTTCGCGATAATAACAGACTGTCAAGCGCTTTGTCATTTAAGTACGCAGAGAACGATGAACCCGCAGATGATTTGATGGAATGATTTGCTGAGCGATTATGATTATCGTACAGTTCATCGAGCGGGCGTGAAATTAGCTCATCTTGACGCGCTAAGTTGAGCACCTGTAAAATCCTCCGATCGCCGAGCGACGGGGATAGTTATAACAATACAGACAGACGAGGACGTGGTAAGATTGTACCAGTATAATGACTCGAGTCTACGAGAAAAGAAACATATTCTTGCGAAACCGAAGAAAGAACGTAGTAAGCACGAGGAGAATTGCGTAAATGAATAAGAACTCGAGGATGGAATTTTGTATAAGAGGCATTTCGCATGAAGTCATCCAGCCTAAAACATAAAAGTTTTTTAATCATCTTGAAATTTTTATGATCGATAGTCCTACTGATAGTGAAGCCTCAGTAAAAATTTGAAGACTCGAGCTTAAGGGATTGCCTAGCAACAGGGGTTTAAATTTCTATCATGTTGGCTGTCGTGACTACTTCCGAAGTATTTATCTTCCCGATAAATACACCGATTTAAAAAAATCAGGAGTGATTTTGAAAGCATTTTTTGCGTACTTTAAGAATATGTTATTTATTTTGAACAAAATTAATAAGTTCATAAAAAAATTGTACGATTAATGTTAAAAACGACTTTGTCTCAAAGAACGACCCCTTCGATTTTCATAAAAAAAATTTATAAAATAGTAGGATTCTTTCTGAATAAAAAAGTATAGGACGACCAAGATGGGCCGGGCCATAGTTTTGTAAATACAGCACGATTTGTCAGTGAGCGGCTGCTACGTTCGAACTTGAGCTCAAGCATACCCAGTAAGTTTACGGCGTGACGCGGCGCGGAGCAGCCGCTACTGTTAAATCGCATTGTACCTCGAAAACTATGGCCCATCCCATCTTGGTCGACCTATACTTTTTTATGCAGAAAGAATCCTACTATTTGATAAATTTTTTTTCATAAAAATCGAAGGGGTCGATCTTTAAGAAAAAGTCGCATTTAACATAAACCTTAAGAATTTTTCATGAACTTATCAATTTTCTTAAATATAAATAACATATTTTTAAAGTACGCAAAAAATGATTTTAAAATCATTCCTGACTTTTTAAAATCGGTGTATTTATCGGGAAGATAAATACTTCGGAATGTAGTCACGACGGCCAACATGGTAGAAATTTGAGCCCCTATTGCAAGGCAACCCCTTAAGCTAGAGTCTTCAAATTTTTACTGAGGCTTCACTATTAATAGGACTATCAATCATAAAAATTTCAAGACGATTAAAAGACTCATGTTTAGGCTGGATGACTTCATGCGAAATGCCTCATAAGCGAAAAGGCGATCAATTGTTGTATGTTGTATCGAGTGTGATGAGAAAGAGCTTAGTCGAGTGCTTTCATGATTTAAAAAGTCATCCAGATGTGGACCAAACCGTCTCGAGAATGACGGAACATTACTTCTTTCCAAGAATGAAAGCGTATGTTCACAGGCATGTAAACGCCTGCTTGCATTGCATATCGTGTAAAACGAAATCGGAAAAACAGGCGGGCGAGTTGCATCCCATTCCACCGGGGCACCGTCCGTTTGCGATTGTCCACATGGACCATTTGGGTCCTTTCGTATCAAGCGCGCGAGGGAATAAATATGTTCTTGCATTGGTAGACAATTTCACCAAGTTCGCGGTAATACGAGCGATAAAGGACACGAAAACCAGTACTGTATTGCGAATACTCAAGGAGTTTGTGGAAACGTACGGTGCGCCAGTGAGATTCATTTCTGATCGTGGTACATGCTTTACGTCGAAAGCATTCGAAGAATTCTGTGACAGGCACGGGATCAAACACACGTTAAATTCACCACGTCATCCTCAAGCGAACGGACACGTTGAAAGGTTGAACGCAATACTCGTACTCGCGATTCAGGGAAATTTAGCTAGCAACGATGGTAGAGATTGGGATAAGAACATGCGAAAAATTCAAAACGATCTCAATGAGATGTCGAATGCGAGCACGGGAAGAAATCCCTTCGAGTTAGTTTGCGGATATGCGCCGAGACGAGGCGAAGGAGCTGCGAGAAAACTGACACACGACGACGAGACAACGTATCGAGAGCCGCGCAAAATTCAAAACGAAGCGAGAGAACGAATTATTGCCGAGCAAGAGCGAGCGAAAATACGCTATGATAAGAGCCGTGCGAAAAACGTAGATCTTAATGTAGGAGATATTGTGTATGTAAGAGTGAATCCGACTCCAACCGGAGAGTCGACAAAGTTGCAACCGAAGTATCGGGGTCCTCTCATCATTGTGGAAAAATTACCGAGCGATACGTATCGAGTAACTCCGTTGAACGCCGAAGCGGACGGCAGTCGAAAAGCGTCGACCGCTCACGCGAGACAAATTAAAATTTAGACACCCGAACTGCGAGAATCAACTGAAAGTAGCGATTCCAATGACGACGACAACCCCGACACTAACGACAGCAACATTAAACGTAATGAAGCATCTGAGACTGTATACGAAAGTATCTGCGATCCGAGTATAAGAGAAGCACAAGTCGAAAGTGGTAAAACTAAAAATAAAGTGCACGTAAATGAAATTGTGAGTGACAGTGCGCGAGGTGCGAACGAAAATACAGCTGACGATTCAGACGATGCGCTGGTCGACGACGACAACATCACTGAGCCGATACCGAGTTCTACCGAGCAGCACGTCAAGCGCCAAAACGAATAGAAAAGTAAGAAGATCGACGAGAAGAAGACTGCGCTCGAGTTAAGAAAAAATTCCTGTAAACGAAAGAGCAAGAAGAGTGTGCAGACAACTGAGTTGCGTAGATCGCAACGTTTGAAGCGAGTTGTGCGAAAGCCCGATGAGTAAGATCGAATGTTGAAAGAAAGACGCTCGATGACGAGCGGAAGCGCAGAATGGCCAAATGTTAGACCCCATTCTTTCGTTGTGTTGTATGTGTGTGAGTGTTTACGCGAACGTTAAGAATTTGAACGAACGGTTCGTCAACCGAACGTTCGAGAAGCATGTAGCTAGGGAGAGCGCCGGTAACGTACCGGTGATAAGAGAGTCTCGAGGGAGCGTCGATCGAGGATAGACGTGTCCCGATCGATGAGTAGCCGAATACGGAAGAGAAATAAAGAGAGTGAGAGAACGCGTGTGGGTCCGAGACGCCCAGAGAATCGTTCTGAGGATCGCGAAGGCACGAGGCCATCGTGATATTACGACGCCGGGTCCATCCGGGTCGAAGCCGTTGTTATTCATTCATTGTACTGTATGTGTCTGTGAGCTCTTTATTAATTCAATTAAGTGTTCTTCATCGTTGATAAATCCTATTGCGTGCGTTCGATCGACTAGAATTATTGTGCCACACCCCTCCGCGAAAATAGAGTCTTCATTTTCATCTCGTATTAACAAAACGAATTGTTTAAACAATCAATCTCAATATGGCCAGTTGCATATGATTTTCGATGTTTGTTGGGTCGCTGATCAAGAATTCGATATTATTTTTACAAAATTAATTAACTTATACAAATTGTTTAAACCATTAATCTCAATATGACAAGTCGCATATGACTTTCGATGTCTTTTGCGTCGCTAATCAAGCATTTGCCCTCATTTTTACAAAATTAATTTGTTTAAACAGTTCGTGTTCGGGATTTCGCCTCGCCTTACTAGCGGGTCGAGCTTCCCGAAGGGCTCGCGTCGAGGCAGCACCTCGTGGGCGCTCTCACCTCGCCGTACCGCGCATGCTCAACGACACTCGTGCCGGCCGGCGCACGAGAGCGGCCATAATTGCTGACCGTTCGTTAGATTTGCGACCGTGCTACGCACCTCGCCGTTGATCGCGATCGATTACATTGTATGTTAATTCCCCTCTTTGTAAAACCCGCACCGCATTTCTCTAGTTCTATGTGATTCAACACGTGCAATCTGCACTCATCACCCGCACGATTGGCGTATTAGACGCAATCGTTAACCGCCAAGTCTACATCGATTTTTCTTTAATTATAATCTCACCGCGTGGCCTGGCCAAGACCGCGTGTGTCGTCAAATTTCCACAACCGCGGCCATCTTCTTCAGTCGCGGAAGTAGTACAACGAGATTAATAAAATCAGTGTACGATCCCCGACTTTATGTACACCGCTATCGTTACTGTAATACCACTCGTTAACCCGCATCAATTTTGTAACTTTAATTGTGACTCAGTGCAATAAATTGACAAGCGAATCTCGCACTCAGTCATCGCGTCTTCTTCAACTGACTTTTCCACCGTGTGCACGATCCTTTATCTTCCAGCTAAATTTCAGTTGCTCTTGTATTATCGCAAACAGCTCGAAATAATAAAACATATATTTTTTTAATCGATATGTATAAATAATATTATATGAAAACACGTGTAAAATTATTATAAAAATTAAATACAGACAATACCACACAACAATATATAACGTCCCTGGTAGCAATTGTAAAAGGGGTCCGCTCTGGGCGCTCTCAAGCTGCCTGACTGCCCTGTTACGGCACTCGTCAGGCAGCCCTTAGCACCCCGTTAGAATCTGTAACACCTCGCCTAATACGGTCCTCAGCAGACTGCCTGATCACGGCGCTAATGATTGCCTTACGAGTGCTATAGTAGCGTCCTACTACAATTTATACCCGGGGTAACATAACCTAAATTTGTACACAATCTATAAACACTTGTCAAAATAAAAATATATAATGTTCTCAATTGATTTTAGTAAAGTGTGTGAGGGTGGAACGTACGAGTTAAACGTTGCGAAAAAACGATTATATCGGAACCGTAAACAAATTTCCAATATCTGTTAAGAAATAATAAGATATTTATATTGAAAACTGTTAAAAAAAAGTAAATCGACAAATTACGATTATTATTCATATTATTGTTCGTGATGCGTCGTTTTTATGCTTATGAAAATAACTTTCTCCGCCTACTTATCTTTACTCTCGCGGTTTTCCACTTGTGAGAACTGAGAACGCTGGCGTCCATTTGTGTGGCAACTGGTGAACTAGAGGGTCCTAGCGATACTAGCGCGTCGCGCCGGAGTGTGGAGAGTGAGTGCGCTGCTCTGTTACGGAATTAATGGGATAGTATGGCTGTCTCAGCACAGCGCTGTAAGGCAAACATGAGTACGGCTGTCTTCCGGCAAGCATTGGAAGGGCGCTATAAGGCAAGCATGTGCATGGCCGTCTCATGGCAGGCCCTTGCAGGGTCGTATCAGGAGCTTCTCAGGCTTGCCATGTTATGACAAGCTGTAGCGCTCCCTGCTCAGGGCCTTGTAGCAAATAAGGCAAACCCTACAAAATTTCTACCCGGGATGCTTTGCCATCGTAAAATTCAATCGATCTTACCCGTTTATCACCACGAGGAGGTGCATGTCACTGAGAATCATCTTTTTCTTTTTAGTATTTTTTTTTACTTTTAATGCTTTTTCGTTTTTTTTATAATTTTTTTTGTTTTTCTTTTTTTGATTTCATTTTACTTTTTTTTTATTTTTTGTTTGTTTATGTTTGAAAACACTTATGTGTGCATTTTATCAAAGCATTTCGTACAAAAATATGCATCACGGCGTTTATTTGCATAATCAACTTTGTAATAAACTTATACCAATAGTGCGATCAAAGAAATGGACATCGGTGATTATAATGAGACTTGTTCAGGCATCAATCATAAATACCACAGTATTATAGAATTCAGCCAACGAATATAAAGAAAAACGAGCCGTGAAAGACTGTGCATTGGCAATAAGTAACAATATCTAAATCGGTCCGACAAAAAAATGAAAAAACACTTAAACTCAAAACTAAAATAGTCAAACGATCTTGCTCAACAGCAACATGTACTGTAAGGATGCTCAAGGCGTGCGAGGGATATGAGGCATATTTTTGTACGAAATGTTTTGATGAAATGCACAAATAAGTTTTTTTCTAACATAAACAAACAAAAAATGAAAAAAACGAAAACAATTTAAAAAAAAAAAGATTCTCAGTGACATGCACCTCCTCGTGGTGAAAATCGGGCAACGTCGATTGAATTTTACGATGGCAAAGCATGTTATATATTGTTATGTTATATTGTCTGTATTTAGTTTTAATATAGTTTACACGTGTTTTTCATATAGGGTAGAGCGGGGATAGTTGAGCAAGTGGGTAAGTTGAGCAATCGTAATATCTCGAAAACTAAGCATCGCACGCTAGTGCATCAAATGGACGAAAGAGAGGTATGTGAGAGGGGAATACAACAAATCATTGCCGGTAGCCACGCGGCGCACGAGACGATGACACGGGACGTTTTATTGTTATTGCGCACAAAAGTAAAAAATACGTGATTAAGTATTTTTCTTCTAGCATTGTGTGAAAAACCAGGGCAGCAACGAGACGAGTACTATTATGTAGTACATTTAAGTGGCTATCGATCTGCAATAATTATTTTAACGCACGTGGTACGGATTTCATTATAAATTAACATTTGTTAAAAAATCTGAGAAGGGGCTAGTTGAGCAGTTTTCGATGGGGCTAGTTAAACGATGCGCAACTGTCCTCATCGGCTGGCACGCATAACATGGCGGAGGCGAATACATCACGCTATCGCCGGTCCTCCTTGTTTATTTAAGAAAAAACATTTCACAGTTTGTTGCAGTTAATATTCATGATCCAAAATGTAGCTAATTAATGTAGCTATCGGTTTGTTACTGCATTGCATCAAATGGTCTTGCATGTGTCTGATTTGTTGATGGAATTATTGCCTTGCTCAACTGACCTCATACCCTTGCTCAACTTACCCCACCTATGGGGCACGTTGAGCAGCTCTACACTCTCTCACATTTACGATAATATCTTCTAAATCAGACTTGAATTGGATAATGTTTCTGAAGGCGTTTTGAGCTGGAGAATTTCCGGATCTAACGGTGCAAGAATCAAGGAAATCGGATGTATTTTTTAAGAGTTATGATCGATTAAGCCAGAAACTGCTCAACTATCCCCGCTCTACCCTAATATTGTTCATAGATCACGATTAAAGAGATATGTTTTATTGTTTCGAATTGTTTAAACGAACTGTTTAAACAAATTAATTTTGCAAAAATAATGCCAAATGATTGATCAGCGACCGAAAAAACATCGGAACTCATACCCAATTTTCGAATTGACGGTAAAACACTCGTTCCCAGCAATACATATGAATGCTCTAAAAACGACGAAAATTTGTAATTCTGTTTCCGTTATTTTGCAGGTATGACGGAAAAGAAACATAAAAACGTATAGGGTTTTGGAAAGTTCAACAATCGAGGGCACCTCTGGGCGCCTTTATTGTCCAAAAATAATACGATAAGGCTTTCCAAATATCAAATGAAAAAAATGTTCACACAAAAATTCGTGTTTTTTTACGTTATTTTGTAAAAATATGATATAGCAAAATATTTTAGCTGAATTTAAGTAGCGCCAGTCGAAAAAGCGATGTCGAAAATAGTTGGCAAGGTATTTTACAAATTTTTCCCTCATCGATTTCATAATGAATAATCCCGTCGAATAGAGGACCTGTGGAAAGTGTCTTTCTAACGTTAAAGGGTTAATGCCGCAAGTTTCATAGTGGGCAGATTATTTTTTTATTTTTTTGTAGATTGAAAAAAAACCTTCAGTTTTTCTGAGAAAATATTAACTTTCCGAAAAACGTTATATTTTATTGATGATTTTCTATTTTACTTTTAAATTCTGATTTTGTTAGAAATTAAGCTTAAAATTAGGTTGGGCTGACAATACACAGAGCGCGCAGCAAGCGACCGATAACACTCGCATATTAATGATTTGCCAATCTATGTAATATATATACTGAGCTTTAAACGAGATACGCCGAGCGCGCACACTCAAAAAAAAAAAGAAACCGGTTCTTGCTGGGTGCGCAATACTGATTACCACACGCCACGTGCAACTAATAAACGTATTATGCTCTATCAGATCAAAGTTTATATTGTCAATCCTGCCAATCCCGTTGCGCCAAATTAAACATAACAACAGATTTATTCCGAGTTTAATGCCGTAAGATTCATAATGAGCAGATATCTTTTTCTATTTTTTTTTCGATTGAGGAAAAAATTGTTTCAGTTTTTCTGAAAGAAAAAGTATTTTCGGAAAAACCCTAGATATAGGAATAGAAAATCATCAATAAAATATAGGGTTTTCGGAAAATTAATATTTTTCTCAGAAAAACTGAAGCAATTTTTTTCAATCGAAAAAAAAGTCTCCCCACTATAGATTTCGCGGTATTAAACTCAGAATAAGTCAAAGTTTAGAAAAATTTGAAAATTAAAAATGGAGTTTTTGAGAAATAGAGTTTATTCTTTAAAAAAAAAGAAATATTTCATACTTATAGTATTGTTATGATAAAACTATTACACGTTCACACACTTTGTACTCAAAGCGAACACCTAAGCCAACATAAGAGTACTGTATAATATGGCTCTTATCATTATCAGTTAACAAATAACCTAATCATGTATTAGTAAGCGGACTCTTGGTGCTTACCAATAACAATAAAGAAATTGTGACGAGGCGTTACACTCCTCGCAGTCGCGTTAAGATGAAATATTCAGCGGAATATTAGACTGGGATAGAATAGGCAGAGTCGCGTCGTCTCGTACCCGTGGTAAAGCGAAGTCGTGCTCTAGAGCGTACACGGCCGGAGAGTATTCGTTAGTTTCAGGGACATGAGGCCGAAAACGTAAACATTGCCAGACGAACGCGATAGCCGATGCCCGGTGAGAGCGTGCGAGATGAATGGCTGTGCCGGCGATCGAGAGTTGATCGTCGCTAGGAACCCCTGTTACAATCCGCTGAACTCTATCGAGTATGGGAATGCGTAACACGGTTCGATTTCTCTTTTCGAGGCAAGGGACGGAAATCTCGCCTTTTCTTTACTACAATTTGTCGGAGGGGTTTTCGACTAGGTCGGCACTGTCGTTTTCGACTAGTCCGATGGTCAATCTTGACCTATACGAAAGGTTGTATGAGAAAGATTCGACTCACTCTTTCGCTGGTCGTGTAGTGCTGGTGATCTGATGCATGCCAGGCGAGGCTTGAAAACGTTTAGAGATAGGTATAAAGATAACGGATTCTCAAACCGTGACACCTATCATAGGGCCTTCCCGAGTTCGCGCGTGGCTCTTCTGGGTTCAGAGGTACGGCGCGTTAAGGTGGGGTCACCTGGCGCGAAGCAGGTGACGAATTGTGCGATGCCTCGGAATCGTTGGAGGTTGGCATAGAAATAGTGGATACGTAACGCGATCGGTGCGATGCGTCACGTTGTGCGGTACACCATGCGAGGCTTGAAAATGTTTAGAGATAGGTATAAAGATAAAAGATTCTCAAATCGTAACACCCCCACCTCCCCCGATAGGGCGAAAACGAAGCCGACAAGCGCGAGCGACGGGCTCCCACGACAGTGTGTATCCGATCACGGTAGCGAAAAGAATATTTTTGAGAGGAGATAAATTAGAGAGAGAGATAATAAGTCGAGGAAATAGCGAAGTGAGAGACTGGAACAGAGTGAGAGAGAGTTTCGTCGAATGTTGTGCGTGCGAGAAAGAAAGGCGAGAGACAAGGGCTGCGAAGAACGCTGTGCGACGAGGACGACGGATCTCGGCAAATTGAAAAGGTAGGCGCACGCTGGTGCATTATTTTCTTCGCCGATACGAGTCTGGCGTATCGTCAGGCACGTTATAGTAGAGAGTGCTCGTCTCGCAACGTATCTCGTTACACCCGCGTGGCTATGCCTGCCGGCTTCCGCGGAGGATAGTAGTGTCTCGCTCAGACACAGAATCATGAGGGATCGCTTGAGGCGCCTGCTCGACGCACGAATAATTTTCTGTTTGTCTGTTCAAACCGCACTCGGCAGTATCTGTTAGGGAAAG
The DNA here is from genome assembly GCA_946811545.1 of Netelia fuscicornis. Taxonomy (NCBI): domain Eukaryota; kingdom Metazoa; phylum Arthropoda; class Insecta; order Hymenoptera; family Ichneumonidae; genus Netelia; species Netelia fuscicornis. The sequence goes on from OX328013.1 coordinate 21,081,940, forward strand.
TCGAAGATCGTTGTTGTAACGAATCATTGTTAATTTTGTTGGTGCCCAAAACGTGGGCCAGAGTTAATAAAAAAAGTCGTTTATTATTTTGATAAAAGGTATTCACACGAGACTTTCGCTTATTTTGTTTTGTCGTAAATGTTATCGATGCTCGCCCTTCGAATCCCAAAATTCCCTAGCTAGTTGTGCAAAAGCAGAAAGATAGTTCGAGGAAGTTCCCTTGGTGTTACGGGGATGGTACAAACACCTGGCGCCTTATCGGTGATTGGGAAGTGGAATACAAGAAATTTGGGCGTCATTATAGATTTTGGACTGGAAGGTCTTCTCGTCTTTGATGAAATTTTGATGTGGAAGAACTCGTCACAAAATATACAGATCCCTCGTCACCAAACCTAGACCCTTGGACCTTATCACTGTCACCGGAAATACCATATGTCATTCCAAGACCTACCCTTAAAATTCTTCCACCGTCGACTACCATGTAATGTTATTTAAACCGGTGCATCCGCAACAAAATCAGTGACTCTAGTATCGAGCTTCTGCCGGTTAATTCTAGTCCCTCCGCATACAAAATTGTTATCGACGGACTGCATCTTTTTATCACGTTTATTTTAAATAAATCACTGAAAAAGTTTTGCTACGGTAAAACCATGTTCTATTCTATTTCTTGTAGTCGAGCCCCCCCTAGAACCGTAGCAGTATGACTTGAATTTTTTTTCTCAAAAGCGCACTAAAGAATGACAAATTTTAAAACCAACGTCTCATTAACCAATTTTTGAAGAAGTTATGAGCGTTTGAACATTCATAAGTTTTTTTCGATTGGGTAAAAAAATTTGAAAAAATTCCCAAAAATTTTTTTAGTGGGGTAGTATAACATATACAAATGTCAGTAAAAGTAAAAATGGTCGGGTTCAAAAGTGGTCTAAATCATATAGAATCGAGTATATATGTACCTCAGGTTAATATTGCTACATTTTTCGTCGACTGGCATTGATATCGAGACAGTTCCCTTTATGTTTACGAGTTTGATTTCCCAGAAATCATTTATGTTCCGGCATAGATCAGCAATGCAGCTACTATCCAGGCACCATTTTTGTCGCGCATCGCAGCTTTGGCTCGGAATGCCATCGCCGTTCTTTCCTTGTTGCCGGTAGTGTACATACTTAGGTCATCAGAACATATGGCGCTGTTGATTATTTGTACCGATGCGTTCGTTATAATCGGCTCGTTTATGCCCAATTTTTCGGCAATGATGACATCGCATTTCCGAGTCTTTATTGTTTGCCGCTTTATGGTTATCATTATTGGCGTTCCACTGTTCGATACTTTGACGTTTGTCCCTCCATCATCTCCCGAGGAGCCCCATTTGCGCCCATCGCATTTGAAACCATGTTGCATACGCCGTTCTGTTGAGCATTATTTTTTTTCACTATTTCAATTCGCATGGCTTCCGGCGTCGATAGCTCGTCACGAGTCTCTATCGCATAACGAAAATTTTCAATATTCGGAGACAACTTGTAGAGCATCAGTATTAGCAAGCATTTCGATATTGATTTTCACGCCAATGTCGCTGAGCTTGTCTGTTGTATCGAAAAATCGTTTTAAATGTTCTCGTATTTCATTGCCGTCGTTCATGCGTTCAAAAATTATTTTTTTCAGAAGCATAGCTTTTCGCGGGTGGCCCTTTTGACTGCGATATGACTTCCAGTTTTAATCATACCCCTTGCGCAATTTCGCAATCTGTTGCCTGATTGAGTTTAGAAGGATTCATCGGTAATATAATGTCTGAGATAGCCTTATTGCCTCGCTCCTTATACATCTCAATCTCAATCTTCATCAGCCTTGTTCCACTCATTATTGTTCCGCATCGTGCTACCGTATCACTTGATCTACGATACAACAACAAATTTTCTACAAATCTCTTCGAAACGTCTTGGGCCCGTAACCTATTGGAGCGAGGTTACCGTGGATTCGTAAAAGACAACTCGTATTCAGCATATTTAATTAATTTATTGTTAAGAAGCGTGGCGTGTGCACAGTATATCATAATGGCATTCGCGGAAGAGAGTAAGTGGTTAGGTGTTAAGAAAAACGCGGGAGCGCTTCTTGTGTGAACATAGTCATTACCAGCGTCAGTAACTTGAGGGCCATTAGTCTAACAATAAGTAGTGTCGTAGAGGCAGCGCGAGTCGCTTCCAAAAACCGTGAAATTCAAGAAGTGTTAACATTTCAATTTTTACTGAAAGTTCACTATAAACGACTCATGTTACAAAAGAAAAAATATACTTATAAAATTTGGTTCAACTTCTACAACAAAAAAGATTCTATAAATTTGTGGATGATACATTCTTCAATATATCGATTCACATTCTTTTTTGGCGAAACGTCAGACGTCATGACATAATTCTAAAGAAAATCTAACGATTTCCGGAGTGACTTCTAAAATTGGTCATCACAAAATGTAAAGCATACATTCTTTAATCTCTTCAATCTCATTTGATTTGACTTATATACAGGGTGTTTGGAAAGTCTGGAAACGGTCGAATATCTCAAAAATAAAGCATTTTAGAGAAAAATGGTTCAGACAAAAGTTGTATGGTTCTGGAAAAACTATTAGATGGTGCCATTGAATTGACCTTGAAGAGTCATTTGAAGGTCACGTAAAGGTCACCTACATTTTTTTACATGGCACCCCCTATTTTTGATTACATATTCTTGTAGCTGATCTCGAAAGGTTTCAAAAACACTATAATTAAATGTTTTTTCATCAATTAATTTTCGAGTTATAAGGCTTCAAAAGTACAATACCGCCGGCATTAGCGTTAACCGAGATGTACCTCGTGGAGGTTGCACGGTCGGATTTACATCTCCTGTGTGCGTATGTGTGCGTGTGCACACACCCACAGACACACACACACACACACACACCGCAGGGGGAGCCTGTAACCCTTATGCGGCGCGTCCCCAGGTGGCGAATAGGGGAACGCTCTCTAGATATAGAGGGTAGGAGGCAATTAAAATACCTCTTGCAGACCAAACAGGCACGGGGACGATACCTCGATAACAAACGGTTATGGGAAGAATAAGGAAGGAGACACCCGTTACGGTGCAGGGGCGCGGATCCCTAGTACCGGCGTCTGGGGGTGAGCAAGCAGGCTCCCAGACGTCGTCATCAAACGACTGCAGTGTTACAGAAGTGGTCCACTTGGCTTCTGTAGCATCTAAAGCTACGAGTAATGAGAGAGAGCAGCCCCAATTCGCTGGAAGGACTAGCCAAAGCGGCCCACAAAGAGCCCAGAGTCGCGTCGACTCAGAAGCCAAAAAGACTGCGTTATGGAATCGGCATGAAAAGCTGATAAAGACCTATTGCAGCATTTACAAGGCCGCCGGAACGTCAATTCGGAGACGAACTCGTTGGCAAATAACCTCAGCGAGTCCTTCAAGAGAATGCAGCAACTGGACAGAGAAACTGCAAATCCCCTGACAGTCGAAGGAATTAGCTGCTGTCAGGCCGAAATTCATTCTCGACCCACATCCGTAAAAAATATCCAGACGTCGCTTTCGCTTCAGGGGACGGCTCTGGGACCAACGGAGCGACAGTCCGAGGCCACGGAAGATCCCGAAAAAGAAGTCGTGCTGACGTCAGAAACTGCGAGGTCTCGGAAAAAGCGTAAAGAACGCACACCGGCCACGGTTGAAGCAGAAAAACTGAAGAAACGGAAACATCGGGACGAAACTGCGGAACTCCAGCGCCAAGAGGAAACTGGACAGAACCAAACGTGGCAACAGGTAAAGGCACGGAGGTATCGAAGCCAAAAGAGGAGAAAAAAGGAACCAATAAAGCAGCGCGAGCGACGCGCTCTATCCAACGCGCTGATGATTCGCGCCAAGGAAGGGAAGGGCTACGCGGATATACTCCGCAAGGTCACGATGGGCGCCGACAGTCAACAGATCGGAGAGAGCATCGACAAGGTGCGTCGGACAAACACAGGGCAGCTATTGTTAGTCCTGGACAAGAAGAGCGACGATAAGGTGGAAAAACTACGAAAACTGGTGGCAGAGGCCCTAGCAGACGATGCGGACGTAGTAAGGAGAACGCAGCAAGTCGACCTCGAAATCAACGACCTCGAAGAGTCGGCCACTAGACAGGAAGTAGTGGACGCTCTCAAGAAAGCAGCGGGAGATGACAGCGAAATCCCAGACGACGCGGTCAAGTCACTTCGGAAAGCATACGGGGGAACCCAGACCGCCTCGGTTAGACTACCCGTGGAAACCGCACGAAAAATAGTCGGGGATGAGGGAAAGACACGAATCGGCTAGGTAAGATGTCGCATTAGAAAGGTGAGGATGCCCATCAAGTGCTTAAAGTGCTGGCACTTTGGGCATCTCTCCACGAAGTGTGAAAGCGAGTTAGACAGATCCAACCATTGCATCAAATGCGGTGAAGCTGGCCACAAAATCGCCGCGTGCACCAAGGAGGCACGATGTGTACTGTGCACTGATAACGAAAAGACGGAAAACTGCGATCATGCGGCTGGTAGTAGTATATGTCCGGCCTACAAGAAGGCTCTCAAAGCGTTGACAACTAAGCGATAATGAAAGTACTGCAGCACAACCTCAATCATTGTGAGGCCGCACGGGAACTTCTTCTGCAGACGGTACGAGAACTGAAACCGGACCTCCTGATAATCTCGGAGCCATATAGGCGTCTCAATACCCAATCCTGGGTTTCCGACGCGCGCACACACAGATACACACACACACACGCACACGCACACGCACGCGCACACGCACACACGCGCACGCACACACACACACTCACACACCCACACACGCGCGCGCACGCACACGCACACGACGCACACGCGCACGCACGTACACACACACACGCGCGCGCGCGCGCACATACACACACACACGCGCACACACACCCACACGCACGTACGCACGCGCACACCACAAGGGGAGTCTGCAACCCCTACGTGGCGCGTCCCCGGGTGGCGGATAGGGGAACGTCTGCTAGATATAGCAGGTAGGGGGAACTTCCCTCCCGCGGACCGAACAGACTAGGGGAAGGAACCCCGAGTAATAAATCAAGTATGGAGAACACGACACGGGCGATACCGATTACGGTGCAGGGGTTCGGAACCCCAGTACCGGCGGCAGGGAGTGAGCAAGCGGGCTCCCTGGCGTCGTCATCCAACGACTGCAACAACAACACGATAAGGAAGAAGAAGCACAAGGCATATGAGCGCCTCGGTAACAAGCTGGAGGAGCTTGCAGAATATACGGACGGAAAAATGAACGTCCACAAGGAGATTAAGCGGCTCGTTGCTATATGCCGAAGCGCTTATAGGGCAATGGGAGCGCCGGAAAGGGTGCAGGAACAGGCAGTGGTGCCGCCGCCTGCTGTTGTGCAGACGACGCAAACCACGCCAAGCCTGGAAAAGCAGAGTGACAAGCGCCGCAGAGGTTCGCCAACCCCTCCGAACAACAAACCGGCTGGCAAAAAGACCAGGCGACGAGTACAAACGGCGGCACTAGGCACTCCCCCGTTGTCAAGTACTCGACCCGCTCTGGAGCCAGAACCAGAAAAAGGAAAAGACAATGCGTGGACAACGGTGGAAAAAAATTTAAAAAAAATAAAGCAGAGAGTCCCACGCCCGAGGCCTCCTCGACCAGATGCTTTGCTCATCAAGGCTGGTGAAGGCAAGTCGTATGCCGACATCCTCCGCCAAATGTGCACGGATGATACGGCAAAGGGCATTGCGACTGATGTCGAGAAAATTCGGCGAACAGCAGGGGGTGACCTGCTCTTGGTCCTGAGGCGCACCGCGGCAAAGTCGACGAACGAGCTTAGGGACTCGATGAAGGTGTTCCTTGGGGACCGCGCGGAGGTAAGAGCGTGGACCCAAGAAATGCAGTTCGAGATCAGAGATCTAGACGAAGTTGCGGACAAAGAGGAAGTCGCGAAAGCCCTGGGTGCGCAGCTGAAGGCCAACAGCATCAAAGCCACGGCAGTGAAATCGCTGCGGAAAGCATATGGAGGCACACAAACTGCCGTCGTGAGCCTCCCAACGGTAACCGCAAGAGCAGCCCTGGAACTGGGAAAGGTGAAGATCAGCTGGACGGTATGTCGCATCCGCGAGAGAGACAACAGCCACCTGCCAGATACTGCCGGTGTCACGACTTCGGCCACCGGGGGCAAAGCTGTCGAGGCCCAGACCGGTCTAAGCAGTGCCTACGCTGTGGAGAAGACGGCCACGTTGCAAAAACGTGCGAAAAGGAGTCTACCTGCATGCTCTGCAAAGAGAAAGGTGCAGAGAAAGTGGAGCATGGAACTGGAAGCAGCCGGTGCCCGGTCTACTTATCGGCCCTCGGCAAATACCAACAGAAAAAGCGACAATGAGACTCTTGCAAATAAATCTCAACCACTGCGAAGTACCACAAGACCTGCTCATGCAGACGGTGCGGGAGGAGGACATTGATGTGGTAATAATTTCGGAACAATACCGAAATACGTTAGACCCGTCCTGAAGCGCGGATAAAACGGGCTCAGCTGCTATCTGGGCTTGCGGTAGCCGCCCTATCCAGGAGACCATGAAGACGTCTGCAGAATATTTCGTGCGCGCGAAAGTAAACGGTGTGCACATATACAGCTGTTACATGCCACCTCGACTGACGCAGCAGGAATATGAGGAAACCTTGGACCGATTGGTCAACGATGCCAACAACCGACACCCAGTCGCCATCGCCGGGGACTTCAACGCTTGGGCCGTGGAATGGGGCAGCAAACGGACAACAGAGCGAGGGCGAGCGCTTCTTGAGGCCTTCTCGGTATTGAACCTCACGCTTCTCAACGATGGTAAACTCCCAACGTTCGCTAAAGCAGAGAGCAGGTCTATCATCGACCTCACTTTTGTCAGCCCAGGGCTCTCAAAGAGCAACTGCTGGCAGGTAACGGAGATTTTTACACACAGCGACCACTGTGCCATATTATGGCTGATACAGCTGCCATCGAAGTACGAGCACCGCGTCTCAAAGCAGGCCAAAACCATCCGCTGGAAGGCGAACGCCCTCGACAAAGGCTCCCTACGGGTATGCATCGAAGAGGCCAGGATCACCACCGAAACAACAGAGAAGACCAAGCAGGTCATTGATGCTGTCATAAGGGCATGTAACGCTGCCATGCCGCGACGCGGCAATAAAAACCAGCACGCCCCGGCATACTGGTGGAGCGACACGATTGCTGAGCTGCGGGCACAATGCAAGCACGCCAGGCGACTTGCCCAAAGAGCCCGGAAAAGACCAACCTTCCCACAACTGGAAATGTCCTTTAAGGAGACACAGGCCCGGCTTGCTAAAGCTATCAAGCATAGCAAAAGAGAGGGATGGACCAGGCTTATGGCGGAAGTTAACAACGACCCATTTGGGAGGCCATATAAGGTTGTTATGACATCGATCAAGACACAGTCCCGGCAGCAGCCCACTTGCTCAAAGCAACTAGGCCAAATCGTTGCATGGTTGTTCCCCAAGCAACCACCGTACGACTATCCAGTACCGCGGGACGAGGGGGAGGTAGTCCCTCCGATTACCCAAGAGGAACTACTCCGAGCCACTAGAAGAGTGGGCAATACAAAGGCGCCAGGGCTGGACAACATCCCCAACACTGCGCTGAAAACAGCCATTGAAGCGGCCCCGGAACTGTTCCTGGAGATGTACAACACGTGCCTCTCAGAGGGAACATTTCCGGTACAGTGGAAACAACAGCGACTCGTGCTACTCCCCAAAGGCAACAAACCGCCGGAGGAAGCCTCGTCGTATAGACCATTGTGTATGCTGGACACAGCAAGGAAAATTTTTGAGAGGATTATCTCCAACCGAATCGACGCTTCCGTTGGACATCGCCTCGCGGAAAACCAATACGGCTTCCGGAAGGGCGTGTCAACCATTGAAGCCATTCGTCGCGTGGTAGCAACGGCGAAAGATGCAACCTCCGGAGCGCGCTGGACTCGAGGAGCCAAGAAATACTGCCTGCTGGCGGCCTTGGATGTCAAAAACGCATTCAACTCAGCCAGATGGGATAGTATATGCAAGGCACTAGACCAACTAGGAATGCCAGCTTACCTGAGAGCGATAATCAAGAGCTACTTCTGCGGCAAGGCGCTTGATGTACGATACCGAGAATGGTCCTGAGTATCACGAAGTCTCTGGAGGAGTTCCACAAGGCTCGGTCCTAGGGCCACTGCTGTGGAACCTGATGTATGACGCGTTGCTGAAGACCCAGCTACCGCCGGATGCAGAGATGGTGGCGTTTGCTGACGATGCAGGGCTTGTCATTACTGCTAAGACCCTTGAAGAGGTTAACTGCATCTTCGGAGAGACATATGACACCGTGGAAAAGTGGATGCAGTCGGTGGGTCTGGAGCTTGCGCACCATAAAACTGAGGCCGTGCTCTTTACGAGCCGACAGAAGGTGGATACCATCACCCTGGACGTCAGCGACTGCCAAATCATAACGCAACCCTATATCAGGTATCTTGGAGTAATGCTGGATGCAAGGCTCAGCTTCAAGCAGCATATTAAGAGCGTGGCTGCTAAGGGTGCAAAAGTCGGCGCGGCACTAGCGCGACTTATGCCAAATATCGGGGGGCCCAAACAGAGGAGGAGAACATTGCTCGCAACAGTTATAACATCGATACTGCTGTACGCTGCGCCGATTTGGCACGAGGCACTTAAGATTGCCTCATACCGGAGAGAAATGGTGTCGGTATACCGCGGAACCCTGCTGAGAGTAGCAGCCGGGTACCGCACCATATCATACGAGGCAGCAGGTGTAGTGGCTGGCATGCCACCACTAGAAATTCTTGCGGACGAGCGAAGCAGGATCTACACCCGAGGTCGACGGACTCCACTCGACAAAGAGAACATTACCAAGGAGGAAAAGGCAGGGTCGCTACTGCAATGGCAGCAGTGCTGGGACGCGTCGCCTAAAGGCAGATGGACGCATCGGTTGATCCCGTCGATTGAGGCGTGAGTGAACCGCGACCATGGAGAAATAGGCTTTTACCTCACCCAGTTCCTAACGGGGCATGGCTGCTTTCGAAAATATCTCCACCGTTTTAAACTAGACGACAATGGAGACTGCCCGGCTTGCAACGTGGCCGAAAACGCAGAGCATGTATTCTTCACGTGCCCACGTTTTAACAATGAGCGAGATCGGCTCCAGGAGCACCTTAACGAACGGATCACTCCAGATAATGTCGTGAACCTAATGCTCAAGGCAGAAGAGCCATGGAGCAGTATTGAGGGCTTTGCAACGGCGGTCTTGAAGATGTTGCGAGCGAACGAACGGCAAAGACAGGAGCCAGACTAAAATATTGACGCGGCCGTAGCCGATCCCTTGCCCCGCGAAGTAATGCCTGACGGCGGTTCCGCGGGGGAAACACAAGTAAGGGACGAAGGGAGGTGGTTTTCGTGGGTAAAAATCCCACACTCCTAGGTAACAGTTGCCTAGGGTCTTTTTGAAGATTTCCACCTGTCCATTAAAAAAAAAAAAAAAAAAACGCACGCGCGCACACACACACACACACACACACGCGCGCGCGCGCGCACGCGCACACGCACACGATGCACATGCACACACACACGCGCACACACACACACACACAAGAGAGGTAACTCCGACCGTGCAACCTCCACGTGGTACATCTCGGTTAACGCTAATGCCGGCGGTATTGTACTTTTGAAGCCTTATAACTCGAAAAGTAATTGATGAAAAAACATTTAATTATAGTGTTTTTGAAACCATTCGAGATCAGCTACAAGAATATGTAATAAAAAAATAGGGGGTGCCATGTAAAAAAATGGAGGTGACCTTTACATGACCTTCAAATGACTCTTCAAGGTCGATTCAATGGAACCATCTAATAGTTTTTTCAGAACCATACAACTTTTGTCTGAAACATTTTTCTCTAAAATACTTTATTTTTGAGATATTCGACCGTTTCCAGACTTTCCAAACACCCTGTATATATATCTTCTTATATATAAAAATGGAAGAATGTTTGTTTGTCTGTGTGTCACGAGTAATCTCCTATACCATTCGTCCGATTGCGATGAAAATTTGGTGAATTGTAGTCCGCACTCCCGAGAAGATTTCTGCGTTAGTAAAATAATTTTAATTGCCAAAATAAACGCGTACGGGGCAAAACAAAATTAACATTTATGTATATCTATATATAGAGGTTATTTGACAGCTGTCAAAGTATGCTACGAAAATGACATGCGAAATAAAAGACACGCTTTTATTTTAACGACTCGATCGACTCGATATTACACATATCGATTGCATAATTCATTTGACAGCGAATGTCAAATTAAGGAGGTTTATCTGGTATAAAGTAAGTCAAAACAAAAATTTGTGTGACAAGCGTAGTCAATTCAGCATTTTTGACGGTGCGGCGAATGCTTAACCTCGCCAAAATTACTATTATTCGAGACAAATTAATTTACTATGAATCTCATGAGTACTTAATCGATTTTATGAAGCTCTACAAATGTTCCTTAGATATTGTTTTATTAATTCTGCAATTTTGGTCGAAAACTGTTTGTCAATGGTTGTGAATTTAATGTACGTAGACGGAAAAACCACTGAAACCCATAAAGGTACGTGTTAATTTTAGGAAAAATATGTTTTTATTAATGTCTCGCGAACAAGGTATCCTCGAGACTTCAAATTTGAAGAACACGACTTTATAGATACTGATAACTATATTCTGATTTTTTAATCAATATATGTTTTTTAATTCGCTGACCAGATAAATTTACTTAATCGTGACATTAAATCGGAAAACGATTGGAAGATATGCACGTCAGTCACAAATGAAAAATACATTACGAGCTTCAGAAATGGACGAGCAACGAGAAAGCAAGACAGGAAACAGTTGGAGTACGTACGACGACGTACAAAGTTTCTTAAAATAACAGCAATAACTGGCGAATTAATTAACAAAGTTTTTGAAAATATTGCACATAACTATAAAAAACATATGTGGTTAAGGGAACGTGCTATATTAGCAGCAAAAACACCAATGTCAAGTATATAAATTTCACGATTCAAAAGAGAATACCATGAGAAGCTGAAATGTAAATTTAGATTGCTGCTTTTATTAATCAAGAACAAGTTGTTAATTATGTAACTAAATTCTTGAATTCTCTTAATTTGTCAGGATACCGCCGCACGTTGTAACATTAAAAATGAGAGTACCTCATTCTTTTATCGAATCGTTGAAACATCAATCCACCACGACTTTGCAACGGTACTGTGGTTTTCGGGAAAAATGTGACGAACAATCCGAATGAGACTACAATTAAAAATGGATAATTTAAAGGAGAAGACGTGCTGTTGCCACATATCCTAATGATATCAAAATATATGCCATTCGATTTCAAACGTTGGCAGTTTCCAGTGCGACTCGCATTTGCAATGTCCATCAACGAAGTACTGGGACAATCTCTCAAAATGTGTATAGTAGAGATTATATTTGGAAAGTTCGTGCTTCACACATGAGGAGAAAAACAAAAGTTATTAATTATCCAACTGAATTCCTGAATTCGTTTCATTTACCAGGCATAGCGCCGCGCGTTGTAACATTGAAAACGGGAGTGCCTATCATACTTTTACGAAACATCAATCCACCATGACTTTGCAACGGTACTGGGAAAAATATGATGAACAATATCAGCGAAACTACAATTTAAAATAGAAAATTTGAAGGAAAAGACGATGTACTGTTGTCACGTATGCCAATGATACCAAAATATATGCCATTCGATTTCAAACGTTTACAGTCTCCGGTGAGACTCGCATTTGCAATGCCCATCAACGAAGCACGGGGAAAATTGCTAAAAATGTGTATAGTATAGATTATATTTGGAAAGTCTATACTCCGCATATGGACAAAAAAAAAATATTGTGTCAAATAAATTTTGACACCAAAACGGCGTTGCAACGCAAGCCGGGTACCGCTATATATATATATATATATATATATATATATATATATATATATATAACTACGGGCAGTGTAAGAGCGTGTATTTTCACGACTGATGTTCAAATGTACTTGTATGGTAATTGAATCCTTATATCATCTACTTATTTTAGGCAAACATTTCTTTCGCGTTAGCGATGTTTAATGTATAAGGCATAAGTTTTTGGACCATTCAACAGTAATCCAGTGATTTCTTATATTAAGTTTAGTGAGAATTTACTAAATTTAAAAGATTTTACCCAGTCACCTAATCATTAATAAATAGATATTAGAGTCCTTAAATATTGTAGCATGGCAAATCCATATTTCCTTCAAAATGCAAATCCATATTTGGGTTCAAATTGTACGTTTACTTTCGACTTTACGCTATGTACCGCCTTTCACCGTCAAGAGCTGCGTGCAATTTTCCAAGAGTTCCAACTCTGTTCTGGTTGACATCAGCACTATTTCGTTTTTTTATCATATACTCTTGATTGCACCTACGACGCATCGAAGGAAAAATCGCAGGATCCTATTTTAAAAGCCGATGATAACCTTTACATTACTTTAACACTTGATTGGGCTCTGATTTATTTGGTTAAGGAATGCATTTTATTTATGTTAAGTATCATTCACGTTACATATTCATGTTATATCGTCAAATGAGATTTTAAAAAAATGCATGGCTACGTAAAAACTATTTCAAGGAAAAGAAAACTTTTTCATTCAGAAAAATGTCGAATTTAGACTTTTAAGTTTGGTGTAAGTAAAGAAGCCTTACCCGTATTATACGATGATCACGCATAAGTTTTCGTATGCAGTTAAATACGAATGCGAAACACATTCCGAACATTATGAGAGAAAATATCACTAGGATTATGATAACCCTCGAGGAATCAAACTGATCCGCAGTGGTCTGAAACAAATAATAAGAACATTTGCTTTCTTAATACTATTTCAATTATTTCAGCTGCAAAAAATACACTACTAATCACATTCCTCGTTTTAAGTTTCTTTTTATATTATATATACTGTCTACGTGCTTCATTAGAGTAATTACAGCCTTCTTAAGCCTGAACCCGCGAACCGGGGTCGTTTTCGACAGGCCCAAAATTTCTTCTCGAGATTTCTTGAAGAAGGCGACGCCAGCGCCCCTCGAGTGGTACTAAAAAAAGTATAACTCGGAACGTTTGTGAGTGTGCTAGATTAGCTGTAGTAGTTAAGGACATTCTCAACTGACAATCGACGACAAAAGTTTGACCCATGCTCGGCGCGGAACAACTGTCGCATCGTATAGCGCCCCCCCCCCCCTTCTCACTCCCCTAATCCGAAACTTTTAGCACAGACTTTACGCACCTACACAAATAAGGCTGCGGCGGGCGGTATACGTATACACCAATATAAACATCATTAGAGCGATGCAGAGATTCGGCAACGGTGATGATTTCTCAATTGTTTAGTAGATAGGCTGTCATGTCAAATGAGACGAACATAAAATCAAGCATGTCTGAGCAATTTCGTAAACCAAATGGTAGATTTGAAAGAATAAAAAAAGTAACCAAAGAAATAAAATGTGTTGCAGCTATGATAAATGCGAAAAAAAAGTGTGTGAAAGACAATGCACCCAAAAAAAGTATGTGTACCGGGCAACATGTCGTCGATTTATCCGAGTTGGCAAAAAATCTCAAATGCAGTAATTATAAGTGTAAATGCGCCGTCGATTTGGAAAACATAGTATCTGAAAAACATTTGGGCCTTCATTCCATTTTATCAATTATCTGCATGGGATGTAATATGACAAATGCAGTGCATATCGGGAAAATAAATACCTCTGATGACGGTCAGCATTACGCGGAAAGCAACGTAACGGCAATATTGGGTTAGTTTTACGACAAAATATCATGTTATACAAAAAATAATAGTGTGGACGTGCATAGTTATATGTATGTATGTGCTGCAGTCTCTGTACATAGTGGCGTTGGCCACACTGCTCTTAACAAATTGTTGGCCTGCATGGACATTCCATCTATTTCCAGTGTCGCGTACAAGCGATACGAAAAAATTGTGGGTTTGGCTGTCGAGGAAGCTGCAAAAGATAGCTGCAAACGAGCGGCCGAAAAAGAGGAAAGGCAACTAGTGCCTCAGAATGTTGAAAAGATATGCCAGGAATTGTAAATACTCTTATTTCACTCCGTACGAAAATTAAATTATGTATAATAGTCGACGAATATGAGGTAGATAATTAGATGAAAATAATTCTATAAATAATCAATTGTATATAACTTTTTATACATAGCTAATAATAGGCCTGAGAGTGTCACACAAGACATTTTTCTCCATCTCAACTTCCTTCGTTCCTGTCAGAATGCAATAGTCCCATCACCCTCACGACAGACCAATGAAAATTCTTTAAATCCAATGTTTTATGCTGCATTAGGGACTATTGTCAACATCATAATATAATATGATATGGGTTGAACTAAACGCGGCAACGGGAGGAGTTATGATAGCTTGAACGGATATGCGACTATCATTGGATTCCTGTCGAAGAAGATTTTGGACTTCACTACGTGTAATCGCAAATGCTCCAAATACGACAAGGGTCACAGTAAGGATGAACATGACTGTCGTCTTCACTTCCAGGGTAGTGCAAAAGCCATGGAAGCTCATGATGGAGTGAAGTTAATTAAAAAAGCGAAATTCTAAAAGAAATAGTATTGAACGTTCGTGATGTAATCGCTGACGAAGACAGCTCGATGATATGCAGCAGTGCGCAAAGAGAGCGATGAATATATTCATAAGCTAGCGGATAAAAATCATCTCGTGAAATATTTTACAAGTGAATGGTATGCACTAGCCAAAAAGTATAATGAATTAAATAAAAAAGGTGCCATAAGACATTTGAAAAAATATTTCACGTATGCGGTTGCGCAAAACAAAGGTCAGAAGACGAAGCTGGCAGACGTATTACGCAATCTGCCAGATCATCTATATAGGCGACATGAAAATTGTAAGGAGTGGTGTCATCCGCAAGACTCATCAAAACAAACGATCAAATTCACCGATGAAGTTCTCTATCGCGAAATGATCAACGTTTTCTCAAAATATGCGAGCAATTCGGAGAAATTTGCAATGGCGGCGTCTAGTCAAACCAACGAAAGCGTCAACAACATTGTCGCTCACAAAGCACCAAAAAATGTTTGCCTAAGCAAATCTGCTTCGTGCGATTTTCGCGTGGCCAGTGCAGTATGTTCAAAAAATGACGGCGAGCAAAGTTTAAACATCGTTAGATAAACGTTGAATATACTACATGGTCGTTATACTACTAACTATGCGATCGGAACCAATAGGAAACGAAATAAAAGGGCATGCCTCGAATCAACAAAACTGAAAAAAGTTGCGAAGGCTCCAATTGAAAGTCAAGAGGGAAGCATTGCGAAAAGAAAATTGAGAATAAGGAAGGAATTTTCTATCTTACAAACTGTGGGATCAATGAATTGCGTGTAAAAAGTAAACCCACAGATGTTGTTACACAGGATGATTGCAGTCTAGTATATTTCAATTTGGAAACATCGGGTCTTATTGTTAGTGCAACAGCAGATATTCTGCAAATCGCTGCAATATAAAAAAAAACTGCTTTCAATGTATATATCGATGCTTCGCAAAAAATACCTGCTATCGTCAGTCGAATAACTGTATTTAGAAGATTGAAAAGTCAACCGTATTTACACGATAAACAGGATACGTGTTCTGAGGAAGAAGCATTATTGGCATTTCATCAATTTTTATCACATTTAGGTCCACGCTGTCTTTTAGTGGCACATAATGCTTCTTTGATACGTCATAAATTCTAAGGCTTATTTCAAAACACAGCATGGTCGATGAATATCGTCTCATAGCTGGTTTTGCTAATACCTTGATTGTCTTAAAAAAACTTTTATTTGACCGAAAAGGATCAGGTTTATTTAAACTAGAAAAATTGTATGACGATTTCATTCAAAAGGACATCGACGGTGACTCGTCGTTTCATGATGAACAATTCGACGCTGCAGTACTGCAAAAGCTTGCTGTGCATTTTACACTTGAAGGAATACGTTTTTCAACTTTGAAAACGTTTGAAAATAGTGTTATAGAATTAAACGATAGCTTTAAAATTAATGAAAACTTGCAAAGACTGCAGGATTTCAAAAACATCGTTTTCAGAAATATTTTGAGAGAAATGGCCAAAACTGAAATTACAAGCGATTCCGTCATAAATGTTTTTAAAAATGAAGGTGAAAAGAAAGTCGCACTACTTTCCGACAACGTAGATGGGAAATGACGAGTCAGCAAAAACAAAAAAGTGATTCAAAAAATCATCGCATATATATCCGTCGTCATCCGACGACGACGACGACGACGACGACTCGATGAGGATGACGGTGATGCTGCGCAAGGGTCTGTCGGGGTCAGTCTTATCGGACTGACTATCTGGCTCAGGTAAGTGTTTGCACGGTGTTTAAGTAATTTAATTCTTATACTTATATCTCCTTTTTGTTGCAGTGTGAGACGGCTGCCTTTGCGCGAGTCGGCTGCAGGGGAGGCTGCGATATTGTGGCGCTTGGCGTCACAATATATATATATATATATATATATATATATATATATATATATTCTAATCATTGTTTAAATAATAAACTGCTAGTAACCAAACTTTTAAAGCGACAAATTTTCTACAACTTTTACTTTGAACTTATTTTTCTAAAATTAATATTTTTGAAGTTATAACGCGTTAAATGTTCGCGTTCGCGTCCGCATCCAACGCAACTACCGGGTGCATGATTAATAAAAACAAAGTATGCATATAGTAATAATGAAAATTCAATAAATATGTAAAAAATATGCATGCTAGTGGCATAATCAGCAATAAATAATTTGCCTTCTTATCTACGTAAAATAGCGACTACCCGTTGAAATATTTTTTTAATTTATATTTTATTTTATACAATTAAATAGTACTTTACCTTGAATTGCCCCACGATTATTATCAAATAATTAATAATATACCGATGGTATAATGAGACGAACAAATAAGAAAACGGGAAATTGATTGAAAAATAGAAAATTTATTTTCCAATACATAGAACAGAAAGTGAATCACGCATATGCTTGCACTCTCGTGCGTTTCGCGGGCGGTGAAGATTCAAATACATCCTCTTCCTCTTCATCATCATTTTTGGTGGCATATAAAGACTGTAACGCCTCCATTAATTTTTCGTCGAGGTGATCAACGGGGTTTTCCTCTTCATCGACGTTGTACAATTCATTGTGGTTGATTATTATTTTGGGCTGATTAGAGTACGTTTCATCTGTGCAGCTGTCACAGATTACCGTGCATTTCAACCCTGCTTTTCGGCACCCACGTGATCTGCTACAGCCGGTTCTGCATTTGCATGAGATATATTCCAGAAGACTGGCTGGTGCATTTGACATTGTCGACGCGATTGCTTGAAGACTCTTTTCTATTTTTCAATAAATGTCCCGTTTTCTTATTTATTTGTCTCATTATGCCATCGGTATATTGTTAATTATATGATAATAATCAAGGGGGATTCGAGGTAAAGTACTATTTAATTGTATAAAATAAAATACAAATTAAAAAAATATTTCAACGGGTGGTCGCTGCTTTGTGCAAGTAAGAAGGCAAATTATTTATTGCGGATTATGTTACTAGCATGCATATTTGTTATATATTTATTGAAATTTCATTATTCCCCTATGCATATTTTGTTTTTATTAACCATCCACCCCATAGTTGCGTTAAATGCGGACTCGAACGCGAACATTTAACGCGTTATAACTTCAAAAATATTAATTTTCGAAAAATAAGTTCAAAGTAAAAGGTGTAGAAAATTTGTCGCTTTAAAAGTTTGGTTACTAACAGTTTATTGTTTAAACAATTATTAGAAGAGATATGAGTCAATAAAAAAAAGTCAGAAAACAAAAAGTAATAGTCATATAAGTCGTAAACGGTAAGTTATTCAAAAAATTATTTAACGGAAAAGATAGGAAATTTCATTATCTATAATAATTTTCCCATTCGTAATTTGGTAGTATTTTGTTTATTTATATTAAGTAGGTCATACTGAACGTATTTAAATAATAAAACAACTGGTGGCTCGAAATACAGGAAAAAATCCTCTATTGCCTGTACTACAAGTTACCTGTTTCTCTTACTTTGTACAGGGTGGAAAGAAAATAGTGGTCGCCGCTTCGCCACGTGATTCTCCAGCTCGAGATCGATGGAGATCTATCAAAACTTGTATCCGCAAAATTGACCTTGACACTGAAATTCAAGGTCAAATTTTTTTATTGACTTAAAAAATTCCACTAATTGAGAAGAACAAAAGTCAGAAAGGAACCATGGGTCGCAAGTGAGCCCATCACCCAGAAAAAGAATAATGCACTATTAAAAATCCGTAAATATGAGTTTTCCTGATTGTGATGTTGAATTTCTTCTCAAGTTGAGGGCCTGGGCTCAATCTCCGTGTTACTGATTACGCTAATGGCGACGGCGTTGACGCGGAATCCAAAGAATTGTGCTATTTGTCCCGATGGCCCTTAGCATGCGCGCTTGCTCTGTCTCTTCCACACGGCAACCTCCATTGCGTAAACACGCTCGCAGCCTTGCCTCCAGATTCTCCATAACACGGGTGAGCAGGTCTCGATTTCTCACCAGTCTCGTCACTCCTTCATTTATCCTGCGTCTCAGATCGGCCACGGTTCTGATTACTTTACCCGATCGATAAATAATGGCATTGAGAGCCCCCCAAAAGAAAAAATCCAAAAGGTTCACATCTGGTGAGCGTGATGGCCATGTGTGTGGTGCAGGACGGCATCTCATCCATCGACCACCGAACATGTTATTGAGAAAACCGCGGACCAGTAGACTGCAGTGCGGAGGTGCCTCACCATGCATGAAATAAATTCGGATCAACAAGGATTAGGAAGGATTACGCCGTCGCCACCAGCGTAATCAGTAACACGGAAATTGAGCCCACGCCCTCAACATGAGAAGAAATTCAACGCACGATTAGGAAAACTCATATTTCCGGATTTTTAATAGTGCATTATTCTTTTTCTGGGTGATGGGCTCACTTGCGACCCATGGTTCCTTTCTGACTTTTGTTCTTCTCAATTAGTAGAATTTTTTAAGTCAATAAAAAAATTTGACCTTGAATTTCAGTGTCAAGGTCAATTTTGCAGATACAAGTTTTGATAGATTTCCATCGATCTCGAGCTGGAGAATCACGTGGCGAAGCGGCGACCACTATTTTCTTTCCACCCTGTATAACGACTCTGCTCATCCCCGGCTATTGCTCTATACGTTCTCATTTATCTCGACCCGGCTTGTTACATGTGCATATTCTAATTAACGACCACGGCACGGGGTGATCAGTTCGCTCTCTGCGGTTGCGGACCACGAGGCGTTCGTGAATGCTGATCGTTCGACGGGCTCCATTGTTCGGCTCGTTCAGCTCGCGCTTAGGCGTGCTATTGTGACTATCGGTGACAAGAAATAAATGCTCTGACTACGGTAATCTGTAAGATGGAGTTCGTTTTTTTTGAAAACCCTTTCGTCGCAACCCAGATCTTCGCTCGTACAGTTTATTTCAACCAGAAAGTGCAAGCATATGCCAAGCCACATAACCAAGTTCGCGGCTTCCACCATCTTTGTAATTATTTTCACAGTAATTTTGTTCGAAGAGCGCTGATTCTTTGTACATTTGAAGAACATTTGTGTAAGCTTACGTTAAAGACTACTCCATTCTTGTCCCGGAAATATTTATGCACGGGGTAAGTTCAGAGCACGCATCGGGGTAAGATCGAAGTAGTGCGCTCTTGCTTCCCCATCAATTAATTTTTTTCTACATTTTTTGTCCTACAATCAGTACTAAACTGCGAATATTTATGTAGCAATGATTTCGTAGGGCCAACATGGTTCGAAATTATGTTCAGAAGAGAACACAAAAATACACAACCCAAACGTCGAACGAAGCTTTACAGGAGATCAGATCAGCTGAAATAAACGCATATAGAGCCAGCAAAAAATATAAAATTCCATTGAATACAATCATGGATCATTTACGAGGAAGAAGTGGAAGAAAGAGTCAAACGCGAGGGACAAATACCGCGATTCCATTAGAATATGAAAGACGTCTTGCCAAAGATCTATTGACTATGGAAAAATATGGATTTGGATTGTCCAGGAAAGAAGTGCTGTTGCTAGTGGGACAATTTGTCAATACAAACAATCTAACAACTCCATTTAAAGATGGTCTTCCAGGAGAAGATTGGTTCCTAGGTTTAAAAAAAGGCACTCTTCATCATTAAAAAAGGCACAAGGTTGCAATTCATTTACAATCCAAGATTATTTCACTTTATTAAAAAATACTTTTAATGAACTTGGATTGGAAAATATTCAAATTCAAAGGGAAGAATATTTGGGATCAGTGGTACGCTCAAGAAAATCCGGGTTTTCCTGACACCACATACAGTCAGTGACGAAATTGAGGGGACACTTTCTAGTATAAAGTACCGGAACGGTTTTTTATGTCATTTCGCCGGTAATTGACTTAGGCCAATTTAACCAGCGTCATTTTAAAGAGGAGCAATTTACCTTCATTTTGGCGGTTTAAAAAAAATTTTACGATCTTTTTTTTTTACAATTGGCACCCACTTTGAAAAAAAAAATTTTTTTGCCGTTTTCTTGTTTTTCTTTGAGTGGACACCTTTTGTAGTAAAATTTTTTTGGCATATTTCTTTAACCGTGATCGTAAAGGGAGCAATCCAAGCTTCGATTCCTTTTTTTAGAAAACATGCTACGATTTTTTTTTGAAAGATATTTCATTTTTTGAGAAAAAATAGACGGTTTGAAAATTGCTCTGCAGGACGAAAACGATGAGGTTTACAACAAAATCTCAAGATGTTAAAAAGTTGTATCACTTTTTGGTGAGTTCACGAGAATTTTTTCAGATTTTTTTTTTGAAATTTGTTTTCCACCTATTTCCCGTCAGTTCGATTGATGCGAATGCCATGAAATCAATAGAATTAAATTTTTTACTTACATATTAAACTTTGGTCTCTTCGGAGGTTTATTCGACGACACCAAAGTTTATTTGGTATGTAAAAAATGTTATTCTATTATTTTCATGGTATTTAGATCAATCGAGCTTCGACCGAAAATAGATGGAAAACAAATTTCGAAAAAAAAAATCTGAAAACATTCTCGTGAACTCATCAAGAAGTATTAGAACTTTTTACCGTCTTGAGGTTTTGTTGTAAACCTCATCGTTTTCGTCCTGCGCAGCAATTTTCAAATCGTATATTTTTTCTCTAAAAATGAAATATCTTTGGAAAAAAAATCGTACAATTTTTTCTAAAAAAAAGAAATTCAAGGTTGGACTGCTCCCTTTACAATCACGGTTAAAGAAATGTGCTAAACAAATTTTACTACGAAAGGTGTCCACTCAAAGAAAAACAAGAAAACGGCCAAAAATTTTTTTTTCAAATCTGGTTGCCAATTGTAAAAAAGGATCGTAAATTTTTTTTAAAACAGCTAAAATGAAGGTAAATTGCTTTTCTTTAAAATGACGCTGGTTAAATTGGGCTAGGCCAATTACCGGCGAAATGACATAAAAAACCGTTCCGGCACTTTATACTAGAAAGTGCCCACTCAATTTCCTCACTGACTGTATGCTGCTACTTCAAACGGTGTGATGGAGACAACCGTGTTTGAAAATTACTTCAAAAGAAGTTTTTTGAAATCAATCGGACCTGACCGCCCAGTTCCATTAATATACGATAGTGACTCCACTCATTTGAGCATTAAATTAATATAAAGAGCTACTGAATCGCATGTAACCATTTTAAAACTATCTCCACACACGAGTCATGTGTTACAACCCTTAGATATCAGCGTCTTCAAATCATTAAAAACTTCCTGGGATCAGAAGTTGGTAACATGGCAAAGGAAATATATTGGAGTGAAGTTGCCCAAAAATGAGTTTTCAAGAATGAATGGTGAAGTTTGGCAGGATTTAAAACCCGAAATAATTGTAAATGGTTTTCGAAAAGGTGGTATTTACCCATTTTCCAGGGATGTTATTCCCGATTCTATGTTTAACGCTGCTACTTTAAAACAATGGCAAGAGGCAAAATCAAAAGATCGAGAGCAACCTGGGACAAATCAGACACCTCCGGAAATTATGGACGAAGCTCTTTTGCATCCACCTTTAATTTTTTATTTCTGTCTCGAAAACACGCTTAATCTTGTTGATAGTAGTTCTACGTTGATTGAAGAAAACTCTACTGCAGTATCACCACAATTTTCAATAAGCAGTTCAGTTGAACATGGGGATAATGAAGTGACTTTTGAAAATCTTCTCCTAGAGTCAGTAAAAACAAATTCTGCACGAAATGCTCAAAAGAAAAAAAGAGTTGCGAACGGTGCCGAAATGATTATCTCAGAAGAAGTGAAGTTGACATTCATTGCAGAAAGGCAGCTTAAGGATGCACTGAAGATACAATCTCCGCTAAAAATAATTTTATGCGAGAGCTTGTAGTGTATGGGATTGAACGGTGCAGACTAACCTTTTACTCGAATATAGCTCTGACGAGAACCTTACAACAATTTTTCTCGATTGAACAAATAATTTTCGTATCGTAAAATTATATAAATATTTAGTGGAATTATTAAAATCGTTAATATACCACTTTTAACAAAATATTATATGAATAAAAATGTAAAAAACAACAACAAATTTACGCTTCAGAGATAGTGACAAATATGGCAACGTTGTTACTCGTACAAGTTGATAGCCTTGCGTATTCCTCGCAGTGAAATCACTTGGCACGCCAAAAATACGAAGACAAGAATTCCAGTGCGTGAGGTAGTAAAACTTTTAAAATAAACCATACCGAAGACGGATAAAAAAACCTTTCGTTGGAAAGGAAAAATTGTGTCTGAAAAAATATATAAGCAACGAGTAGCCTAGCAGAAAAGTGCGTTAAAAAGTAAAGAAACCGAACTAACCTCTAAACGAAATTCAGAGAACGAAATATTGAAAATCGATGAAATGAGTGAAATTGAAGAGACTTTTTCTGTAGATGGACGACGTATTGTTGAAATAAAAATGCTTGGTGCACAATTATCGTGTAACTCGTGCAGAGAAGCTTTATCACTGGAATATATAGAAAGCGAAAGACGCACAGGCATAGCTTCTCAATTTTCGATACGATGTTATAAATGTTTGCTACTCAACGAAGTACATACAAATAAGTATGAATCTGTTAGTGACAAACGGACTCGGAGCTATGATATACACTACAAAGCTGCATTGGGTAAGAAAAATGTTATTTATGTTATATATCCGTAGATTACAAATAACTATATAGAATTACGCATTTTGCAGATGCTATACACAGCGGATTGGGATGGACGCATCTGTCAAAATTATTTGCCTGTATGAACATTCCGTGTTTTGATTTCAAAATATTCAAACGGCATGAAAAATAAGTTGGACTTGTAGCAGTGCAAATTGCCAAAGATAGTTGCAGAGACGCAGTAGGAGTTAGAACGAAAACTAACGATTGATAATGCAGAAGCTTTAGCGGAGATGTTGTAACTTTAACTCTTCTTTTTTTGTGTTATCCTATCTATGTGAATAATGAAAAAAATTGAAAGTTTTCTTTGGAATAGTTTATTGAATTTTGATTTGAAAAAATCTATAAATTATTTGACAAAAAAACTTTCAGTTTTTACAACGTAATTCTGAAAGCTCCTAAGCTATGAATTTGGGAAGATATGACAAATCAGTATATTTATTAAAAAAATCCATAAATGTCATTACTAAGGAAAATCATAAAAGCCACTTTCGTACTTGTCGTATACATTATAATAACAAAATAATTATAGCAGTATTTTCGTACGATTTTTCTACATTTTTAGACATGTACAATATGTAATTAAGAATTACTTTCAATATTACATTAATTTTATTTGCTTATATAATACGTATCATATTTACTTGTTTGTACAATATTTATATTATTATATTAACTGTTTTACTTTATCAGATTCCGTATAATTCCTGTTTATTTAAAAAACGTCTTACCAAATATATTTTTTTTAATAAAGGGAATTGAGAATGATTTTATTGTTTTTTTTTTTCATTTCGAACCAGTAATTTCAATTTCCAATCCCATTTATAGACCAGAAAATGTCAAACAGATTGTTTAATCTCTCAAGAAGCGTTAGATCAATTTTCAACTACACCTTTAATTACGAAAAGCCCAGCAGAGTTGGCTGAATGCGCAGTAACTTTTCAAGACGTCGTAAGAATTATGGTGTCGTATAATATGGGGTGGAGCCTCAATGGATTTGGAGCAATTATTGGACACATGAGCGGTCTAGTATTGGACTACTCTACCTGCAATCGCAAATGCAAAAAGTGTGGTCAGTAAAGTGCTTCTGGATATCATGAAAATTGTCGCCTGAATTTTGATGGATCTGCGAAAGCAATGGAGCCGTATGGTGCCAAAAAAATTGTTGTCGATAGCGAAATATTAAAAAATGAAAATGTACAAACTGGAATATTGATAGGAGACGATGATAGTAGTACAATCGCGGCCTGTCGATCTGCAAGTGCCCATTGTATAATAAAACAATCGGATATGAATCACACATCAGGAGGAGTTAAAAAACAACTATATAATACATAAAAGTATTTCCGGGAATTGTCAAGAGATAGAATCATTTATCTCCACCGATGTCTTATGTACGCTGTAGCTCAAAACCGAGGAAATAGCAAACAAATGGCAGATACAATCCGTAACATTTAAAGTCATGCGTTTAATGACCATAGCAGATGTGGTGCATGGTGCGGTTTTGTGAAAGATAAAGAAAATTATGATCACAAGATAGTTCCCGGAGGTTTTCATGATAAGCGCTTGTTTGAAGCATTGGAAACAATCTTTGGCCGATTGGCTGCGAATGCTTCAAAATTTTCAAGTGGAGCTTCCAGTAATAGGAATGAAAGTTTAAATGCCGCAATGGCAAGTAAAGCGCCCAAATCAAGATGTTATAGCATGTCTGCATCGGCTGATTATCGGTTTGCATGTAGTATAGGCCAAAAAAACCTTGGTGAACGATGCACGCAAGAAATTTTTAGAAAACTGAATTTGTCGCCGGGAAAGCATCACTCTGCACATGTGTCGAGAGTTGAAAAAATAGTTTGAAGAATGTTAAGGAAATTGACTGCACTCGTTTACCAGCAATGGGATTAGTAACATATTTGTGGATTAAAGAAAAAATACAAAAGGCACGCTTTCACTGCGCATAAGAGTACACTGTTAATTTGCTAGCTATCGGATCTTGCACCGGCGAAGCGGTAGGTCGACAGTAGGTCTACCATGCCGATATCGGTAAAGGAAGGAAACATTTTAGCCAACTTCTACATACAAAGAAGAAGAGCTATAACAAATACTGCTGCATACAAAAAAAGACGAATGGAATTGAGAAAACTGCCAATCAATCTACGTCATAGGAAAGAACACGTCGAGCGCGTGATGTACGAAAGTAACTGTTCCCTCTTGACTCAGCCTGCAGTCCCTGCTTCCGAAGATTATAAGTCTGATTTGGAAGGTAGTATCGAAAGAGAAATTGTATTATTAGATTTGGAGACTTCTGGTTTTGAAAGAAATTGCGATATCTTACAAATTGCTGCGAAAAGTGGAACATCAACTTTTGCGATGTACATTAATCCGACACAACAGATATTATCTAATGCTACTGTTGGAAGGATGAGTGTTTGACGCACTCGTATCTCCCGCGCCTGCTAACGCTGTTCGAGAGGAGAGCGAGTAAGTCGAGAGAATGATAAGAGGAGCGCTGGTATAGCACGGAGGAAGAAGGCGGATGTATAGCGGAGACCTCTACTTCCACCCGCATGGAAAACGTTGTACGCGAGAACAATATCTTTTAAAAGAAGAAAATAACCAAACAAATATCAACATATTAATCTTAATAAATCCTCATCGAAAGTAATAGTAAAAAATAATCGTAAGGCAATTTATTTTTCTCCTCACCTGGAAATAATCCAACAGCTACCGCAGCTAATGGCCTGACTACCTGTTACGGTGATCTAATGTACCATGGCATAAAAGTTCAGTCATTTCCCATGAAAATAGTTTTAGGCAAGTTGCACGAATGGCTATCGTCATTGGGGAAAAAATGTTGCATGGAAACACATAATTTAACTTTCGATGGGCCAAGATTATTCAAGGCGGCAGAAGATAATGTACTGACAAATGAGTTTTCTGAAATAATCTCTGAATTTGTAGACACTTTACATGTAATTAGAAAAATTACTGGTAAAAAAGGGAAAGATGCATGTACGATAACCGGTTTAGCAAATTCATTGAATATCAATTCTGTTGGCGTCCATAATGCATTGAGGATTGTGCGATTTTGTTCACAATTCTAAATAAGCTACAAATTACGAAGGATATACTGTTAGACAATGCGAAAAGTTTTGAAGAACAAGTAGGTGACTGGAAAATGGAGAAGAGAGCGAATGATAATTATGTGACTTTAGCACCATTGCGAGACACAATGGGAGGAACTGTTTTGAAAAAAATCGCAATGGCAGGTATAAAAATGGAACTCTTGAATCAAGTTCATAATGAGTCCAGTGGTCATAGAATTTACAAATTGTTTAACCGGTATGCGAATGAAAATCAAATATTGAAAAAATTGTATAAAGCATCAGTAGCGAAGGTTGTACAATAGTTTTGCAAATAAAAGGACACAACTTTTTTCACGATAAATTTTTTTTTATTTCTAATTATTTATTTGTTCATACAATTATTTTTGTTTATGATATATTACCATGTTAGGTTATGTTGCCACATCATATCTGTGTTACCGTAAAACTACTTAAACGTTAATAATTGTAGGTTTTACGATAAATGATGGAATTTTTTAATATTCTTAAATTTTTAATGACTTTTAACTCGTTGACTGCCGGACGGATTTGCCATGGTTTGTCCGAGGCGCCAACATGAACTTTTCATTATGCGATGCATATTATGATGAAATATAGTTTCCAGCAAATAATATAAGTTATAAAATCATGTTGGAAGCATTTTGTGTGGTGGGTGTCACCGGTGACCCCCACGGCACTGTATGCAATTATTACGATTGTCTTTTTTTGAAACAATCGTGCTTCGGTTGCTAAGTGATTACTCTCAGTGTTTAGTCTTATTCAATGCATTGCAGGAACAAGTAAGTGCGTTTGTTATATTTTTTCACTCTACATACGTTTTTGCATTCTAAATCTTTTATTTAATTTTTTAATTAGCCCTTAAAAATATGGCCCCAAATGAAGATTATTCATCAAATACATCATCTGAAGGTGCGGTTCTACAAAGACCTTCAAAAAGACTGCGATTGCAATCAGACAGCGAGGAAAGTTCAGCAAGTAGTTTATCGGATATGATAAGAGCTTTTACGGTATGTGGCGTCGAATTGAGCCTGACAGTGAAATTGAAGATAGCAATAACAGTGAAGATGATATACCAGAAGGGTTTGATGTGAATTGGAGTATTCCGTTAGGTGATAAAACCAACATCACATTTTCTGATTCGTCAGGTATCAACACATGTCAATCCGAAATCTTTGCTTGTACGGAACCACATGATTTTTATTCCCTCTTTGTTACTGATGATATATTCGAAATTATTGCAAAGCAAACGAACATCTTTGCTGCGCAAAGCAAATTAGAACTGCAATCGTATCGGTTAGATCAGTGGTACGAAACAAATCCTGATGAAATAAAACGTTTCTTTGGTCTAATTCTATGGATGGTGTTAGTACGATTATCGAAAATTGACTTGTATTGGAGTAGAAATGAAGAATATAACCTGACACTTCCACGCACAATTATGCCAAGAAATCGATTCGAATTGTTATTAAAAAAAAATTATCAAAAATTAAAACGTGGAGACTTTATCGCGCGAGAAAGTAAAAATGGAATAATTATCTTAAAGTGGAAAGATAAGAGGGATGTGTTGATGCTATCAACGAAACATTCAGCAGAAATGACAACTATACAGAAAAGAAACTGTTCAAAAGAAAAGCCAAAAATGGTAGTTGACTATAATTTAGGGAAATCATCGGTCGACTTATCTGATCAAATGGTTGCTTATAGCTCACCACTGTGTAAAACTATAAAGTGGCACAAGAAACTGGCAATAGAACTTTTACTAAATACTTGTGTTGTAAATTCGATAGTGTTATTCAAACAAGTATCAAGGAAAAATATTTCAATTCCTGATTTTAGGATGAAATTAGCAATGTATCTAATGAAATGCTCCGATAATGATTGTATTTCTCCAAAAATAAGCGTACAGAGCAGACCTCGTCATGAATAAAAAAAAGGCGGGATATGCACAAAATGTAAGGCAATTTTGAAAGGCGTGCTATAAGAAAAATTCAAAGCAGCTAGGAAGTACTGAAGCAAAAAATTGTACTAAAAAAGTGGTGACATATTGTTCAGATTGCGTTGATTCCCCTTTTCTTTGCCTTGACTGCTTCAATTTGACTCATCGCAAAATGAACTGACAATATGTAGATTTTTCGTGTGCTAATAAAATTATTTTGTATATTCCATATTGCATTAATTTCTTCAAACCATTATAGTAACAATGGTATTATTGAAAAATTGATCAGTATCCATATTTACTATAATTATGTACTTTTAGTATTGACCACGCCGCCGGTCACCGGTGCCCCCCACGGCGCTGTAGCAAAGTCGAGTGCCGGTCACTGGTGACCCCCACGGCAGTTAACGTGTTAATATTGATTGAGAAAAATGTATTTAAATATTATATTCAATACGGCAAAATATAATGAATACAGTACTTGAGGAGCACTTCACAATGGTTGAATTTTAAATATAGCCGCCGGTTGCCTGCGTTGCCACATTTTCATAACTTATCGCGAACACTTTGAGAAAAGAGTTTGTCTACTGACCTACAATTTATAATTTCTTGAAAGCCGTGTAGTGTGAAAGCTTTGTAGTGAAAGTTAATGAAATTTGGCAGAAAAATTCTTGGATACTCAAACGGTCTAAGAAAAAAATTACAAGTTATCTTCACCGTTTGTTCGATATTTTCCATTTGTCAGAAAATCATTTTTTATGAATCTCCATAAGAATACGTGTAATATTCAAGTAATTATAACTTTTAAATGATTTAGTTAATCAAGTTGAAGTTTACACAATAGATTTGGAGTTCTAATATCAGTAGCTAGTCAAATTTTCAGAATTCTACCACCGTTTTGAGTTTTCTCCTGTACATCCTTAAGGAAAACTCCGCAACCTCATCAAGCATACCAAGCACTTCTTCTAAAGAAAATAATGATTTATGCACAATTTGTCAGTGCGATTTTCGCTACTATATTGACAAAAAAGAATGGATTCAATGTATAAGTTGCATAAAGTGGGTTTGCTGAATCTATAATAAAGGCTCAAAGAAGAAGAAGTATGAATGCGAGCGATGCATGGATGACAATTAGAACACTGCGAATTTCAGTGTTTTTCAAGTGTTTTTCAAGTGTTTTATTGTTGATGTTATAATATTTTATTGATTATTTATTAAGTAAAGAAAACTCCTTTTATATTTAAAAGAATATAACTTTTAACTAAAAAATATATATTTTAATGCTGAAATAAGTCAACTACCCAAGTAGCACAAATGTCCAATTGATGCCGATAAGTTACCGTTTTCAGGTTATCTTTAAGACATTACCGTAAGATAACTATTCAACATCCTTCCAACGACATCCTGTTTAATGTTGCCGTTAAGCTATCGTTTTTAGGATATCTTTTGACATAAAAAAACGGATGTCTGTAAGGTATTGTGACGATGGTCAACTTTCATCCACCTTTTTTCCTCTTTCCCACGCGTCTCTCGCATTCCCTATTTACCCACGTGACTTCCTGCAGCTACACCCTCGCTATCGCAGGGGCATCTCGCCTTCGAAATACAAATAATCTCTGTTTCCCGGTAAAGACCCAAAACTACATCTTTTCCATTTTCCACGATCCCGCCATAAAACATCTATCTTTATGACCTGACCTGTCTATAGTCCGAAACAGCTGCCATTCCTAGAATCTTCCAAGACATTTCCGCCTCCAGAATGTTCTAAGTCCCAAATTCTCTACCTACCAAACCGCGACTTTCCCACGAGTCAATGTTATAAAAACCACCCTCTCCTTAGGCTAGCCAGTTAGGAGTTTTCCGATCATCCAAGCAGCAACGTTACGCTGTCCATTGTAACACTGAAAATAAAGTCTTGTGCTTCTCGATTAAGTGTCTACCGCGTTTTACTTCTCAACCACCGCTTTCCGTAGCCGAGTCGGCAGCCCCAATCACAATACATAAATTAATAAATAACTCGCGACATCAAATTGGTGCTAAGTGTGGGGTGTGCCAACTCTAAGTACCAGGAACTTTGAGACGTTCAACAACACTCAGAAGTTGCACGAGACATAAATACAACGCTGGATCATCAGGAATAATCGGTGAGTAAAAATAACTCATTTACTCAGTACCGCGACCCATTACCGCCATTCGGAACCGATTCCGAAAGTGACTCAACAATTACTCTATCGCGAATTTCGGTGAAAGAAATAACAACAAAATGGACCTACAAAACGAACGCGTAAGCTTCAACCAGTGCGAAGAACGCGACAGTGAAATATCACAGCAAGATATGGAGGAAATAACGCCCAAAGAAGCAATAGACCTTATTAAAGAATTCGACGGACAAAATATTGGTGTGGAGGCGTTCATCAGTTCCATTGACGACACGAGGCCACAAGTCACGCGTCAAGATTATCTCCGTCGCCTAATTATCGCGAAAAGAATTATCGGTGACGCCGCACGCGAACTTCAAGAATACGACGTCACGGCATATGACAAATTCTACGAGGCCCTTCGGATTCTATTTGGCAATATGCAACCAGTGAGCGTATTCCACGACAAACGTTCTCGTATATTTCAAGGAAAAATCGAAACTGTGTCAAAATTCACAAACAGATTTCTAGAAATCCAAGACCAAGTGTTGGCGGTGCTCGCAACCTCCACAACTGATAATCAAAAACGCAAATTCATTATTGAGTATGAAAGAGAGCAAGGATTCGAGCAGTACTTGTTAGGACTCCGGAAAGAAATATCCACCGAAGTGCGGGCGCAGCAACCGACGAATATCCGGGAAGCAATAGCCAAAGCGCAAGCCTCAGAGCAGACATCACAGTATCATTAACTATTATCGAATTGATGACTATTTCTAGGTATCAAAGAGTTGTCCATCTGTAGTTATCTATTGTATCTAATTAAATGTTGTCCGAAGGATATCCTAAAGACTAATCCACAAGATGTCTTTTTCATGATATCTTTCTGACATCGGTAATATACTGTATTTTTGTTGTATTTTAAATGGGCGGGAAAATAGTAAAAAGGCATTCAAATGTTGTCCGAAAGATGACACACAACGGATAACTGAGATGTGGGCTCACCGGCTCGCGTAGTGACGCCACCCACATTTTATTCTGGTATCTGCGACAAATATATAGTGTTATACGTGTGATAAAATATATATTATAAAGAAAAACGCGAACGTTTTTAAAGAAGTGCACGTGAGTATAAAATGAGTATAAAATATATACTTTCATATTTGCCTCCGTGCGTAGATATGTATGTATATTTCATATACGTTTTTAAAGAAGTGCACGTGAGTATAAAATGAGTATAAAATATATACTTTCATATTTGCCTCCGTGCGTAGATATGTATGTATATTTCATATACGTTTCGTGTATTTTGAAAGCGTACGTTTGTTTTTTAGGTTATACCAAGAAGTTTTCACAGCAGAGGTAGTTTGTTCGAATGGACGTGAAATTTCAGTGAGTACATCATTCTTTTTTATTGATGGAATCCCTTTGGAGTCATCCACGAATAATATACTTTCCTAACACTTCGTAGATCATTCGAGAGGTCGTTCGGAGACACCACTTTTTTATTCAGGAAACTGAGAAGTTGGAGTAAGTACATTTTTTCTGCTTTTATTTTAATTCGTCCCAATATATAGAAACAGGTCGAAACCTATCTCAATATATTATGAGTCGCCGGCCGAAACCTTTTTGAGAACTGGCAGAAAGGCAGCAAAGGCGACGAGTAACTGCTGCATTGAATGCTGACATCAATTTGATGTATCGTGTAAATGAAAATCCAAATTCTACGGTGACTAATCGTACGAAACCTTTTCGATCATCATTAAACGATTGTACTCCTCCGATTGACGTTCCCTATGAGATCGATCATTTCTTTGATAATTTAGAGCGCTTCGGTGATGTTGAAAATGTCAGTCAGTCGGTCGAGCAAAGGGATCAGCCAACATCCTCCATCTATTCAGCCATTGTCAATAGTAGAACGATTCAGGCCGAACAGATTGATCCCACACTTTACTTTCAAAATTTTCTTGCTCAGTGGGTAATCCGGTATAAAATACCTCAGTACGCAGACAATAAACTGTTGATAGGGTTGAAGAAATTCGGCCACCCGAACTTACGTTCCGATGCCAAAACTTTGTGTAATTCCACAAGGAAAATTAAACAGCATGCTCTGGCTGGAGGTTTTTACGTGCATTACGGGTTAGAGAGACTGAAGGAACGACTGCCAGACAGTCATAATGCATTTTCACAGAATAGTAATCAACAACAAGTTCTTGTGATTCTTTATATTGATATTAATATTGATGGATTACCATTATCAAAAAGTTCGAAGAGTGAATTGGGGCCCATACTAGGTAAAGTTGTCGGACGTAAATTCAGTCAACCCTTTGTTATTAGATTGTTTCATGGACGTACAAAGCCGTCCTCCGTTCATGAATATCTTGAAGCATTCGTGAAAGAATATGTGCTCCTGACTCAAGAGGGATTCGTTTACAATCAACGGTATTTCGTTAAACTGAATGCAGTGATTGCTGATATACCTGCAAGAAATTTTATTACATGCTTTCCGGCTCATAACAGCCGATGTGGGAAATGTACTTAAACTGGCAAGACAATAAACCGCCGAAGAATATTTCAAATTGTCAATATGATTTTAAGAACTCATGCTACTTTTAGAGAAGGATTGCCGATAACATACCAAAATCGTATGTCTCCGTTCGAAGTTCTCGATTTTGATATGATAAAACAATTCCCTCTTGATTATATGCACTTGTTGTGTTTAGGTACCACAAAAAAACTTCTTTTACTCTGGATCAGGTCTATGGGAATTTTCTGCGTTAAATAATTATTTGTTACGTACGGGTTTCCGTCGTAATATATTTTTATTAGTTTATATTTATTTATAGTCGAGCGTCAGGTACTCGACTTGTGGGTTCTTGTCAGTGTTAAAGCGGTGTTACGCACCTCACCTGGTTTTGTTGTTGGTGTATGAGTGTGTGTGTCTCGCCCTGTCGTCGTCGGCAGATTCCTACGAAGGTCGGTGATGGCGGCGGCCTTGGGTGTAAAGATAACACACACGATTGCACTCACAATCTTTTATTTAGAATTTTCACAGGTTTGATCGTGTGGTTTACACTGGCGCGCGTGTGTGCGGCTCTACCACTACGATCTCGGGTTTTGGCTGAGTCGGCAAAAGGGGCGAGCGTTCGCAATGTGATCGCCTCGCTAGATTCTAACACTATCAGTTTTAAAGAAGAGTAATAATTGGTTCGTGAATTTATGACTCGCAATATTTTGACGCGTAATGCCGCTCGGGTAATTAACGCGGTACAATAATATTACGAGGGGCGCGAAGTGCCGTCCTGGTTGACTTGCACGCAAAGAGTGCTAAATGGTTAGTTCGGTCTTCCGCACTCGATGTTACACTCGCGAGACTCTTGGTACGCGAGATGTACTTGCCCTCAGGTATGAGTACGCCGATCGTTGGATACGTCTATTAAGACGGAGGTACCAATTTAGACTGATTAGTTCGTCGATCAGAATGCTCATTACCGTGGGGCGAGGGTGCTGGAAGAGTCTCGCGGGGGCAACAGGAAGTGTCGGATTTCCTATTGAGCGTTCGATTGGTTGTTGCGAGCATTCTCAGAAATGTGTAAGTTGCTGATTTAGCAGCGCGTGGAGTCGCGTTGGAAATTTCCATCGCGGGTCGG
This sequence comes from Netelia fuscicornis, assembly GCA_946811545.1. Taxonomy (NCBI): domain Eukaryota; kingdom Metazoa; phylum Arthropoda; class Insecta; order Hymenoptera; family Ichneumonidae; genus Netelia; species Netelia fuscicornis. The sequence goes on from OX328013.1 coordinate 21,116,242, forward strand.
TGCATTTTAGCTAAAGTGATGACAAAGCCGCGCGTGCATCGATGGATCGTTCGGCCAGGTTGTTGCTAGGCTGATCGGTCCGTAACATATTGTAAAAGTCTATCTTTATGTGTTCAAATAGAATTTTCACGAGTTCCACGTTCTTTGGAAGACGTGGCTTATTGGAAAGCGACAGAATTCCGGCTGTTCCCTTTGTATCTAGGCCCTACAGTCATTTAACATTTTTTAAGTATACCTGAAATCATCAATTTCAATGCCCTGACTTGTGCGGTTCGAATCCTTTGGGACCCAACAGAATGTGTACGGAATAACGAGTACACACAAGATCTGATGCATTATTTCGTCACAAACATAGAACTATTGTACGGTGAAAAGACATTAACTTACAATATTCATAATTTGGTTCATATTGCCCAAGATGTTTTGAACCACGGACCACTCGATTCATTTAGTTGTTTTCCATTTGAAATTTTTTTACAAAAAATAAAATCACTGATAAAAAGTGGAGCCAAGCCTTTGCCAGAGATAATGAAAAGAATATGTGAAAGATCAGCTTAACTCGTACCTTCACTCGACTCAATCAAAACGCACTTTTGCTTAAAAAAAAAGAAAGAAGCCGCTAGACAATAAATTTTCCAAGGAATATACTGATCCTCACGCGGAAATACAGTTTCCCGAGTTCCTTCTCACCGACAAAAGTCCCAACAATTGTTGTTATTTGACAAATAAGAGCGTCGTTCTTATAGAATACATCTGTTATCACAAGGGAATCCTTGTCATTGTTGCTCGTAAATTCATTGAGACTGATCCTATTCCAAATTATCCATGTGATTCTCGAAACTGGGGCATGTTTCGCACGCGAGAACTTTCCGAATCACAAACTTGGAGTGTAAATGAGATTTATAGAAAAGGCATTGTCATTCCACATGACGTTCATTCCATGTATATATTTCCTTTGATCCATAGCATCTATTCACTAATATTCTAGTCATGTTCCACGCTTCCTGTTACCGCCGCTGCGAATGATTCTTATGGATGGGTTCTTAGAATAACTTCATAATTTAATGAACATTAATAATGTTTGTGCATTTCCAGATTTATCATCATGTAACATTCTAGGTCGATTAATCAGCGGAATCGTTATAAACGAGCCTCTCTACGCCCCCTTTTCACTAATTGCCGACATCGTATATTTGACAATACATGCCTTCATATTTCACTGGTTTTCCCACAGGTTTAAAATAGATATCTGGAGATAATATTGCTATATGCCACGTGATTTGCATTTGGTTTTGTTATATTGGGTTTTTTTTATTGAGCTTTGGTCATTTTGATATGATTGCGTTTTTTCTTCTCTGTCGCGTGCAATTTTTGTTTTCTTTCAGCATTGTTTCAGTTAAATAGTAATACTTTCAGTATGGAATACGTTTAAGATATAATTTGTTTCTGTATTATGATCAGAACATGGCAGCCAAGTGGGGTCAGGCAAAGACCAATTTAAAGTGACGAAATATACAGAGAGCATCACAAGAAATATGTAAGTGTATACAGGGAATTTACATTGTATCTTAATTACCGAATTACCGAATAATATTTAAAAGTATTATTTACATTTTGCAGCGGCTCCAAAAATAATGTCTTTACCACCATGCATTTTTAGAGGTGATGTATATTGATTATCAGAACTATATATATATTGTTTATTAAATGCGAATGTGCAATTGTCGATTGCTGTTTTATGTATTGAAAAACTATCCCTAAATGTGTATTTCTTTCTTATGTTTGAAGTTGAGGTTGTCAATCCACAATTGCAAATTCAGTGAAATTTTTAGGCGCCAGAGTAGCCTGATGCAGAATAAATATTTGTTGCAGGCAGCGAGAATATTATCTCATTAATCGGGCAACCGGGCGTCCGCGGTCTCAATGTAAACGCGCTCCAAGAACTGAATAATGCAGCGGCAAACCACCTCACACACGATTCAAATTCTCCTATCATCTTCCATCAGGACGTGGAGACTGAACAGTAAGGTAAAATTGGTATTCACACTCACACGCACACACGCACGCACACCCACACACTCGCAGGCACGCACACGCACACACACATTATCGATAGAAGAAACTTAATCGTTACTTCTCGACTAATTAATTTAGAGATGATAACGAGTTAAAGATTTTTTTGATTAAACGGCGATCAATCTGCGAAAAATCATCGTACAAATTAAAATGTCGTTCTTATTTAGTATCCTTTAATTTGTGTGGCCAGTGTACATATGTGAGGAATTGTAATAAAAGAGAAAAAGATATAACAGAAACACTTTTATTTTGCAGATGAATTTGTCATGGAGGAGTATATCGAAGAACATGCAGGCGAAGATAACGTGTCGGAGCAAGGCGAGGAAACCGATGACGACCGTCCCCACAAAAATGCGCACGACCCAACATTATGTTGTGGTGAGAATAAGAAAGGTTTAGTGTTTTTTTTTGTTATTATATCCTCTGCTCATACATTTCTCCGTAATTTTTTAGCCCAATGCCGCGAAGAACGGCAAGTGTTTGAGGCGTTAATGTTACGAAAAATGAACCGCTTGCTCGAACTGAAACAAGGTGATCACCCAGGTCGAAGGGACGAAGGAATCTCCCTTCTGTCGCCGATGCCATTCACAGACACTACGGCCTTAGCAACATTTGATAGCGCTCTCCAAGAGAACGAGAAGATGCGCAAACAATTTGTAAGTATGCAAATATTTAGAAACTATGCCTTAGTGACTGTTTGCTAATGAAATTATAAAATTGTATGTTCCAGCGACAAAAGATCTAACAAATTGGCGGAAGAAATATGCAGAAAGCGGTGAGGTACTCCTTAGAGACCATTATCACCGACGAATTGGCGCAACAGGTCGTATCGGTGCTTGCGAGCGATGAAAAGCCAAAAATTTCAAAATTCGATTTCCCTCGAATCATAATTGGTGCGTATATAATAGGCGTATAGATAAATATTTTATTCTTTCAATATTTAGTAAAATGATACGCGATAAATACGTCATTACAGGTTTAATGAAATCTTCTAATATTATTTATTCTTTTTCCTTTTCAGAGGTCATACGAAGCTCATTTCGCGATACGATAATTAAAGACATAGAAAATCGTATCGCGGACTGGCTTCGCCGTGGGGGCGACCGGCTGAATGCTGCGAAAGTAGCAGTCGAAAAGAGGAGTTCTCGTACCACTTCAACACCATAAAATATGTTCCAGCTTCTTTAAATTAAATTTAACGTTTACTGATGTAGAAATTGTTTATTTACAATCCCCTTAAAACCCGGCATAGCATTCTCTTATCTATCTCTTTATCAAAATCAATTTATTAATAGTCTACAATATATAGTATTCCCCAAGGTTACCTTGTCTTCATTGTTACATAGTGAACATTATTAATAAAAGTTTCTATTTGAACACGTATTTATGTGTCTATAAATGCGCATTTAAATAGAAACTTTTATTAATTATATTTACCATATCTAACAACGAAAAAAGGTAACCTTGAGGAATATTATATATTCTAGACCTAGACTATTAATAAGTTGATTTTGATAAAGAAATGGATAAATATATATACATTGACAAGAAAAAGTTATCCATTCGATAGCGCTTTTTGATACCGTTTAGACATCATTTTGTCATCTTTATGACTGCCTTGTGGATAACTCTTAGATATCTATGAGATCTTGGCATTTTCATGCCTTTAAAAAGATATCTTTTAGACATATCGATTTGACAACGTAACGCTAACGTACCGACGACCGATAAAAGATAACCTCTTGTTAACAATTTGTCTGTTGAAACGCGATGGGCCCGAAAATGATTCTGATTGCCTTTGCACACCGCTCTCAACACAGTTGAATAACGGCAAGGGTTTTACGCCTTGGACCGTTTGTTTCTTTTAGGGTAGTTGGTTAATTAATGAGCAAGTTATTGAGACACTTGAAACACAAAATTAAACTTTATTGGTTATATATGAAAAGAACGATAGAACGGGCTCAGCGGTTGCTTACAGACTAAACTTTGGCGCATCACCGGCCGGCTTAGAACTAATGGCCGATGGGGGGGGGGGGGCGTGACCACAGGGCCGTACATATATTTGGCGGCGAGGCCCCAACATTGTCAACCATTAAAAGTTGCCGAATAGATAACTAATTTGACGTGAATAAGTTATCCGCCATCCGGTCATTAGTCATACTATTTGTAATCCAAACGGATGTCTTTTTGGATAACTAAAAAGTTATCCGTATCCATTTCGGGACATCTTTCAGATACCTTCCGGATAACATTGTGCTACCTGGCAATTAGATGGATTTAAAATATAACTTTACAAAACGTAGTTCGAACTTACCCCAGTCCACTTTACGTATCAATTTCCCGTACTGAATGTCCGTTATGATCTTGCGCAGTTAAGATTTTTATTAGGGCTGTTAACGATAGTTACTTCTCAACATTAGTAACGAATTCAAAATCTGACAACGTTTTGTATCTTCTATTACTAAATGTTTATTTTGTTTTATTCAAACAATACCATTTTTTAATCACAGTTCAATAATGATACTGGTTATGGAAAAATGCCCCAAAAAAGCTATAATCTTAGTCTCATTTTATCTTCACCCTCAACTTTTTTTTAGTTGAGGTAGTTTTTCCGGAATAATGATATTGAATAATAGATCAATTGTGTTGCAGGAATAATCACTATGAAGATATAACATACTGAAATAAATCTTGACCCACAGAAAAATGTGATCATGGACAGAGCAAATAAAAAAACTAAGTTTTGCAGAAATCTTTAAAAAAAATTAAATCAATCTTTATCATTGATTAATACTCGTGATACAATTGGTTCAGAAGAAACATTGATGATTTAAATATAGATACCGAATTTCAAACTGACGTTTCGAATAGAAATAGTTGTATTGATGCCATTGGTGATATATCTTCGTCACGTACTTCGTCACTGGGTGACGAAGTATATATTGAAAGTAGCAGGTTGATTATAAATTATCTCGATGAAAATGAAGCAAGCCAACTAGATTTCCGCTCAAAATTGCAAAAATGGGCTATTAATGCCAATGTACCTATGTCAACTCTTAGTAAATTATTAGGTATCTTACGAGCAGAACCTGGGTACAGCTATTTGCTGAAAGATCCTACGTCACTTTTGAAAACACAAGCTACTACACTTGTGAAAAACCTCGGTTCTGGATTGTATTATTATTTTGGCATATTGGAAACATTGAACAGCCTATTTGTAAATCCGAACATAAGTGTACCAGCAAACTCGAAAATCTCTATCGCAGTTAATATTGGCGGCCTGCCATTGTTCAAAAGCACTTCCAGTTCATTTTGGCCCATATTATTTTCAGTTCTATCAGTTAAAGCCATTGAAAATACAGTTTTCATGGCAGCCTTATATTATGGTAAAGATAAAAGCCTGAAGCAAATGATTTCTTGGAGAATTTTTAAAGTGAATGTATTGAATTGTCAACGAATGGAATGTTACTGCATGCCTTTAAGCATGATTTTAAAGTGTTTATGTTAATTTGTGATACACCTGCAAAGTCACACATATTGAAAATCAAGGGGCATTCAGGATATTTTTCTTGCACCAAATGCGATCAAGAAGGCGACATGATCAATAATGCCATGTGTTTCATTGAAATTGAAAATTTTGAAAAAAGAAGACTGTTCATTCATAAATCAAGTACGGCCGGAACATCACCTTGGTACTACAATTTGTTCGAGAATTCCCAAGTTTGATATGGTTCGAAGCGTTCCTGTCGACTATTCCCATGCTGCATTACTGGTCCGTGTAAAAAAATGCTCGCTAATAAGCGTTTTGGGTGAATTTATGGCAAATCGCCATATAAACTTTGTGCACGAGATGTAAAGAAAATATCTGAAAGTCTCGAACATTTGAAAAAACATATTTCTTGTGAGTTTGCTCGAAAGACTAGATCGATCACTGAATGCGAGGAGGTTTAAAATGACAGAATTTCGACTATTTCTGCTTTATACCGATTCAGTAATTTTGAAAGGTATACTATCTCCTAAAATGTATAATAATTTCATCGTATTCAATTTGGCTACCTCAATATTAATCAGTCCATATTATTCTCGATTCGAAAATTACATTTCATATGCCGAAAATTTATTTAAACATTTTGTCTCAATTTCACAGAAATCGTATGTGCCGGATTTTATGTCACACAACATCCGCAACTTTCCACATTTAGGCGATTGCGTCCGATTATTCGGTTGGCTTGACAATTTTCGTTTTTTAAAATTTGAAACATATCTACAGAGTAAAAAAGAAATTATAAAATCTGCGCAACCACTGGAACAAGTAATTCGTCGAGTAATCGAAGAAAAAAATACAGAAACTATTAAAAAATCTGATAATACTGTACAGTATCTGATAGAACATAATAGAGGTCCTTTAATTCATAAATGTACTTCACCTCAATATCAAAAAATGAAATCTGATAAATATGTTATGAATATTTCCAAAGTGGCTGATAGATTTTAGAATTGGAAAATGGGAAAATTGTAGAAGTAAAGAATATTTGTCATTACGGAAATATTATAGTACTATTGGAATATGAGCTTAAGAGAAATAGAGATTTGTATACAAAGCCATGCCAGCCAATCAACGCTTTTCGACATAGCTTACATAAGAAAAATTAATACTCCATTACACATATCGAGTATTGATGCGATTAATAAGAAAATGGTGGTGCTTGTAGATGAAGGTCATTATATCTCCTTTCCGATGTTACACGTATAATGTGTAATTTCATTTCATGTTTACTATGTTTGATTATTTTTTTATTTTACTTTTCTTGATTTATGTTGCATATTCCTTATAAATTTTTTATCTTTGCGTGCACTTTCGACTTAATGACCGACTGATGACAGACGCGACAATTGAAAGATGGCTGGTCGTCAAATTTGACGAAAAGAACACAGTTGAAGCTGTACCCAAATGCTGGTATAATCGAGAACCGATGGAATGCTACTGGCCACCTAAAAGTTTTAGTGGAAAAGAGCAGACCGATTACATCAAACATAGCAAATGGCCAGAGTCAAACTGGCAAAGGTACCCAGCTGCAATTTTGAGATCTTATGGTAAAGCTATCTGTAATATATGAGACATCTTCTATAAATTCACCCACTTTTTATCCCCTTAGATTAGATTGAAAAGTGGTTACATTTCAATACCAATTGAAGGTAGCCCCTATATATTTTTTCTAATTTTAAAATCCACATTTTCAGAAAGTAGCTTATTTTTCAAAGGCAATTTAGAGCGAAAATTTCAAACCTAAAAAAACGAAAATTCCCTAATAAAAGTTGTAGTTTCATGAAAGTTTGCGTGGGAAATTTTCCAAATAATTTTGTTGACTTGAGAAAGTTTATTTATCATCCAAAATTTGGGAGATTTTTTTTTATTATTACAAATGGCCACTTTTAAACACCTGTAAACTTCATGCCATCATCGGATCGGTGTACTGGTACTGTAAACAAATTTCCGGAGTCGTTCAAAGGAATCTGAAGAAGTAAAAAAAGTGGCTGAATTAATAGGATATGGCTTCTATACAATGATATCTATAAGAGAATTGAGATACACATATAGTATGACGTAATGACGTAAGGACCGAATTAATGCTATGAATTAACTTATGTAACATTACACTTTAAAGAGAACTTACACTACAACTTCAGTTTGATCTACTGTATTATTAATAATGCCGTATATTTGTTGTCAATTCATTAGATAGTCTTGCTATTGCAATAAGAAAAGCTGATAAAGCAAAAAGTACGTCAGACTTGTCATCCACTTGCGACAAGTTTCCTGACAGTAATTACGCACACCCCTCAAAGAAAAGAAAACGACCGCCGTTATCTGATGTTGAATCGCTGTCAGATACTTCTAGTATATGATCAGACGTCGATGATGATGCATAGCCAGATGTTACCAAGCTTTTTTCAGAAAGAGGTCAGAGTTTATACTCCAAAGATTCCCAAGCAATATCTTCAAAACGAGAATCGAAATGCAACTCCTAAATGCGGAAAAAAACCCCAAAATGCGGGATATGCACTCTGCATAGCGACTCGCGGGAGCGACCCGCGATCACGACAATCACCGAGGAGTCTTGATTGACGAGCGGAGCTAATCGGTTGGTTTTGATTGAAGCTCATATCCCATTAACTCGCGTAACTTCGTAACTTGTTAATCTAAATCTTACAATAAACTGTTATTTCTTTTTACTTCACGGACTTGGGCTCGACGCCTTATTGGCTATTACCCCAAAATAATATTTTATCGTGCAATACTAACGTTTTGCCGATATAACAAAGCTATCAAAGATTAAACTCGGATAAACGGCATGGATTCTAAACCCTTTGCCTGGGAAGTAATGTAGTCTCGACAATTTTGCAATAACTATACTTTTTAAACTAAGAGCAGCTACCCTTTTGCCATGTGACAAAATATCGACAATTTGTAATTGTAGATGATAAAGAAAATTTCCATATTTTGTTTGAATAGTGTCGGGTTACTTGGGAACCTAGCGTAAGGAAACCCTTATCCAAAAAAGGCCCGTATACACTTTTCTTTCTTGAAGATTCCTACTCTCCGAGCCCTTGAGCAGGAATTTAATGACAGTCCAGTGTTATATATATTTTCAGAACATTTTCTAAAGTTTCACTGCTAACATCAAATTTGTTTAGCATTTACACTATTAATAACATTAATCTATTAATAATATTAATCTAAATAATAATGCAATTCCGAACCCACAAGACTGTCCGAAAAGGGTGCAAGTATTCTCGAAAGAAATCGAAGCCAGAAGAACTCGGTCATCGAATGAAATCGCTAAAGGTTCGCAGAACACTCCGTTCAACCACTGCCGAAAGAATTTAGGACTAAGAAAAGTCGGTTGCCTGATTGTGAGCAAATCAGGAGTCCGGAAAATTACCGAAAAAGGTTTCAATCACCACCAATAGTAAATAAATCTGGAGGTAATCGATTACTTGATTTAGAAAATCTGGGTACGAAAAACCAACAACTGACAGTCTAAACAACATCAGAAAAAGTTCAAGCTTCCACAAGCAAGACACCTGGTGAGACAAGACTTCAGTTGATAATAAACTCCTTTGATATATTATTATGTTATATTGCTGAAATTTGTATTTGTTTTTCAATTTTAGAATTTCAGGCTCGACTATTCAAAGAAATCGATTCTATTCAGTTGAAGTTAAATGATCTCATGGACGACGTGGCTATCCTGCTTAAAAACAGACGATTAGAAACTGAGCGACAAATAATTCCAAATGACGTTCTCGAACTCATGCATGAATTTCCTTTAGATAAAAAGTCACTATACGCCATCGAATCTTGGTTAAATTCTAAAGTGGAACACAAACAAATTTTGGTAGATAATGTTATTCATTGAACGTTATATTATATTTATTATTATTCAACGTTATTCAACAAATAATGTAGAGTTGGAGAAATTTCTAATTGACTATAATGACGAAATATATGTTAAATTGTAACTGTATTTGGCTTTAGAACTTTTCCCAAGTACAAATTACTAATGTATTTAGTGTCAAATGTTCCATTACTTATGAATTGCGATTATATTCACTATTTACATTTTTTTGGTTTTAAATAATATTTGTATTTATAACCAAAGATTTTGGTTACGCCTGCATGCAGAGCCCTTGTTTGCGCGTCACTTACAGGGTTTCAAAGGCCGGATTCATGGATTATGCAAAAATAGTTTGTAAAATCTCGCTGCATCGGTACGCAGAATTTTCACCGATTCATTAATAACGCCTCTCACTACAGCACTATCATTTCGATTAGCTTAGTCCGTAAGCGATGCACATCAATCGTAGCAGTACTGTAGTAGCTTTCTCGACAGAGTCAATGCAACATAGTGATGAGCTATCAATTATTCCGTTGTTATTCGTTGATTTACCCTCATTTAGATAATATTGTTACAATTCTGAATAATTACTATCATCGATACTAATAATATACTAATTTCAGGCCTTAGAACTTAGTCACATCGGGGGATCGACGGCTAAAGAAGTTACTCGACGCATAATGTACAGAGTCTTTACTAACGAAGTGGGCTCGCTTTATTCTTGGGAAGGAGCTAAAAAAAAGAAACCTTTTAAGAAATTAGCAATATCTTCCACGGTATTGAGTACGTTCCGATTTCTTATTTGCTGACGTGATGTTTGTTTGTCGCGAAATCCGATATTTGATAGAGATACGAAAATTAATAAATTTTTACATGCATGGTGATTTCATATGGTGTTCGACTTTGTAAAAAAACAGCAGAATCAAATGAAGCGGAGGTGATTGGTCACATCAAAGCTTGACTTGTAAGATGTAAAGATCGCCTCAAAAATACATCTATGAAAGTTAAGGATAATGAGGTTGTTGCAGTCCCAGAAAAAAAGAGCGATGAAGATAAAAGAAGCGCTGATGGCGGATCTCAAGATAGACGTGAATATTATTACAAAGATGGCGCCTATGATAAGAGTCAAGGAGAGAAAAATAAAGAGAAGTCAAGAGAATAAATAGAGCGGCAGGGTCAAACTAGAAGAAATAGAGAAGAAACACAAGTCAGAGAGGAAAATCGTGACCTAGAAAAAGGTAGAAAACTACACAACAGTGCCAAAGGAATATTTGGAGTCAGCATGCGAAGCGAAGAAAGAGGCAGCGATGTTTTTAAAAATTATAGCGATGACGAAAGAGATATAGCTAAAGATAAATATGAAGAACAGGACTAGAATTAGAGCAACAGCAAAAACAAATAGAATTGCCGGTTTTCTCGTAAGCTCTTAAAAGTCTGCCATCATTTTTATTTCAACTTAATCAGTTTATTTTCAATTTTTGTGTTGATTACTTTTCTTCGAACAGTTAAAAACCTCCAAAAAGACTGTTATACGGTTCTAAGTTTGCAACCGAATTTTTGTGTTATCGACCTGTTGTACAATACAACTCTTTTCTGCATACAACACTTATATTATTCGTTTTTTTTTTATTATTTATTTCGCGAATCAATTAGCATAATGTATAAAAAAATTGATTATGCCATCGCAACGTATTATCTTCTTTATGCAGTTAGTAATGAGTATGTATTAAAGCTGTTTAGAGGTTATCATATTGTTTTCAGAGCCACAAGACCTGGGTTTTATCTATAACAGTTGGGAAATGGGTCTTACAGATTTTATTTCCGCATAAGTTGAATATTCTATATGAAGATATATGAATATTTTGTTTTTATGAGATTTTTTTGTAAGTTCATATGATGTTACGTTTGTAATTCTATGGAGAATTATACTTATGTATGTATTGAGTTTATATAAATAAATATTCCGAAAAACCAATGAAAATTGTATTCTGTGAGCTCACTTCGACATACATAGATATATTGCTTCGTATATTATGAATTGCAGGAAAATTAGTATTACCTAGAAGTAGTACATATCTGTATGTAATCGATGACCAGATGAAAGTGGTATATATGTATACCCATCCCGTAGTTCATGCTTGTATTTTATATATGCCTACAATATTTACCCACATACCGTGTGATGCAACCATACAATCCGGTGTGTATGCATTTCACCTACGCATCCGCATCACACGTATATCCTACATATACGTACCGGATACTTCACATATGCATATATCTTGTATATGCATCGTCCTATGCGCCTTGCATGTGTGTACGACATTTGCCTACACACTGAACATGCTGCGTTCGTACGTATACGCTGCAGATGTGTGAAGCAGTTTGTAGATGTAATGCGTATATGCAGAGTAGGTACATGGACATGTACAGTACATATCGTACATTCGTGCATGAATGTGAAGTTGGTAGATATGTTATGTATATGCAGAGAATATACACAAATCGCACATACATAGGCGAATGTGGGAACACATGTGTAAGTCTGATTCGGGTATGCATATTTAGGGTATATGTGCATTTAATATAATCGAATATACGATACACATTCATCGTACGTGATTGGGATGTACATACGTATGTACTTTAGATGTACAGAGTACATCTTTGTGGTAATTTTTTTATATACTTAGAACATCCATGGTGTAAACGTTTCACATTAAAAGTATATACAGAGAATGTGCGAGGATCCGATCCCGATATCAGTAGGTACGGCATACACAGAATATGATTTTGCTATTTGGGCGGGGTCTAGGCGCGATAGGGACGGGGGCCAGTGATCCTAGACCAAGACCTACTAGAATTAGGTATCCCAGCTAACCTAACAGCGTTCATTTACAATATAATTGCGAATAGGAAACTATCCTTCAAACTAAAAGACCTCCTTATTATAACCACCTCCACTTTGGGCATTCCTCAGGGTCTGACATTAAGCCCCCTCTTGTTCAATTTCTACACCAGAAAATTCTACGAACATATTCATCAGAACGTCTCCATTACCCAATTCGCCGATGATTCGTTCATCTGCTCCACCGGCAAAAATATCATGGAATGCATCCTATCCATCCAGCTCAGTATTGGCAGCCTAGCCACCCACATGCTTGAGAAAGGCCTTGAAATTTCACCAGAAAAAACCAAACGTATAATATTCTCTAGAAAAAACGAAAACCACAATAGCACATACCATTAATATACATGGCATTAAACTCTCTCTTCTTCAGAGTACCCACTCAGGTAAGTAACCAGCTATTAACTGATGGTTTATCGTGATTTTTCCGGCCTTTTATACTAATTACGCTGCTTGCCTATAGGTCGAAGGATTTTCACACGGGCCAATCAGCTGTTTTGGCGTTGATGCCGTATGAATCTACGTGCTGTGTGCACTGGCGACGTTCGATCTTTCGATGGTGGGGGATTTTGCTCGGGCGTATATATATTGTGACGAGGCGTTACACTCCTCGCAATCGCGTTAGGATGAAATATTCTGAAGAATAATAGAGCGAGATAGAATAGGCAACGTCGGGTCGTCTCGCACCCGTGATGAGATGAAATCGTACTGTAGAGCGTACACTGTCGGCGAGAATTCGTTGGTTTCAGGGACAAAGCCAAGAAACGTAAACATTGCCGGACGAATGCAATAGACGACGCCCGGTGAGAGTAAGCGCGATGGATAGCTGTGCCGGCGATTGAGAACCGATCGTCGCTAGGAGCTCCCACCTCCCCCGATAGGGCGAAGACGAAGCCGGCAAGCGTGAACGACGAGTTCGCGCGAGAATGCGAATTCGACCACCGAAGAGAATAGATTGCGATAGATTGAGAAAGTAGAAATGAGAAGAGTGAGAGGGAGAGAGTAGTGAGTGAGCGAGAGAGAGTAGGGAGTGAGAGTGTGGCATCGAGGATACCGAGCGGAATACGAGTGCGAGGGAGACGACGCGACGAGAGAACCGCTGTGCGACAACGACGTGGAATCTCGGCGATTAGAAAAGGTAGATGCATGTGGTGCAATACTTTCGTCGTCGATGCGAATCTTACGCATCGTCGTACGCGTGGCGGTAGTGCGTGTCCGTCTCGTACCCGATCGTATTACCGATTCGTGGCAGTGCCCTCCGGCGTCTCCGGAGGGCAGCGGTGTCTCTCTCAGACCCGTAGAGCGAGTACTGTTAGTTTGACGCGCGAATAATTCTGTTCACCGTTACTAGACTATATTCGGCCGTAATTGTGTTTGAAAGACAGAGATAGTTGTAACAGAGAATTGGTAATTTTGTTGGTGCGCGAGCGCGGGCTATAATTACTAAAGCTGTTAATTATTATATTGCTGAACAGTACAGGAATCCAAATATTCCTGAATGCTAGCTGTGCGAGAGAAGAACGATAAGTTAAGAAAGGATCCCTTGGTGTTTCGGGGATGATTCGCTTCATCGGAATCGGCAACACCTTGAATTGTCGAATTGAGTTCGGCCGATGCTAGGATCGATTCTTAATTTTTGGTTTTAATGATATTCGCCACCGTTGAGATGTTTGAGTTGCTCTCATCCTCAGAGTCGCTGCCACTATCGTAATCGGAATTTACTCCTTGCACGATTTGTAGAAGTTTAGAAACTTGTAAAAACTCTTGCCACATGCTTCCGCAATACGATGGCGCGTAATGTTTCGGGTTTTGCAGCCCCACATTCGACAGCATATCGACGTATCAATTCGCAACTGCGGAGATACTTTAAATGTCCCCCTGCGCGCACTGGTGTCCTGAAGATGTAAGGATCACCAATCTTTGCCATGTTTCTCAGTGACAATAATCGGTGAGTAAACATTAAAAGTTCTTTGTACATTAAAACAGGAACGGTGTGATTCAATTTTCCCCTAATTACGAATCGAACATATTTGTCGGCAGCCGCTTTTTCTTTCATTGAAAACTTTATATATTCATCTCTGATATTATTATGATTAATCTTTTCGTAGTTTTCAAAATCTTTGATTAATATTCTTTCGGTCTCCCCAGGCCGGCGCCAATTGAATAGCTGAAGGAGTACCAAAATGCATGAACTCATATTAGCCAAGCTGAGAGTGAGATCTCTTGTTCTAGGACGTCATAATTTCTTTTCAGCTCGCTGCGAAGGAACAATTGAAGTTTTCTAATATCGTCAATTGATTTTTTCTGTCGAATCTTCTGAACATTCGTTTCTAATATTGTACGTGATATAGTCGTAGAGTAATCTTCCACGAGTAATTTCACATTGTCGTCCGCCAATGTTTGCTTTTCTTTATTCTGTTGTTTTATGTACTCCGAAATGCAGAGATATCCGACTTGTTTAAGCAACGTACCGAGTGATGTTGCGAAAGTGGAACGTGAAATCCAGTTTGACTCTCATTTACTCCAGCAAGCAATTGTATAGATGTTATTGTTGCATCATAATTTTTCGCCTAAAAACATCGAAACATTCGAAAACATCGAAACCACAAATATTTATGTATTATAACTGCGTGTTTACGAAATTCAATTAAAAAACGACCAAATTGACGAAGTTTCTGTCGGATCATGTCGTAAAAGTGAGGATCTTTATATTTCTTGCACAATTTGTGCCGAATCGGATAACCAACTCAGCATACCGAATAGCCCTCACGACCGCATCTTCTTACATCGTTGGGTATATATTTTGCCTTAAAACGTTACTCGCTTCACGATGGAGTCGATCTGTGATTCTTTTTGAATCGATCATCGCATGACGTTTTCCACCGCTTGTTTTTCAACATCGTCGAACATGATGCCATAGTGAATTTTTCGCATAATCACTGAGACATACGGGACAGGTTGCAAAATCCATCGCTGTTTTTCCGGACTTTTTCGTTGGTAGTCGCGTAACTTTTCGCTCGCCAGTATTAAAATTTTAATCGGTGTTAAATGTAAAATTACATTTTTTTCTGATTGTTGCCGTCAGTTTTTGTCTTCCTTCGTTAGAACTGGCTGGATACGATAAATTTTCCATAACTTCGGCTTGGTCACCATGCTTGCGTGCAATATTGTTACGTCCCAACATGGGCGACACTCACATCTAATCGATAAATTAGAATACTACCTTGCCTATCTCGGAACCAATGCGGCCTGCCGGTAAAATTCAAAGAATATGTGCATCTTTTTTTCTCTTATTATCATTTTATCATTGCATTTATAAAACCATATCTAAGAAACAACCAGTATTTCTACTCCAGATACGAAACCACGATTTCCTAGAACACTTATAAAATATTTCTCGAACATTCAAAATCCCGAAATCCAATCTATTTACAGAAACAACTACGCGGAGCAACAAGAAATGCTCCTTATCCTCACCAACACTCTTCTAATAAGTAATTCCTCTTATATACAATCGCCAATAATAAACTTTAGTAATAACAAAACTATGTATTCTTAAGCGAAAAGCGGACGACACTCGAATTAATAAATACCTAGACCCACAATCTTTTATTCATATTTCATTTCGACGAACGTCTTGTGCGACACCGTCGCTCGATAAACTAGGTATAAACAAACTCTGCACCGTTCTCCGAAATTATAATTTGAAACTGTACTTCCTTTCCCACGAGGCAACAATTTCGAGTCACTTCCACATGATCGAGATAAACCCCTCTACGCGAAAAACGAAAGGTCTCGCTAACGAACTTAGCCAATCAAATCCATCGAATATTTGTAACTCCGTCCAAACCAAAGCGAAAATTGTGAATCTTCCTCGAGAAGAACAGAGAGAATCGAATCAACTTCGAACCTGAAAAGATCCTAAGCGAACAAGAATCAGTTGTACAATCGTTATAAGTTCAACTTGTAATTCCAAAAATCATAATTTTAACCTCAAATAAAATACAGTTTTTTTGTTAAGTGTATGTGAAGTGTTGGCGTTGCTATCAATTTTTCCCAACAAATTCGTCCACATGAATCAATAGTGAGGACTCTGGGGAAATAACCATCAACAAGAACGTCTTCGAAGAGGAACCTACCTCAACGATTAATACCAAATCGTTGACTTAGTACATTGAGCACAAGTAAGTCACTAGCGGCGAGCTCACCTCCAGCCGAATCGCGCTAACCGATTCAAACATCGCGCGCACATCGAATTATCGACGGAGATCCATTCTCTTACTCACCTGAGATGTACCAATATGACGACTAAGCTTTGCTTGCATCGTGTTGCAGTATAAGTAGTAATCTTTTTTTGTGCCCAATTCGACAGTCATAACGAACATATCTTGATCATCGGGTGCACTATGACCTACAGCATTGGCAATAGGCAATGAATCCTTTGTAGCACTGAAAGATTTAGACGCGTCCGTGTGTTTGTTCATTTCAGTGCTTTTTGAGGTGTTGGGAAGTTCATTCCGTTCATCAGAACTGTCGTCTGATATATCCGCATCCGGTGAATACTCCGACCCGATATCGCTGATGTCTAATTCCTTTTCCAGAACAGCAACATCGACCTCATCCTCAGTTTAAAAAAGGATTAAACAAGTAATATTCACGCGAATAATGATTATACGGAGCAAAACACAACACCTTGTATTATCCGAAATGAAAAAGATGCATCAAAAAGCCTTCCAGCGAGGTGTTTGCTTTGCCGTCGAGATATCTAGTTTAATGGGCAGAGTAATTTTTCACAAAACAATATAATTCAAGTATTTTTTTCGAGGGAAGTTAATCTATCTATTTACGTATCGAGGTTAGCTGTTGGGGTCAAATCAAGATTAGTATAAAACGTAGGCGATATTATATCCCCGTTGTTGCATTGAATATCACTCAAGCCACTTTTGTTAATACAATTACCAAACGGATTTTCTAGCATTGATTGGTTTGCTTTCATTAGAAGCTTTGCTGTTGTACCCAGGGATGTATCTGTTTCCATAAACGGGATTTCAAATCAAATTATATACATATTCGGGTGAAAACGATCGATCGCCATTTTGTAAATAAGTATTCAAGACCCCATTGCATTGTGTTGAGCTGGGAGGAATATTTCGGCGGCTATTACCTCTCTCAAAAAAATCATTTTTGAAAAAAATAAATGAACACCTACCTTCCACTTTAACATTCTCTGCTTATTATGTCAAAGTTATAAAAGGCACACAAAATAGTAATAAAAATCTTCAATTATGGAACCAGACAGTACAAACGCTAATAAGCCTCTAGTGCTTTGATGGAATATACAAGACCTACATACAGCTGCATGCAAAAGTGTCCGGCCAAAGATAATTTTATGATTATGTAACGTTTAAAGCATGCAAAATGGAAACACAAATATATCATCGAAAAGTTCTTTTATTATGCAACCAAAATATGTAATACAAAAATTATTTATAAGGTTTAATACTTATTTGTAACAAAAATGACACATTTTGCTTCTTCATAAATGTCCGGCCAAATTCCAAAAATATATAATTCCTTTGTTTTGTTTACATTATCAGTCGCCAAGGTATGTCAACATTGAAAGCTCCGTTTTTTTTATATTATACGATCAGTAAAATTCACACAAGATACCGAAACGCACGTCTTTAGATTTACGAAGTGGTCATGAAGTTGCACAACGAAGGAAAATTTCACGTGAAATAGCTAAAATTTTGGTTGTCGGAAAATCGACAGTTAACGATTTAATAAATAAATTCAAGACTACAGGTAGTCTAGAAGATAAATACTGTCCTGGCAGACCTAGAAATACCAGAAATACCAGAGCTGGACTGTTGAAGGGTGGCAGAAAGTGTTGTTTTCAAACGGAGCTAAAATTAATTTGTTTGGAAATGATGGGAGAAGGTACGTTCGACGGCCAAAAGTTATTAGAAATAATTTCCGCTATCAAACACCAACTGTGAAACACGGTGGAGGCAGCATTATGCTATGGGGTGCATTCTCTTGGAAAGGCGTCGGTCCAATCTTTAAAATTGAAGGCACTATAGAGGCACCTTATGCTCGCCAGAACATGCCACGAGGATGGATTTTGCAGCAAGATAATGATCCAAAACATCGATCACAGCGCCTTCAGCAGGTTTTGTAGTAAGAAAAATATTCGAGTTTTAGAATGGCCAAGTCAATCTCCGGACTTGAATCCCATAGAACATTTATGGCAAAAGTTAAAATTAAGAGTAGGAACCAAAAGTTATGCCAATAAAGCTGCGTTGAGGGAAAAAGTTCAAAAAGAGTAGAAAAATATCTCTCAAGAGAGAATCATCAAATTTATTGAATCGATGCCTCACCGATGTGCTGTCGTGATAGTGTTACGTCCTCGATGGTGATTCGGAACAGGACGGACACGCCGTTCTGTTGACCCCGCCGATATAGTTTTATCGGCGCGAACTACGAAGAGTACGCTGAGTTGTTCAGAGTAAATGAGATATTCTGATCGAGCGGAAATTCGGAAATTCAGAGATTCGGAGATTCGAAGGTTCTTTATGAAATTCGACCCCTGCTGTGCGCAGTTGAAGAGAACAACGCGATGAATAACAGTTAACGATTGAGTTTGTTCAAATTGGTTTAATGATATAGAGTAACTCTTAGTTTCTGTAGGTTTACTTAACTGAACGTCTAACGAGACGTTTTACACAGAGTGTTTTAACTGAGGACTGACTGAGAAAACTCGAGTTGCGTAATGATTGTGAATAATAAGAATGTTTTTTGGTCGGAGCGTTTCTTTTTATAGGTGCTCTAATTTTGGGTGGAAGGGGTTTGGTTTAGGGTTGAGTTTTGGTTTTCCCTTAGGAGAGGGTCGGGAAGTTCTTGTGATAGGCTGGATTTTCCCTACCATCTCTCGTGTTAAGATAAGTCGTACTGTTTACTTATCAGACAGAACTATCTGATATTTCGGTACTAGGGGTAACTACGCAGAGCGCCCTGTTACCGACTAGAGGACATATGCAACGGACGTTCGGTCATTGCTGAATTTTGAAAATTCACTGGGCCTTTAATGTCGACCAGTACGTAACAATAGCTTCAAAGGACATGACTACGAAGTATTGATGAAAGTTATTACATTTGTTACCGTTTTCAAATCTTTTTGTTGAGTTACTAGATTTTTTCTTCGTATATAGTGTGTAATTTGTAATTGGCTAGGTATTTATGAAAAAGCGAAAATTATTACATTTGTTAAAAATAATGACAAATGGTTAGCTATAATTTTTAAATTACACGTTTTGATTGCACAATAAAAGAACTTTACGATGATATATTTGTGTTTCCATTTTGCGTCCTTTAAATGTTACTTCATCATAAAATTATGTTTGGCCGGACACTTTTGCATGCAACTCTATATGTATTGTGTCATATGCATTATAATGACGACAATTTTCGTCTGTCCATTTAAATATTACAATTATTCGAATCTTATTTATTAATGCCTTTTGTGAAACATTATATTTTTGAAAGATATCCAGGGTCGTTGAGGGCTTCTTCAAAATATTTTGTTCTGGCTCGGTGCAACACAGATTATTCATATACTTATGAGGAGAAGTTAATTTAGGGGACGAATTTGAGACATAGCTAAAAGGGTGGTGAAATATTCTGCATAGTTTTTGACTTACCGTAATCGTGACGCAATTGCCATATTTTCGTTGGGCTGTTGTTGATAACAAGTTTTAGAAGTTCCCAGGTTTGTCTTCTACGACGATAGGAATACCCTGTTCATGTGAATGCGATATAGCGTCTTCTAGTTTGTCAGCTGGAAGATATACCTACCTATATATACAGCATATATAAGACGATCCACGCCAAATCAATCACTTTTATAGTCGACCCCCTTGGATTTGGCTCCAAGTTCGATATCTTATTATATCCATCTAGAAACGCTTGTGCGATAATTTTTTTAAACATGATATGAAATATGTAGTCATTGAAAAAAAATTATATAAGTATTCTTTTTAATGCTTAAATTTTCTTGATAAATGAATCAATCGAGCGTGTTTTATTTAATTTCTTGTTGTTTTTATGGAGAAACATACTTATCATATACAAATCTTACCACGATGGGGCTTGCACCAAAGATGACACATTTATTATATTTTTTACAAACAAAAAAATAAAAATAAAATATAGTAGATTCTGAAAAACTCGTGGTTTTTCGAAAAAAAAAGTGATGTTAATGATAACTTTGAATATTTTTAAAATACATTTTTTCACAAAAAATATTTAAAAACGAAAAATTCGAAAAAAAATTTATTTGATCTACTATTAATACACACCACTACGTATTTTCGATCGTGTAAAAAAATTGGAAGAAAATTACACGAGCGTTTTTTTTAGATGGAAACAGGCTATTTACATTTCAACCAAATCGACAGGGGTCATGTGTAGAAGTGGTCGCTTTTACGCAGACTATCTCGGCTCCGGCCCTCGCAAGAGGACCGGAGACGGCTGGTTGCCAACCGGACGCGTCTCCGGGTGGCGGATAGGAGGACGACCTGGGGAGGAAGGGAAGGGCGGGCCCGGGGAAGGGGGCACACAAATGCCCACGACCGCGGAGTCCGGCTGCGTCCCGGACGGACCCAGGCCAACGGGTGCCATAAGGAGCCAACCCAGGTAAGACCGGGTCAAGGTAACAAAAAACTCGTCGCGGACCAAACCCCCCAAGCCAAGGTGGAAGCTATCGTGCCGAGGGCTGAATGGCACCAGGGGATATGGTGTCTCTCACGACGCCTTTGGGGCACCGGGCGACACCCTATCGTATCTAGCCTTACCTCCGCCACAGGCTCTGCGGGGGCGGACCACCCTTTCCTGACTACTCGTGGGAACCATATGGAACCGCAAAAAGAAAGAAGAATTTCAAACGCGGCCGAAGGTGGCGGTCTGAACAAGAGCACACCCGAGGTCTGCATAACGGTGGAGGGAGAGGGCCGCCCAGCCCAGGAGGGTTTGGACTCTCCGGTGGGCGCCCTCCCCAACATCAATAGCGTTACTCCTGCGGACCCAGTCTGCGCGGGCACCTCGCAAGGGGGGCCCACCGGCCGGGCCAACAGGAGGAATAGGAACGGAGCAGCGAGGACAAGGGCTCGGAAGGCGCGGGAGGCGCTAACGGGCACGATTACCCCGCAGCAATCAGCGGCGAAGGTTTCGGCCCCGATCGGGGGTGGAGGTAAGAGGGATAGACCCTCGGCCTCGACCCCACCGGAGGTCAGCAACCCCCCAAAAAGGGGGAAAAAGAACACGGTCGGCCCAACCTCTTCCGGCGAAGCAGCGAAAGGGGGAGGCAGGGTGGCAGAAGTGCCGGCGGACTATCTCGCAAGCACCCTGTCAACCGACCAGGCCGACAAAATCGTCGCCGAGCTTTTCGAGGCGTTGGGTCAGCTCTCTGGAGGGGGCGCTCCCTGCTACGAGAGGCACGGATATAATCAGGGGATCCTTTGAATCACCTGTACGGAAGCTCACATGGTTGAGGCCACGACGCCCACACTCAGTCCTTGGGAGGGGGCCTCCCTGCAGGTTCGCTGCAGGGAGGAGCTCTCGAGGCTGACAAGGGTAACAGCAGTGCTGAGCGGGCCGGAGTGCAGGGCCGAACAGGCACTGAAATTGCTGCAGATCCAGAACGAGTCACTAAAAACCAGCCTGTGGAAGGTATGGAACAGGAGGCTCGTGAATGGCTCTGCGCATCTAGTTCTGGGAGTGGATCCAGCCTCGCTGGAGGTGCTCCGGGACAAAAACTGGTCCCCCCATTACGGGCTAGGGAGGGCAAAGTTTTACCACCAGCCAACCAGAGCGCAGAGTGGACCCAGTGGCGAACAGGGGATCGAGAAATCGGCTCCCTGCCCCGCAGGGGCCCCTGCAGAGGCGGTGCCCGAGGAAGACGCTCCGATGGAGGTGGCGGAGGCGGCGGGGCCGGAGGATCAGGCGGCGGCGGGTGAGGACGGTGCAGGAACCGGAGCCACCCAAGCCGGGGATCACCGGCTAGCCACACCAGGGTATCGGGGTGAAAGGAAGAGTAGAGGGAAGCCCAATAAAATGGCCCACCTCATCAGGAAAAGCAGGGAAGAGATAGGCCAGGGGCGGCAACGCACCCTGGCCCAGTCCTTCCCTGGACTCACTGGAGGGGAAGGCTCCAGTGGGGTCCCCCCTAACTAAGACAGTTCGGACGTTTCACTTCCCCCGAGAACATTCCCTCTCCAACACCCACACCTCCATCCCGCGAATCCCCCCCCCCCCCCCCCCCCCCCCCCCTCCCGAACTAATCCTCCCCCGGGCAGAGCCCCCATCAGGGCCTGTCAAATAAACCTTCAATATTGCAGGGCGGCGACAACGCTGATGCAGGAGACGGTCACCGCGGGGCGGATCGACATCGCCCTCGTGCAGGAGCCGTGGGTGCACGAGGGCAGAGTAAGAGGCCTATCGGCGAGGGACTGGGACCTCACCTACCAGGAAGGAGGGACCGGTCCCCGAGCCTGCGTAGCCACACACAAGAGGTACGGCGCTCTAAAAATGAGTAAGTACTGCAGTAACGATTTGGCAGTGGCGATGGTAGCGCTAAGTTTGGGGGGGGGGGGGGGGGGACGGTGAACACGGTCTGGTGTTCAGCCTACCAGCCCTCGAACTCTCTCGCCCCACCGCCAACGAGAGAGCTAGAGGCGCTCATCAACTTCTGCGAAATCAACGGTCTAGGGCTAATAGCAGGCCTGGATGCAAACTCAATGCACCAGGCCTGGGGCAGCTCGGTGAACAATGCTAGAGGCACGGCGCTGCTGGACTTCTTAGCTACAAAAAACGTAGATATTCTCAACAGAAGGTCTCTACCTACTTTTGTCACATCCCGCTGTAAGGCGGTGATCGACATAACGCTGGCGACTAGTCGCATAGCGAGTTTCTGTGGCGAGTGGAGGGTGGACGCGAAGAACACCCTCTCTGATCACAAGAGGATAAGCTTCCAGGTACAAGGAGCGGCACCTGCTGCCCAGATAAAGGTCACTAGGAACCCCAGAGCCACGGACTGGGCCTTCTACAAAGAAAGGCTCACGGCCAGGTTAGGTTCACAGGGTTAGGTGCCCGGCAAGGACACCAAGGGTAGGCAGAAAAGTCGCCTGGTGGAGCTCCGAATTGAGTAGACTTCGCCGTCGCTCACGGAGCCTACATAACAGGGAAATGAGAACAAGGAGGGACGAGGACTGGACTCGATATCGGGCTGTCCAAAATGAGTACAAAAAACTCATTCGCCACTCCAAGGAACAAGCGTGGAGGGGATTCTGCTCGGAGCTGGAGGCCGTATCCACAGTTGCCGCGCTGCGCAGGATCTTCTCCTCAGGACCGCCGCAAGGTATCGGCAATATTGTGGTACCAAACGGCATTTCCCGGAGTCGATCGCAGCTGACAGCCAGGAACTGACCGCAGTTGTCAAACAGCGACCAGCTGACTAAAAAACAGCAAAGAGGGTAGTGAGCCGGGACGGGCTGAGATGGGCCTTGAGCACCTTTGATAGGTATAAAAGCTCCGGTCCAGACGGTCTATTCCCGGCTCTGCTACAGGAGGGAGGGAAGGGGCTGATCAGCAGGCTGCTGCTACTGTTCAGAGCTTGCCTAGCCCTAGGTTACATCCCCAATTTATGGCGCGAAGTCAGGGTGGTATTTATCCCTAAACCAAGGAAATGCAGCTATGACCGCGCCAAAGATTTCAGGCCAATCAGCCTCACATCCTTCCTCATGAAGGCGTTAGAGAGACTGGTTGGACGACACATTAGGGAGGGAGCTTTGGCGGTAACACCAATCCACCCTTCACAACATGCGTACAGAGCGGGCCGATCAACGGAGGCGGCTTTCCACGGCCTCGTCTACGAGGTGGAGGGGTCTCTAAGCAATCGGCAAGCCACGCTGTGCGTCTTTCTGGATATCGAGGGGGCCTTTGATAACACCCCCTTCGAGGCAATTAGGGAAGCAACCAGGAGATTCGCCGTTGAGGAAACAATCGACAGGTGGATCCAGGCTATACTTCGCCAAAGGTACGTCACCGCATCGTTCGGGACCGCCAATGCCAGAGCCCTAGTCGGCAGAGGCTGTCCGCAGGGAGGGGTTCTCTCACCACTCCTGTGGCTACTCGTGGTCGACGGACGCTTGACTGCGCTGGAAGGAAGAGGGGTGAAAACGATAGCATACGCTGACGATGTTTGCATCATGATCAGCGGGGATAACGTGAGGGAGTTGAGCAGCAGGATGCAAAAGGCCCTGAACAAAGTAGAAGAATGGTGCACATCTAAGAGGCTCAGGGTAAACCCGAGCAAAACTGAGATGGTGCTATTCACAAAAAGAAGAAAGCAGAGGATGGAGAGACCTACTGTGTTCAGAACACGGCTTGAGCTGCCCCCGCAGGTCAAGTATCAGGGGGTATGGCTCGACGCGAAGCTGACGTGGAACAAGCACGTTAAAACCCAAACCGCGAAGGCTAAATGCACCTTCTGGGCGTGCAGAAGGATGTTTAATAAAACGTGGGGTCTTAGGCCAGCAATAGTGAACTGGATCTACAAGGCCATCTTGATCCCACAGGTCACCTACGCCTCCTTGGTATGGTGGCCGGCACTCATGCGGGCCAAATACAGGAAGGAAATAGAAGTAGTATTCAGGCTGGCTGGGCTCGGTATAACGGGCGCCCTCAGCACCACTCCCACGGCAGCGCTGGGAGCGTTACTCCACTTTCCCCCGCTTCACTATGAGGCGGAGAGAAACGCGGTGAGATCAGCTATAACGCTCTTCTCCTGCGGCGAATGGAAGGGCAACAGGGACGCGGGTCACGCGTCCATTCTAAAGCGGAACAGGGAAATATGGACCCTGGTCAGCGGCGGGGTGGACAGGTGCGCTCGGTCCTTTGTTCTTTAGAACAAGTTCACCACTTGTCTCCATACAATGAGCCAATGGCGATCAAACCTACTCACACCGGGGTGGGGTGGGGGGGGGGGGGCTAGTCTGGTTCACGGACGGCGCCAAGTCGGGTGGGAGGGCCGGGGCCGGTGTATGGTCGGGCGGACCGAAGACGGAAGTGTCCCTGGCCCTGCCCGGCCATGCCACGGTCCTACAAACAGAATTAGTGGCCCTGAAGTACTGCGCTGAGCTGATCCTAGCTAGAGAGGACAAGGGCAGGCACATATACATCTGCAGCGATAGTATGGCCTCTGTCAGAGCTCTGGAAGGAGCGAAAATGGAGACGCCGCTTATCGAAGACTGCAAGGAACGACTGGAGCAGATAAGCCTTCATAACAGGGTGTCAATCCTGTGGGTGCCAAGCCACAGCGGCATCGAAGGCAACATGAAGGCTCACAATCTCGCACGGCAGAGCCTGGAATCACCCGGGCAACCGTGCCACGTTGGAGTGTCAATGAGAACCATTGACGACCTTCTCCGTAAGGAGGCTGACGAACTGATCGCTGAATTGTGGAGGGAGGCCAGTGGCTCACGTCACTCGAAGGCAATGCTTGGGAAGCCGTCCCGTGAGCTTGCGGGCCAAGTTGTGGGACTGAGCCGGACGGATCTCAGGTGCATCACGGGCCTGCTCGCGGGGCACGGGTTCACAAAGGCATACATGAGCCGTATAGGACGGAATCAGGAGACGCTATGCCCCAGATGTAATCTGGCGGACGAGATACCCCTGCACATCATCGCCCACTGTACAGCCTTGGATCAGGTAAGGTACCAGGTCTTTGGGGCAGTGGGCTTTGAAAATACGGAGATGGAGGGCGTGGGCATACGGAATCTCCTGCTTTTTGCGGAGAGAACAAGCCTCAGGGCCCCCATCCTGGAATAAAAATGCGGCGCCCTCAGGGCTCGTGCACAATGGCCGGATGGTTCAGTGCACGGAGTTCGCCACTAAACAACAACAACAACAACAACGTACACTATTTCATGTAGATCTCTCCCAGATAGACAGCCATGATTTTCACGCTGTGCATACATGGGAAAATGCAAATTTTACAGCACATTGAATTCATGTTGTGATAACATGTAATGAACTCATTTAGTATTATTAATTGACAAAACATTTTGATTGCAATTTGACGTTTGCCGGTGCATCATATGTTTACAGCATGTCGAACTCATATGGCTGTTGTCAAAGTATCCGCAGCTGAAATCTGCAGTTTTAGCACCATATTGAAGTCATGTGTAAAAATTTGGACGTGGTTTCACTATGGCAGCATCAATTGATTCATGCATAGTGCTCGACATGAACACATTTTGGTTACATGGATGAATACATTTTAGAAGCTCATTTGGAACCATAGATTTGATATACATCGTGACGTAAATGTGTCGTTTCGAAATGCATCATCCGCTGACTACATCATGAAATCACAAGACGGACATTTCAAATTCTGCATTGAATATCGTCATATCGGCGTCATATGGCAGTCATGCAATGATTATACATACATCCCATGAGCGCCATATGATGGCGATATGTATGTTACTCTGCGATGCATTCGACGGGGGCACTGTGTATGAATTCTGTTGCAAAACATACGTAGATCTGAATTCTCCACTATCATATTATAAGTATACTAAATAAGAACTTGAATGAGGAAAAGCACGGTGGCTCTGTGGATAGAACGCTGAATTCTCGCGCAGAAGGACCCGGGTTCGATCCCCACAGACGACAAAAATTTTTCTGTGCCATGTTTCTCGCATTACCACTGGGGAAGGACTAGAGAGGAACCGACCTGTACCGGCGGAGGTTTACTATAATACTAAAGCAGTAAAAAATCAAAACATAAATGAATAAAAGAAATGACTAATTTTTTTTGGTCCCGTAAGCACAATAACTTCATCATACCATGACCCCGACATGAGTTCCATTTGACTACTACAATATCGTCATGCCGTGACGCCCATATGAGCCCCATATGCATGTACTTATTTTTGTATTTTCGTGAGTCAATTTTGCTAGTGCTGATGAATTCACCATATGAATACTCACGTGAAAGCAACTTTCCTTCATTTCGATATAATATTGGGAATCATCATATGATACAAATATGATTTAAACGGGAGCACTCATAAGGGACTCATAGCCGTGTACCTTCCTATGCGTCATACAAGACGTACATATGATGCAAATATCAAGTAAATCTGTCTATCTGGGAATATAAAAATAGATTTTTCTTTTCGTTTTTCCATTTTTATTCGTCTCATATAATAGTAGATAAAGTAGTGAACTTCAAAAGTAATATCAAAGGAAGTTGCAGTAATAATGTTGTTCTATGAAAATACCTTAGTATCAGAGATAAAAATTGTGAATCCATGTGAGGTATTTCGCATGAAGTCATCCAGTCTGAACATGAAAGTCTTTTAATCGTCTTGAAATTTTAATGATTGACAGTCCTATTAATAGTGAAGCCTCAGTAAAAATTTGAAGACTCTACCGTCTACCATCTATCTGTCTATCTGGGAATATAAAAATAGATTTTTCTTTTCGTTTTTCCATTTTTATTCGTCTCATATAATAGTAGATAAAGTAGTGAACTTCAAAAGTAATATCAAAGGAAGTTGCAGTAATAATGTTGTTCTATGAAAATACCTTAGTATCAGAGATAAAAATTGTGAATCCATGTGAGGTATTTCGCATGAAGTCATCCAGTCTGAACATGAAAGTCTTTTAATCGTCTTGAAATTTTAATGATTGACAGTCCTATTAATAGTGAAGCCTCAGTAAAAATTTGAAGACTCTACCCAGATAGACAGATTTACTTGATATTTGCATCATATGTACGTCTTGTATGACGCATAGGAAGGTACACGGCTATGAGTCCCTTATGAGTGCTCCCGTTTAAATCATATTTGTATCATATGATGATTCCCAATATTATATCGAAATGAAGGAAAGTTGCTTTCACGTGAGTATTCATATGGTGAATTCATCAGCACTAGCAAAATTGACTCACGAAAATACAAAAATAAGTACATGCATATGGGGCTCATATGGGCGTCACGGCATGACGATATTGTAGTAGTCAAATGGAACTCATGTCGGGGTCATGGTATGATGAAGTTATTGTGCTTACGGGACCAAAAAAAATTAGTCATTTCTTTTATTCATTTATGTTTTGATTTTTTACTGCTTTAGTATTATAGTAAACCTCCGCCGGTACAGGTCGGTTCCTCTCTAGTCCTTCCCCAGTGGTAATGCGAGAAACATGGCACAGAAAAATTTTTGTCGTCTGTGGGGATCGAACCCGGGTCCTTCTGCGCGAGAATTCAGCGTTCTATCCACAGAGCCACCGTGCTTTTCCTTATTCAAGTTCTTATTTAGTATACCTATAATATGATAGTGGAGAATTCAGATCTACGTATGTTTTGCAACAGAATTCATACACAGTGCCCCCGTCGAATGCATCGCAGAGTAACATACATATCGCCATCATATGGCGCTCATGGGATGTATGTATAATCATTGCATGACTGCCATATGACGCCGATATGACGATATTCAATGCAGAATTTGAAATGTCCGTCTTGTGATTTCATGATGTAGTCAGCGGATGATGCATTTCGAAACGACACATTTACGTCACGATGTATATCAAATCTATGGTTCCAAATGAGCTTCTAAAATGTATTCATCCATGTAACCAAAATGTGTTCATGTCGAGCACTATGCATGAATCAATTGATGCTGCCATAGTGAAACCACGTCCAAATTTTTACACATGACTTCAATATGGTGCTAAAACTGCAGATTTCAGCTGCGGATACTTTGACAACAGCCATATGAGTTCGACATGCTGTAAACATATGATGCACCGGCAAACGTCAAATTGCAATCAAAATGTTTTGTCAATTAATAATACTAAATGAGTTCATTACATGTTATCACAACATGAATTCAATGTGCTGTAAAATTTGCATTTTCCCATGTATGCACAGCGTGAAAATCATGGCTGTCTATCTGGGTTATATTGAACAACATTAATAAGTTTATAAAAAATTTTAAGGTTTATGTTAAAAACGACTTTTTCTCAAAGATCGACCCTTTCGATTTTTATTAAAAAAATTTATAAAATAGTAGGATTCTTTCTGAACAAAAACGTATAGAACAACCAAGATGGGCCGGACCTTAGTTGTTGAGATACGGAACGATTTATCATCGAGCGGCCGCTCCGCACAGCGTCGCACGATGAACGTAGCCGAGAAATACACCAATTTTAAAAACTTAGGACTGATTTTGAAAGGATTTTCTATGGCCTTTAAGAATATGTCCTTTACTTTTAACAAAATTGATGTGTTCATAACAAATTCTTAAGGTTTATGTTAAAACCGACTCTATCGATCATAAAAATTTCGAGACGATTAAAAAACTTTTATGTTTTAGGGTGGATGACTTCATGCGAAATGCCTCATGTGTACCTGCACGGTTTTTCGACTGACTCGGTGGCTTAATTAGGGCGTTACGCACCGCTTTATTTTTTTCCTCATTAAAAGTTTCGTCTTTCACCTTATCCTTCAACTTTTCTTTCACTTCATTTTGCCCATCATCCGAATTTTCATTTATCAAATTTTCTTTCGCTTCGTTTTTTGCATCACTGATGGGGTTTTCGTTTTTCAATTTTTCCTTCAACTGTCCTTCCAGTTTATTTTTTTTCAATTTTTCATTTGCTTCGTTTTTTTTTTGACATCACTGTGGCTTTGGTTTTTTAACTTTTTTGTTAGTTTTCCATTCACTTCGTTTTCTCCATCAGTGGAATTTTTATTTTCGAACGTTTTCTTCAATATCAAAAGCTCTTTTTCTACAGAATATATAGATCGAATTTACTACATAATATGTAGGAAGCGTATATTTTCGACAACGAGATATTGGCGTAAACGCCGAATGATGGCAAGGGCGCCAACGTACAGTGTTGTTAAGTGTCACGGGCGCGTAGTAAGGCGATGCGAATAGCCAAGCGAAGACAGGGTAGTAGCTAGCGTGAGCCGTTGGAAGACGCACGAGTTTAATGTACCTCAAAAATAATAACTTGTTTAATCATCTATTCTCGTCCATTTTCGATTAATGAACCTTAACATCCCTTCATAATAACTATATCTACAAATATAATGATAGTGTTACGGACCGATCAGCCTAGCAACAACCTGACCGAACGATCCATCGATGCACGCGCGGCTTTGTCATCACTTTACCTAAATGCACCGACCCGCGATGGAAATTTCCAAACTCCACGCGCTACTCAATCAGCAATTTACACATTTCTGAGAATGCTCGCAACAACGAATCAAACTCTCAATAGGAAATCCGATACTTCCTGTCGCCCCCGCGAGACTCTTCCAACACCCTCGCCCCACGGTAATGAGCATTCTGATCGACGAACTAATCGTCAGTCTAAATTGGTACCTCCGTCTTAACAGACGTGTCCAACGATCGGCGTACTCGTACCTGAGGGCAAGTACATCTCGCGTATCGAGAGTCTCGCGAGTGTAACATTGAGTGCGGAAGACCGAACTAACCGTTTAGAACTCTTTGCGTGTAAGTTAACCAGAACGGCACTTCGCGCCCCTCGTAATACTCTTGTACCGCGTTAATTACCCGAGCGGCATTACGCGTCAAAGTATTGCGAGTATAAAATTTCCCAAATCAAAACATTATTTCTATTAATCCGAGAGCGTTAGAGTCGAGCGAAACGTATCGCGTTGCGAACGTTCACCTTTGTGCCGACTCAGCGCAGACACCGAGATCGTAGTGGTAGCGTCGCATACGAACGCGCCAGTGTAAACCCTACGATCACCTCTATACGAAATCCGAATAAAAGTGTTGAGTGCAATCGTGTGTGTTTTATCTCCACGGCCAAGACTGCCGCCATACCCGACCTTCACAGGAACCTGCCGACGACGACAGGGCGAGACACACACACTCATACACCAACAACAAAACCAGGTGAGGTGCGTAACACCGCTTTAACACTGACAAGAACCCACAAGTCGAGTACCTGACGCTCGACTACAAATAAATACAAACTAACAAAATTATATTACGACGGAAATCCGTACGTAACAATAGAAAGATAATGGCTACAGAACAAAAAAGATAGAATATAATCTTAATTGAGTATTTCTAAAATTTTTGAATAAGATAAAACATTACTGACTTATGATAGCAATCTGAAGAATATGAATCCCATATCCTAATAAGTTCACGTACATTCCCTGATTACACTTAAGAAGTTTTGAACATGATTCTTTTACTTACCAGCAGTAATTACGACTTTTGCCACAAATCGTGATTCTTTGTATCGGAAAGTGCTGTTTTCTTGTTTTTGTCACAATATCTTTCATTTTACACACATGGTAACTTTGGTCTGAAAACTCCACTAACGCAAACATTGTTCTCGGGCGTTCTTGTCGTCTGAACAGCTAAACGAAAACTGAAGAATTGGATTAATTTTTAGTAATATTTATATCTAGGTGTATATAAAAGGTCCTCATAAGCACCTTTCCATAAACTGAAGTTAAAACCGAAGCCGATCGATTTATTCTTCGAATGCAGATACATCGTATGCACAATGCATAAAGTTGTACGTTAGTAGCAAATAAACTTAAAAAAATTAAGATTTGGATTATTAGAATTCTGACAGGATCCGGAGGTAAGCATAATGTCTTTTTGACGCTTGAAGCAAGAGTACTTATGTCAACGTTGGTACCGGGTTGTACGGTTACGATAAAGAATGATTTTTTTTTTGGTAAAAATATATTCTAGGGCTGCGAATCATATATAAGTCTGTGAAATCCTCATGTTTATCAATACGCCATAAGTGTACAACGATGCCAGAAAATATTGTTTGTCATAGAAATACATGATAATCCGTATCTATTTTATCTATCCAATGCTGTTTATATCGGTACCTCTATAAGCCGAAAAAGCGTAGAAGAATACAAATCGCAAAGAGATTTCGAACAATACCGTGCACAAATTAATTGCAATTTGGAATTATACAGTATGTTGAAGTACAGAATGTACTGTAATTACTAAATGTGATACAATAACGCCGTAACTTACGTTTGAGGTCCTGTGTACAGAAAAGTGGAAATTGCATATAACATACCTTATAACATGATGTTTTTGTATCTATAGAAAGATAATTGTACTGAACAGTATTTCAAAGCTATTATAGGCAAACTTGAATGTATATGTATGTTTATCGGGAACATATCAATTGTGCTTGCAATTTGTATCCAGTGTTACGATCCGAGATTTGTTAATACGAGTACGTCAGTTATGAGTCTTATTGAACGTGTAGATCGAACATCAATCAGAAAAAGATATATGTGATTTTTTAGCTTAATAATTGACGGAGAATACAACAATCATGTATCAATCGAACTTTATATAATCATAATGATTATATAAAGTTTAAAAAAAAAACAGATAATTTGTATACACTGCCAAATCTCATCTTATAATCATTACGAGGGTTTCAAAACACCGCTTTACAGTACACCGATATATAACGGTACGTATGGGCACCGCTTCTAATTCGTGACGTTTCATATGAGGACCGTGTCTTTTACGGTCCTAGTTGTTACCTTTCCAATGGATAGTATAGATTTTTTAAGGAATGTTATATGCGAGTACCAGTTAACGCGCTGTATCGGTTTAAGTGTGTACCACGATATACCGTAGATATGAGACTGTTTTAAATGAAACGCGTCATACATAATATGGTTCAAGGCTCGATGGGTGATATCGGAATTAAAAAATGCATATAAATAATACGTACGATATTTTCCCATTTCGTTAAGTGCATACGTCGAGCATTCAAGGCATTCGTCATATTTTCTAAAATATTGCTGTTGTATAAATGGTGTATGGATTTCAGGTTCCTCAGGTCTACGTATAATCAACGTGGACAAAATCAGTTATCATTAATGTTATCCATATTTATGGGGTGAGGATTGGTAAAGAGTGGTACAATTAATTTAGCGAACACGTCAAACAAATGATACTTCATGCATGTTCTTTTGTAGAAGAATACTTTGGACATGAACATTTGCAAGTAATGGTGCGAATTAGTATCGTGACTGGTTTGCAATTGATTATTCAAGGACAACAAATTTCCTCACAACGTACATAAGCTTTCCAGTCCTCATATTAAACCTCATATTGTACCTCCATAATGGTAGCAATATATGTCATTACGGCCATAATCGGCCATGAAATCTGTTAAATGCAATTAAACTTTTCGGCATTCGTAGAACTGAATGATTATTGTTCATTCCGAGACCATTAACCAGCTAGTGTAATCATCTACTTATAATTTATTGTAGTATGCAATATTAAGGTAGTAGTCTGGCGACAATATTATTCAAAAGTTCGCACTCTGTGTTACCTTGTGGCGCTCGACCAAATGCCGAGCGTTAGGGGAAAACTTTTGAAAGGGTACAAGCACATTCCGTGCTGACGCACGTTGGAAAGCCTCTGCAGGTACACGTATCTGCACTATTGGCTGGTCGTGGCAACGTCGCGATCAGTTTATGTTATGCTTTCTTCTATACGTGGTGTTGTTTCGGTGGAAATGGACAATTGGGTGAGGTTGAATGGGATATTTATAACAAAAAAGAAGTGAAAGAAAAACAACTAAATTTTCATAAAATGCGAAATAACATTAAAAACGTTGTAAAAGAAGTTGATCCCCCATGTTCGTCAACGAACATAACCTCCGGAATGCGGATAGTCGAGTTGAGTGAACTTGGGAAGAATTTAAAATGTGTGAAATGTGCAAACGTATTGTCGCTGGAAAATGATTGACGAGAAACGAATGGGCCTGAATTCTATTTTGACGGTGCGTTGGACATATTGTAATGTAATGACATTTGTCTCTATGGGGAAAACTCACGTCATTGCAGAATCGGGGCAAAATAATCGTGTTTCCGATGCCAATATGAAGGCCGTTTTCGGTAAGTTTGTTTTCTGAATCGATGTACGATATTGCATTATGTTATTTTTGAATTAGGGGAACCTGTTGAACCTCGGCACTATGTGTACCTAGGCCATTGGGCTCGTTTTAAATATTCGCGCGATACTGAATTCTACTGTTTATGGTATTTGGAACGTCACTACAGACTATTCAATGTGAAGTTATCCGCATACCTCCATTAAGCTGGTGTTTGGTGTTATCGACGTTAAAACTTTTCTTGGCGAAAAAGTAAGTATTTCTAATATATTTTGAAGTCTGATCGTTTTAAACGTTTTATAATAGTCACTTAACTGTTATATGCTATTGGTTCTTTTATTTGACAAGTGCCAATACAATAAAAAACTTATGAGATACCTAACCTTTAAACTATTTAACCCTTGTGTTCGCACCCGGGTACCCGGGTGCCCACCACGGTACATTTTTTAATTTAACTTGGTCAAAAATAGAAATTTCGGCAAAAACCTCCGGATCGTCGTTATTCAACTCAATTGTAAGCAGGTGATTCGTTTGGAATAAAATAATTTGTTTAATTACTAAGAAAAAATCGAGTGTGAAGTATATATACGTCACGGACGCACCCGGGTACCCAGGTACCCACCTTGAAAAAAAAATCATTTTGAGTGGATTATTGGTTTGGGATATTTTATTTTATTAGAATACGTCGAATATGGTTTGTGATAATACGAAATACATCAAAATAAATGTAGAAAATTAATTAGCCCCTGCATTCGTGACACTTCGCTAAGGTTGTAGCATGTTCATCGCAGACAGGTTTGTTGCAATCGCAGCATGACTTTCGTGTCTTTCTCCTCCTCTTTATTGCTGCTTTGTAGCAAATATGACAGGAGCCAGTGACTTTTATCCTTCCTGACATATCGCGTTCATTAGCAGGATTTGGAGCGATGTCCACGGGATTTAATGACCGTTCGATCACACTTTCAATGGCGATTTTTGTACTGTAATTTCGCATTTTTGAAAGTTTTGTGACCGGTTCTCAATTACTGGTTTTGCCAGTTCTTCACTCAATTGGCGCATAAATAGTCGTCGTTGGTTTGTTCTTTTCGGAATCATCTTATTATTTTCGTAATAAATTAAATAGGACGCGAGTGAGCTAATATCCAGCATATTGTAGAACAGAGCTACCGGCCATCTCAGAGTACGACGTTGCGTAGTGTATCGAGTGCACATTTGGTCCATAGTATCAACGCCAGCTTTATATTTATTGTAGTATGTTATAATGACTGGTTTTTTTACTGTCATCATTTACAGCTCTGTCGGAATGCATAGTCGACAACATAATTACGGCTTTATTTTTCTTTGGCACGTATGAGCACATCGTGACGCTTTCACTGAAAGCAAACTCAGTCGAGTATACTTCTCTCGACTTATGCGGAGCCATGACACTTGGAACATAAGATTTATTTTTTCTCAAAGCGCCAACGACAGTTAAATTCCATGAAAGCATGTGTTTGGCAAGGGGTAACGTTGTAAAAAAATTGTCCATGGCAATATTTCTACCACTGCCTCGGTACGGAGCTGCAAGCTCTTTTACGACTCGTTCTCCCTGATTTTTTTCTCGAACATCACCCTGACGATTTGACGGCCCCTGCCAGACTAGATAGTGACGTCTATTTATAGAAATAACGGTTTAGGAATCGATTTCAGAGCCGTACTATTTGAAAAGCGAAGAAAAATAAGAGGTGGGCACCCGGGTACCCCAGGTGCGTAACAACGTAGGTAAAGTTGGGTGCGAACACAAGGGTTAAAATCCACCGTTTTGTTAAAGTTGGAGTAGTGGTACCTTGGTCACTGTCGATCAGTTGTTCCTTGGTCAGTGGCCAAGGTACAACCTGGATGTTGTACTTTGGCCGGGAGAGTATTTTATTAAATTACTTTACACTAACGTAATATATGTGGAATCGCGAGAGCGCTCCCCTCCAACACCTAGCGCGCCAATGAACGAGCGCGCCGGGTGGTATCCCCACCACCGAGTGAACAACCAATGAGCCGCCGGCACCGGACTATAAAGCGAGGCGCACGAGACGCAGCGCGGCAGTCAATCCGGACATAACGTAAGAACAGTCGATCCGGACATAACGTAAGAACAGTCGATCCGGACATAACGTAAGAACAGTCGATCCGGACATAACGTAAGAACATTCGATCCGGACATAACGTAAGAACATTCGATCTGGACATAACGTAAGAACATTCTCCTAAGTCCACAAGGATCTCACCTATGTAAAAACACTCTACAAATAAAGCAAAGTATTTCCAAGACTCGTGTTGAAATATCCTACATATATGCTTAATTAAATATCTTTGTTATTTCAGAAATCATGCCTAGAAGTAAAGAGAAAAAGAAAAGGACGCCTATTAATGTGGATGATCTGACAAATGCCATTAAAATGATTAAGGAGAAAAAATTCTCCACTTTCGAAGCTTACAAACATTTTGGATTACCAAGAACGACTTTGCGTCGTCATTTAAAGCACTGTTTGGAAATAGGCAAGGATGTAAGCAAGTTACACAAAAACCTTGCAGTTCATCAAGTTTTTGATCGCACTGAAGAGCATAGTCTGGTTGACTATATTAAAGACGCAGCACATTTGCAATTTGGATTGACTCTAAAAGACGTAAAAATACTTGCATACCAATTTGCAAAAGCGAATGGAAAAAAAGTACCCAAAGAGTTGGGATACAAACCGAATGGCTGGAGATTATTGGCTGCGATTATTTAGGAAGCGATACCAAAACGAATTGTCTTTGAGAAAGCCTGAATCCACTACTTTGGCTCGCTCTTCGGCGTTTAATAAATATACTGTGGGTTTAACATTCGACAATTTTAAGAAAGTACTTTCGCAATGTCCCTCTGACATAAAAGCGACTGACGTCTGGAATTTAGACGAAACTGGATTGTCCACTGTCCATGTTCCTCCAAAGATATTAGCACCTCTTGGCGTAAAACAAGTTGGGTCAATGACTAGCGCTGAAAGAGGAACGACGGTTACAATGATAGCGGCTATTAATGCAGGTGGTGGTTTTATTCCACCCATGTTGATATTCCCTCGTGTACACTTTAAGGATTTTATGATAAATGGAGCTCCTGAAGGCAGTATTGGAGGCGCCAATCCATCCGGTTGGTCAAACGAGTCCATGTTTGTTATATTCCTCCAGCATTTTATCAAATATGCAAAGCCTACCAAAGAACAACCTGTCATTGTCATAATGGACAATCATGAAAGTCATATTTCCGTACCGGCAATACAAATGGCCAAAGATAATGGTGTAAAGCTTATTACTCTACATCCACATACTAGTAACCATATGCAACCACTAGACAAGTCAGTTTTTAGGCCTTTCAAGACTTATTTCAATACAGCGGCTAACGAGTTACTAATGACTCCAGGCCATGTGGGAAAACCATTAACTATTTATGATATTGCTGGCTTGGTGGGAAAAGCTTTTCCTCTTGCCTTCACACCAAACAATATTTGCAAAGGTTTTAGCTCAACTGGTTTCCACCCTTTAAATGAAAACATCTACACAGATGCTGATTTTATGCCCGCATCCTATTCTGATCGTCCACTTATCGAAAAATCACCCACCAGAACTGACCAGGTGCCTTTTAGTCAGCCGATTGCTTCAGGTTCCGAAGTTATACACGGAAAATCGCCAACTTTGATATCGCCGGCTATAATACGCCCTCACCCAAAAGCCGAACCTCGTAAAGAAACGCGAAAAGGAAGACAAAAAGGAAGATCCAGAATTTTGACTGATACACCAGAAAAGCAAGAAATTGAAAATATAAAAGCTAAAAAACACGTTTCAACTAAATTTAATGAAGCAGAGTCCATCAATCGTTTGGAAAAAAATAGGTTTATGAATAAAAACAGATTCAAGAATGCAAAAAAGATTAAAAAAAGAATTCTATTCGAAACAGAAACCAGTGAAGATTCTAACTATTTACCGAGTGACCCATCTGAAGGTGCCTCCGACAATGACAGGGAAGATGAGAACCTGCAGGCTGAACATGTTAATAAAGAAAATTACAATATTGGAGACTATGTCATATTTGTATATGAAGGTTCCTATTTTGTCGAAAAAGTAGAATCAATGTCTGAAGAATGTGTATTACTAAAATCAATGCAAAAATCACTTAAAAACTGGAAATGGCCTGAAAAAGAGGATTTGAATCTGTACCCGATAAGTGACATTATGGAAAAAATTAAAACCCCGCAAAAAGTTAACAAGAACAGAGAAATTTATTATGTTCCAGAGATACAGAAGTACTGAGATATCTACTACTAAAAGATTAAGGCTAAATAATTTATTTACATATTGATACTGTTCTTAGAAATTCTAGTCCTAATGACTGATTAAAAAGATAAGAGAGAAATAATTTATAAAGTTAATTGTTTAATTTTTTTTTTCTAGTTGCTATATTATTATATTGATTTGCTATTATTATATTATGTGATATGTTCAAATGGCCCTACCTAAATCTATGTACCTACTAATTTTTAAGTTTGTGATGTGATAAAACAGTGGTTAAGAGTTAGTCGTTTTTGTTTAAAGATTTTGTTTGAAAAACAAAAAAAAACTATGAATATTATTTTTATTTTGTTCAGAATTTCTAAAATGTTTTGTTAAAAATTGTAGTAGACCGAATAAAACAATTTTGGTTAAAAAAACTTAATAATTTGCTTAAATTACCCCCAAATTCTCAATGTGTCCTAGGTACATCGTAGTACTGGCCCAGGTACATAGGGTATGTTGTACCTTGGCCTTATTTACCATTTTTTTTTACTTTTAAAATATATGTAAGTATGAAATATACAATTCTGATATTTTGGTGGTGAGTACCAAAATAACTGACATTTCAAAATATGCAATTATGATTTGTATGCTGTGCGTCAAATCACAATAAAAATATATATATCTAAAAAAACTGTCCTAGGTACAACAGGTTCCCCTACCTCTGACAGGGCTGATGTGCATGTCGGCGTTTCATAATAAAAACCTAACCTTATTTTTATTCAACAGGAACAATTCAGGCTGGATTTGGGTGCGACGCATTGAACAAGATCTTGGCATGCCTAAATATCCCTGTTACGTACTGGCCGACATTAAAGGCCCAGTCAATTTTCAAAATTTAGTAATGACCAAACGTGGTTGTATATGGCCTCTAGTCGGTAAAAGGGTGTTTTGCGTAGTTACCCCTAGTACCGACATAGCAGA
This sequence comes from Netelia fuscicornis, assembly GCA_946811545.1. NCBI lineage: Eukaryota > Metazoa > Arthropoda > Insecta > Hymenoptera > Ichneumonidae > Netelia > Netelia fuscicornis. Next base: position 21,155,903 of record OX328013.1, read on the forward strand.
TAGTTCTGTCTGATAAGTAATCAGTATGACTTATCTTAACACGAGAGATGGTAGGGAAAACCCAGAATATCACAAGAACTTCCCGACCCTCTCCTAACGGAAAACCAAAACTCCACCCTAAACCAAATCCCTTCCACCCAAAATTAGAGCACCTATAAAAAGAGACGCTCTGACCAAAAAAGGCACACATAATTATTACACAACTCGAGTTCTCTCATTCAGTCCTCAGTTACGACACTGTCTGTATAACGTCTCGTTCGACGTTCTGTTCAGTTAAACCAACAGAAACTAAGTGGTATTCTCTATCATTAATTCAATACGAATAAACTCAATCATTAACTATTATCCATCGTGTTGTATTCTTCAACTGCGCCTAGCAGGGGTCGAATTTCATAAAGAACCTCCGAACCACCGAATCTCCGAATTTGCGAATCTCCGCTTGATCAGAATATCTCATCAACCCGTTCTGATGAAACTGAGTGTACTCCTCGTAGTTCGCGCCGACAAACTATATCGGCGGAGTCAACAGAACGGCGTGACCGTCCTGTTCCGAATCACCATCGAGAACGTAACATCCCCGTCATTTCTAAAAACTTATATAAACGTTATGAAAAAAAGTCATTCCAGCCATTGAGAAGGCTGCAACGGACAGTTGCAAGCGAGCCGCGGCAGAAGAACGACAATTAGTCGTTCAGAATATTGAAAAACTTTGCAATAAGTTGTAAGTTCAATGCCGTCGCAGTTTACATTTATAATTTCTCGTAAAAAATACGATAGTGCAGTTATTTGTTAATTACTATTCAGGAATAATATCACACTTTGCGTCAATACCCAATATTAGCGAACGTTTTGGTAATAAATTGTAATGTTTCTTTTCATGTTTTCCACGATGGGAATGAAATTTGTTCTGAGTATTCACTATTGTGGCACGGGGAACTCCTAATTGTAATATTTAATTTTAAGAATAAAGTCACTGCTTAGATAAAACCTGTTTCAAGGAATTGTACATACTTCAGGATAATATGAATGATATTATATTATTAATTCATACGCTACTATGCTTCAGCTTAAATGGCTACGGAGCCATAATAGGGTTGCTTACAAGGAACATCATTTAGATGTCCCCCTCCAATTCTATTGAAACTTTGGTATGTGGTAGAGTATCGAAAACTAAGTGACACGTATTTTTTTTTCGGCGGAAAAACGGTTTTAGGGGATGAAACCCACCCTCAAAAACTGGGGTTTTTTTCATTTTTCGGCGATAACTTTTTAACGGTAGGAGATATTTAAAAAATTCAAATTCCAACAACCCTTATTGTTTTACGTACTATACATTGGAGACGAGAGCCATACAAATAACAATAAATTTCATATTGGTTATTGCAAAATTCGAATTTTTTTCATACGTATGAGAGTTATTCCTCCGAGAATGTTTAATCGATTGAGATGTAAATTTGCATACATGTGGAGGATGGGAAATTAATGAATACATGTTTTTTGTTTTTCCGATATCTCGCACTTAAGGGGTTTTAACTACCCTTCGATTTTTGAGGCAAGAGCATCGTATACTCAGCTAGCATTATGGAATTCCGGGGTAAATTCACGTCATGATTGACGTTTGTGTGCATGTTTGTAAATAACCCCGCCCTCGCCAACCCGCCAACAAAAAATTAAGGAGCGAACCACCCTTGTGTTTATCTTTCCCCCGCCCTCTATGAGAACGAGGTGGATCTAATTGAAGGAAACCTGTTCTATTTTGATGGTAACGCGAAAATCTAGTTGAGGTGTTTTTGCATTTTTTCTAAATATTGTTATGTCCTAGTAACATAATAGTTGCCCTATTTTTGACCTTAGCAAAGCTAATGAGTCTTGGGAAACGGGCTAATGGAGTTTGATCAGATAAATGAATTTTTGACTATGGAGTCCCCAGAAGTTAGAAGGAATTGGGATTAATGTGTAAGGAAGGCCTCCTCTGAGTTCGAGGTGGTCCTCGCAACTCGACGGATGATGGAAGGATAGAGCTCGCCGTTGTCCTCGCAACTCATTTGTTCTTTGGGGAATCCATCGAACTCGGGGTGGACCTCGCAGTTCAATGGGTTGTGTAGGAGGATGATCGAACTCGAGGTGGGCCTCGCAGTTCAATATGGAGTATTGGAGGATGGTCGAACTCGGAGTGGTGCACGCAATTCGACTTGTTGTTGAGGAGGAATTTCGAACTCGAGGTGGTCCTCGCAATTCAATAATTTGTGGGAGTCAGTTAGTAACTTACTCTTTTCTATTTTTGGTGGTTGAGTTGAGACTGGTAGAGCAGTACAGAGATTTTGCTGTATCCAGGACTTTTACATTTTTGAAGACTTAAGAGAAGCTTACAAGTTTGAATGTTGATGGAGAACTGATTTTTATGCTAAAATTCGGGCCTTATATACTAGTCTATCAACTATCTCTGTCTATTGCGTAGGGGTTGGAGAGGGTAGTTTACAAATTTCTTATTGGTCCAAAGCCTCCACCGTCTCCCACTCCTTACTTTTCCAATTCGGAGGAAAATTTATCCTTATCGCCTGTCCCCACTCTTGGGCCTGAGCATCTCTCCCCGCCGCGTTCATCCCCGAGTTAGGGTTGCGTCGTGCGTTGGCGTAAGGAGGGATGCTCGTCTTTAAGGCGCGATGGTGGTTACGTTATGGGGATGTAACAATATCAACCAAAGACAGGAGAATTATACCACAATGATATGAGAGTGGAATCCATTCCAATTGAAGATGCCTTACATGCATTCTTAGAATATTTAGGTTTGCTATCGAAACCGGTCTTGCTTGTTGCTCATAATGCTATCTTTGACTGCTCTCATCTCCTCTTAAGTGTACATAAATATAATATGATAGAGGAGTTTCGATCGGCGATTGCTGGCTTTTCTGATACCCTACCAATATTAAAAAGACTATATCGCACGCGAAAAGGAACAGGAATGTTTAAATTCGTACGATTAGCTACAGATCTATTGAATATAGATGAAATCGAAAATTTCCACGGTGCATTATTAGATGTGGAAATATTGCAAAGAATAGCATCAAATTGTATTCCCATGGAAAATCTATTCGACAATGCCCAAACCTTTCATGGAAAAATTAAATCACTGTCTTCGTTTAAAAACTGCAGTGACAGTTGGGGAATCTTTAAAACCATTGAAAGGCGTGCTTTCGGGTGGGATGATATCAACAATGGCGAAAAATGGAATAAATTTTCAAAACTTGATGAAAATCCACCAAGAAAGTGGCGTCGAAGCAATATTGCAGTTCTTGTCAGGAAAACGAGACAATTGTAAGAAGCCACGGATCACAAAAAACCAAAGAATTTTGAATCGCGTCCGTGATTTTTTTGAAAAATGTTAACATAATTTAACCCTAAAATTAGTCCAATGAAAAATGAGAAATAATGAAACCAAACTAATCAAGAAAAAAGCTTTAGTTTCGTTAAAAAAATGTCTGTTCTCTATGCAACCGGCGATATTATTATACGTACGTGCGTATTTAAATAAATATTTTATATTGGGTACTAGGAGTCAACGTTTCGTCTTTATCTTATCCATATATAAATATATATATGGGGCATGCCACGACAAACGGACAGTTTCAAAAACTTTTTTTTTTAATTTACCACGAAGAGTTTTTCGATGGGTAATAAAAAATATCAAAAAATTGAGAAAATAAAAAAAAAGTTTTTGAAACTGTCCGATCTGGTGTGGTATGCCCCATATCAACACACACGTGTATATTAAAAAACATATTCGATATTCCGTACGTCAACGTTTTGTCGTGAGAGTTTTGAAGACGGCTATTCAAATTCCCGCCAACCTCTGAGCTGTGCAGCGATGCACGATCTTCGCTTCCCCTTCCAAGCGATCTCGGGACGCGTTGAATTTTACGATAAATGTTACGCTTTAAATGCTTATATTTCCAGAATGGGATGGTAGACGTCATTTTTTCTGGGCTCTAAATGTTTATAAGACGCCCTTTTATTAATGTACCAATTTTCAGCATAATCCATCTCGTAATTTGGTTAACCGAGAATAAAATCCAATTTTCGCCACAAGATTACGTATACAAGGTCGTTATTTTTAACAATAAATATCTCGGCTTCCACATGGAGGAGCTCTTGGAAATTTTACACAGTATTTCGTATCACTTCAGTGGAGCTCCACATCAAATTTAAATGAAGTCTGTCTGAAAAAATTCTGCGAGACTACTACCTTAAATATGCGAATAACTACGTAATATTAAATATGCATCATAATTTTGAGGCGAACGTAGGTGCATTGTCTTACGGGTCTGTTATATCTCTGGTCCCCGTAAATATCATTCAGAAAGTATTTTGCAAGGTCCTCATTATAGCCTCTATAGCAAATTGAGACCGGTGCTACTATAAAACCGTTTATATAAAAAAATGCCAGGACCGCCTCCATATGTGCCAAAAGTCCCCATAAGAATCCACACAGTTCGGAAATGGATCCAGGATGAACCTCTCCATATATATACAGGAAGAGTTATATAAGGTGTCGCACAGTTAATTCTGAGGTGAATGCGGCCATTGCAAACAAACGTTGCTAATATACATTAGAGATATTTTCGACAGTTTACGAGATATCAATTTTTAAAGTTGGTCCAATCAGAGCGCGCCGGACAAGCCGTCGAGACGTCGCAGTGTATCAATCATTGGCTGTCTGCGCTCGCCGCTATACCGCCGCCCGCGCCTCACCGCGCCGTACCGCGCCAAGGCTTTTGTCGCTATGGCCAACAAACTCACAAATTGGTACAGGATAGTTAAACTTAAAAATGGCGGAGAAAGCACAAGGAAATTTTATTGGTTACAGATTTTTCAGAACGAAAACGCGAATCGATTGAGAAGTAGTACATTGTATTCACAAGATTTTAGGGAATTACGATAACGTGAAATATTTAGCCGCCACAAACATAGTTTTCCACCACATAAAGTGTGGTATCACACCACCTTGCTTTAGTTGACTGAGATGAACGCAAATTTCATATTTTTACGCTATCTTACCTTCATTGGCTAGTATGAATGCAAGCATCATTTTATCGAATGCTTTAAAGAAGTATTCCTTAATATCTTGACAGCCACGGAAAATTTCCTACATCTTTCGTCTCAACCATTGTCTTGAGCCTATGTTTCAAGTTATTCAAGCGGTCCGGAACTTTTTGAAGACCCTGTATATTTACTATCTGTACCCGGCTCCGCGAAGCTGTGTCCCAGTCTGGTTAAATTTAAAAGAAGCAAAATAGAAAGTGCAGATTTCTAATATCTTTAATTTCACAATGCTTGTTGGTGTGCAACATTTTTTGTTGTTTCACTGCCTTTATAGATGTAATGCAGATTGTGTAATTTGCTGACTCTAGAACACATAACATGGCATTACTTATTCGTATGAGACGCAATCCGTGTGTATATCTAAACTGTGAAATTCTAAAGGTTGGTCATGAACTTTATTGATAGTGATTGTAAACGCCAATCGAATTGGGAATTGCACTATCTTGAATCGAAAGCTTTTTCAATCGATGCAAGAGAGGTTACACCTCAATTAATGTCCCAACAATGGTTTAACAATATCTGGTACCCAAATAATGCATCCCGAGTTTCGAACCCATTGCTAAAACTAAACTATGTATTTGAAATATTATATTTTCTTCCACATTTTTTGTAAATTCGGCTGTGGATTTTATCTTCAGAAATATTTGTAATACGTGAATCATTAATGATAATGATCGGTACTCGTTGTACGTTGTGGCGTTGCTAGATTTCGGAAGAGTTACTGTTGCGAAGTAAAGTTATCGTACGCCGATAGGCTCACTGCGCATGCGTGAGCGAAACTTAGTATTAACCTTTTAGATACTACGCGCCACTATAGTGGCTTTCGCGGATATCATTTTTCAGGACGACGCGCCACTATAGTGGCTTTCGTGTATGTCATCTCTCTGAACGACGCGCCACTATAGTGGCTTTCGCGGATGTGATATTTGAACGACGCGCTAGTGTACTGGCTCCCTCTAGTGACTCATTCGTTCACCATTTGAATTGAAAAATCGTCTTTATACGCAATAATTGTCTTCATATGGATAATTGTTGTACACTTCTTTTTTCTGTACATCGATTTACAACAGTATAAATAAAACAGTAGACAGACGGAAAATACAGTCTTTGTTTTTTACGGCAGTCTAAGGTAACGATTAATGCTTTTTCCTTAAATAAATATACCATTTGTTTTTTGTAATCTATCCTTATACAGTCTCTAACCCCAAAATGCCACATGAAAAGAGAAAACAAACGGCAATTTCTGACATCATTTCTGACAAAAATTATGACTTAATCATCAAATACTTATTTTGAATGTTCTCGTGCACAGAACGGAATTGCCCGTCACACTTTGCAGTGTTATATCAATTATACGTTGTTCACGTCAGACCCTGCCGTCCAGGGAAATAGCCACACGCAGAATTCAGCCGTATCTAAAAGGTTAAGGCACCGGAGCGCTCTACTTGGGTTACTGGCAATTTTTCGTTAGTGACCGTTGCCCACGGGACGTGTGCAATAGGAAGTTCCTTTATGTTCACAAAACAAATAAAGCGTACTTATATATATTCAAAGTTATCTTTCTCTTCAACCCTATCGTCCCCCTTTCCCTTCGGTAATCGCAACAGTTACCAATGTTAAATGTTGACAATCCTAGGGTATTATACCACTTTTATATGTATCGTTGAATAAATGATCAATAATAAGTATATTTTATTTCATTAACAGTTTTAAGATTTCACTTGTTAGAATTTCGTCAAGTCCATCAGGTTTACCTGTTTTTACAGATTTGACTGTATTTATCACCACTTTTTCCATAATCTCTACACCCCTAGTATCTAAATTTCTCAATTGTTGATGACATTGTTTATCGCTAAACAATGTACTCACGGAACTCTCTCAACTGTTTAACATAATTTTTCCTCGATCGACATCGCCGCTTTGCCGTTTTCAATTAAATGAGTGAGTGAAGTGTTTGATTTCTCAAACCTAGAACCTATTTCATTTTCATGGACATATTGAAGTAATCGTGCTTTCTTGCATTGAAATTCTTGCAAGAAATTGTGAGACCAATTGTCAATATAAATAAACTGGGAGTCACGAATATGGTAGTATAATGAACCGGAAAAGTATAATACGAATATTAAAAGGTATATAGTAGAATATCGTGACTATGAGAAAAATATACGTGCAAAAAGCGTTTTCACTTTTATTGTAATCAAAGCTCATAACGGAATGAAATAAAACCGTTGCTTACCCCACACATAGATGGGTCTTCATCTCTTAAAAATCTGCAGTTATACCTCTTGTTGCACTTCAATGATAATCCGATACAGGTAGCATCGTCGCAATCGTATTCATCGTCATTGCAGGCTATATGAAAACAGAAAAATATTAATATTAAAATGTACTTAGAAAATCTACAATAAGTATAGAAATTATGTTTTAACGATATTGGCTGTTTCGTGATAATTTTACTAGAACACAATTTGTTTGGGATGGTAAGACCATTGACTAACGAATACCTACAGAATCAGTCGCAGAATAGGTCATTTTATTGAGTATCTTTCATTATTATTATATGTTAACTTCTTAGAGTAAATAGTCTTACCGTGATTCTGAACACTCGGATTAGAAAATGGAAAAATATGAACGGGCATAATGCAAATCGTAGCGACTATTCCTTATTTCAAATAAATCCACCACTGGAAGATAACTCGAGCAAGGGTACCTGCCTGAGCCCACACATTCTGTTTTGGATGAAATTTTACATATTTGCAGAATAGATGAAAATAGGTGACACATTTTTTTTTTATACGCGCCAAGAGTGATTTTTGGGGAGCCAAATGCGCTCTCGTAAGTAGGGTTTGTGTTTGTTCTTCGGGAATAACTTTTGAGCTGTAGGGGAAAGTGTTCACCATTCGTACGCGGGGCACATTCGTACAGTTCGTATAACAGAAAAACTAAAAAGCACACAAACACGCCTTTGCTTGTGTGCATGAGCATACCGGCCGCCATGTTGCTAGCGGAGTGTCGCGCTAGTCGGAACACGGTGTATCGGCTGACAAGACGTAACGTGTTTTCGCGCGCGGTGAGTAAATTGTTTACCTAACAATAAGTTTTATTTCACAATTGTGTGTAGAATTGTTATGTTTTTGACATGGAGTTGATGATTAATTAATGCTAACATTGTTTATTTTGAGCTTTAACTGCTATATTTCTCATACTAAATTAGAATTTTTATAAAGTTGTATTTTTAATTTTGTGTAAGGCATGGGGTGCATTCGGACAGCCAAACAGGGGGCACATTCGTACGCGTACGAATGCTCCCCTTTAGATTTCATTAACCACCAAAACGTCAAAATTAGATTTTTATGAAATTAAATATTACTAACCTTTTAAAAGGATCGTGCAGACAGCACAATAACATATTTTTTCTGTTATGAAGTATTCCACTTCTAACAAAAATGAAATATTTTTATTAGGTAAACCTAATAATTAATATTTAATTGCAAAATCATGGTGCGAAAATATAAAAAGAAGGGTACGCGTACTCAAGAGGTTGATGAAGAGTCCATGAAATTAGCAATTGATGACGTAATTCAAGGACGGTTGTCGTATAGGAAAGCCGCGTTGAAATATAACATCAAGACATCGACGTTGGAAAATAGAGTCAAGAAATTCAAAGATTGCACCGATGGACCCTCACGAACATTTCATTCTAAGTTCACGAGTCTACAAGTCTTCTCCTTGGAAGAAGAAACACGCTTAAATGACTACATTATTACTTGTTGCAAAATGCATTACGGGCTAACATTAATCCAAATTCGTAAACTTGCTTACGAGTACGCGAAAGCGTTAAATTTAAAATATCCCACGAAATGGGATGAAAACCAAATGGCCGGGTTAGAGTGGGTGCGTAAGTATAGAGAAAGAAACGACAACCTCAGTCTACGAAAACCGGAGAATACAAGCGCAGCTAGATTTTTCGCCTTCAATAAGACTGCAGTCCAAGAGTTCTATAATAATTTGGCTGATGGGGCTCCGAGGACATTCCTGCGAACGTCCTCTAGCGCCCTGCACTCCTTGATCACATGGAGTGGAGTTTCCTCCTGCTCCGTGCACGTCCAACAGAGTGAGCCTTCGGTTAGACCCAAAAGTTTGAGGTTCTTACCAGTGTGCCAGTGTCCCGTGACCAGGCCCACCACTGCCCTTAACTGGCGGCTGTCTAGGTCTACCAGCGCAGAGCCTAGACGAGTTGAGGGCCCCTGAAAGAGAGCCCTCGAGTGCCCCATTCCTTCTGTCTGGCGCCAGAGGTCCGCAAAGCGTGCCTTTATCCACCGCTGTGACAGGGCCCGGATGTGGTCTATGGAAAGGGGTACGGGGCGGATTTGGTCTGGGTCTGTAATCGCGGCACCGGCTTTGGCTAACAAATCCGCCTCCTGGCTGCCCTGCCACCAGCCCTCCTGGCTGCCCTGCTGCAAGCCCAAAAAGGGACAGTTGCTTTCGAAGCCTGTCTGGCGATGTTGCTTTTCCATGTAAGTGTACTGTCCAGGGTGACGCTGAGGTAGCCCACTTCCGAGCAGTATGTAAGCTTTGCTCCAAAAATAGAGAGTAGCCTCGGTTTGAAGTCTTTCTTACGTGTGAAAATCACCATCTCCGTCTTGCCCGGGTTTACCCTGAGCGACTTTGCGGTGCACCATTCTTGCATGAGATTAAGGGCACGCTGTGTGTGCCACGTCATCCCTGCCGGGTGTGTGCCTTTGACCATGATCACCCCGTCATCGGCATATCCTACCACCTTCACCCCGAGCCATGTGAATGCCTCTAGGAGCCCATCCACGATCATTATCCACAGGAGGGTAGATGTAACTCCCCCTGCGGGTAACCCCGCTTTACGTGTGCTCTCACTGTAGACCCCCTGAGCCCTGTGGTGACTATCATTGTTCGTAGCATGAAGTGAATCCATTCAATGACAGATTCATCTACTCCGAATTTCCTTGCTGCTACGCAAATGGCGTCGGAGGATGTGTTATCAAACGCACCTTCGACGTCCACAAATTCACACAAAGCTGACTTTTTCTGTTGGAGGGCTCCTTCAATAACAGTGGTGATATTGTGAAGCGCCGTCTCAATCGATCTGCCAGCATGGTATGCGTGCTGTGAGGCCTGAAACGGTCTGCTTATCAGTGATCTCTCCCTTATACAGGGTGAATTGCGTAAGGGGTGCCATCCGGGATTTCAAGGTAGATGGGCACAGTACGAACAAAAGTTGCAAATAAACATTAGGGATATTGTTAATAATTTACGAGATATTAATTTTTTAAATCGGACCAATCAGAGCGCGCCCAGAAGCATTGAAGCCACCCACTCCCACCCTAGCCGTAGATATAGCATAGATTAGGGCGTTACTTTTGTGTTTGCAAAATTCAGGGCAGTCAATTTTATTGATTGTATTAGTACGCAGTCATTTTTTATTCGCGGTCATTGGTTGCTCTGAATTTTGCCCGGCGTGCCAATAAGCGTTAAAGCTGCCCACCTCTACCCCCACCCTAGCCATAGTATAGCATAGATTAGGGCGTTACATTTAGGTTTGCAACATTCAGAGCAGTCAATTAGATTGCTTGTATTTTTCCGCAGTCATTTTTTTTCTCTCGAGCATTGGCTGCTCTGAGTTTAGCCGACCTTCGCGAGAAGCGTTGGAGCTTCCCACTCCCCGCCTTAGCCGTAGAGATAGCGCAGTGAACTAGGCCGGGCAAAATTCAGAGCAACCAATGACCGCGAATAAAAAATGACTGCGTACTAATACAATCAATAAAATTGACTGCTCTGAATTTTGCAAACACAAAGGTAACGCCCTAATCTATGCTATATCTACGGCTAGGGTGGGAGTGGGTGGCTTCAACGCTTCTGGGCGCGCTCTGATTGGTCCGATTTAAAAAATTAATATCTCGTAAATTATTAACAATATCCCTAATGTTTATTTGCAACTTTTGTTCGTACTGTGCCCATCTACCTTGAAATCCCGGATGGCACCCCTTACGCAATTCACCCTGTATATCTATCCACCAATCTTTCCAGCATTTTCAGGAGGAAAGATGTTAGGCTGGTGGGCCTAAATGACTTCGCTTGGTCATAGGTGCTCTTACCCGGTTTTGGGATAAAGACCACTCTGACCTCTCGTCAGGCTTTTGGCACGTATCGCTGCGCCAGACAGAACCGAAAAATGCGATTTAGGTGCCTTACGAGACCCACTCCTCGTTCCTGAAGAAAAGCAGGAAAGATCCCGTCGACCCCTAGACTCTTGTACCGGTCAAAAGTCCATAACGCCCATTTTATCCTGTCCACCGAGACAACTTTCGCTGCCGTCTTCCAATCACCCGGTTTAGTGATTGTGAGCGCCTCCTCACGAGGTTGTCCCTGTTCTGCTAGCTCCGAGCCCGGGAAGTGAACCTCGAAAAGGTGCGCTAGCAGTTCCTCATGTTTCTCTGTGATCCTTCCGTTTGGAAGGGCGAGTCCCTCGAGTTTATTTGGTGGTCCTGTGGATAACACTCTGCGGAGTCTGGCCACTAGTGGTAGTGCCTCGACCTCCATGCAGACGTCCCGCCAGGCCTCGTCCTTAGATTTCTTGATGAGCCTTTTATAGACCCTCTGAGCCTTCTTATAGGTTTCCCAGTCGAAATCCGTTTGCGTCCTTAAGGCTTTATTTAACAGCTTGCGGGAGCGGGAGCGGGGCTGACGCAGCTCTCCGTTCCACCAAGCTACTTTGTTGCGCACTTTCCTCTTTCTCAGCGGACATGCAGCCTCTAAGGACCGGACCAGAGCTTCTTGCAGCTTCTCTGCTTCCTGCTCGATCCCGCCCCCAGTTCCCCAAGCCTGCTTTCCAGCCCTGCCTTGAAGCCGGGCCAGTCCACCATCCTGGGGTTCCTGTAGGTCTCCACCGGGGCCGGACTGTCGTCGTTAGACAAGCAGAGTGTGATCATGTGATGATCGGAGAGGGTATCCTCCTCGTTTACCCTCCAATCTACCACCATCCGGCTCACTCCAGGTGACCCCAGAGCAATATCTATTACCTCCTGTCTGCGTCAGGTAACAAACGTTGGCTTGGCTTCTTTGTTAAGGATCACAAGATTGGTTGAGCACAGGTACTCCAGTAAGGCCGTACCTCGCTCATTGATGTGGAAGCTGCCCCATATGGTGTGGTGCGACGCTAGCTCGATTTTCGCGCCGCCGATGGAAGCTGCTGCCAAGTCCCTTGTACAGAACTGGCTCAGTTTGAGGGCACCGTGCTTCTTGTTTATGAAGACGAATGCCCTCGGGCCGGGTTCTGCCTCCGTGTAGATCACCGATTCCAATGTAGGACTTAGTCCTTTAACAACCCATCTGTGTATCCAGGATTCCTGTATCAGGACAAAGTCCGTCTGCAGCTTTGCTAGGTCCCTGCTCAGGAGAGCAGAGGCCGCTTTGCAGTGCTGCAGATTTATTTGTGAAACTTTGGTGAATTTCTGAACGCGATTCTGCTTGGCCGCTTTCTCTGCGGGGGAGGGGGGGGGGAGTCCGTGTGCCCGGTTTGCGCTGGTCCCTCTTCTGCCCTCGCAATTTCAGAGATGGGCTGATCGCAGCCCTTCACCTGGGCCACCGAGGCCGTAGCCTCTGCGTCCCTGGGGGTTGCCGCTCCCAGTTCCATCGTCAGGCTTGGCGAATAGGCCTCTGTTGAAGTCACATCGTCGGTTGGTGCCAGTTTTTTACCATCAGGAAACATGTTCATTATAGTCCCACGAGTAGTCAGGAATGCAGTAGTCCGCCCCCACAGAGCCTATTGCGAGGGTAAGGCGAGATACGATAGAATGTTGCCCGGTGCCCCAAAGGGATCGTGAAAGGCACTTTAACCCAAGTACCATCCAGTCCTCGGCACGATAGCTCCCACCTTGGCTTGGGAAGTGGTCCGCGACGAGGCATTTGGTCCTCATGACCGGATTTTATCTCGGCAGGCTCCCTTATAGCACCCGCTGCCCAGAGGATTCCTCAACCCCCCGTCCAAGGTCGCGGTCACCGTGTGGTGCCCCGTTCCACTGCCCGTCTAGTGGCCGTTTCACGCTCTGGACATCCCTCTATCCGCCACCTGAAGACGCGCCCGGTTGGTCTCCCCCTCCATTCTCCGCCCCTCTTAACGGGGGAAGGGAACCCGGGATATACACTACCGGCGGAAAAGTTTCCGGACAAAAATTGAAAACAGTGCCGGAACGTTTTTTTTATGCCATTTCGCCGGTAGTTGGCCTAAGCCCATTTAACCAACGCCATTTTAAAAAGCAGAGATTTCCCTTCATTTTGGCTTTTTTTAAACAAAATTTACGATTTTTTTTTACAATCGGTACCCAGTTCTGAACACGACAATTTTTGGTCGTTTTTTTGTTCTTTTACAAGTGGACCCCCTTCTCAGTAAAAATTTTTTTAACGATTTTCTTTCACCATATTCATAACCGAGGAAGTCTAAGCTTGAAGTTAATTTTTTAGAAAATTCTCTACGATTTTTTTTTCAAAGATATGTCGTTTTTTTGGAAAAAAATAGACAATTTGAAAATTGCTCCATAGGACAAAAACGATGAGGTTTACAACAAAATCTCAAGATGGCAAGAAGTTGTATTACTTCTTGCTGAGTTCAGGAACATTTTTTCAGATTTTTTTTCGAAATTTTTTTTCCACCTACTTCCGGTCAGCTCAATTGATCTGAATATCATGAAAATAATAGAAATAAATTTTTTACTTACATATTAAACTTTAGTCTCGTCGAAGAAACCTCCTCTCGCCGACAGGACGCTTTTTACCACACACGCCATCCTCTCCACAAGTTTTTGGAATATCTATCGGCGTGTTCATCTCCAAGATTTTTGTCTACAGCGTTTTATAGCATCTCCGACGGTTGATTTAGCTATTTTCAATCGCCGCGCAATGTAGTGAACTGTTAACCCTTCATTGCAAAGTGCAAGGATTCATGCACGCTTTTCGACGCTTAAATTAGATCAACAACCCATTTTCTTCTTCTAAATAAAATAAAATGATGTCTAATGAATTCGAAAATTGGAATTAATTAACGGTTAATGAATTAATCGTTAAAACCTGCCGAAGAAATACTGAGTTGAAATAATTTTTGAATATTCGTTCATCATAACAAGTAAAGAGTGCATGAACGTTTCTCTCACTTTTTTGTTTTCTTCTTTTTCTCGGAGCAGAGCACTTTGTTTTTATACTTTGTTTTCATAGTAACATATCGCTGACCTACGCAACAAAGTGAATCCCGCGAAAAAGCAAACGAGAAACAAGGACGCATAGGACTCCCGACTCTGTCACGGGATTCACTTTGTTGCGTAGGTCAGCGATATGTTACTATGAAAACAAAGTATAAAAACAAAGTGCTTTGCTCCGAGAAAAAGAAGAAAACAAAGAAGTGAGAGAAACGTTCATGCACTCTTTACTTGTTATGATGAACGAATATTCAAAAATGATTTCAACTCAGTACTTCATCGGCAGGCTTCGAAATAATGTCCGGGTTCGATTTTCCCGTCGTATCGTGTCGAATAATATAATCGAATATAAAGCGTGTTTAACGATTAATTCATTAATCGATAAATAATTGAAATTTTTGACTTCATTAGAGTTCATTTTATTTATTTTTTAACAAGAAAATGGGTCGTCGACCTAATTTAAGCGTCGAAAAGCGTGCATCAATCCTTGCACTTCGCAATGAAGGGTTCAAAATTCGCTACATTGCGAAGCGATTGAAAATAGCAAAATCAACCGTGGGAGATGCTATACAACGCTTTAGAGAGACACAATCTAACAAAGATAACAAGCGTTCCGGGAGGCCCCGTGTTACTTTCAACGCGGAAGATCAATCAATTGTTATGATGTCCAAAATGAATCGGAGACTCACGGCGACAAACATCCGAGCACAGTTTACCGAAAGTATCTAATTGTAAGAGCATTACTGCTCAGATCTTCGATTTTTTAAAGGAAAGTTTATAATTGATTATTCGTAATTTATATTCATATAATTTATAGCTGATAACTTATATTAATGACTTTTATATTTATATTTTATATTTATGTATATAGAATTTAAAATTACTCTCGTTACTCTTGCATGAAATTAACGAAAATAAATCAATAATTCCGAGATATTAAATTAAATTAATAAGTAATTCTCATGTAGTGTTACTACAAATTGAATGAAATCATGAATGTCTGCGAAAGGTGTGTGCAGACCACGGATCTGGTTTTAGGGGAAGTGCGGAGAAGAAAAAACACAGTGAACGTGCGAAAGGTTCCGAAAATAAAAAGATGAAAACACAGTTGCTAACAAAATATATAACAAGGTTTAATGTTTAGATTTACAAGGGCGCACACGCGCATAATTGCGGCAGGGTCACGCTATATAAAGCCGTTGTCGTTATAATAGAAAAGCGTCAATAGATTTACCACAATCAAATAGAATAAATAGAAGGATAGCCGGTCCGAAATAATAGTCCACAGAATCACAAAAGAATAATACCGAATATTGCCGAAGTCGAATTATATGTAAGAAGAAACTCGTTAGAAGCGCGTGTCGAAAACCGTTCTCTCTAGAAGCCGTACTCAAAGTGATGAAGCCGGAAATCGATCTCGCTGATCGATTGACAGGTGGGGGAGATCTCGTTACACGCGAGTACGGCCAAGTCCAAGCGAGAGTCAAAGGCCAAAATCTGCTGACTTCTCGCATGGACTCCCGACACTACGCACGTTTTCGAACAATGAATAAAGTGTATACCTGTACAAACATGATATTTCTTGATTTTGATTGTTTAATTTTTTTCGCGGTTTTTCCTTTCTGTTATCTAATTTCCTTTCCTCCATTAATTAATAGGTCGCAAGGTCTTCGAAATGGGTTTCTATACAGTCGAAAATATCTCCAAGTTTCAATTCCACCTAAGAGAGACACCGAGAGAGAAGCTTCGATGGATACCGAAAGAGACGCCGAAAGAGAAGCTTCGAGGGGTACCAAGAGAGGCAGCGAGAGGTTCACCGAGAGAGAAGCTCCGAAGGACGCCTAGAGAGATTGTGAGAGAAACTGCGAGAGAGATACCAAGAGAGACTGTGACAGAGACGCCGAGAGAGGCTGGAAGAGAAACACCGAGAGAGACGCGGAGGGAGATGCCTCGAGAGTGACCGAGAGAGAAGTTCTTCGTCGGAACTTTCAGAAAGCTCAAACATATCAGACGAATTAGCTTTAACAACTGATTTAACGCGACTTTTCGTTGCATACGACATGGGTTGGAGCAAACGTGGTTCCGTACATCAATATGATAGTTTGAATGGCTACGGCGCTATCATTGCGACACCGTCTGGTCGAATCTTGGATTTCGCGACGAGAAACACTGTGCCGTTTATGTAATTCAGGGCACGCGAGAGAATCTCATGATTGTCACCTAAACTTCTATGGCAGTGCCAAGGCAATGAAACCTAATGTTGCAGCTCAATTAGCAGCCAACAGTGAAGTTTTGCAGAGAAAAAAACGTCGAAGTGCAGTTTTCATAGGTGACAATGACAGTTCAAATATCTTGGCTATCAGAAACGCATGCAATCATACCGTCTTGAAATACTCGGACAAAAACTATACGTCAAGGAGTGTAACAAATATGCTGTACAAAATTGACAAAAAAGTTTACACTAAGAAAGAGTTGACGTCAGAGGTTATGAAATATTGACATCGATGTTTCACATACGCTGTCTCTCAAAATACGGGAAATTCGAAAAAATTGGTACATGCAATCAGAAATATTCCGTTCCATGCGTTCAATATTCACGATAACTGCAGCGATTGGTGCAGTTATTCGAAGGATCCGCACACCTAACATACATTCATTCAACGGTACTCGGTGGCTTTCAAAGTGAATATTTATGTGCTTTCGATGCTTCACGACTCATGCATCTGATAAATATGACGGGCCTCGCTGCTGAATTTATTAAAGTCATTGATGGATTCGTAGATACTCTACCACTTTTCAGGAAAAAGTTTCCCGGCGAAGATTGTTCTTTGGTTAAACGTCGCGAACACGCTCATGATGTTATGTACGACGTTGTTATGCTACAAAACGTAACACACCTTCATTTTACTGTCGATGAACTACTTCTCAGTAAGAAAAGTTTCATTGCGACGCTCGAGCATAACCAAAATTTTGAATCACTCAAACATTTGGCAATTTGCGTATCCAAAACAATTTTAACGTGAATGGCTGATGCAGGCATCAACTACGTTTCATTGCAACAAGCGTATTGTTAACGACAGCAAGAAATAATATCGATACTTCAAAAAAGAAGTAATGGCAAAAGGCAAGTAATAAAAACAAAACAAAATTTGAATACCATCTTAAATCATTGCAAAGAATAATTGAATCAAGTTCATCACGATACCACGACCCATTATTTCAAAGGATTGTATGAACCCTTACTTGACAGACTGGGATACAAAATACTCCAAGTTGTTACGTAAAAGTTGTAATTTTTGAAATTTCTTTAAATATTTCAAGTTTTTTATCATATTCAATTTCAATATTCAACTATAAATCTTATATAACTTTAAACAATAACCTTTGAAGAAGTTCTACACAAATTTTCGAGTTAAAATATTAATTAGTTAATTTTTTATAACAATTTATTTCGCTGCGGTACGAACAAGCCCAGTGTGTAAAATAAGGGTTAAATTTATGATATATATAAATAATATATATGCTACTGTTGCTATGTCCGATGCTATGTTCAATAAGTATTGTTATTTTTGGTAACGTTAAAGTTTTTGAGCATAACATTTATACTTAACAAAATAAATAATTATGTTGAATAAATATATGTTAGATAAGTTGATTTATTTTATGGTATCCCAATTATTGTTTTCAAATTCCATTAGGTCTCTTCATATTTACTTTAACATTACTCTCATTTATAGATGTTGAATGATAAATAGTACAAAAATCCTAATAATAATTATTATTATTAGACAATTAAATAGTGCATTGAGTGTTACCAATTTTTGTAAAGAAAATTGCCATGCGATAATTTCTTCCTAAAGACTCGAGTCTAGTTGAGTGTTGAAATTGCCGCGCTCATCTATCACGGCTGATTTTGCGACATTCCGACGTCTGTGGCATGGCAGATAGCTTTCAGTTGAAATAATCACAAAATGCTATTTTCTTTTTTAAATATCTAAATAACTATACAGACGAAACGTTTCGCTTTTCGAAAAACTTCTTCCCGAACATGTATGGAATCTTTTCGATCTATTTTCATTAAATTCTTATCATTTTTGACGAAGTCATGGAGCATAGTTATGAGCCATTGTATGGTTTTGCTATAGTTGCCGTGTATAAGAGTCCACATTCAACAATTAATTACAGGACACCTATGCAGACGATTCATTTGAAATTTTGCACAAAAATGTATTTTTTATTGACGTATATCAAACGTATACGACGTATAACAAAAAAACGACAAAAAATTGTCGTTTTCAAAACTGGGTGCCAATTGTAAAAAAATGGTAATTTTTTTTTAAAAAAGCAAAGATGAAGGGAAAGCCCTGCTCTTTAAAAGGCCGTTGGTTAAATTAACCTGGGCCAACTACCGGCGAAATGGCATAAAAAAAACGTTCCGACACTGTTTTCAACTTTTGTCCGGAAACTTTCCGCCGGTAGTGTATATGATAGGATATGACCAGTATTAAAAAAAATATAGATTATAAAAAAATTAATTAAACCAAAAAACAAAAAGTAGGACTCGATCTAGCGATCTAGTAATTACGGAGCTGGAACGCTAACCATTTGACTTTTTTTTTGTTAAAGTTTTTTTTTTATTAACTTCAGGTACAATAGAAATTTTAATATTTCATTTACCCTATCAGTCTTTTGTTTAAATTACGCCTAGCGGGGAAAAACTTTAAAAACTAGATATATCACATATTATAGAATAAGTAACTCTAGGCCGCTTTCTACCGACTTCTCCGAGTTAAATGACTATTCTACATTTGCATGTAAATAAAAATAAAAATAAATATCTGTACTGTTTAACAGTCTTTAATCGCATCTAGAGGCAATGTGTCGAAAGTACGGTGTAGCTGTTGGCATTAAAAGTAAAAACCACGCTCGTAAGCTAACCACTTGACCATCGCCATATCACGCTTATAATTTCAACGCACCTCAACATATTCGACGCGTAAAACTTCTCGTGCGATTTTCTCGAAAACGTCGAAGTAGTACGCTTACGACTTGTCCTAATAAATTACTAAAAGTGTGTAAAGTTTGAAGAAAATTCGTCATCCGAACGTCGTGTCCTCCCCTTGTCAGTACAATTTTTTTGCAAATTGTTAATTACCAATTGAAATGGCAATTAAATGATAAATAGTTAAGTCCGCAAACACGTTCTGAACAATACACTACATTATGCATTATGTCGGTTCGTTTGTAGCGTAAGTGTCGTAAAAATTGAAAAGCAGCCAAAACAGAAGTTTCCGCATAGAGCCTTGAATCCGTCCCGTTCGCATTATAAAACTGAACTCTTGCAGCTGCTAAAAAATGATAAAAGGCCAAAGGAAAAAAGTTCCCGGACAGAGACTTGAATCCATGATCCTCACATTGTGAAGCGGAAGTCTTGCGGCTGCGCTAACCACTGGTTGAAAATGATTTTAATGTAAAAGACTCATGATTGATCCATTCGAGACAAAAATGTTACTAACTAACCAACGCGTGGCCATCTAAGTTCTCACTCGTGTTTCTTTCATTTCTAGTCAAACCCTACATGTCCTGTGATTTCGATACCGTATCCTCCCCTTGTAAAAGAAGAACCCAAAGTGCAACACCAAGCTACTAATTTACGACACTTGTTAACATGAGATAATATTTAATTTTTATTTTTGTTAGGCAACGGGCCCAGAAAATTCTACGGGAAACAAGAAATCCGATGACCGTGTTCATACACAGATGTGGAAACTCGTCTCCCACCAAGCTCAGTTTTGCTATATAAACCTTATGTTTTTTAGTGAAAGCTTAGAGTTTTTCTAAAACCTTTCATCGTCCTGCTGTACTTTTCGATTGCAGGGCGTGCCTAGAATGGTACATCAATTTCTCGAAATAGTCAATCGTGTCTAAACTCAAGTATTTCTTAGAAAAATGATTTATTTTTCCAATGGCCAAATCGATATAGTAGGAGAGAAGTTCAACATAAAACAAATATCACTTTACTATCACAGATCCCACATCTTACTACATTCCATTATAGGAGAATAAATCCTATCATTATGAAACTTTACTAACTAAATTGGATCTCGATTCAATAAACTTATTGTACTATATGTACACAATTTGTTTGAACATTTTTTATTATTTCTCGATTACTAACTGTACCATTGAAACTAACAAGACTTCTTCAGATCTTTCAGGAAGGTAATCGGTTCTCGCATCGTAAGCTCAGCCTTTTACCCGAATTCTCTCTATACTTGCATTGTGGCAAAGTTTCACGACATGTTTCACGTCGTGATTCACGTCATTTGACTAATTTACGGAATATGGTTACTATTAATGTTTTATTTTACGTCTGCCGCTATAAATTATTAATCCTTTTATCTATTGTATGAGAGAATCTAGCTTGATTTATGTTATTATACAATATATTGTTAGTGTAATTACAGTTTATGTTCTTGACTTACGTTTGTCGCTGCTGCCTTTGTCGCGGATTACAGTTATAAGTGTTTTGAATATTCCGTTAATCGCTTTAGGTTCCAGATAAAAGCGGATATACATTGTGTTTGAAGCCGAGCTGATAGGTTCCGCAATGCTACCACAAAAGTTTCTTAGTCGAGATGGTACATCCGTGTGGTTTCCAAATATATCTAGGAAATTAGCGCCGCAGTCATTAGGCTTGTCCAGCTTAAAAGCATCAAAAGTTAACTGCATCTGAAATAAAAATTTTACTGAAATCATTTACCTCACGATACGAACTTTCTGATCACTTGAGAATAAGTATTTCGTTATTTCCTGTATATAAAGCAATTGATTACAGAAATTGAACCGACGCGATCCATTTCCTAAACGATATATGTTACATAGTATCGTTTGAAAAGAAATGGTAAATACCTAAAATCCAAAATAATAGTATTTACCTATTTATTGTTAGACATGTACATATATTTTCTATATCTGCCGAGGTCTAATATACCGACCTAAGAGGAGACGTTCTTACTGTATTTTACTAACGCTAAATTATTTCAAGTTTCTAAGTGCTTCGAAATACAGAGGGTATTAAACAACTTTCTGGATACGAAAAATACCTAGGTAGTTGGCATCAGTACACGCTAACCGTTTTTTTCAATTTGTTTTGCAATAAAAATTGACTGAGTTATTGATTCGTACAGTTTGAAAGCGACCTTGAAATTGACCTCGACGGTTAAACGTGGATCAACTTAATACAAAATTTTTTTTTAATTATGTATTTGAATTTCTTGTTAAAATGTAAATATATTTTATTCCACTATTTTTTTAACCTAAACCCCCCTTTTGAAAAATATATCTCATTTAGAAGATCGAAAAACTCAATTCTCCTCACTTACATATCTTGGTAATTAAAAATTTTATTTGAAAAATAATAATATTAAAAAAAGCATATTTTTTATGAGAAATCAAATGCCATAAAATATTAGGTTCAAAGGCTTTTTTATGTATTGCTGCACGCCCTGCCTTGCGATAGTGTGGCCAAAGATCTGCAAGGCCACAGCCGGATAGATCGTTACATTCTTGTAAGAATATGATTCCGCGGTGGAAGCTTTCATGGCGACATATAGCGCGATGCAATACACGCTAAAGCCATCATAATCTTCATGACGCAACTGCCACGATTGGCGAATATTTAAGAAGGAGGTCCAAGTTGTGAACTCACAAGGAACATCATTTTGGTGTCACCCTCTGATTTTGTTGAAACTTTGGTATGTGGTAGAGTATCTAAAACTAAGAGACACGTATTTTTTGTTCGGCAGAAAAAACGTTTTTTGGAGGTGAAACAGAGCCTCGAAAATGTTTTTTTTTTTTCATTTTTCGGTGATAACATTTTAACGGTACGAGATATTGCTACGGATCAACTTATGCTGAATCCAACCTATTCTTATTACAGAGCGCCGAAGGCCGAAGGCGCTCTGCAATAAGAATGGGAAATATATATATATATATATATATATATATATATATATATATATATATATATATATTATTTGCACAACTTTTACAGTTTTTTTTTAAATTTTCGACGCTATCACATTTTGATTCTCTCTCCCCACACTCTTTCTGTTTCCACGCCATTCTTACACACCTTTTCTATTTCCCTATAATACTCGCATATTCCTCTATCCACCTTTCCTCTTAACGCAGTTATCAACTCGCCTTTTAACAATCTCGTCTCCCCCCCCCCCCCCCCCAATCCTCAATACCTCTGGTGGCTTTTCCTCTAACCAGTTTCCTTCCTTTGCTACATACTAACATATGCTTCGTTGTTTCTTTCTCTTCCTTGCATATTCCACACCCCGACCCTTTTTCTCCTTTGTCCCCCGCTCTTCCCACGTTGCTGCATCTTAGCCTTGCCCACATTTCTTTGTCTCTTCCGCTCACATCTTCCTCCGACCAGTATCTCCACGACTCCGCTCACATCTTCCTCTGACCAGTATCTCCACCCCCCCCCCCCCTACTATTTCCTTATATGCTTTGTTGTACGACGACCCCTCAATCGCCTCCTCTTCCTATATCAGCGTTTCTTTTCTCATATTGTCCAATCCTTCCTTTATTTTGTCATCAATGCCTTCATCGCCCTTTTTTCCCTTATCATTTGGATAACCTCCCCTATTTTCGGCTCTCACAATACCCTTTCCAAATCCTTCCCCCACTTATTTGACTTTGCGTTTATTATTCCTCGTATTTCCTCCATCAAACAAATTCTCGGCCATCTCTCCTCCCCCATTCTTAACACATCTCCTATGTATCTCAGTCCCCTTTCTCTTATCACATACACCATCGTTTTTAAGCCTAGCTCTCTTCTCCACACATATCTTGGGGTTCTCATATCCACTCGTAGTGCCATTTTACAATATCTGTTATGCACTCTCTCCATCATTCCAATCTTTCTCAGTCCACACATCTCTACTCCATACAGTATCCCCGCACTCACAATCGCATCCAACAAATATAATTTATATCACATATCTCCCAGCTCTCTTCCACACCCCCCATACTGCATTCGCCGCTTTTTGTGCCTTCTCTTTCACATATTTCGCATATGCCCACATCACATTCTTACTCGTAAACAAGCATCCTAAATACTTAAACTCGTTGACTATCTCTATCTCTTCCCCCTTCAATTGCCAATTCTCCTTCCCCTTTATACGACCCCCATTTCTAAAAACCATTATCTTCGTTTTTCTTCCGTTCACCTCCATTTTGGTTTCTTCCGTCCACCTTTTCAGGTCTTTCAGCATGCTCTGCAGTCTTTCTTGGTTTTCCGCTACCGCTGCTACATCATCCGCGTACTTTATCGCATACAACTTTTCTTTTCCTATCACTGCCCCCACCCGCCTTTTTTTCTCTCCCATCTGTCTTCCAAATCATCCATGTATAAATCGAACAGCAGTGCACTCAAAGCGCACCCTTGTCTAACTCGCTCCCTTGTTTCAAACTTTTCCGTTATTTTTCCCATCACTTGCACCTCCGCTTTTGTACCTCTATAAATTTCCTTGATCATTTTCAACATATTCTCTTCCACCCCTGTCCTTTCTAATTTGAGTATTATTTTCTCCCTACACACCTTGTCGAATGCCACCTTGAAATCGATAAATGCCACATACAATTTTCCTCCTTTCGCTTTCAATCTATTGTTAATTACAGCATTTAACATGAATATGTGATCTCGTGCCCCCCTTCCCTTTCTAAAGCCTGCTTGACTCTCTTTTAATTTACCATTTCTCTCCATCCAATTATTCATTCTTGCCGTCATCATTTTCGTTAACACTTTATACCCGGTGTTTGACAGCGAAATCCCTCTGTAATTCTCCCTATTTTCCTTTTGTTCCCCTTTGAATATCAGCACGATCCTTGCCGTCTCCCATCCTTTTGCCATTTTTCCTTCCTTCACATTTTATTTAACACCTTTCTCAACTCTTCCTGTTGCTTTTCGACCATTCCTTCTCCTTCTTCTGCTACTGCTTCCTTCTCTCTCCGTTGTTTACTCCTCTCGCTACTTCCTTCCTCCTTTCCATTCAACAGCTTCTAGAAGTATTCTGTTCCGTCGCATGAGACATGTTACATATTCTGGTATTAGATTGATAATTAACGAAGAATATTTTTAAGAATATAATTTTCGTCCGGCACGACGACCACTCGAGGCGCGGGATAATAAAGAAGGGAATTTCCTGATTTTTAAGCGCATCGCGATTCGAGGCACCCGTATCCTTTTGGGTAAATACTACCATCGTCACACTTGGCGAACAGATGTAATAATTTTCAGTTCTTTTAAAATCACACCGTTCTGTATTTATTCCTGTAACAAATTTCGAATATTGTAAAAAAGAATAAAGAATACGCCAGAGCAGCGCGGGCCATTCTAGAGGACCATTGAATACCCTAATAAAAGGGATTAACTTCTGCGCATTCGGCACTCGAGTGAAGCGCGTAAACCTTTATTATAGGGTTGACGCGTCACGGGAATTTCCCGGCGGTCATCTTTGGTTCGTACAGGGACGTCCGCGTTGCTCCCTTCCCTCACGACAACTTTCCTTTTCCTGATTGGCGATGAGAAAAACAATCCTCCTTCCCTTAATTTTGCACCAATGGTATTCCTAAAAAATCAGAGTCTCACCACACCCTTCCTTCTTCGAGGACTTCTCATCACCAACTCAGAATCGTCAGTCAAAACCTTCGGCTCGACCGAGACGCATCGATAACTACTGGCCAACAGTTGAGATCGTCTCGCGTATACCAGAGCTAACATATCACACGTGCCTTAAGAATACTCTTAACGAAACATATAAATTATTTCCTCAATAACAAGCAAACATTGTGTACCGTGTTAAGTTCAATTGAATAATACTTTTTCTGTTTTCTTTTTTGTCTTTCACACATTACCTTCATTTATTAAAAAACTAATCAAGTCGTTGGTGATTAAGTTCCCTGACGACGATACCAAGGGACTGCGTCACCGCCAGCGTGTACATCGGGCCTTACAACCTCGATAGGTCGAAGTTTTACCGCGCGGTTCCGAAGTATCGCACATATCCCTTCCACTGCTTTCTCTTTATTTTCTCTTCCACTCCGCTTTTCTTTTATTTCTAAATTTATTTATCGCCTCCCACCATTTTGCCATGTCCTTTGCTCTTCCTACCTCCTCCCAAATTTTGCTCCTCATTTCCTCCTTGGCCTCCCTGTATAATTTCTGCAGTTTTCTGCGCTCTTTGGCTAAATTCGTTTTTGTCTCTGCATTCCTCTGCTTTATGAAAACTTTTAACTTTTTCCACACTTTCTTTCTCTGCTTTTTACACTCTTCAATAAACCACCTTCGCAGCTGTCTCTTTTTTCCTTTCTTTCTTTTACTTCTTAACCTTACCTTCTCCGCAACCTTGATTATTTTTTCTTTCAACTCCTCCCAGTCCCCGGTTTCTTCTTCTATCTCTAACTCTTTTCGCAATTCTTCGTAAAATACTTCCGATTTCTCCTTTCTCCACATTAGTCTCCCCAACTCTTGGCCCGTCTCCTCTTCTCTTTCCTCCCTCTCACTGCCTACTTTTCCTATTCCGCACACAATCGGTAGGTGGTCCGATTCAATTCTTTTCTCAACCATCATCTATTTTACCTCTCCTCCCTCCCCTCTGTCCACCACTATCGCGTAGTCTAATACCGACCTACAGTATTCTTGGTTTCCTCCTATGAACGTTATTGTTCCCTCCCTATCTGCTTTCACCCTGCCATTTATAATCTTCAGCCCCAGATCTTCAGATATTTCTAATAATCTTCTTCCCTTTACATTAAATGTCTTGTCCTGCGCGTTTCTATCCTCTTTTTCCCCCTCTTCCGCATCCCCCTCATTTCTTCCTTCCTCTTCCCCTATTCTTACATTCATATCCCCCACTATTATCTCTCTATTCCTCGTTTCCGCTTCCTGCAATATTCATTCTTTCATTTCATTTTCTATTTTCCTCACTCCCACATTGTTATATACTGTTATTATTGTTATCGATTCCTATTAATTTCTATTTTTAATTATTAGCCCATACCCCCACTCTTCTACTTTCCACTTTTCCCCTTCCTCTTTTCTTATTCCGATCATCTGCTCACCCTTTGCCCTTCCTTTCTTTGCTCCTTTCTCTCTGCTAGCTGTTTTAAAAAATTATTCGAATTTCCCACTTAATTTCTGCTTTACCCTCTTTTCGTTTTTTTGTTCAAACCAAGTTTCTTATAGAATCAGCATATCCGTTTCCTCTAAAAATTCCCAAGCGTCTCCTATCTTATGCTATCCTGCCACGTTCCGCAAGATTACCTTATTTTCTAGGCTTTTTCTCTCTTCACAGTCTTCTTTTTTTCTTCTCTCTCCGCTTTTTCCGCCTTCTCCGCCTCTCACCTCCTCTTCTTCTCCTGCTTCCTCTTGGTCTTCTTCCTGCTCTTCTTCCGCTGCCATTTTTCGTCCTTCCCTTTCCTCCGCTTGGCCTCGTTCCTCTGATCTCCTCGTTCCAGCTCCAATCCTCTTCTCTCTTCCTTCTTCTGTATATCCCCCTTCATAGTGCTCACCGTCCTCTTTTCTCCGTCCGAAAGGGCTGCTTCCATTTCTCCTCTACGCATAATCTTTCTATGTCCCCTCTCCTCTCGTTCCACCCCCACCATTCCTCTGCCAACCATATCTTCATATACTTCGACTCCGCCGGTCTGCTGTATCTCCTCCGTGCTCTGCAACCGCTCGTAACCACCTCTGCACCTCCATTTGCCTTCTTGTTAGGTCGTCGTTGATCCACGGGTCCGTGCCCCTTAATTCTCTTCTTTCCTCCTGCACTTCCATCTTTTCGCTCCAGTTTCTGAACTTGACAACCGTTTCTCCCCCTCTATCGTACTTTATTTTCGTCTGCTTTTTTATCTCCTGCTTGAATTGTTCCTCGATCTTACTCACCGCTTCACGCTTCTTGTTTCTTTCCCACTCCTCTGTCACAATTCGGATATTGTTTCTACGCTTCTGCCTTCTATATCTTTTCTCTTTCCATGCACATTCGCTTAAAGCCGTCGGTTTTCTTTTCAATAACTCCCAATGATTCTCCCTTTCATTGTCCTTCCCTCCATTATGGTTCTCATCCGCCCACCCCGACCTTCATCTTCCCTCTCTCGCCCCTCGCCATTTCATTCTTGCCGTACCTCGCCCCTCGCCCTCTTCCTCGTAATGTCCGTTTTCTGCCTCACATCCCCTCGCTCCTCCATCTCCGTACTTTCCGTGCCCTTCCGTTGCTGCTCTTAACCTTGAAACTGCCAATCTCTCTACCTCCCTCCTGCTCCCTTCGCGCTCCCTCCTGTTTTTCTTCTCCTCCTTTTCCTTTTTCTCCCATCTTATTTCCAGCATTATTATCGCATCCACGAATCGTCATCTCTTCTCCGACCATTCCCTCCTCTCCTGTTCTTAACCGTCCCTCGCCTCCTTCATTTTGAGTTTCTACTCCTCCATCTCCATCCGTCTCTTGCTGCACTCCTCACACTTGCCTTCACCCTCCGCTTCACAGTCTTTTTTTATCTTATTTATTTCTCTCCACCACCAGACTTTCAGTCTCCTTTCTATCCTCTTCAAACTATTTTTCATCATTCCTCTCATTCTTATCTCAGCTTCTTCCAACTCTCACATCCATGCAAATACTCCAAGAGACTTATCGTGCTGCTCCTTCTCCAAACCCGTTTCCCCTCTTCCTCCGCCGATTTTTTCTCCTCGCTGTCCTCTTCCTCTCTCTCGTCCCCTTCCTCGCTGTTTATCTCCTCGACCTCCTCGTCCTTGTTTCCGTCTTCATTCCTGTTTCTCTTTACCGGCGGCGACTATGTCGCACTTCCTCCACCCGATGATCCGATCACACCGAAAAATTCTCTTACATACCTTTTCAATTATATTCTCATCGTATCGATCCTCGTTGGTCTCCCTCTTTTCCTTTTCGCTGTCGCTCTGTCTTCCAACTCTTCCTTACCGGCCGACCTGCTCACAGGCTCTTCTTTACCATCCGCCCCTTTCACGAAGTTCTTCGTTAGGCCGCGGCGCTTCTGCTCCTTTTCACCCATCCGTCCACCGTGCTCCGCGCCTCTCCGCCCCTTATCGCCAATATCATTCCTAACCTCCTTTCCATTCTCTCGCTCTTTATCTCCTTCTGCCTCACTCATCTTACTTTCTTTCACTATCTCTATTATCACCACTTGACCCTCTCCTCTTCCTCTTTCCTTTTCTCTCACCACTTTGGTTCTTCACTCCTTTATTCTAACAATTAATTGCACCCGTTGCATGCTTGTAGGAAATCAATACAAAGTATGAAGAGAATAAAGATGTGATAATATAAAAGGCGAATGACGACGATAACAATATTGTGTAAACTTACTACGGTAGATGTTCCCCGCAGGGCTGCGTAGTTTCGATGTTAATTGCACTTAACGGTCTCTATGCGTGGTGTTTTAACATCCATGGATTCACAAACTTACAAGGAGAGGACAGCAGGCGACAACCGAGTTTAGAGATGGGAGTTCGTACGGTTGTAGGGGGGAGCTGAAACTAAGAAAACCCCACAGGGTTAGTTATAGATACGCAGCCGTTTTTGAGATATCCGGTATGATAGTTTTACCGCACGCACATAAGCTTTGACGTGTAACATTCAAACATCGAAGTCGAAGAAGCCAAGCGGCTATTTATTATTTGTACATGTGTACATTATTTGTACGTTATTTATTATTTGTACATAAAACATATTCTTATACCTGTACGCGGCTACAATGTTCAGGATGATAAGAATTATACAAACAATTAAAACATTTAAATTTTCGACATCAAGAGCATTAGATAAATGCTGCGTCACGGTCCCGATATGTTTATAATTATGCTGGAATCTTTATCCTTTTTCTTCACGATGGGTTTTTTCCACAATCTAACAGATCAGCGGCAGGTGTAGGAAAATTTTTATGTCCTTTTCCTCGATGATCTATCCCCTCCTACCTATGCTACACCTACTTTTTTGTAATCCGTTCTACCGTTATTGTTATATATTCCTTCTCTTATATGTCGCTAACAAATTAGTATACGTGTTAAAAATGTCGATTCGTATGCTCGTTCGGAGTAAATTAGGAGAAAAAAAAAGAAAAAGATAAGAAAAAAAAAACACTCGTCCGGGGACTCGAACACGGGACGTACGAACGGTAGGCTGAAGCGCTAACCGCTCGGCTGCCTCCTTCGATGTTTGAATGTTACACGTCAAAGCTTATGTGCACGCTGTAAAACTTTCAAACCGGATATCTCAAAAACGGCTGCGTATCTACACCTAGTCCTTTGGGGTTTTCTTAGTTTCAGCCCCCCCCCCCCCCCCCCCTACAACCGTACAAACTCCCATCTTTAAACTTGGTTGTCGTCTGCTGTGCTCCCCTTGTTAGGTAATGTAGAAAAATAGTAGACTACGAAGCTAATGCCAAACGATTTATCCCATTCTCAGGTAGCCATGAAGAGCCAGGATCCACTAAATACTTTGGCTTTGCTTTAAGAACCGCAGCTTATTTCGGGTCTCACTTTCCGACGTTGGGCACGCAGTGGAGTTTCGCTTATCGGAGTTCAGTCAGCACTGATTCTTTTTGTGATTTCGCATCGCAGACCGCGGTCCGTGGACCCTCAGATGGGGATACGGAATTCCCCAGTAACCGCGCGCATAGTTGGAAATATGACGTGATTTCGGGGAGGCTCCGCTGCGTTTGTCCTGCGTCAGTAGCGCATGTCGACCGTCACGAAGGTTTTCGCTGACCCGGAGCATTCATTCCTCGGAGCGCGATCGCGCGTGGCTCCGTGGTCAGCGAAGTCGTTGTTACCATACCATGGTTCTCACGAGAACCATCGCACGGTGACAAAAATATAAAAAAAATTCAAATTGCAACATCCTTTATTTTTTCACCTACTATATATTGGAGATGAGAACGATGCAGCTAACAACAAATTTCATATTGTTTATGGCAAAAATCGAATTTTTGCATACGTATCTCCGAGAATTTTTAATCGATTCAGATGTAAATTTGCATATTCATGGAGAATGAAAAACTAAGCGGACAGGTGTTTATTTGTTTATCCGATATCTCGCAATTAAGGGGTTGTAATTGTCCTTCGATTTTTTAAGCAAGTGCATCGTATTGTTGTACCGCACGATTACGTACTGCACAGTATGTTTAGGGATATTCTAATTAAGGGTTAGAACCCAAGTGAAACGTCAAAGTAAAAATAAGAATAGTTTATTTTGCACAAGAACAAGAGAAAGGAAAGACGGATTTATTACGTAAATCCGTCGTACCGCACGTACAGGTTATAAAGTTAAATTTCAGACTGCCTCAATGTTGGCTGGCTGGTCCTTTTATAGGATTATTAGTGGAACAGCTTAGTCAACATTGTTTTTGTTTTTTGTGCTCCAAATCTGGTTTACATTATTTTCCCAGATTTGGAGATTCTTTTCCGAAGTAATTTTAATTTGGAACTCGGCTGCGTCGGCGTTCGCGCGGCTTCTGACAATTGCGCAATGCCGAGTCAGCGCAATGTTTAACCTACTCGGTGTATGTACTACTTAATACGTACTACTTATTATCGGGTTACAACAGTATAGTCAGCTGGCATTATGGAATTTCGGGCTAAACTCACATCAATATTCACGTTTGTGTGCATATTTGTAAATACCCCCCGGGCGAAAAAAAATGAATTGCCGAACCACCTCTGTATTTATCTTTTCCCCACCCTCTGTGAGAACGGGGTGGATCTAATTGAAGGAAACCTGTTCTCTTTTGATGGAAATACAAAAATCTAGTTGACGTGTTTTTGCACTTTTTCCAAATAGCAACCTTAAGGAGGTAACCTTAGCCCTCTACCTGAACTTCTTTACCGCAGTCATCCTTTGTCATTTGACACGTGTTTGCTAATTCGAAATATTTCTAACAACTGCGAATCGACGTTTCCTCATGTCGGGAACTCAATATGAGACCGTGATTATGAAAGGGTAATCCAACCCCTCTGTATTTTTCTTTTCATTGGCTCGTGAAAAAATAAAGGTTGTTGCAATTTCAATTTTTTTATACCTCGTACCGTTAAATCGTTATCGTCGAAAAATGAAAAAAAAAAACATTTTTGAGGGTGTGTTTCATCCCCTAAAACCGTTTTTCCGCCGATAAAAAAATACTTATCTCTTAGTTTTCAATACTCTATAACATACCAAAGTTTCAACAAAATCGGAGGGAGGCACCAAAGTGATGTTCCCTGTCAGTAACACCTCGTTTTCGCAACCTGATACTCCATCGCCCCGACGAGACCTCTATAGCGCCTTCCCCCTAAATCATCGAGGATCCCAATGGAAGGATTGATGGGCGACGGGCGCATCGAACACTGAATTTGACGCTGAGCAGCGTTGAAATTCGGAGGGTACATAGAGAATTATGGCACAATGTTTATGATTGTCGCTTTTCTCAATATTTTGAAAACAAATTTGCAGATTCAGTTATTACTGGAGAAATGGGACAATTCTTTATAGTTCAATAGATTCTATCGAAATTTCCCCCTTCTCGTATACTGCTGCATTAAAAAATACTAATTTTGAGCTTTGTTTCATTTAATTTGATGCGAAATTGACTGAATTTTCACGGATTTGTGTTCCTGAAAGAAAACACTGAGATTTTTATCGGCACCAGAAAATAGTATGACTAAATTCCACGTGGAGCACTGATGAAACGTTCTCGCGGAATGGGGATGGTAACTGATAAAAGAGGAGACCTAAACGATCAGGCGTATTAGACCACATATAGCTACGTCTTTATGTTCAAATATCGAAATCACATTCTCATTAAATATTATATCTAATTATACTGCATACTCGACACCCTCTGAAGCCGGCTGCTACTTGTGGCTCGTGAAATACTGACGGCAGCCCGCTTTCCACAAAAACATGAATCGTCATAATTTAGTCATTTTTTTATCAAATGATACGAAACTATAGCGATATCTAGAAACTATCAGTACCATAATTAAGAATGTATCGCTAGTGTACTAATTAGAGTAATGGATGGGGAGTTGTCTGGTCTCCGTCTCCGATTTTGCGAGGCTCAGTTTAGTTGGGATAAACTATCCGAAGCGAAATCACATAGATATCGAAAATAGTATATACCTGAGTCTGATTGTCACCCAATATATTTGAGCAAGATAATTTACTAATCTTCCACATCATTGTACATATTTAACCCGCAATAATAAAACGCTGTTCGAGGTAATTAATGCCGTTACATATACAAAACAGGTTATCTGCATTTATTGTTTCCGTGATTTACCTATTTATAAGACAGCAGTTTACCCTATTTCTCAGTTTCAAAATGCAACTAAAGCCTTTATGCTAATATTTAATTCGTTCATCATATAAAATTAAATGACCCTACCAGATGAGTGACGAAACAATAATATCGTTAAAAGAAACGAGGAAAGCAAATTCATTAAAAAACAAAGTCCAATATGTCCGTTTTTCCATTGCGCATAAAGTATTGACTTCAACACGAGAAGTAATACTGTGCGACTATGGTAACTTTATTGTTTTTCTCCAATAAGGAAAAAACAATAAGTTTTTAAAAAATTTGAAAAAACGACTGTCACGTATTGTGTGCCATAAGTCTGCATGTACCCTCAGAATCTCAATCCGATTGGTTGCTCACAATCAGTGCTAGGTCAAACGTAAATTGCGTTTTCAAATATGCGCTGAGTTTTTCAGCCTTAGCTAACATGGAGCGAACAGTTTACCCACGTTTCGCACTATAATCTGTGCACAT
Source organism: Netelia fuscicornis (assembly GCA_946811545.1). Taxonomy (NCBI): domain Eukaryota; kingdom Metazoa; phylum Arthropoda; class Insecta; order Hymenoptera; family Ichneumonidae; genus Netelia; species Netelia fuscicornis. Next base: position 21,189,076 of record OX328013.1, read on the forward strand.
GAACGGTGATGGTTTAGCGGGCTCAGACCTTCTACGATCGATGAAGCACCGTCAGAATCGATTATTCGAATCTCTGTATCAATTCTTTTTTCGTGTTAGCAATTTAACAAATTTTTGCTACAATGATGGCAAATAATTGACGGAAATACAAACATGTTAATCAATAAAAACCACTCTCAGAAATAGGGCGATGCCAACGACGTTTGTCGTTATTCACCTTTGTTCACTAAAATCTACGGATAAATATGTGGAACATTTTCGGTTTGTGACATATTATGAGAGGGGACTGTGTAGAGAAGATTTGTGCCGGAAAAACGGTTAGTTTCTTTCTGAAAGTGAAACAGAGTGCATTTATTCGAGAGCCTGGGGTTAGCGTAACTCCACAAATTTTTCTGCATTTTCGTTTTTTCCCCTGCGTAAATATATAGTTATTTATCTATTTTTTATCAATAATATTTATAATTTAGTATATTATCTATATAAGTGACATTATAAATGTTTTTGTGCTATTTTAATTTGTTTTATTAGAATAAAATCATGCAGACGAGATCGGAAGGCGGAGGAAATTCACAGGATGCTTGATACACAAAATCATGAAGAGGAACCTGATAACGATAACCTCACTGATTTTTAATCAGATACTGAAGAAGAAATAATAGGCTCTGATGAAGATTATTTAGAAGAAATAGAAGACTCGGCTAGCGATGGTGAAAAGAGTGACGAAGATATCGTTTCTAAAGAAGCGGAAAAAATGAAAAGGCGTCGTACTGCTACTCCTAAAAGTACTCGGGTTAAATATATCTACGGAAAAAACCGTTGTAAATGATTACTCGAACTCCCAGACCCCCCGCAGTAGAACCCCTCGTGTTACGTCCTCGATGATGATTCGGAACAGCACGGTCCCGCCGTTCTGTTGACTCCGCCGATATAGTTTTATCGGCGCGAACTACGAAGAGTACGCTCAGTTTGATCAGAGTAAGTGAGATATTCTGATCGAGCGGAAATTCGGAAATTCGGAGATTCGAAGGTTCTTTATGAAATTCGACCCCTGCTATGCGCAGTTGAAGACAGCAACACGATGAATAACAATTAACAATCGAGTTTATTCAAGTTGATTTAACGTTTTAGAGTAACTCTTAGTTTCTGTAGGTTTACTGAACTGAACGTCTAACGAGACGTTTTACACAGAGTGTTGTAACTGACGACTGGATGAGAGATCTCGAGTAGCGTAAAGATTATGAATATAGAGCTTAAAAGTCGAAATTTATAAGTGCCGTTTTTTGGTCAGAGCGTGTCTTTTTATATGTGCTCTAATTGGGTGGAAGGGGTTAGGTTTAGGGTTGAGTTTGGTTTTCCCTTAGGAGAGGGTCGGGAAGTTCTTGTGATAGGCTGGTTTTTCCCTACCATCTCTCGTGTTAAGATAAGTAGTACTATTTACTAATCAGACGGAACTATTAGCTATGTCGGTACTAGGGGTAACTACGCAGATCCCCCTTTTACCGACTAGAGGACATATGCAACCGACGTTTGGTCATGACTGAATTTTGAAAATTGACTGGGCCTCTAATGTCGGTGTAATACATATATCGGCAACCCTTATTCAAAACCATGCAGAGAATTCTGATTGATGGATGTCGCCAGATGGCAGCACTTTACGTTCCACCCTATAAGAAATGCCTAGAATTAAGAACTTACGATTCCTGCCACGCGACAGCACTCTGCGTGCTCCCCTTACTAGGTTCCCCTACTCTAAACTTCTAGCTATAAGACTACTATAAAAACTCGCGCGCTGCCTAACGGAGCGTCTTTTTCCGCACGAAATTTGAAATGAAAAGATTGATGTGTATTTTTAAATAAAAATTTATTAAACTACGAGTTGTTCAAATTTACCCCGTGACATCGGCCAGTACGTAACACTGGTGAGCAGGTATACGTTTCATGTGGCGTTGGGGCCGGGGGCAGTGTAATAGGCGAATATGCGACATGGACCCTTTTTTTACCTGACGAAACGTTCGAAAAAATCGTCGTACACACAAATAAGAAAATAATGATAAACCGAGCTAATTTCTCCAGCGATCCGACATTTACTCACAATATTGACCTATGTGTGCTGAAAGCATTCATTGGCCTGCTGTATTATTCGGGTTTACAAGGGTCAAGTCGCCGGAATATAAAACAATAGTAAAAAATTTAATTCTATTATTTTCATGGAATTCAGATCAATCAAACTGACCGGAAATAGGTGGAAAAAAATTTCGAAAAAAAATCTGATAAAATTCTCGTGAACTCAGTAAGAAGTAATAAAACTTTTTTCTTTCTTGAGGTTTTGTTGTAAACCTCATCGTTTTCGTCCTATGGAGCCATTTTCAAATTGTCTATGTGTTCTCAAAAAACGACATATCTTTGAAAAAAAAAATCGTAGACAATTTTCTAAAAAATGAACTTGAAGCTTAGACTTCCCTCTTTAAGAGTATGGTGAAAGAAATTCGTTAAAAAAATTTGACTGCAAAGGGGGTCCACTTGCAGGAGAACAAAAAAATGACCAAAAATTGTAGGTTTTAAAACTGGGTGCCATTTGTAAAAAAAATCGCAATTTTTTTTTAAAACGCCAATATGAAGGGAAATCCCTGCTCTTTAAAATTGCGTGGGTTAAATTAGCCTAGGCCACCTACCGCGAAATGGCATAAAAAACGTTCCGGCACTGTTTTTAACTTTTGTCCGGAAACCTTCCGCCGGTAGTGTACCGTATAAAAATTGAAAAGATTCACAAAAACGTTTTTAGTGGAACAGCACAACATATAAAACAACATATATATATTGTAACGTTGTACAATTTCCCTCCCGCCGGTGGCCTCTCAAAAGGCAACCGTTCTACGTACGATCCGAACAAGTAAGTTATAAATTATTATTTAATCTCCTAATTCCCGTCCCTCCCAATTATTGTAAACTGTGCAACACGTATCGCCGCCCTGAAGAGAACCAGCATCGGAAAATAGTTGTCACCGTGAAGAGATCGCCAGGACATCCCGGAAAGTACGACAACCAACCACGCCCGCTTCTCTCACTGTTCTCGCACTCACCTGTCAAAAACTCTCACAATTCGCAGATTCCCCCGTTTATCAACCATCAATCGGCATGGTAACGGGGAGACGTGTAAGATGGCAGCAGCGCGCACCGAGCATCCTAGATTACCCATATCCTAAATCCCGATACTTCTGAGAGTGACCCTACAATATCGACTTAATTACGCCCATCTCCCGCTAGATCTCCCCCACTATCATTCCCAGCTATCGATTCCCTATCGACCCGATATCGAGTAATCCGTGCCGCTGCTGCCCAATCAAAAATCAGGACGTCCCGGCCACGAGGCCGAGAAAATTTTGGAGATTCTGGTCGACGACATGACTCGCACTTTTGCGGATAGCCACCGGCGAGTACGGACGACACTTCGCGAAACGAAACCTTAGAAGAAAAAAGAAATTTGTAATTAGAGGAAATAGAGTTGAGAAAAATTGAGAGGAAAGTTTAGAGCACGTGACGAGATTAGAGTGAGTAAGAAAGATTTAAGGAGAGATTCTTGGAGACGTAAAAAGAGTGTGAGAGAGAGAGTGCGAAAAGGTGTGGTCGAAAGGAGGATAGAAGAAAGCCGAAAAGTCAAGGAGAAACGAAGAACACAACTGTAAGTGTTGCACAGTTCCTCTTGCAAAATATTTGGCATATCCCCTTTTTATATTTACCCCCTTTTTCTCTCGAGATATGATGTGTATTTTAGAGTACCCCCTCCCGACTCCCTAGTGTGGTTTTAAGCTTCACCCCCTATCATAGTTAGAAGGCATTTTGAGCCGTATAAAATTTTCTTTGAGTTGAAACGTGGAACGGTAGTGCGCGAATAGCCGTTAAGATTAGAGTACCCCCTTTCCTTTCATTCCCCTTCCCCGAGCCACTAACTCCCGAACCATCGAAACGGAGAACCCCTTCCCTGAGATACCCCTCCCCTTGAGTCAGCCTTACCCCCCCCCCCCCCCTCCCCACCTCTTAGACATACTCCTTTGCGTACCATTTAAGTTTTGATTTTTTTAGTTGTTGTTATATTTTTTGTGTTATGTGTTGAGCAATAATTTTTTTTTCTCTTTTGTTAATTTTATTTATAAATTAACTGGCGCCCAAACCTCCCCTATTTTTGTTGAGAATACCTCCCCGGAGATCGTCCGCCGATATTCCGATGGTCGAATGAGATCACCTCCCCTCCCCCCTCCCTCCCATCGGCGTGACAATATATATACATATATTGTGACTTGATTTTTCTCGATGTAGGGAAAAAGTCACAGTCCCAAGGCCGTTATCGGGTTGCCCTCGCCGCACAACCCAACGATCGTCATGCGCTACCGATTCTTTGATTTTTTTTTTGGTACTGCCGTTATAAATGGATTTGGTAAGGTGACAGTGTTGTCAAGGAGATGGTTTTAGGGAGGAAACGGCACGGCGTTCGATCCTGACGAGGAGAAGACTGCTCAACGTAACGAGTTACCCGTCAGGAAAGAACGGCCGGCGAGTACGCTCGGAGAATTGATGCAGGTCCGGCTGCAATACCGGCGCCCCGCTGTTAGGTGCATCGTGCATAAGGGGAAGCAGAGGTTTTAGGATTGCGGGCGAGAGCGGGAACCTCTCGTGCCGCCGACGTAAGTGCTCCCCTATGCACGATGACCATGGGGATACGATTTTCGGCGTACTCGCAAGATCTCGTGTAACGTCGAATTGCGATTTCATTAAGGTAAGTATTGTGTCGAGCGAGAGGGCACTAGCTCTCGGTGATAGATTTCGCATTTCGGCTGATCGGAATTTGATTGGCTGAAAATCAATTGTTACCGTGTCGCACTCGAGAACAGAGGTGTCTCGCGAAGCGTCGTGGAGAGAGCGGGGTGTCTCTGTCTCGCATACGCGCCGTGCGTATGCTGAGTTCTCTCTCTACGTACGCGCTCTAGTCGTGTCTCGCTCTCGTTTACCCATCGTGCGTAAGTCGCGCCCTCTCCCTCTACGCACTCGATCTAGAATCGTTGGTCGTCTCTCGCCGAGGTGAGAGGTGTAAGTTCGTGTACGCGCTATAGGGAGTTCCGGGTCTACCCGACTCCCTATGGATGAAATAAATTCGTGTTTCCCGAGTGCTCTCGAAAAATAAATAAGATCTCGTGATATAATAATTAATCTGTCGATTCCGATGGTTAAAATTAAGCTCTCGTGATGGTTATTGAGATTTGTAGTTTTGCTGACGATTTCGTGCTCAGAAGTTTTCGTGAGTGAATTCGTAGAGTTCATGTTCTCGTTTTCCGATCGAGACTCAGTCTCTCGAGAAAAATTAACAATGTTTGGTGCCATCTCGGCGTGACGTACCCCGACCCTCTCTACCATAATCGACAACCTGAGCGGCTGAGCGTTTCCGGTTTGTCGATCTCGCTAGCACATCCAGATGGACCGGATTGTCACTCCGGCGAAACAAAAGTGAGCCGATCCACGCAGGTAAGTCGTGAGGATGGAGGGGCCGGGTCGTTCCCTCCCGACGCCCAGGTTGTGCCGGTTGTCGATACCGGCGACACAAAAATCGACTGGCGCCCTGCCGGCAAAATTGCGGGTGTGGCAGCGGGAGAGGCAACCGAAGGTGACGATGGCGGAAGGATTCCGGCAATTATTCCGGACTCAGAAAATCACGTCACAATATATATATATATATAGAAAAAAAAAGAATAATCCAAAAAAGAATATTATATATATATATATATATATATATATATATATATAATATTCTTTTTTTTGGATTACAAGCTGGGGTTGTTCCAATAACTGAACTCAATTTGTTTCTCTGTAAAATAAGAGTTTATGTTTTAATTAATATTACTATTTACAGTCTATGTACATACAACGCTTACAAATTACCTGTAAAATAAGAGAAACGACAATTAAAGTCAATTATTCGCCTCTCTCTTACGGCACTGCTCGATAACGGCTGATTCTGAATAACTGTCATTCGTACTTTTGCTTTCTTCTTATTCTATCGTTCTATCTCTCTCTTAACACTCTGATACGTCGTCGATCGCTCGGCGACGTTGCTACCTGGCGTGATAAGCGCGCGCAGGGAATGTAAAGCGCGCTACATTTGAAGAGAGTATCGTCTCTTTACATATATATATATATATATATAATATATATATATATATATATATATATATATATATATATATATATATATATATATATATATATATATATATTGTGACGTGATAATAAGTGATAATTGGTAATTTTTCCAAGCCCGTTCCCTTGGCAGTGGTTTCGCTAGATAGTAGATAGGGACAGAGGGAATCTCGTTAATTATATATATATATATATATAATTTGTTCACGCAACCCAAAAAAGTTATGAATTTTGAAAATAAACGTCTTTCTGTTTTTCAACCATTTTCATCAAGATATTCCTTTTCAAATTTTTCATTTGTCAGTGTGATTTTCAACAAAAAATACAAAATGAAATTATTAAGTGAATAATTAAAATATTCAAGTCATACTCTATGAAATTTTTCATGTTTTTGGTGAAAACTCTATTTCTCAAAAACTCTATTTTTGATTTTTGAATTTCAATTTTTTTTACTTTGATTTATTCTGAGTTTAATGCTGCAAAATTTATAATGGGCAGATATCTTTTTCTATTTTGTTCTTTCATTGACGAAAAAATTGCTTCAGTTTTTCTGAGAAATTTATCAATTTTTCAAAAAACGCTATATTTTATTGATGATTTTCCATTTCTAGATCTAGGGTTTTTCGAAAACTTAATATTTTTCTCAGAAATCTGAAGCAATTTTTTCTTCAATCAAAAAAAATATAGAAAAACATATCTGCCGACTATGAATCTTGCGGCATGAAGCTCGGAATAAAACGGAGTTTAAAAGAAAAACTCAGAAAAACTGACGCAGTAGCAAACTTTATTCCTGGTGATTCCCCTTGCGGATTTTTACACCTCCCGTCTGTTCTTCCTTGGTAGGTGTCTAGTCCAGAATTGTCGGAAAATCGAAACAAATTTTATTTCTTTTTTGAACGTCTTATTGCATCGAGAATCAATTCTCACAATTTGGTGACGAAATTCGCTATAGAAAAAAAGTCATAGCGGTGTGTTTAGAGGCAAGTCGGACTGCCGAGCGTCTGCTGTGAATCCCTACTCCAAAAAATATCGGTTCTTTTTGTTTACGTATACCTGTAACGGTCTTATTATATCCAGTCGGTTCTATTTTGGTCGTCTGTGTGTTTTGAGTATGATTTCGACAGGGTACCGAAGCTTTAGTGTTTCGAAATGTTTCCGTACAGAAAAGGCACAAATATGACGAAGCCGGTGAAAAAAAATAGACGGAGATATCACGATTTTCAAGGCAACCAGCATACAGTTGAATGCTGTACATCTTTTACGAGTACATCCGCGAAAAAGTTATCTAATACCAGTGATTTTTATATGAAACGTGACAACAGATTTAATTACTGCATCCTTACATTTTCTCTCATTTTCTCCGCTCTGTCAACTATGCTCAAGTAGAAAACCTGTGATAAAGATGTCGAGTTTACAAAAACCGGTGCGCGTGGTCTCGATTTCAAAATAAACATTGCTTGTGACTGTGGTGACAGGACTTACTCGTTATTCAGGGAAAATAACAACGAATATTACAATAAAACGCTTCAAGCGATCGTGCCTGAACACACGTTTGTCGGCAAGGAAATTGTCAAACTAGGAGTCCATAGTTCTTCTGCCATCTTTAATGAAGGTTGCATCACACTTCTAAAAATAATGGAGACCATGATCTGCACCTTAGGACAACCTTCATACAATTACGCCATTCAAAAGGACGAAGAACGGATTTCGAAGGCTGAAAAAGTGAGTAAGGCGGCGACGAAAAAAAGTCGTATGGCAAATTAAAAGGACAAAGAAATGGAATAAGAAGTCTCTGGCAGTCTAGCAGAGATTGTTGTAGCTGGTATTCCAGAGGCGTTGACGGACTCTCTGCGTATCCTAGTTCAAAAAGTATTAACGGCGTTAGGCATTGGCGGCCTTTTTTGTCATGTCATTGGAGCTCGCGTTATGGTGTGAAAAGATCGTGCAGCCAGGCATACCCTGAACACGGCGACCAGACCAAACTCGGCACGTCGCTCGTTTTCAGTCGCAGTAACGCTCACTTCGGCGGCGGTTAGAGATGCAATAATAAACTCCAAAAAGACTAAGCGCGACCTCAAAATCAACGAGGTCTTTGATACTAACACCAGGGGCAATATTTTTGTGAATGTGCTCTTGTCGGTGGAGCGCTATAGGCTATTACGTGAGACAAAGGCGCGTGCCGTGGAGACAGGATATAAGTTTGTATGGGTGAAGAATGCTTCTATCTTTGTAAGGAAAGATAATGGGCAGCCAGTGATCAACATTCGCTCGGGAGATGACTTGTCTAAGTTGATCTGACTTCCCAAGTCATCGGCAGCACTATTGAGCAGCACTGGTGACGTTACGTTAAGGTGCTCGACACCTCCCCGAATCTTTTTTTGAATGCACCAGAGTATATCATGCTTCGAATAGAACTGCCCAGAGGTGACTCTCTATTTTTTACGTCATTATATAGGAGGCCAAAGGGTCAGCTTCTATACAAATTTTAAGCGAGCTTTTGCCGCTTGGCTCACCTGTATAAAAACATTGTTGTTGTTGGTGATTTCAATTGTAATCGACTCCTTAATGACTACACGGCCAATTACCTTAGAAACTTTATTGCCTCTCAGTCTCTGTTTCTGGTGATATCTGACGCCACATATCATACTTCTCATAGCGACTCGTGGCTTGATGTGGCTATTGTCGATGATGGAGATAAGCTAATCTCATTCTGCAAATCATCAGCTCCTTTTATTGCGGGTCATGATCTGCTTTCTGTTCAATACGCAATTCACATGCCAGAAGATGCTTCACGTCGAATTGCCAAGCGGAACCTTTCTAATTTTGATGATCGTGAGTTTCGTGCGACCGTTAGCTCTGAGCTTTCCACAGTGGTGACTAATGTTTCGTTAGACGTCTCCACCTCCGAGCAGCTTGAGGCGCAGTTAGCAGCGATCACTCAGTCGATCTGCAAGGCGCTCGACAAGCATGCTCCGGTTGTCGAGTTTACAGCTAAAAAGCACCCAACACCGTGGCTTACAGATGTACTTAGGCGGAACATCAGACGCAAGAATGCTCTCTACAAGCAAGCGAAAACAGCAAACAGCGCGTCAGGCTTTGTGACGTATAGATTGTTTCGGGATCAAGTCTCAATGGATGTCAGGAGGGCTAAGAACGAGTTTTTACGATCAAAACTTAACTCGATAAAAGATCCAAAGATGATGTGGTCAGAATTACGGCACTTGGGTCTAGTCAAAGCGTCGCTCTCTTCTCCGCTCCATTTCTTTTGACAAGATGGGCTGAACTTACATTATGGTTCTATCTCAGCCTCTTCGTCTCCCATCACTGATGATCAATTACAATCTATTCGGTTTGATAACCCGAGTGCTGACACTCCTTTCTTGTTCAGTGAAGCCTCGGAAACTGTTGTTCTTGGGTACTTACGCAGGTCAAAGTCTACTTCTCTCCGAGCTGGCCCCGATGGCATTTCAAAATTTGCTATCGCTAAGTCGCTGCCTGTGTTGTGCACGCACTTAGCGAGGATATTCAATATATCAATGCGGCTCTCTCACTTTCCTGATCAATGGAAGACAGCGCACATTCGCCCGCTTCTAAAAGTGAAGACGCCTCGAACACCCAACGACACGAGACCTGTAGCTATTTTACCTGAGCTCTCTAAGTCGTTCGAACGAATAATCTTCAACCAGATTTCGAGGTACCTGGTGGCGCGAAATTTTTGGGATCACAGGCAGTCCGCATATAGAAAGTCATATAGCCCTCAAACGGCCTTGTTGAGAGTCGCAACCGGCGAGGCGTCGATGAGAGGATATTAACTATCCTTGTCCTCTTCGACTTCAGCAAGGCGTTCGACACGGTTCCGCACCACAACCTCCTTAGAAAGATGAGATTGGCAGGTCTATCAGACGCCATTCTAAAATGGTTTTACTCGTATCTATCGTGTAGATCGCAGGTCGTATCTGATGGAAGGAGCGGGTTCTCGGAGGCGATTCATTTGTCAGCAGGTGTGTCACAAGGCTCGGTTCTGGGACCGCTACTATTCTCCATTTACATAAATGACGTTGGCGCGAACTTGCAGTACTGTGACCATATCATTTTCGCCGATGACACACACATATAGTATATGTGCAATGCTTTCCCTCGGAGCTCAACTCTGCGATCGCCATGATGAGGCACGATGTGGGTATCGTCGCTGATTTCGCAAATCGAAATGGGCTATCGCTCAATATTGTGAAATCTAAGGCGCTAATTCTTGGGAGTAGGGCCTATGTCTCCGAAATAAATCTGGCAGAGATCCCTTCCATTAATCTCGGTGCCCTTACTATTCCGTATGTGATCGAGGCGCGGAACCTGGGAATCGTGCTATGTTCTGACTTATCGTGGAATAGTGAAGTGGCTGCTGTTTCTCAAAGAGTTCATAGTGTGCTGCACAAGTTAAAATTCCACAAGGGCTCACTTAGCACCGACGTGAGGATTACGTTGGCTACATCGCTCATTCTTTCCCTTTTTGATTATTACTGCCTCGTATATCATGATCTCACTGAGTCCCTGAACGGAAGGTTGAATAACTGCTAAATTGTTGCATCAGATTTATATATGACCTGCGCCGTGATGCATCAATAAAGGAACATCGACGGAGGCTGAACTGGCTATCTGTAAAGGGCCGGCGGACGTATTTCCTCGGCGTATCTATGTACTGCGCACTTTTTTCTAGTGTGCCGCAGTACATCAGCAAAATCTTGCCTAGGGAAGCCCCGGATGTGAGACGGTCTGCCAGGCGCGATGATCTTGCCGCTTTCGACATCCCCATTTACCATACATTGACGTTCCATCGGGCTTACCGTGTCGCCGGGCCTCTGTTCTGGCACTCTTTACCCAGTAATATTCGTGCGTCGACGTCCGTCGCTATATTTAAATGCCGGCTTTTCAGCTATATATTAAAAGCAGAATGGCATGGTCGCGAGCTATAATATGTGTAGGAGTCTTTCGGGTAGATATTAATCTCATTACTTTAGTTGCGATTAGTATCTTTCGTTTTATAGTATATATATGTAAGCTACTTTTGTAGGACATTTGAATGTGGAGGATAATTAAAGGTGATCGCCAGCACTGAACGATGTAGTTGTAATAACTGTATGTAGATAATATATACAGATTAGCGTGCGCTAACAATATTTACAAAGCGAAAGAATACTCATATACCTGAATCGATACAATTGTCGATAGCGAACCACCGTTTACATTACAGCGACGATCGTATTCAATACGAGGTTAACGGCTCGGAGTCTTATCCCGTACTGACTCTCTCACGCGTGTGGGGACAGGCCCCCCACCTAGCCCAAGCTTGATAACGCACAAGCTTACATCCCCCCTTTTTTAACTCGGGGTGTACGATCCGCCGAAATAAGGAACAAGTTTACTTGCATGGTATAAATTCGATTCGTTTCTTCTGTATCTGCTATCTAACAGAAAAATTACCTCAGACATTTTCTGCTTTATTTTAAATGGACCTACTCTTATTGCATCCAATTTATCTCTGTTTAACTTATTTCCATTTTGTATGTACACTAAATCTCCGACCTCATAATTCCATTTTTTTACATTTTTATCATAATATGATTTATTTTGATAGTGTGATTTTTCTGAGTTTTTGTAGGCTATTTTCCTGTTCTCCTCTAAATTTTCCAAGTTGTTATCCTTTAGTTCATCTGGTAAAAATGATTCTTGTGATCCTGACAACAAATAAGTGGGGGCAAATCCGGTTGAGCTATGGATTGTGTTGTTGTAATTTTTTACGCATTGTTCTGCCGCTATTGGCCACGGTTTATCTTTATTATGAAATATTTTGCACCTTATTCTGTTAACCAAGTTCTGATTAGTCCTTTCATTCAAACCGTTGGAAAATGCGCAGTCCACTGCTGTGAAAATTTGTGTTATCTTTTGTTTTTTTATGTATTGTTTGAATTGTGCTGAATTTATCCCGGGATATTGATCTGTTAGTAGTATTTTAATGTTTCCATCTTTTTCTACTTTCTTTATCAGCCCTATAAAGTCCTTTGCCACTTGCGTTTTCGACGTTGTTATGTATGCGAATCGTGTGAAGTGATCTACCGCTAAATGTAAGTATTTTTTTGTGCTTTTGTTTCCTTTAAAACCTCCTATTGTGTCTAAGGATACTATTTCTAAAGGTTCTTTTGCTGGGCCGAGTTTAGACAAAGGAGCTTTGTAACAACCTATTCTTGATTTATTTTTAATGCAAGTTTCACACGATCTGCATGTTAATTTTATATGTTTATACATGTTTTTAAAATAAAATTTTTGTCCGAGTGTCAGGATTAAATGTTTTGTACCTATGTGACCTTGATCTATATGTACGTCTTTGATGAGTGATTTCCCAAATTCTTCAGTTACCCATATTTTTTTTTTGTTATTTAGAATTTTGTACATTATGTCATTTTCAATAATGTATTTATTATCTGTTTTCAGAAGCTTTTGATTCTCTTTTATGCTGTCTAATTTTAATGAATTCGCTATTTTAATCGCTGAATTATTGTCTGAACCTTCATGTGCTTCTAAAACTGGATTCCTTGATAAACAATCGGCCTCTATGTTGTCTTTCCCAGGGTTATAGACAATCGCAAATTCAAACTGTGAGATATAGCTCAAGATTTGCAATAATTCTGGGTCGGTACTTTTCTTTACATTTAAACCCTCCAATGGTCTGTGGTCCGTAAACACTACGAATTTTTTTCCAATTAAATGGTATTGCCAGTACAGAATAGCTTCTTTAATGGCTAAACACTCTATAAAGATTGCCTTTTTTGTCTTTTGGGGCTGCGACAGTTTTTTTGAGAAGAAAAACACCGTCTTTAATGAGTTGTCTTCCTGTGGTTGCTTTAATATTGCTCCTACTCCTTCGATACTTGCATCCGTAAATATGTAAATTGGCGCCTCTGGATCAAATATTGCTAGAGAAGGGGCTGAGCACAAATATTTTTTGGTAGTCTTAAAACTGTTCTCACATTCCTTGGACCAGTAGAAGACCACATTTTTTCTCAATAGATTTCTCAACGGGTTTAATAAAGCAATGTGGTTTGGTATAAATTCCAAATAAAAATTAACTTTCCCTAAAAACTGTCTGATTTGTTTTTGAGTTTGAGGCACGGGAAAATTTCTTATAGCCGTCAGATTGTCGTTCATCGGTGTGATCATATTGTTTCCTATCTCGTGGCCCAAATATATTATCTTTCTTTGTCCAAACTGGCTTTTTTTTTTATTCAATGTAAAACCTTGTTCGTGTAACGCTGTTAACACTTGTTCGATGTGTTTTACATGCTCTTCATAATTTTTTGAAAATATCAGTATGTCGTCTATATAATTCACTGCAAACCTATCCAGATTATTTTTCCTGATCACACTTGCAAGGACTCTCTGAAAAATTGCGGGAGCGGACTTCAGACCGAATGGCAAACAGTTCCATTCCCAGTGCCCATGATGGGTTACAAAGGCCAGTTTATGTCTGTCTTTAGCGCGTACTGGGATCGACCAAAACGCCGAGTTTACGTCCAATTTTGAAAAATAATTACAGTTTCTGACGCGTACAGTAAGGTCATCTATCCTCGGAAACGGTTGACTTTCCGGCACTACTATCTTATTTAGTTCTTTAAAATCTATGCACAAACGTGATCTTTTCCCTTCTTCTTTTTTAAAGACCAAGGTTACAGGAGCTGCAAAAGGACTACTTGACTCCTTTATTAACCCGGATTTTAATAAATCCTCAATTTGTCTCTCAATTTCTTCTTTGTCTTGAAAAGAGCATCTATAGGGTTTCTTTGAGATAAATTTATTCTCTGTTAGCTTTATAGTGGCTTCATAACCTTTAACTGTCCCAACATCGAATTTTGATTTTGCAAAAATTATTTTATTTTTCTCAATAATGCTTTCTATTTTATTATTGCTTTCTATTTCATTTTTATTACTCATCGCGTTTAAAGGCCTTGACTCTTGTTTCTGTGATATTTTTAGGAATTCATCTTGACAAAGTCTAAATTCCTTTATTATATCTAACCCTAACAAAAATTCACAGTCAATTGCCTCTTCTTTCACTATGAAAAATTGAAAATTTTTTTCTATATTGCAGATTTTAATTTTTATTGTAGCTATTCCTTCTGTGTTTGCTGTTCCAGCTACGCCCTTAATACTATCTCTCCCACCTATTATTTTCTTAATGTCTTTATTCTTGTGTAAAAATTTATTATTAACTAAAGAGATGTTGGACCCAGAGTCATAAAGACCTGTTGCTGGAAGTTTATTTGCTATAATTCTGATTTTAATAAGTGGGAGAACTACTCGTTTTTTGCTTGTTCATAACCTGCTATTACCTCTTGAACTTCATTATTATTTGTGACCTTAATGTTCTCATTTTTTATCTTCTTTCCTTGTTTATCTTTGTTACGACATATACTTTCTGCGTGAAATCTATTTTTGAAGCCTAATTTATCACAGATGTTGCATGGTTTTTTTTCGCTTACAAACTTTTTATTAGTATTGTCAGTTCTTGAATCAATAATCTTACCAAATTGTTTTAATCTGCCCATTAAATTTTCTATGCTTGTAATAGATTTCTTTTCTAATTTGTTTTGTATAAAGTTTGGCAGGCTAATGACGATCATGTTTATCTGAGTGTTTATTGACATGCTTTCATCTGTTTCCAGAATCAGTCTTCTCTTCTTCAACGCATATTCTAACAACGAACCGTTATAAAATTTAAAATTATATGCGAACGCTATATCTACCCAGGATTGCTCGGAAAAAGTATCAACAAATGCATTATTCCAGGCCTCCCAATTTAACAAAGAATTCTGCCTTACAAAAACATAATACCAATCTAAGGCTGACTTCTCCAAAAATAATCTTAATGTTTCTGCATATTTCTCTTGAATTATTCCTACTCTTTCGCACTCTTGAACAAATAGTTTAATCCAAACATCCGCATTTAAATTTTCACCACTAAATTTTTCAATCACAATCTCTTGTACTAGCGTACTCGTTTCTCTGCTTGATGTACCTGTTGGGGCACTGTTTACCTCCATGCCCTTGTTTGTGTCGGCCTCTTCCAAATATTCATCGTAAAGCACAACATTTCCTTCGGTATCTAAATAAATACCTTGAAGCTCCTCAGTCAACGTGATCAAGACCTTACGGAATTTGTTTCGAACCTTCATACTCTTGACGACATTTTTCACTATTGCGGACTCGAAGAGCTGTTTGTGATGAGCGCTCGTTTGTTTCTCCTTTGGGAATGAAAAAATTTCCTCATGCCCAAGCAGCTGAATCCTCTTAACTTTGACTACAGTAGTCTTAGCATCTGCTCCGGATTCCGATGTAAAGAAGAATCTTGCTTTCTCCTCCATTGTATCGATTTGTAAGCTACTTTTGTAGGACATTTGAATGTGGAGGATAATTAAAGGTGATCGCCAGCACTGAACGATGTAGTTGTAATAACTGTATGTAGATAATATATACAGATTAGCGTGCGCTAACAATATTTACAAAGCGAAAGAATACTCATATACCTGAATCGATACAATTGTCGATAGCGAACCACCGTTTACATTACAGCGACGATCGTATTCAATACGAGGTTAACGGCTCGGAGTCTTATCCCGTACTGACTCTCTCACGCGTGTGGGGACAGGCCCCCCACCTAGCCCAAGCTTGATAACGCACAAGCTTACATATATATATATATATATCTCTTTCGTTTTATAGTATATATATCGTAGCTTAATATATATGTCGTAGCTTTAGTTTTTAGTTTTAAGTCTTTGTATCTGAACTTGCTGTAATTGGAGCAACCGCTCTAAATTGTAAACTTGGAAATTTACATATTTGCAGGGTTGTTGCATTTACGGTATTGCTATATAGCCCCATAGCTTGCTAGGGCTTAATAAAAATCATCATCATCATCATCATCTCTCTCTCTCTCTCTCTCTCTCTCTCTCTCTCTCTCTCTCTCTCTCTCTCTCTCTCTCTCTCTCTCTCTCTCTCTCTCTTCTCGGCGGTGAGTACATCAAGTCGTATCTGCTGTTGCTCCCCGTTTAAGACGATATTCTGCTGGTTTGTGCCCACGGGCATTTCTACTTCCAGGAATAAAGCACGCACAATTACGCTTTTCGTCGATTCTTCATTGTATTTCTCTGTTTGGACGAGCTAAAGTCCGAGAAATCCTCGAAAAATTCGGCGAAATTGCGTTGACGTGGATCATAACCTAATTCGTGGTGTCCAACGCCTTCGACAACACGTCTCTTGCCATCTCTTTCTTACTCGTGGGAAGTGGTGCGCATGCTCCTATCGACATGAGCAGCTTATAACAACAACACACGATCACATCCTGAAGGCGCGTTTACATGGACATTGCCACACACATCAGACCTGAACGTCAACACTGCTCCACATTTCTTCGAATCTCTCTGGTGAGATATTATCGCCGTTGCCCGTCGTATTGCTATTGACATCTAGCGACCTACCAACTTAGTTTAATACGTGAATCTGTCGATTAGCATGCCCACGAAGCTATCCCTTCTTCGGTCGGTAATTTCGTATCTCTGCATACATGCCTAAGTGCTACATTTGTGGTAAACATATAGCGAGTCACTTTATCACCTGTTCGACGTGTAATCGCGCATTTCACCCGGGCTGCATCAAATACCATCGTCAAAAGTCCAATAATATTTGTGGCGTTGCTCATCTTGCCAATATGAGTACGAATCCGGCACCATCATTGTCCTTGCCAGGAGGTGCACAACCTCATGACGAGGAACCCCCCTCGCTTTCATCAATTATGTTGTTCCTTCGTCAGTGTAATGCACAATGGGTGCAACGTGATGCACAATGGGTGCAACGTGATGCCGAGCTTCGGGCAACTATTGACAAGATTGAAAATACTACCAAAGATCTTCCTACTCTGATTCAGACCATCTCTAATCATTCTGAAAGGATTGCTGCGCTTGAGGTAGCTAATGTTAAACTTGAGGCGTCTAATGTCAAACTCGAGGCGGCCAATGTCAAGCTTGCTAAAGAAATAGCTACTCTTAGGTCAATGCCGTGTACGTCGGCGGATTGTGCGAGGGGTTCAAACGCATCAAACGCACCAAAACAATCAATTCCGTCGAACGAGCTTGTCGTTGCGGGAATTCCTTCGTCACAGACTGACTCTCCGCGAAACCTGGTTGCGAGGGTTTTAACTTCGCTCGGTTTAGGTGATTTAATTTGTCACATTCTGGCAGCGCGAAAAATGGTGGGGAGAGCTCGCGCGTCAGGTCAGGCCTCGAGTTCGAGTTCGAGTTTGGCGAGTAATGTAAACACACCTCGGTGTACTGTTTCTATTGTCGCGTCGTTCACTTCAGCGGCGGTGTGTGAAGCAATCATACACACAAAGAGAACGAAGAAAGATCTTTATGTCAGAGATGTATTTTCTTGTAACGAGGGAGGCAGGGTGTTTCTTAATGAATTACTATCACCTGAACGCTACAAGTTGCTCCGTCTAGCGAAGGCTGAGGCTGCCAAATGTTCTTACAAATACGTTTGGACGAGAGGCTCCATGATTTTTGCTAGGAAAGACAACGGACATCCGCTTATAGAAATCAACTCTGCTGATGATTTATCTAAATTATCATGACGGTCCGGCACCCAAGTAGCAAACGGTGACTCAAATCCAGTAGGTCGATCCATGTGACATCCACGGCAAAATCACGGCGTAAATCCAAACAGAAAACTGAGCATTGTTTACTTCAATGCTAATTCATTACTCGCCCACATAGACTTAGTTCGTATTTTTATTGATGTGAATCCGTGTCACATCATTTCTGTGTCCGAAACGTGGCTCCATTCTCATATACACGATGACCTAATCAAGCTCGATAATTACTTTCTTATCCGCAACGATCGTGAGGGTAAGCAAGGCGGTGGGGTAGCCTGTTATGTACATAATTCTCTGAAGGCCAAGATCCTCGATGTCTCACCAAATCTTTTTTCAAATTCACCGGAATTCTTAATATTGCACATTGCTTTGCCTTGCAGTGAAACTATATTATTCTCATCAATGTATCGACGACCTAAAGGTCGACTTCTTCATTCTTTTGAAATGAGCTTCGGGCGTTTCTCACCTCTATACAAAAACATCATAATCACAGGGGATTTAAACTGCAATATGCTCAGCGGCGATTACACAGCAAATTACGTTAGGAATTTTATTATTTCTCGTTCCCTTTATCTTGTGCCATCGGAAGCCACTCATCACACGGCGCATAGTGACTCATGGCTTGACGTTGTTATAGTGGATGATGAACTGTTAGCGTTAAGTATCCCTCATCTTCATCGTTAGTATATATCATTTATCTTGTTACTATTATGTACTCTACCACTATACTTTGTACTTGTAACAATGTGTTACCTGTACCTTCAATTGCTACTAGCTTTAAGCTTAGATTTAAGTATTAAGTTTAATCATGTTATTCATTGTTTTACCACGAGCATGAATCAAAACCGGCAACAGTGAAATTGTTGGTTTTGCATTTGTGCGCACTCTGTATTGCCCCATAGCCTGCTAGGGCATAATAAATATATCAAATCAAAATCAAAATCTCTCTCTCTCTCTCTCTCTCTCTCTCTCTCTCTCTCTCTCTCTCTCTCTTTCTTCCGCGGTGAGTAAATCTAGACGTAGTCTGATCGCTCTCCGTTTTCTGTGGCCAAAAGTACTGCTTTTTTCTGCCTGCGGGCAGTTTTGTTTCAGGAGAGAGCAAGTTAACAGAGTGCTTTTCGTATTAATTTAATCACTAACAACCAAGAGTGTGCTGTTGGCTGACAATTTGTGCGAAAACACTTGCTGATTTTCATAACCTCACCTTGTCAAAATCTCGTTGCCCGACGTTCTTGTGAGAGGGAAATTGCAAGTAACTTAGTGCGCATGCGTATTAAATCACGGCATCGAACCAGCTAAGATTGTAGAGCGGAACTCCGTACACATGCGCCTACCAACGACTTACTGGTCATCGAGGCGCCGCTACTTCGATCTGACAGTGATCTACTTATCCGATCTTTATCGCCGCAGCTGACAACCATCACTGCGACGAAGTCGGAAGGCAGAGGTCATCGTTAGCAACATACCATCGGTGCGCCGCTTCGCGGGAGGTAGTAAACATCACCGTCATTATCTCTGTTACCGATTACTCCAAGCGCTCGTGCGATAAATACGCGTGTTCCGTGACATCCGTGGCGAGGTTATTATTATTATTATCATTATTATTATTATTGTGACGATCCCGCGCTATTTACTTTTATTTGGACTACTTCGACTCTCGCAATATATCTGCTGCTAACGGCAATGACCCTAAGTTACAGGTAAACCTCACGCATGTCGAATGCGTGCTACCGCTGTTACAGAGCGATTATAAACTGCTCGGTAGTCTGTTCAAGCTGTGGTCGAGCCTTTCATCCGGGGTGTACAAAATATTATTTTATGCACAGATCTGTAAACGACTGCTGTAAAGATAACTTGGTCGCTATGAGCAAAGATCGTGCGGATCCTATTGAGCACTCGCTCTCGCAAACCTCCTCTGATAATCAATCGTCGAACAAAAAATCTCCAGCGTCTTTGGAGACCGTTCTTGCTATTTTAGAAAAGTATACAAGTAAATCGGAACTGTTTACCACCGACACGCGGTCGTCCTTGGATGCGTTGCATCAAGCTGCGGTAAATTCGGAACGCTTTGCCGCTGAAACAAAATTGACTCTTGCGACAATAAATGCGACGCTGAGTAGTATGCCAACACTATTACAAGCGATTACGGATCACACTGAACAGCTAGCTACACATTCGGCGCAAATTGCAACCCTCGAAACCAAAAACGCACTCCTTGTCGGCGAAATCACCAAGCTCAAAGCAGCTGCTAACACAACTAACGCAACAAATCCCAATCTGAATGCTGCGTCTATCATCGATAAATACGAAAGTTTGTCAAACGAGATTGTGATAGCAGGCATCCCAGATGTAATAACTGAGTCGCCTAGTATCATTGCCAAGAATGTCCTTACTGCCCTCGAGCTCAACGAGTTGTCTAATCATATACTATCGGCTCGCATTATGGTGCGAAATACCCGTAACAATGTTATGCCATCGGCAAGCTCGGGTTCATCGTCGCGCAGCCGATTCTCGATCGTAGTTACTCTCACATCAGGGGCTGTAAAAAATGCCATAGTCAAGGCTAAGCGTACGAAACGCGATCTAACTGCTCGTGAGATCTTTGGTCAAGGAGTGGGGGGAAAAATTTTCGTCAATGAGCTTCTGCCTGCTGAGACGTACAAGCTATTGCGTCGTGCGAAGGAGCATGCGGCAGCAGTATCGTGCAGATATGTCTGGACCAAGAACTCAAAAATTTTTGCCAGAAAGCGGGATGGCGATCCGGTATTAGCCATAAATTCTGCAGCAGATTTCTCGAAGATGTCGTGACTGCTTCAATTGCCTCCGTCCTTATCTAATGCAGAACTGCGCACATCCCTCCCTCA
Source organism: Netelia fuscicornis (assembly GCA_946811545.1). Taxonomy (NCBI): domain Eukaryota; kingdom Metazoa; phylum Arthropoda; class Insecta; order Hymenoptera; family Ichneumonidae; genus Netelia; species Netelia fuscicornis. The sequence goes on from OX328013.1 coordinate 21,209,824, forward strand.
TGCTCTTACAGTCTGTCATTTGAACGTGAATTCACTACTTGCGCACATTGATCATATCAACTTCGTTTTCGGCCTACACTGCGATTAAACAATTTATGAAACGATTTCCTATCAATTACACTTCCTATCATTACGCTACTATTTTATATATTAGATCCACTTATGCTACTATTGTATCACACCTCCTACAGTGCTATCTAGAGTTAAGTGAGTTCACTAAAATTGTCCGCTTAGTATCAAAGGCAAGAATTATAAACTAATTTAGATTGGTTTCCCTACTCGTTCTGAGTTCTGTATCGCCTTTCTCCTATTCTCTCATGCAGCCTTAATCACAACACGCATCATATCACGCTACACTTCACATGCCTAAGAATGATTACTCACATTTCATTATCACGACTGTTATTTCATTTACCTCCAAGCACATTGTTCAAAATTATTATTATTATTATTATTTTACTATTATTTTATTATTTTAAGTATTGTATTAATTTGTATTCCAAATTGTAACATGTTGTTGTCATTTCACTACTCAATGTAATTGCCTCACAGCTAGCTAAGGCATAATAAATTCATTCATTCATTCATTCATTCTCTCTGTGCTGTGGTGAGTTCGTTAACACAACTGTCTTCTGCCCTGCACAAAATTCGAATATTTGCTGCCTCTTCTGCCTTCGGGCGTTCTTGTTGCAGCACTAAAGCACGCACAAAAAAGGCTTTCGTTGAAATTTCCATTGAACTTCTTTGGCTGTTGGAGGAATTGTGAGGAAATTTGACGAAAGCGTTGACAGATTTTATAAACTCTTTCTGGGAAGAGGGAATCTTCTTGGACGTTCGCTCTATCTATCACTTCGATCTCAGTGCTCATGTGTCCACTATGACCTATCACCACGACCAGCTGTTGACGCCAATCAAACACCTTCTTAGAACTTCGGTGATCTTCAGAGCGTGCGAGAAAGCGTGTACGTGTCCAACGCGGGCAAGTAAACATTGCTGCTAGAGTCAAGAGGACCAAGCGTAGCGGTCACGTTGATATAATTACGGTGTTGTGGTGCTCTCTACCAGTGATGCTTTCAATATCTGTAAGCGATTACTGAGTCGGTAAATGTATATAGCGTATGTCGATCGAATGCTATAAGTGCCGAAGATTGGTGGCGGGCGATAAAGTTAAATGTAACGACTGCTTATGGCTGTTTCATCCAGGGTGTTTTAAACACTTTATCACATATAAACACTCGAATGCATGCTGTGCAAAAATTGTAACTAATATGTCTTCTGGAGATTCACATGCATCAGTTAACACTAGCCATTCGAGTAGTTCTAGTAATCCCTCCAGTAAGAGATATCATGTGCCACCTGTATCGGTGCAATCGAAAGTGACACTTGATACCATAATGGCAGCACTCAATAAGAATGAAACGACACTCAAAGATTTCATAAATCGCCAAAAAGAGCACAATAATGAGATTGCAGTCAAGATAAATTCAATTGAAAGTATTGTAAAAACTGTGAATGAGCACGGCGAAAAGATATCCCGCTTAGAGGCAAGTAACGCGTCGCTTGAGAGAGATAGGGGCGTTACGAGATTCACTGGCTAGCACATCTTCTTCTTCGGCTGAAGTAATTATGACAGGGGTACTAATAACCGTCTCTGATGAGCCGTTAACTATTGCTACAAAAGTTCTGACAGGACTAGGGATCCCTGAACTAGCTTCTGATATTCTTGATATACGCATTGTCCAGCGCGGGGCACCGAGGCGGCATGATCAAGAACTGGCTGGGCGTGAAAATGCTGGGGATCTGCCGAGATCGAAGTCCTTGATCGTACAGTTCAAATCCCCGCAGCTTAGAGATCATGTTGTGAAAATGAAGCGAAGTCATAGAGTTCTAAAGGCCAATGAAATCTTTGGGAGCGATCAGCATGGCAAGGTTTTTGTCAATGAATTTCTAGTTACTAAAAAGTACAAATTGCTATGTGACACTAAAAAGATTGCTGTTGAGCGTGGTTGGAAATATGTCTGGACGAGAGAGGGTTCAATTTATGCGCGCAAACATGACGGTCAGCAGCCTATCAGAATTGTTAATGAGGCGGATTTTTCGAAGTTAGATTGACAGGTGGAAAAGCCAAATTCTCGGGGTCAATCGAGAGGGGAATGCAATCCAGCATTGCTAAGAGTCTGTCAATTTAACGCCAACTCCTTACTAGGCCATATTGATTACATTAGGTCTTTTCTTTGTGACAAATTTTTTCACATAATCTCCATATCGGAAACGTGGCTGAAGCCTGAGATTGCTGATGCCTTGATAGCCATTAAGGGATATTATATGATACGAAATGATAGGCTAGGAAAAAAATGTGGAGGGGTCGCATGTTACATTCATGAATCACTGAAAGCCAAAGTACTGGCGGTATCTCCTCAGCCGTATTCTAATTCACCGGAATTTGTTCTGTTAGACATACGTCACCCTAATAACGATGCGTTATTGTTTACATCTATGTATCGACCCCCTAAAGGTCGTTTATTGAATGATTATGTTAATATTCTTAGTTCCTATTCGCACGCTTACAAAAACATTATTATTGCGGGGGATCTAAACTATGATCTTAGCTCCAACTCTTTTGAATCTATTTATCTTCAGGACATGATTGCGTCCCTAGCGTTGCACTCAGTAGGGACAGAACCCACTCATCACACTGCAACATCTGATTCACTTATTGATGTTATTATTATTGATAGTGCTGGCAAAAATAAGGCTTTCTCCAAATCAGATTGTCCATTCATTGCAGGACATGATCTGTTGGAGCTCACCTACGATTTCATAACTCTTCCTAGTGCAGGCCATGAGATTGTGAGACGTGACTTTCACGAATTCAATGTCACACAATTCAGGAACACGATAACGACATGTCTGTCTGACTCAGTTTATATAGCTTCCAGTGAAGGGATCAGCCAGCTTGATGCTGATAGCTGTCTTGCAAGCCTGTAAAATATTTTGCGAGAAGCGTTAGACCTTCATGCACCTGTGAGACGGTTCTTGGTGCGCAAACCGATGGCGTCGTGGCTTACGGCCGAACTGAAATCGCGCATAAAAAAACGCAGTCTACTCTATAAGCAAGCGAAAAGGGCGAACAGTCTGACAGGATATGCTATCTACAGAAAATTCCGTAATGAATTAGCTGAAGAATTAAAACGAGCTAAAAGAGAATTTAATTGTAGGAGACTGGTTGGAATCAGTGATCCGAAGAGATTGTGAAAGGAGCTGGCTTCACTTGGGCTTGTAAAGACGTCTATGACCTCTGCACTCAATTTTTTCACGCCGAACCAGCTAAATACTTATTATGTATCGATAGCAAATTCATTGCCATCGTGCTCAAGTAATGAGCTACGGGAGATTGTAATAGGAGACATGGTACAAGATGAGATTATGTTCCAATTTGAACATGTCTCTGAAGCTGTCGTCCTTCAGTTGATAGTTGCTACATGTTCCGAATCACTTGCATCAGGGCCTGACAGTATCCCTTCTTTCACTCTGAAAGATACTGCTTTGTTACTTGCTCCGATACTAGTGAGGCTATTTAACTCGTGCTTCAAGAACGCGTATTTTTCTACAAGTTGGAAGAAAGCATTTATTCGGCCGGTCTCCAAAATTAATTTACCTATATCGCCTTCAGATACCAGGCCGGTTGCCAACTTAAGCGAACTCTCGAAGGTGTATGAGAGAGTAGCTTACAAGCAAATAAACAAATATCTTGAACGTAATAATATTCTTGATCAGCGTCAGACGGGGTACAGAAAGGGTCACATCACTCAGACAGCTCTGCTTCGCCTCTGTCATGATGTGAGGAAAGCGGTGGACGAGGGAAAAGTCACGATATTGATACTCTTTGACTTTAGTAAAGCTTTTGACACCGTTTCGCATCCCCTTCTTCTGAAAAAGCTGCGCTGCATTGGATTTGCAGAGTCTGCACTGAGCTGGATGTACTCTTATCTGACAGGACGTATGCAAGCAGTCACTGACAGAGAGAATACATCTGCCTGGCTACCGACGTCCTCAGGTGTACCCCAGGGCTCGGTCCTCGGTCCGCTACTTTTCTCCATATTCATTAATGACATTGCTAAACACCTCAAATATTCTGATCACATAATTTTCGCAGATGACCTGCAAATTTATTCTAGTTTTCACTTGGTTGCTCTTAATGCTCAACTCGATAAGGCACGCTTCGATGTAAGCCAAATTTCTGATTATGCTATGAAGAATTCGTTAAACCTGAATTTGTCTAAGACCTCAATAATGATCATGGGTAGTGGGGCTTACGTGAATAGAATAGAGTTTGATCAGCTACCAGAAATTAATGTAAACGAAACAACGCTTCCGTATGTACGCGAGGCACGTAACCTTGGAGTGATACTGCAATCTAACCTCTCTTGGTCTAGTCATGTAACTTCTATTTCCAAGAAAGTGAATTATACGTTACACAGGCTTAAGTACCACAAAAACTCGCTGTCAACGGATCTACGAATAAAATTGTTCACAACCCTGGTCCTGCCTTTATTGGATTATTGTTGTATGGTAAATAATGACCTAACTGATCAACTGGACCTTAAACTCCAGAGGCTTATTAATAGCGCCATAAGATTCATCTTTGATCTTCGAAGAGATGAACATATTACTCCGTATAGGCGGCAATTGGGGTGGATGTCAGTTTCAAACAGGAGAAGGTATTTCATTGCCATTATGACCTACAACATCCTGAACAATCAAGCGCCGTCTTATTTATCTGAATTATTTCCTCTGGTAGACAATACTGCTCGTCGCTCGTCTCGACTGGAGATGAATGGCACTGTCCCAGTGTTTCATATTCCCCATCATAGGACGAGCATTTTTCGTAACTCCTTCTATTTAACTGCAATTTACTTATGGCATTCACTTCCAATGGGGGTAACTTCTGCATCGTCGATGGCTGTTTTCAAAATAAGACTACGCAACCACCTTCTGAGTACAGAATTGGCTGTGGGTTGAAATGTGGGCAGTCCTCAGAAGGAATCGGCAACTAGGTGAAATTATGATATAGGTCTGTCATTCAGGCTGAAAATTCTAAGATGGGTCATTAGGGGCGCTACACCTACTATTACTGTTATTATTTGTCATGAGAGGCCATCATCATCTCATTAGAGCGCGGTAATTATTATAACTTCGTTATTATTTGTAACCATGATGATTATATCATTATATAATATTGCCAGTTTGTTTTACATTTATTTACTTATGTATTGTTATTTTTTTATTTTTAGTTAAACGTTATTATCTAGTATGTAGGTAGATTATATTATGATTTATTATTACCACGATTAAGTTTATTTTTTTTTCTGTTTTTGTGAAACGTTGTATACACAGAAATTCCCAAATCTATGTATTACACTTAATTGTCACTGTTTGCCCCAAAGTATTCTAGGGCATAACAATAAACTAATCAATCAATCAATCTCTCTCTCTCTCTGTCTAGGTATTTGCTACAAATGGTATTGGGGGCTCCATCTAGTTTAGGGGTTCCAGCCATCGCGACAAACTCTGGTTATTATCTATGTAGGATCCGTAGATCGTGACAAACGGTCGTCGAACATTCGGGAAGCTTCGAAAGAGGATTAGCACTGTCGAAATTTCTAGAATGACGATAATAACGAACTTTCGCGAAAGATCGCCTGATGTTGACAATCAGAGTGAACGCGAGAATAAGAAGAAGCATCAGTCGAGATTGGTCGAGCGAGCAAAGAAGAACGAGTTGGCGTCTAAGGAGTCTAATTCAAATTATCGTCTAAATCCTTGTGCGCATTTATATTCTCTTACACTGATCACAATTTAATTCTTTTTTCGTTAATAAAATTCTTTCGACAAATTGACTACTCCTCATTTCCCGCACTGTCGGTTTCGACATCTATGTTCTAGCATTATGTACTCTACCATTATGTACTAGGTAACTATGTTGTTACCTGTACCGTGAATTATTATTATGTTAGTATATATTTAAGTATTAAGTTTACTGAATGATGTACAACGGGCGCAAATCAAAATCGGCAACATTGTAATTGTTCGGTTTCTTATTTGTGCGAACTCTGTATTGCCCCATACTCTGCTAGGGCATAATAAAATGTATCAAATGAAAATCAAATCTGTCTGTCTGTCTGTCTCTCTCCCTCCCCCCCCCCCCTCTCTCTATTGTGTCCTTCTTTATATTCGTGACTCGGATTTTGTCTTCCATTCATACCATCTCTACCGGTATACCGTCTCTAAGTTGTCGCCATCTTTGAATTCTTATCTTTATTCCAGTTCTTTCCCTGACTGTTTTTTCTATATCCCAGACCGGGCCATATTCTGTTTTTTCACTTCTTGTATAACTATAATCTTTTTCCTTTGTTTCCTCTTCTGTGCTTCCTCGTCCCATTCTGGCTGAGTCATCCTCTTGGTCTTTTACTTTTTATTCGATTCCGTTTTACACACCCTTTTTTTCTCTTATCTCGCCTTCTAGTAACTTCTCTCCATTCCTCTGCCTCTGTGAACATTCCTCCTCTTTGTTCTTCTATAATTCTTTCCTCCTCCCCGTACTGTTCTTCTGTTATCATTTCGTTCTGCTTTCCATCCCATACTATTTCCTGGTTCCTTCTCCGATCTTTTTCTTTTCTTGTTGCGCCCTACTTCATCGACGCATCCTTTCCGGTTTCGTTCACCGCCCTCCAGGTCACCGTCTATTACCTCGTCACTTCTCTGAAGTTCGTCCAACGCTGCTTCTCCATTCTGTTCATAGCTGTCACTCTCATCATGCCCATTCCAGCTGTGAGTGTTGTCTCCTATTGTCTCCATCGTCGTAGCTAATCTCCTCATGCTAATCTCGGTTACCACTTTCCTTTAGTTCCTTTTATCCAAGTTTTCACACCTTATTTCCACTTTTTCAATTATCTGTACGGATTCCGCGGCCTCTTTTTCCTCACTTCCACTGCTTTTTCATCGTGATCTTTTAACTCTTTCACTTCTTACTTTCTAATGCCCACTCGACACATACGTTTTGTTGCCATCAGCCCCATTCACAATATATCAAAACTGAAGTAATATTTTCTTCGATCGAGAGAACAAGTAGAAAAAGATATCTGCCTAATCCGAACCGTGCGGTATTAAACTCGAAATAAATCAGAGTTAAAAAAATGAAAAATCGTTAATACGATGTAGGATTTTTCGGAAAATTCATATTTTTCTCAGAATAACTGAAGCAATTTTTTTTCAATCGAAAAAAAAATGCGAATCTGCCCACTATGAATCTTGCGCCATTAAACTCACAATCAGAATAATTTAAAGTTAAAAAAAATATATATACAGTGTGAATCGCATAAAGTGTCGCACCGCGAATTCTGAGGTAGATGAGGCCATTACAAACAAAAGTTGCAAATAAACATTAGGGATATTGTTAATAATTTACGAGATATAAATATTTAAAGTTGGTCCAATCAGAGCGCGCCGAGAAGCGTTGAAGCCGCCCACCCCCATCTAGCCGTAGATATAGCATAGATTAGGGCGTTACATTTGGATTTGTCACATTAAGAGCAGTCAATTTTATTGACTGTATTAGTACGCAGTCATTTTTTGTTCGCGGTCATTGGTTGCTCTGAATTTTGCCCAGCGTGCCAATAAGCATTGAAGCTTCTCACCTCGACCCCCACACTAGCCGTAGATATAGCATAGATTAGGGCGTGTTGCATTTGGATTTGCAAAATTCAGAGCAGTCAATTAGATTGCTTGTATTTTTCCGCAGTCATTTTGTTTTCTCGGGCATTGGCTGCTCTGAACTTAGGTGGGGGGTGGGTGACTTCAACGCTTGTCGGCACGTTGGGCAAAATTCAGAGCCGTCAATGCCCGAGAAAAAAAAATGACTGCTGAAAAATACAAGCAATCTAATTGACTGCTCTGAATTTTGCAAGCCCAAATGTAACGCCCTAATCTATGCTATATTTACGGCTAGATGGGGGTGGGCGGCTTTAACGCTTCTCGGCGCGCTCTGATTGGACCAACTTTAAATATTTCTATCTCGTAAATTATTAACAATATCCCTAATGTTTATTTGCAACTTTTGTTTGTAATGGCCTCATCTACCTCAGAATTCGCTGTGCGACACCTTATACGATTCACGCTGTATAATAAAAAATGGAGTTTTCAAGCAATAGAGTTTTTTTTTTCAATAAAAATGAAAAATTCTATGGAGTATGACTTGAATATTTATTTTGTTTTTTTTTTCTAAAAATCGCGCTGAAAAATGAAATATTTGAAAAAAAAACGCCTCGATTAATCAAGTTTTGAAAAAGTTATGAGCGTTTGAAAATGGTTGAAAAACAGAAATGTTCCGGCGAAACCGGAATGCACACTTAAACGTCGGCGAGATTGTCAGCGACACTCGATCGATGAAGGCGGCAACGTCGGTCAATGCCCGAGCGACGCTTCCCCTCCATCGCTCACCGGCACCGGCTCGAGGTTCATCGGACGCCGGCTACTTCGTTTTAGTATTATGAAAATCTCGGTGACATACCAGCGCTCTGTGACTTGTAATCCTCTAAAACTGTTAACATTCATATTCGACATTGTTACAACCCCGGCTCGCGACTTTTGATACAGTGGAATTTACTCGACTCGGCTCGATAATGGCTATTGTATGTATGTATGTATGTAATTCTTTATTGTTCCCCTTGGGGTTACAAGGCTTCCGTTTCTCCTTTACATTCTCTTCTCTTATCCTATTTACATTTCCTTATCCCGTTATGCTTCTCTTTTTTTTTTTACATCTATTTACATTTCCTTATGTTACTTCTAATTTCTATCGCCTCTGCCTCCGCTCGCACGCTCGCTCTTTTTTATTCCTTCTTTTTTTTCTATTTTTTCCTTCGCCGCTCACTCGCCTTAGAGTCTCTGATGCGCCACCGTTCTCTCTCTTTCTTAATTCCTTATTTCATTTTCTTATTATCTATTGCTTTTCTTTCCTCTCCTCCCTTCCTTCTTCCGACTTCCGTTTCCTCTCCATTCATTCCATTCCTTCTTTCACACCTTTCCTTACTTATTCCCTTCTTCATTTTCTTGCTCCCCCCTTCTCTTGTGCTTCCTTGTTTCTTCTAGTTTTTTCATCCACTCTTCTCCACCCCCAGTTTCTTCCAGTATTTCTCTTATCCTCTCTCCCATCCCCTTCCTCTCTTCTTGCTCTCCCTCACACCTCTCTAGTACATGCTCCCACGTTTCTTCGCCCCCTCCCCGACGCCGTACACTCTGCATCTCCTTTCTTCCTCCTCTTCCTAATATCTTCCTTCTCTCATTTCGTTGCTTAGTCTATATCGCGCTATCCTCTTATACCTTTCTTCTGGCAACCCCGCCTTCAAATATTTCGGTATTTCTTCCGTCCGTATTTCCCTATACCATATTTCTTTCTCCTGCTCCTTTTTATCCTCCTTCTCTACCTTTTCGTATCCTTCCGTCTCCGTTTTCTCTCCCCCTCCTCTGTTTCTGCCTTTCTCTTTCAACCCTTTTCTCTCCTTTTCCCATTTCGACAACCCTTCCTCGCTTTCTATCTCCCTTTCTTCCATTTATTTTAAGCAATCTCTCGCTATTTCACTTCCTCCTCCTCTTTTCAACTTTTCTTCATAACTCCATGCCCTCCTTCCCGCTCTTGTCCTTAGCTTTTCCCTTTTTGCTTCCTTTCACACCATATATCCCGGCGTCCTCCATTCTACTCCCAATGTCCACCTTATGTACCTCTCCTGCATGCTCTCTATTCCTTTCCTCTCCTCCCATCCCGCAGTGGAAGAGAGCAGTCATTCGCCCTCTTCTGAAAACTAAGGTGCCGCGATCTCTCTCGGACACTCGTCCGATTGCTAACCTATCTGAACTGTCGAAAAACTGTGAGAGAATTGTATTTGATCAAATCTCACGTTACCTTGAGGAGCATCACATTGTGGACCCAATGTAGTCTGCTTATAAGCGTTCATTCAGCACCCAAACTGCTTTACTCAAGGTAACCGAAGACATTCGGCAGGGGGTTGATGAGAGAAAGCTGACAATTCTCGTTTTATTCGACTTCAGCAAAGCATTCGATACCGTTCCTCACCTGAATCTCTTGCGTAAGCTTAAATGCCTGGGATTTTCTGACTCAGCTCTTCAGTGGCTCCTATTTGTCGGGGAGATCTCAGGTCGTAATGGATGACAATGGAGGATGCTCGCGTTCGATCGTCATGTCTGCTGGTGTACCGCAAGGATCTGTCCTCGGACTGTTGCTGTTCTCTCTATACATAAATGAGATCGGAGCAGGGCTGCGATACTGTGAACGCATGTTTTTTGCTGACGACACGCAAATTTACCAGCACTGTACTCGGGCTGATCTAGACAGTGCGATCGATAAAATATCACATGATGCAAACATGATTGCTCAGTTTGCAAACTCAAATGGACTATTACTAAACGCTGCGAAATCCAAGGCGCTCATACTGGGAAGTAGAAGATATGTCTCTGGTCTCGATCTAACAACATTACCCTATATCACCATTGGTAATTCCGCATTGTCTTATCAATCTGAAGCACTGAACCTGGGTGTTTGGATCTCAAATGACCTATCGTGGAATAAGCATATCGCTTTTATCTCGCAGAAAGTTCATGGGGCATTGCATAGGCTGAAACACCGCAAAGCTGCGCTGTCCGTCGAGGTCCGCACTAAGCTAGTACAGGCGCTAATCCTCCCCCATCTGGACTACTGCTGCCTGGTTTATCTGGATCTTTCTGATGCCCTTAATTTACGGCTTCAGAGACTGCTAAATAAGTGTGTGCGGTTTGTATTTGACCTGCGGAGGGATGAGCCGATCACTCAATACAGGCTGAGATTAAACTGGTTGTCTGTGAAAAATCGTAGGCTTTCTTTCTGGGCACGGTGATATATCGTACGCTCTTCCTGAGCATGCCTGAGTACATAGGGCAACTCCTGCCGAGGGAACTCCCGGATTTAAGGCGATCGAAACGACTGGTTGACCCATCTGACATTCATATACATATTCCTAACTATCGCACGACCACGATTCAATGCTCGTTTAGAATTGCGGCGCCGCAGTACTGGTATTCACTACTAATTGAAATCCGCTCGGCGTCGTCCATTGATCTATTCAAAGAAAGACAGTTTAGGTACTTGTTACAAATGGAATTGGGTGCTCCATCTAATTTAGGGTTTTCGACCATTGCGACAAACTCTAGTTAGTCAAACTTGCGTTAATGTTAAGTATTATCTATGTCGTTACTATCATGTACTTTACCATTATACTATGTACTAGGTAACTATGTTGTTACCTGTACCTGGAATTATTATTAGCTTATTATATATTTAAGTATTAAGTTTATTCATTATTGTTCTACTTGCGCAAATCAAAACCGACAACATTGCAACTGTTCGGTTTATTATTTGTGCGTACTCTGTATTGCCCCATAGCCTGCTAGGGCATAATAAATGTATCAAATCAAATCCCCAAATTTCTACCCCATATCCCATTACTGTCTACACTAGTGTGTCGAACAACCACATTCTCTTTTTAAAATATTTTCCAAATTTCCTCTTTCCTATACCCCACACTTGCTTTATTACCGCTCCCGCCTTCCTGATCCTGTCCCATAGTTGTCCCTCTTGCCCCCGTTCTTTGTGAATATGTACCCTAGGTACTTGAATTCTTTCACTTCTTCTATCCTCTCCCCTTTCCACTTCCATTCCATTACCTTACTCCTTCCTCCTCCCTTCCTGAACCTCATAATTTTCGTTTTAGTCACATTAACCTCCATTTTTTTCTTTCCAAAGTAACCTTCCATTCTCCTTATCATGCTTTCCATTTCTTCCTCTCTTTCTGCCAACACCACCACGTCGTCTGCATACGCTAAGGAGCATATTCGCCTTTGCCCGACTCTCACTCCTCCCCACCTTCCCTTCCTTAATTCCTCTTCCATGTCTGCTGTTAAAATATTAAAAAGTACCGGGCTCATCGGGCGCCCGTGTCTTACGCCTCTTCCTGTCCAAAACTCCTCGCCTATCTCCCCTCCTACTTCCACCCTGCTCATTGTCTCTCTGTATACCTCTTCCACTCTCTCTCTCTCTCTCTCTTAACCCTATTCTTACTCCTTTCTTTTCCATTGCCTCTATCAGTATCCTTCTATCTACCATATCGAACGCTGCCTTCAAGTCCACAAATAATCCTACTACCTTACCTTTCTCTTTCGCTAGTTTCTTATTCACAATGTAATTTAGCACATAAATATTGTCCACCGTCCCCATCCCCCTCTTAAATCCTGTTTGGTTCGGTGGGATTATTTTCTTTCTCTCCGCCTCCTCCTCTAATCTCCTCGCTAGCACTGTTCTATATATTTTATAAATTGTCGGAATCAGTGTTACTCCTCTGTATTCTTCCACTTTTCTCCCATCTCCCTTTTTCACTATCGGCGCTATTATCCCTATTTTCCATTCCTGTGGCCAACCTTCCCCTTTCCACACCCTTCTGCATATTTCCCATGCCACCTCCACCGCTTTTTCTCCTCTCCACATCCATGCTTCGTTCGGTAGCTCATCTTCCCCAGCCGCCTTCTCTTCTTTCATTCCCTTAATTACTCTCCTTATTTTTTCTATGCTTATCTCTTCCTCTTCTCCTGTTCTCTCCTCTTTTTCCGTCCCCATCCTTAGTCTTTCCTCTACCCCCCCCCCCCCCCCAAACGTCTCATAAAGTATTCCTTCCACTCCTCTTTTCCTATGCCCTCCGTTACCCTATTCCTGCTTTTCCTTCCTCTATTTACTATCCTCCACACGCTCTCCTGCGTTTTCGCCTGTGCGATTTCCCTGATCATTCTCTCTCTCTCCTCCTCCTTTTTCTTCTCACATAGCTCCTTATACTCCCTCTTTTTCTGTCTACACTTTTCTTTCGTGCTCCCTTCTCTCCTTCCCTTCCTTAATTCCTTTCTCACCTCCGCTTTCTTCTCTTTGCACTCTTCATCCCACCACCCCTCTCTCCGTCGCCCCTTCCTTTTCCTCATTTTTCTTAACCACCCCTCTTATTTTCTCTATTGCTCCCTTATGGCTTCTTGCGTCTCCTCTCCTTCTACTTTAATTCCCTGCATTCCTTTCTTATATTCCTCCTTCCTTTCCCCCGACCATTTGCCTCTTCTCGGCCCCGTTTTTTTCCTTCTTCTCTCTCCTTCCTCTTTTGATCGTCATCACGAGTGGCTGATGGTCCGATTCCACCCTATCTTCTACCTTTACGCTTTATATTGCCTTCCTCGTGTTCTCGTCTCCCAGTATATAGTCAATTACCGTCTCCCCTCTCGTTCCTACATACGTGTATTCTCCTTCTTCGTCCCCCTCTATATTCCCGTTAATAATCTCCCACCCCACTTCACCTAGCCTACTCACCAACTTTCTCCCATCCTCATTTACCTTTTCGTCCTTTGATTTTCTTCTTCTTGCTTCTCTTCCTCTTCTGTCCCCGCCCTACCTCCTTTTGTTCCCGTCCTCGCATTGAAGTCCCCTCCTATAATCATTCTTTCCTTTTCATTTTGCCCTTCCATCCACCCTCTCATTTTTTCTAATTTCCTTCCCATATCCCCATTTATGTGTACCGCCACGATCGTCCATACCTCTTCCCCTGCTCTCGCCTTCCTGTACATCATTCCCTCTTCCTCCTCCTGCTCCTCCTCTTCGCTCTCCATCACCACTCCTTCTCTGACTCCCATCAGCATTCCTCCTATCGCCCTGCTTTTCCTATTCCTCTTCTTCGCCCCTTATCTTGTCCACTTATACCCGTTCGGCAACTTACGCCTTATTTTCTCCCAGTTCTCTTCCTCTACCCACGATTCCGTTACCGCTATTACTTCCCATTCTATCATTTCTCTCCTAAAGTCCTCGTGCTTGTTCCCTAATTCTGCCATATTCCAATACGCTATTTTCCATTCCTCTGTTCTTTCTCCTCTCTTTCCTTTCCCGCCTGTCTCTCGTTTTTTGACTCCTCCTTTTCTCCCCCTGTCTCTTCTTCATTTTTTCGCCACTCCTCTTCTATCCTGCCCTCTTCTGTTCCTTTTCCATCCTTCATGCTTTCCTTGTCCTCATCCCAAAACCACCATTTCCCATTTACCCATAATTTTCCATGTCTCACCTTTACTATCTTCCCCTTCCTCTTTTCTCGTTCTCCTATTTCTCTTATTTTCCATTGCATCCTTCTCTCCCTCCATGTCAAGTCTTCCTGTATTATCTCTCTCCCTCCTCTTAAATTCGCTTTCTTTCTCATCACCTCTCTTTTCCCTTCCTCTTCCACCATTGTCACTTCCACTATCGAGTCTCTTCTCCCTGCGCCTGCTTTTCCTATCTCTTTCACTCCTGCTATTCTTGTCTGCACTCCTATTTTTCCTAGTATCCCCCTCGCCGTTTCTTCCACCACCCCCCGCATTTCTACCCTTTTTATTATTATCCTCCTTCTTCTTTCCTCCTTCTCTTTCCTTTCCATTTGCCTCTCCGTCTACTTTACTCTCTCTTCTAATTCCCAGCTCCTTTCCTCTCCTGACTGCTCTCCGTCTCCTCCCTCTCTTACTTTTTCCCCTCTGATTCTCTCTCTCTTATTCTCTTTTCTTCTTCCTCTCTCTTTTTCCTTTTCTTCCATCCTCCTCTCTAATTGTCCTAATCTTTTCTCCATTCTTTCCTTCTCCCTTCTCCATCTTTCTTCTCCCTTTTTTACTTCCTCTTTTATCCTTTCCATCTCTTCTTTCATTTCTCTCATTTCTCCCCTCTGCCCCTTTATCTCTTGTTTAACCCCCTGCAACTCTTTCCTTACCTCCTCTCTCATTCCTCTTATCATCGCCCCTATACTCTCCTCTTCCTCTCCTTTATTCTCCGGTGATCGGTGCACCTTCCTGCTTTTTTGAAATGCCGCCCTTCCTTCCTCCTCTTCCTCCCGTTCCTTCTCCTCCATGTGTTCTATCTTCCTTTTCCACCATTCCTTTATTCCTATCCAATCTCCCGCACTCGCGCTTCTTTCCATAACTAGCCTTTCCGCGTTCGTTTTCCGTCCACTCCTCCTCCTCTCCTTTACCTTCTTCTGTCTCCATTTCCTTTTTTTTGCCTTATGTTTATTTATTTGCACTTATTTACCCTTACTTTCCTATTATCGATTTATTGCTTTTTTACTTTATTTTTCCTAGCTTTATTTCATTTATTTATTTACTTTATTTTGTTTTATTTTACCTTATCTTATTTTCCGCTACTCCCGTCTTTACCTACTGTCTCTCTACCTTCCCTCTCTCTCTAGTTACGTTAATGGCTATTGAATTCTTGAGAAACAATTGGGTCGGCTCGTGGTAATTACCGTTTTCCAAGGTGCGCTCTAAACGCGGAACGGCAGCCATCTTTAGCTCCACTCCTTTTGTAGAAAAGCTCGTGACGGCTCTGTGATTATAATTAGTTAAGGACGACGAATAAAACATTCGGCCATCAACATTCTCTTTTTTTGAGGCTCTCTGCACCATTATCCAGCCAATCAGATCCTCGCTCGAACAAAAAAGACGTGTTTTTTTTTCAAGATTCATAACTTTTTTGGGGTTGGGTAACAAAATTTGAAAAAATTCACAAAAATGTTCTTAGTGGAGTAGTACAATATATAAAATTTTCAGTAAAATAAAAAATAGTCGGGTTTGAAAGTGGTCCAAACCATATGGAATCAGTCATATCCAGAATTTTCCCACCCCTTCCCAACGACATGACAATGCCGTATATATACGTAGGATCGGGACTCGGGATCGCCCGATACGGGTCTGACGAAGCAAACGCCACGATGCGAAAACCCGCGAGACGAGGCAGGAGAGTTAGTGGTAGTTGCAGTTCGGCTCCGGTGGAATGATGCCACGATACATTTTCACAATTAATCGTTTTTGTACTTGCAATAAATAATTTCAGTTGCGTTTTATTTCTTTTTATACCACAAAAAAATAAAACGTAACTATATATATATATATATATATATATAGGCCAGTTTTATTTGCATAACTTTTTACACAGGTTTTTTAAAAACACACGTCACCCTTCTTATGTTCAGCCGTCCCTTCCATCGCATTCTCTCTTCTCCCTCCCGCTCTTCTTGCATTCCTCTTCTATTTTTCTAAAGTATGTACATACATGCTCTTTTATTCTTCCCCGTAATATATTTATTATTTCCCCTCTTATCGCCAAACTATCAACTCCTTTCAACCACCCCTCTGCTGCCTTCCTCACCTTTTCCGTAACCCTCTCCCGGCCTTTCCTACAGGTTATTAGGTGCTCCAACGTTTCGTTTCTTTCACCGCAGATTCGGAACATCCACTCCTTTTTCCCTTTCTTTCCTGCTCTTCCGATATTTCCGCATCTCATTCTCACCCACACCTCCTTATTCCTTCCCTTCATCCCCTCCTCCGACCAATACCTCCACGGTGCCTCCTCATTCCTGCAAATATGCTTGTAGATGCTATTGTATGAAGATCGATTTATCTTCTCCTCCTCTTTTCTTAATCCTTTCTGTTTCAATCTTTCGAGTCCTTCTTTTATTTTTTCCTCTATCTCTGCCCCATCTTTTCTCTCCCATATTAGTTCTATTAAATTTTCTATTCCCATCTCCTGTACCACTTTCATTAAACCGCTCCCCCAGTTTGACGGGCTCCCATTTTTAATCGCCCTGATCTCTTCCCGTAAGCAGATTGCTGGCCACCTTGTTTCCTCCATCCTAGACACTTCCTTTACGTATTTCAAGGCCTTTTCCCTTATTCTGTACTCGAAAGTAACCACCCTAAGCTTCCTTCTCCATATATAAATTGGCGTATTTCTGTCGACTAGCAACACTAACTTACAGTACCTACTTTGGATTCTTTCAAATGCCCCAATTTCCCCCAGTCCCCACACTTCTACTCCATATATTGCCCCTGCTCCTACCAGCGTATCTAAGAGATATAGCCTTTCTTCCATAATCTCCCTTCCTACCCTCTTCCATATTCTCCATACCCTATTCACCACTTTTTGCGCCCTCCTCATCATTTTCTTCCCATGCAGCCATATTAAGTTTTTACACGTGAACCAGTACCCCAGATATTTGAACTGATTCACTACCTCCACCTTTTTCCCCTCAATTATCCATTCCTCTCCCTTTTTCCTTTTCCCTCCAATACTAAAGATCATGATCTTCGATTTTTTTTACATTTATCTCCATTCTGTTTTCCCTTGCCCAATCCTCCAGGTCTCCTACTATGCTTCTCAGACCCACTGCCGAATCCGCTACCGCCGCCGCATCATCCGCGTATTTTATTGCAAATATTTTCTCCCTTCTAATGACTACCCCACCCTTATTCTTGTTTACCCACTTATCCTTAAAGTCATCTACATACAGGTCAAAAAGCACCGGACTTAATGCACACCCCTGCCTCACTCCCAGGTTCGTGCTGAATCCTTCTGTCACTTTTTCACTAATCTGTACCTCGCCATTGTTTCTGTATAAATCTCTTTAATTGTCTCTAACATTCTTCCCTCTATCCTTTTCTCTTCTAGTTTTGCCACGAGTATTTTCCTACATACCCTGACAAACACCGCCTTAAAATCAATAAACATTACGTACAACTTCCCCCCTTTCGACTTTAACCTCTTATTAATTATGGCGTTGAGCGTAAATATTTGATCCCTCGTACCTCTACTCTTTCTAAAACCCGCTTGACTCTCTTTCAGTTTTTTGTTCCTCTCAATCCATCTGGTCAGTCTGTCCGTCATGATTTTTATTAGAACCTTGTACCCTACATCTAATAATGATACCCCTCTATAATTCTCAGCCCTATATCTATCCCCGCCCTTGTGAATTGGAACTATCCTAGCAGATTCTCATTCTTTTGCTAATTCTCCCCCTCCCCCCCCAACCATATTTCATCCAGTGCCCTTCTCAATTCCTCCCTCTCTACCTCCGGCAGCGCATTCAAAAACTTTACACTTATCCCGTCCTCCCCTGCCGCCTTCCTATTTTTCATTCACCTCAACGCTTTTTCCAACTATTTCTTTCTGAATTCCTCATAAAATTCGCGTTTCCCTATTTCATCTTCCTCCATTTTCCCCTTTCCTTTTCTCTTCTCCTTTCCTTCCCTTCCAGCCTTTTCCGATTCTTCCTCTCTCCCCTTCCCTCTCGCCTCCTCCTCCCCATTCAGCAACCTCTCAAAATGCTCCTTCCATCCTTTGCTCGTTATTGCACTATCTACCTGCCTCCGCCTTTTACTTCTGAACCTATTAATCGTGTTCTACCACCCCGTCATATCTTTTGCCTTCCCCACCTTCTACCATATGTTATACCTCCACTCGGCCTTTGCTTCCTTACAAACTCTCCTTAGCTTTCTCCTTTCTTCCACCAGTCCTCGCTCATCACTTACCCTTCTTTCTCTTACAAATATTTTGAACTTCTCCCATACTAATCGCCTCTGTCTTTTACATCCATCATTGAACTACCTAGACGTCAGTATTATTTCTTTGATCCCCTCCCACCCTTCCTACCCTTTTCCTTTCGGATTTCCTTCGCAAACTTCTCTGAATTCTCTTAATTCCAGATCAGTCTTATTCCCTTCTGCTCCCCTTCCTTCTGCTCTGCATCCCCTTGCTCATTTTCCCTTTCGATTTCTTGGTAGGTGATCAGATTCCATTCTCTCTCTTATTTCCATCCATTTTGTCTCATCCCCCCCCCCCCCCGTGTCCAGTGCTATTACATAATCGATCACCGTGCCGCAGCGCCCCCCCCCCCCCCTAAATGTTATCCCGCCTTCTCTGTCCCCTTTAGTTCTCTCGTTCATCACCTTCAATCCCAGATCTACGCATAAGTGCAACAATCTTCTTCCCTCCGCATTTATCACTTCATCCCGTGACCTTCTTCTATCTTTTTCGTCTTCCTCCCCCCCCCCCTCAATCACTGCCTGCTCCTCTCCTATCCTTGCATTAAAATCCCCAATAATCAACACTCTCTCTTTCTTTATCGCCTCCTCCATTATTCTACCTGCCAACTCTTTCTCCATTTTCCTCATTCCGACATTATTATACGCTATAATAACTGCAGTTCTTTTTCTAATATTGTCGTTACTCACTGTTGGCCCAAATTCCCATTCCTTTATTTCCCACCCTTTCTCATACTCCAATCTTATACCCACCGCCTGTCCTCCCTTTGCTCTTCCCTTCTTTACCTGTTTATCCTTAACTGCTGCTTTAAAACCCCATCTGAATTTCTTACTCATATATTCCTCCGCTTTTCCCTCATCCTTTTTCTCTACCCACGCCTCCTGCAAGATAACCATATCCGTCTCTTCCAAAAAACCCCACGCATCTCCAATTTTGTATATTCCCGCAACGTTCCACACTATTATTTTAAATTCAGAGTTTCCTCTCTTTTCCCCCGGCTGGTCACATTCTTCTGTTTTGCTTCACTCTACGTCGCTCCTCTTCTCTCTTTCTTCCTCTCGATTTCGGTCCTCATCCTGTACGCCAACCTCTTCTCTCCGTCCGAAAGGGCGGCAGCCATCTCTCCTCCGTTCTCAGTCCTTTCACACTCCGCCATGGCCCATAGCTACCTCTGTACCTTGACCTGCCTTCTTATTAGATCGTCCCCGATCCATAGCCCTGTGCCTCTTAAGTCCCTTCTTTTCTTCAGTGTCTGCATTTTTTCACTTCAATTTTTGAATTTTAGCACCACCACCGCTCCTCTCTCTCGCCTTGTTGTTGCCTGCTTTCTTATTTCCTGCCTTAATTTTTCTTCTATCAACGTCACGGCTCCACCCTTCTTCACACCCTCCCACTCCTTGATCTTAATTTGGACATTATTCCGACGGTTCTCCCTTCTACTTCTTTCCTCTCTCCACTCCTGCTCATTCAACGCCATCGGCTTTCCCTTCGGAATTTTCCAGTGATTCTCCGTCTCATCGTCCTTCGTTCTGTCATCGTTCCCATCTATTTCCTCTGTCCTTCCTCTCTCTCCTGTCGTTATTCCCGAGTCAGATTTTTCCTTGCGTCTCCCTCTATTCTCCTCCTCGTGTCTTGAACCTTCTGCGCCACGTCCTCCTGGCGCTCCATTTCCGTGCCTTCCCTGCTTTTCTGCTGTTGGTCTTGACACTGCCAGCGTTTCCTCCTCTTGCCTGCTGTTCTTTAATTCCATTCTGCTCCTCTTCTCATCCACCCTTTCTTTTTCCTCCCTCCTCAGCTCCATCCTGACGATTGTGTCCAGGAGCCGCCGCCTCTCCTCCCTCCATTCCCTCCTCGCCTTTGCTGCGCTTTCTCTCATTTCATTTACTGTGCTTTCATACTCCTCGAATTCCTTCCATCTGTTTCTGCACTGCTCGCACTTGTCTACCCCCTCTGTTTCACATTCCTCTTTTATTTTATTTATTTCTCCCCACCACCAGTCGTTCAGTCTCTTTTGCGATCCTTCCAAACTATTCTTCATCACCCTTCTCATCCTTACTTCAGCTTCGTGTATTCTTCTCATCCATGAGTATAACTCCCCTAGGTTATCGTGCTGCTCTGCCTCCAGCATCCCTTCCCCCTCCATCCCGCTTTTATTCTCACTGACCCCTTCTTCTTTCTTATCTTCTTCCTCGCTATTCGTCTCTTCAATCCCTTCGTCTTTATTTCCTTCTTCGTTCCTACTCTTCTTTTCCGGTGGCGACTGCGTTACACTTCCTCCGCCCGGTGATCCGATCACGCCAAAAAATTCTCTCACGTCCCTGTTCATTTCCTTCTTCTTCGGACGCCCTCTGTTCCTTCTCGTCATCTCTCTGTCTTCGGGTTCTTCCTTATCGGTCACCCCATCCACCTGCCCTTCCTTACTCTCCGATTCACCCACGCGGTTCCACCTTATGCCGCGGCGCTTCTGTCCTATTTCACTCGTCCGGCTTCCGTGCTCCCCGCCTCCTCGCCTCACTCATCTCACCTCCTTTCACTGTTGCTATTATCACACCTGCTTCCCCGTCTCTTTCTCTTTCCTTCTTCCACTGCAGACTCTTATGCAGAATTGAATGCTCTACAAAAAAGCCCTCTTATACTTTTTTGATAAACTTAGCCATTCAAGGGATATTCGAGTTCAAGGTTCAAAGTGTATGAAAATTCATCGTGTTTTGTTAATATTACAGCAAATCTATCGACTCTATTGAAAAACATCAAATGACTTTTGTGTAGATTATTAAATTTACTATCCAAATTCTTTAATTTATAGTTAATAAATATTGATAAATGGTTTTTTAAGAATTTCGACACTTATTTTTTGCCAGAAAACCTGTCCTCTGTAATAAATTATGAAATATTTATAATTTTTAATGAATAAATTTGTTTAAAAAATTTGAGGAAATATCGTTTGTCTCTGTTATTGGGAACAAAGAATGATATTTTAGTCGTGAGTATTTCGTCCAATTTTTATAGATGTATTGCGACAAGTACTAGCTCATCAGAACCAGTTTTCTGGCAAAAAATAAGTGTCTAAAGTCTTAAAAAAACTATCTATCAATATTTATTAACTATAAATTAAATAATGGGGCTCGATTGATCTGAATACTTTGAAAATAATAGAATTAAATTTGTTACTTACATATTAAACTTTGGTCTCTTCGGAGGTTTCTTCGGCGACGGAGTTTCTTCGATGTAAGTAAAAAATTTTATTCTATTTGTAAGTTCAAAATTTCGCGCGCGCGAGGGCGGGTCAGTCGGCCGTGAGGGCGCTGTAGGCGGAGGAGTAGGCAGAGTGACGGGAGAGCCGAAGGGGGCAGAGAGTGTGTGCGACCGCGTGAGGGAAAAGAGCGTCGATATTTGTAGCGAATTCCTTGTATTCATTCTTTATGTTCAGTTTTTAAATCTTTATATAATATATATCATTAATAAAATATTGTTCGAACCCTTATCCTATGTGGATGCTTACAAGATCAGAAGTGGGATTGGAAACCCAACGCAGAAGAAGAATTCGACGTGTAGCGTCGGTATTGTGAGGTGTTGAAGAGTGAACAAAGGGATTTCGCTGGATTCCGGAAAAGGTATCGGAAGGCCAGTTAGTCAAGGAGGAAATTTGGCGCGAGGATCGGTACGGCTGTGTGCGACCGAGTTGAATGAAGACGATAAGGGAAAATTCGTAACTGCTGTGTGCGAACGAATTTTCGAGAGGCTTCTAGAAGCTTCGAGTGGTGCTACGCAGTTCGAGAAGCCAGGGCTGTCCAGAGGAACAAAGTATGAGCAACGGTCGAGAGGCGTCGCTAGAGTCGAGAGAGTTCACGAGGAATCGCGGCTGTGTTCTCGCCGAGAGAGGAACCATTGTGATTGCTCGAGAGAAAAATAGCGGACCCGACCACGCTCAAGGTGCACCTATTAAATGAGTTGTGCAGACAGAGGAATTTATCGACGGCGGGTACAAAAACCGAGTTGATAAGTAGATTGGACGCTGACGATCCCAATAGAGAGTGGGTAAGAGCAAGTGGTGGAGAAGAGAATGCGTCGGAAAACGAAGACGACGACGCCAGGGGCGAAAATGTGACAGCGCTGCTTCGCCAAGAATTAGAGCGGTACAAGCGCGGCCAAGAGCGAGCAGAGAGGGAGCTGGAAATGATGCGACGGGATCTTCGCAGATCGCGAGACGTTTCACCCGAAGATCGGACCATGCCATTTCGCGATAGAATGTCAGAAAATCGCGAAAGGGTTAATCTGAGTGAAATAAAAGAACTAGTGGGGGTGTACGATGGAAGCGACGGTGGGTACGAAAATTGGGAAGCGCAGATAAAATTTGTGAAAGATACATACCACTTAACCGAGGAGAGAACGAAAGTCCTGGTAAGTACGAGGCTAAAAGGAAAAGCGTTAGAATGGTTTCACGCTAACCCCCGAAATCTCACGTCGACGTTGGGGGACCTCTTAAAAAATATGAAAGCGATGTTCGATCAGAGGCCACGGAAACGCGCACTGAGAAGGCAGTTTGAAGAGCAGACATGGAGAGTTCACGAGTCTTTTAGCGAATATGCCCACGAGAAAATTATAATGGGCAGTCGAATTCCAATCGACGATGATGAAATAGAGTGAATGAATAAACTGTGAAAGTGTGGAGTGAGAACAGAGGCGGAGAACGAGAGCGAGCGAGCGAGATAGAGCGGCGGGAAAGAGAAAGAAGGAGATCGAGCAGGGCGCCGCCCAAGAGCGAGAGAGAGAGAACGAACGAGCGGTGAAACTTTGATCGTAAATGTTTGCACGGCTACCTCTCCAAAGAAAATTTTATACAAATTTAATAAATGGTAGAACCCCCCCCCCCCCCTTCTTTTCTCGTGTCCTATGCGGACAAATTAGTGAATTATTACGCATATTATTCGTGTCATCCCCCTCCCAAAGCGTGCGTCGAAAAGTTGCGAATTAGCCAATTTAAATTTGCGAAAAAATATTGCGTGGAACGGTTGAGCGAATAGCGTTAAACTTAGAGTAACCCCCGCTCCCCTCATTCCCCTTCCCCGAGCCACCAATTTCCACCGGTCCAACCTTCGAGAACATACCGAATTCGAATCAGTCTAACCGTCCGTGGCAATTATTAAGAGGCCGCAGATAGTCGGAGAACCCCCTTGCCCTGAGATACTCATTCCCTCCCCTCGAGTTAGCCTTCCTTACCCCTGCCAGATAAAACACCCAGTATTTTTCGCGTAGTGTTTAAGTTTGCTGTTACCCTTTTGTCGTTGTATATTCTTTTTTTGTTATATTAAATTTTAAATTTGTTAATTTCCGATAATAAATTAACGTGTGCCCAAACTACCCCCAAAAGCATTGAGCCCCCCCCCCCCCCCCCCCCCCCCCGAGATCGTCCGCCGATACGTATAATAAATTATTAATTGTTAAACCTTTTTTTTGTTGTTTGCGTCGAATATTTTTTTTCTTTCCAAGCTCATTATCATCCCCCCCCCCTTCCCCCTCTCAGTCGGCGTGACAATATATATTGTGACGAGGCGTCACACCCCTCGCAGTCGCATTAAGACGAAACATTCAGCGGAATATTAGACCGGGATAGAATAGGCAGAGTCGCGCCATCTCGCACCCGTGGTAAAGCGAAGTCGCGCTCGTAGTGCGTACACTGCCGGAGAGTATTCGTTAGTTTCACGAACACGAGGCCGAAAACGTAAACATTGCCGGACGAACGCGATAGTCGACGCTCGGTGAGAGCGAGCGAGATGGATGGCTATGCCGGCGATCGAGAGTCGATCGTCGCAAGAAACCCCCACCTCCCCCGATAGAGCGAAGACGAAGCCGGCAAGCGTGAGCGACGGGCTCACGCAACAGTGTGAATCCGACCACGGTACCGAAAAGAATATTTTTGAGAGAAGATAAATTAGGGAAATAGATAATAAGTTGAGGAAGTAGCGAAGTGAGAGACTGGAACAGAGTGAGACAGAGTTGCATCGAACGGTGTGCGACGAGAGAGAAAGGCGAGAGGCAAGGGCTGCGAAGAACGCTGTGCGACGAGGCCGACGGATCTCGGCGAATTGAAAAGGTAGGCGCACGCTGGTGCATTATTTTCTTCGCCGATACGAGTTTGGCGTATTGTCGAACGCGTGATGGTAGAGGGTGCCTGTTTCGCAACGTATCTCGTTGCACCCGCGTGGCTGTACCTGCCGGCTTCCCCGGACGATAGTAGTGTTTCGCTCAGACACATAGAATCACGAGGGATAGCTTGAGGCGCGTGCTCGACGCACGAATAATTTTCTGTTTGTTTGTTCGAACCACACTCGGTAGTATCTGTTAGGGAAAGTCGAAGATCGTTGTTGTAACGAATCATTGTTAATTTTGTAGGTGCCCAAAACGTGGGCCAGAGTTAATAAAAAACTCGTTTATTATTTTGTTTAAAGGTACTCACACGAGATTTTCGCTTATTTTGTTTTGTTGTAAATGTTATCGATGCTCGCTCTCCGAACCCGAATATTGCCCTGACCGCTAGCTTTGCAAAAGCAGAAAGATAGTTCAAGGAAGTTCCCTTGGTGTTACGGGGATGGTACAAACAGCTGGCGCCTTATCGGTGATTGGGAAGTGGAATACAAGAAATTTGGGCATCATTATAGATTTTGGACTGGAAGGTCTTCTCGTCTTTGACGAAATTTTGACGTGGAAGGGCTCGTCACAATATATATAAACATATACAGGGTGTCCCATTTTAGACAATCCACGCAAATATCTTCGAAATTTGGCAACACACAAAAAGTGTTTCAGACAAGATTTGTCAGATTTGAAGGGGGACATCTGATGGTCACACCGGAATTGACCTTGGGATTGACCTTGAAGGTTTTATCAAGGTCAAATCCGCTTTTTGAACGGAAACGCCTATTTTCGACTCCGCCATTCGATAGAGCAGGAAATTGTACATGGAAATATGTACTAAGTTTATTTTTTTTCATAGAGGTCATAGAGGTCAAAATGACTAAAAATCCATTTAAGCACACAGACAGTAATTTGTACTGTAAATTCATAATAACGAAGGGACAAATTGACAGTTTTCCACGTTTTTAGAAAATTAAATGTCAATTTGAAAGTCGATTCAAGATTGAAGTTGTTGTGTACCAAAACATTGTTCTCATCCATTTTCATCGGCGAATCGAACTCTGCCGACAAGTGAACGGGGCAACATTTGAGCATCTGGTGAATTAAAAGTTTACAAGAAATCAGCCCTTTTCAGGGCTACACGATACTCAAAATCCGACCGAGCAACCTCCTCGTGGTGAGTATCGGGTAATGCTAATGCCGGCGGTGAAATGTTAGATGTGTTTCGATATGAGAACAATGTTTTGGTACACAACAACTTCAATCTTGAATCGACTTTCAAAGTGACATTTCATTTTCTAATAACGTGGAAAACTGTCAATTTGTCCCTTCGTTATTATGAGTTTACAGTCCAAATTACTGTCTGTGTGCTTAAATGGATTTTTGTCATTTTGACCCCGATGACCTCTATGAAAAAAAATAAACTTAGTACATATTTCCATGAAAAATTCCCTGCTCTATCGAATGGCGGCGTCAAAAATAGGCGTTTCCGTTCAAAAAGTGGATTTGACCTTGATAAAACCTTCAAGGTCAATTCCGGAGTGACCATCAGATGTCCCCCTTCAAATCTGACAAATCTTGTCTGAAACACTTTTTTGTGAGTTGGCAAATTTCGAAGATATTTGCGTGGATTGTCTAAAATGGGACACCCGTATATAAAATAAAATAGAAAAAAATGGAGAACCTGCAACAACCAAAAGTAATGATAATGGAAGGAAATTTATCCGTAAACTGAGAGAAGTTCAAACAAGGATTCATCTTATACCTATCAGCCACAGGAGGCACAGAAAAGTCAAAGGAAGTGCAAGCAGCCGTTCTATTACACTGTGTAGGGGAACAGACATTGGACATCTATAACACCCTTACATTGACGGGAGATCGGAAGAAGAATGTCGATGAAGTGATAAAAGCATTAGAGGGCCATTATAAACCTAAAACAAACCCCACAATCGAAAGGCATAAATTAAACATGCGTGTTTAAGGTCCGGACGAGCCTTTCGACATGTTCCTGAAAGACTTGAAAAAAATTGCAGTATCATGTGAGTACGGAGACATGAAAGATTCCTTGCTTAAGGACCGTATCGTCTGTGGGATCAGAAATCAAAGAACAAGGAACTAACTTCTTCTGGAAGAAGATTTAACGCTAGACACAGCTACAAAAATATGCAAAGTAGCGGAGCAAGCCGAAAAACATCTCAAAGAACTATGGGACGGGCAGAATGCGGAACTAAAAGAAATACAACCCATAGAAAAAAAGGAGGCGCCTCGAATAAGTGGGCCAACAAAACAGGAAACCAAAACATGGGCACAAAGAGTCAATCAGATTGTGGAGCCAGAGGAAGTCGCACACTTGGTTGGAGGAGCCAAGTCCAGAGTCCAGGAGGAGATGAAAATTCGCAGGTAGCATCATCACACACCACCAAATCTGCAGGCGTCGCCGATGGTGGCAATTGTTATCGTTGCGGATACGACAGGCACAATTTCAAAGTTTGTCCAGCAAGAGACAGCGAGTGCATGAACTGTAGGAAAAAGGGACATTTCGCTAGGGTATGTAGAGGCTGAAAAGTTGGAGAACTTCAAGCGGAGGTAAATGAAAGCAATGATAATAGAACAGTACAAGTAATGAACTGCCTGAGAGAGAGGATGAAACGGGTTTTGATCGTAATTTTGTTCTAGGAGCTTTAAACTCAGATAACTCAGAAAATAGCTGGTTCGAAAACATTAAGATTAGAGAAATGGACCAGATGGTGTCTTTTACGCTCGATATAGGCGCTCAAGTCAACGCGATTCCGCTACATTTATACAAAGAGTGGAGGCTTCCGGCTCAAGTGGATCCGTGTCATTATAAGGACACAAATTACGAGGGTAAACGTATGGAAGTTGTAGGCAAATGTACCCTGACGATGGTGCATAGAGACAAGTAGTGCAAGGCGGTGTTCTTCATAGTGGAGACAGGCATAGGTGCTAAACCCTTTCCTGGTTTCCAAACGTGCGTTAAATTGAAACTGATATGGAGGATTGAGGAAATATTCATAGGGATAAAGGCAAGCACAGTAAAACAGAATCCTGATTTGTTTACGGGCATCGGAAAAATCAACATGGTACCATATAAGTTCAAACTTAAGACAGAGTATGAACCGCACATTGCTGCGTGTCGTAAAATTCCTTTCGGGCTAATGAATAAATTGAGAGAGGAACTCAAAAGAATGGTCGATGAAGGCATCATCGCGAAAGTTACCGAGCCAACGATGTTCGTGAATCCGATGGTATTAGTGAGAAAGCCAACTGGAGATATAAGAATTTATCTAGATCCGCAAAAATTAAATCGGGCTCTGTTAAGAGAACATCAAAGTCTGCCGATATTTGAAGATCTCACCAGTGAGATGGCAGGATCAGAATACTTTTCGACGCTCGACGCGAATAAGGGTTTTTGGCAGATAGAGCTAGCGAAAGAATCGTCAGACTTGACCACATTTGCAACTCCTTTCGGGCGTTTTAGATTCCTGTGATTGGCTTTTAGGTTGTTGGTAGCTCCGGAAATATTCCACAGAGTTTATTCCGAGATTTTCGAAGATATCCCGGGAGTCAAGATTTACATCGATGATATCATTATATTCTCTAGAATAAGGGAAGAACATGAAAAAACCTTGAATCAAGTATTGAGTCGAGCTCGAGAAGCGGGAGTTAAGTTCAATCCCGGGAAGTGTAAATTTTTCGAGAAGGAAGTCAAGTACGTCGGCCATAAAATCTCAAAAAGCGGTATACAAGTAGATAAAGACAAAGTAGAAGCGATTAAGAAAATGGACACGCCAAAGAGCAGTAAAGATGTAAAGCGATTCCTCGGAATGATGACATACGTCGGAAGGTTTATACCAAACCTGGCAAACTTGACGAGCAATATGAGACAGTTGGTAAAAAATGATGTTGAAATGATGATGATGAAAGACGAAATCGTGGTATCAGTAGACAGTTCTAAAGACGGTATGGGGACAGTATTGTTGCAAAATAAAGCCTCGGTAGCATATGCATCGAAGTCTTTGTCTTCAACTCAACAGAACTACGCACAGATTGAAAAAGAAACCTTAGCGATACTGTTCGGCTGTCAAAGATTCCACCAATACGTGTACGGCAAACACTTCACCGTCGAATCGAATCACAAGCCCTTGGAGAGTATATTCAGGAAGCCGTTAGATAAATGCCCGCGCCGACTACAAAGATTTCGAATATCACTGCAATACTACGATTTTTCAGTGATATATAAACCAGGAAGCCAGCTGTATCTGGCTGATGCCTTGTCACGTGCTAGCTACAAGAATCATAAGTTTAAGATCGAGGAAAAAGAGGGGGAGGCTCATCTGGATTTAGTTCACTCATCGGAAGGTGCCAGTCAAACACTGTTATCGAAAATCGTAGAGGAAACACGGAAAGATGTTGAGCTACAAGAACTAGTAAAAATCATCAAGCAGAGTTGGCCAACGCACAAAAAGAAGGTAAACGAATTCATCAGGTGTTATTGAACAGTAAGGGACGAGTTAGTGGAAACAAACTGAATAATCTATAAAGGGAATCGGATAGTAATTCCAGTCACACTGCGGAAAGAGATGTTAGATAGACTCCACTATACACATCTAGGGAGAGAAAAGACCTTGTTGAAGGCCAAAGAATATATATATTGGCTATTAATGCCAAACGAGATCGAGGATAGAGTTAACGGTTGTCCTGCGTGTCCAACGTACCTAAGAAGAAACCAGAAAGAAATGTTAGTGGTTAGAGAGTCTCCGACTAGAGAGTCGCAAATTCTCGCGGCAGATATCTTCTACCTCAGGGACATAAATTATTTGTTGCTAGTGGACTACTGTTCTACATATCCTGAAGTGACGAAATTGTCAGAGGACATGACGAGCAGAACGATCATAGAAGCGTTAAAGGACTCCTTCGCGAAAAATGGAAAGCCCGAAAAGATCTTTACAGATAACGGCCCTCAATTCGCGAGCACTCAGTTTGGAGATTTCAGGGCTAAATGGGAACTCATTAATAAAACTGGGTCATAGAACGCCACGTACAGATCATAAAAAAATATTAAACAAGGCTCTCTACGATGACAAGGACATTTACCTCACACTGCTAGACTATAGAAACACCCCGATCGACAGGGACTTATCCTCGCCAGCGTTGCTATTGTTTCGTAGGCGCATAAATTGTCGGGTTCCGGTGAAAGAAACACTGTTAATTCCAAACAAGACAAGCGATTCGTATCTCGAGACAAACACGCGAAAACAACGAGAATACAAGAAGCAATACGATAATTAAGCGCAGGACCTGGGCAAATTGCGTGTTAACGACAAAGGTTTGGTTCAAAATCACGATAAGGAATGGGATCCGGCTGTAATCGTAGGGTTAGATACAAGGCCCAGATCGTACGTGATCAAAGTACTCAAGAACGGTCTGGTTTTATGCAAAAACCGTATATTTTTGAGACCAATGAAGGTAAAGAATGTTAACTTTTATCGAGAGCTTTTTTTTCGATGATCAGGAATCCGATAAACTACAAAGCAATTCCTATAACAAACCAACGGAGGAAAAGGTACGCGGTGAAGAAGCGGACGAGCGAATAAAAAATAACGGAACAAACGGGCGGCCAGAATTCTCGGAAAGTCAAGGAAAATCGCCGAATATTATCGCACGACGACAGAACATTTAGCTGCACGGGGATAGCCCTAAGACGACGAGTGGTGGCCGGACGAGAGGTCCGAAAACCAAGCTATTTCAAGGATTTTGTTTTAAAATAGAAAAGAAATATTCGGTTAACTCGAGGGCTTATAACATTTTGTTTTTTTTTGTTCTATTGTTTCGTTTTAGTTTCAGTGTATTATTATGTCATTGCAAATCATTAGTTTATCTTAAGAAGGGAGATGTCTCAGGTACAACTTCATACATAAAGTTGGTACGCATGTCGGGGGGGGGGGGGGGGGGGGGGCAGCGACAAGCGATGGACACTCTCGACAGGCGACGACTCGAGGCTTCACGACACGTTGCGCAGCTATCAACCACAATACAATTAGTTTTGACCAAATACAGAATTAATAAATAAATCTGCCAGCGATCTCGTGATGTCCTTATTCGTCACCCTTAACAATAACGGTGCCCATATTACAGTCGCAAAAAAAAATAATAAACGAAAGCAAACTAAGCAACATTCGATAATTTTTACCAGCAGTCCTGACAAATCTGAGCTAGAGAAGAAAGAACATAAAAAATTAGAGAAGCAAAAAAAGCTCATTGAAAGAAAACAAATAGGTATGGATAATAAAAGAAGAACAGTAGAAACTCGAACAGAAAATGACAGGGAAGCGAATAATAAGATTACAAAGTCCCGAAAAGGTGTCAAAAATCTAAAAAAAATTTGACACTCATAAGGGGGACGAAGAGTATTATTGCATTTTTTGTAATGAAAAGTATTGTTCACCTCCTACAGAAGATTGGATAATGTGCAAGAAATGTTTAAAATGGGCATATGAAAATTGTACAGGCGGATCCTCATCGAGCGACTATGTCTGTGATTATCGTAAGGGAAATTGCGATGGTTCGTAATTACCCCAACGTGTTCGGAATTACCCCAAAGCGTGTCCGTATTTACCCGAATGGCATTGGGTAATTACAGACAGTAAGATTTTTTTTCATTTTTAAATATTTTTGTTTGTTGATTAATTAAGAATAATTAATTATGTTGATCTCGTAAGGTGATGACCAAAGTTTTATGATTAATAAAAAGAAACTGACTCGTACTAATATTTTGACTTTTATTGAAGGTTTTCTTTAAGTATCCGCAATTATCCCACTCTCCCCTATTTATGGTTAATTTTGTTATAGATATGCGTGGCGTACTGCGAATTTGGACCCAGTCGAAAAAGAATTTTTCAACAACGTCAACGCAGTGGCTGTTCCGGCGGAATTGAGGAAACACAACTGCGATTACGACGAAAATGAGTTAGCGTTTGTACAATGTTAACGGTGTCGACGATATAAATGTTTTGATTGTTTTTATAATGATTATTACCCATCAGAATGCACTCATGAATATGAAGAAAACATTGATTGATTTAATGAATAAAATGAAAAAAAATTGATACGTAATTCGTTTTTATTAATAAAGGCGCGCAAACTTGTTTTTTGTAATTTTCTTACAGTTTTTGAATTCTAAGTTCTAAATGTTAGTAATGACTTGAAAAAAAAAAAAAATAGCACAGACGGGGCCTTGAATCCGAGTCGTTCGGATGGGAGGTTCACCCTTTACGCTAGACTACTGGCTTCGTTGTGTTCATATACAAATTCTAAGGTACATAGCCGGTTATGAAGCAAACTCCAAAATTTGATCGGCCATTTCTCGAAAAAGAAGTCAAGTTGGCACCTACAATTTTGGAGTTTGGTTACTACGTACGCAGACTATAAATACGCGAAGAGGAAGCCCGTAACTCGATGAACACTATTACGTCTTATACCTAATCCTCAGAAGCAATGATTCCCTCCAGTTATTCTCGACTTATTGCAGTAAACAATACGCTATTTGTTGTTGCATTCATCATCATTATTATTAACATTTACTAGTCAAAGAATGCAACATTTTATACTTTTCAACCTCTTTTTTATATCTCGGCCCGTTCACGAAAGGAAAAAGTTTTTAATTGTGTGATCGCCTCTTAAGAATGACGATACACCAAAATAAAAAAATTGGTGTCGACTAGTTCTTTTGATTATACTTTCGTTGCAACCCATTTTTATTTCTACGATGTTTCGTCCATGCCGCACGGTAAAAACTTTACACGTTCCGAAAGGGGGCGGGGCGAGCAGGGGGTGCAATTTACGAATATCCACTCGCGTATTGAAACGAACTTATAGACATGATTTTAATCCGGAATGTGCAAAAGACTAGAGGATCGTGCGATGCACTCGGCTAAAGTAGGTACCGAAGAGCGCTTTAACCCCCTTAATTATGAGATATTGAAAAAACAAAGAAAATGTATCCACTATTTGTCCATTATCTACATGTATGCAAATTTACATACCAATCGGTTAACAATTCTAGAAGATACGTACAAAAAAAAATTCATTTTTGCAATAAACAATATGAAATTTGTTGTTATCTGCATCATTCTCATTTCCAGTGTATTGTCGTGCCCCCAACTTTCGTTACGTGGGAACAAGATATTTGAGGACGGGTTCTTTGGGATTGCCAAAAATGAGCCAACTCCAAATCCGAAATTATAATACTATACTGGCGAGTTTATTAATTTTATGCAAAGATAGAAGTTACACGCGATGAAACTTAATGCCATGACACCGACGACTTATTGCTCTCGATGTTACTAAGAGTCTGCGTATTCGGAGCATCATCGTATTAGTCGAAGCTCCGGCACTTCGGCAAACCTCCCACGTCCCTGCTTTAGGCATTGCACCGTCAGCAGCGCGTGCGGCTCAAAGCCACCCTCAAAACTCTGACTTCGACAGACAGTGCTGATTGATTTCTGTCGTACGATTCGGAGGCGCTTTTTCATCGTTGCCAGGCGCTACACCAGAGCAATGATTAATGCTTCGATTCAGGGCACAATAGTATAGTACGCGAAAAAATAATTGTTGTTACAATTTATAAGTTTTTCATATCTCGTACCGTTCAAAAGTTATCGACGAAGAACGAGAAAATCCCTGTTTTTGAAGATGAATTTCACCCGTTCAAAATCAACCTTGGCACGTATTCAAAAAATATGTGTGGCCTATTTTCGTCCATTCTACCAATATGCCAAATTTCATTTAAATCGGAGTGTTGAACCTGAGACATTTTCCTTGATAGCCATTGACCACACTTCGAATACCTTCTGTTTATTTACCAACCGGCATTAATCTGTATCGTATGTAACTCAATCGAGGTTATGGTTTAGTTTGATTTCGAATTTCTATAAGAGCTATTCATAATTTGAAAATGTACCAGCAATTTGAAAAAGTAGACATGATAATATGTTACGGTGAAGCACGACAAAATTCTACAAGTGCGCGTTTGTTGTATGTTGAGCAATTTCCAGAGCGACAATGTCCAAGCCGGCGAACGTTTAACGCCGTAGTTACATCATTAAAATCAAACTGAATGACAACCTCGATTGAGCTACATACCATGCAGATTACCGCAGGTTGATAAATAAACAGAAGGTTTTCGAAGTCTTGTCAATGACTACAATCTCCGAAATCTCTCATTTACAGCTATTTTAAGCTCGAATCACGACCAAATGTTTCACTAACAAATGTTTTACTACTAAGTGTTTCGTTACTAAATATTTCTAAGACTACCAAATATTTGGTAGTCCGAGATAATATTTAGATTTGTATCATCGATACTAACCTTGAATGACCTTGAACGACTTTGACTGACTACTGGTTTATGCGGCTTATTAAGCTTTGGTGAAAGGCATGCTGTCAGCGAGGGGTTTCCTCAACTAGACCAAGGTCTAATATGTACGTAAAAAATTTAATTGTACGAGGTGCATTCACAAAGAAAGGGCCGTTTGCTTATATTTAATGGCGCTTCGGAGCACAGTTTTACTACTGCAGCGCCATCTACTGACTCATTGCGAAGCTACAGCGTCATTTGTTTTGATTCTGAAATCGTCCTGTTGTCCGTGAATGCAAAGAACAATGGCCACGAAAATCGTAGCTCCCGCCTACTGTGAAGTGCGTTCTGTGATTCGTTTCTTATGCGCAAAAGGATCGTCGGCTGCTGAAATTCATCGGGAGTTATGCCTGTTTTATGGACCTACAGTTATGAGTGAAGGAAACGCCGCGGGAAACTGTCATCTGGCATAATCCTCCTCCACGATAATGCACGTCCACACACTGCTGCCAAAACCCACGAGAAAATTCAAAATTTTCATTGGGAACTTTTTGACCACCCACCGTACAGTCCCGACCTTGCACCTAGCGATTACTTCCTCTTCTTGCATTTTAAACAGTGGCTCGGTGGGCAACGTTTTGAAACCGAAGAGGGACTCAAAAACGCCGTTGTCAACTGGTTCAACGCTCAGGCGGCAAGCTTCTATGCAGAGGGGTTAAAGAAGCTGGTGCAGCGGTACGAAAAATGCTTAGAAGTGAACGGCGATTATGTAGAAAAGTAAAGTAAGTTTGTACCTAACTAAATATGACAATAAAATTTGTTTCTTATGAGTGTATTTTTTTCTGTGACCAAACGGCCCTTACTTTGTGAACGCGCCTCGTATTATTTTTATGATATTGAAATCAATCTAGCTTTGATAGGAAATAGGTAGGAATAGATAGATATACAACAAGAAGTAATACAATTTTTACCATCCGGACGTTTTGTTGTAAACCTCATCGTTTTATTTTCTTAATTTTTTGATATTTTTTAGTACCCATGGAAAAACTCTTCATGGTAACTTTTGAGATTTTTTTGATTACCAGTTTAAAAGGTACTGGCTTTTTTTACTCATAACTTCTTGAATAGTAGCCAAATTGAATCTTTTTTTAAATGTTCGTTTTTTAATGTGATTTTCATAAAATAAAAAATATTAAATTATTATTTGAGGTGTTTTTGAATGTGATTTTTAAGTTTTAAACTTTAAGAGGCAGTGTTACAGGCGACATACGCTTCGAAATTTCGATCAGTAGTCCTGCGAGCACTAAACAATCAATCAGGTTAAAAATTGGCAGGTGCACAGAGAATTATAGCAAAATTGGGCTCTTGGTATTTTTTTTATCGAAATAATAAAAAAAAATTTGCAGTTTTGCCTTATCACGGGAGTAATCATAGATTTACGTATGAATACATGGATCTAATCGTAATTTCAAGGGCAAGAGCCACTCCGCATTTAAAAAACACACATTTCGAGCTATATTTCATTAGATTTTATGCAAAATTGAATGAACAAAGGCTGTCTAAAGTTTTTGACAAGAAGATATCGACAATTTGACCGATATACGAACAAAATAGTCTAGCGAAATTCTGAGAAAAGGCGCTGGCGAAATTTTCTCAAGAAACTCGTATGGTAAGCGGCGAAAGCGGAAATAAATGACGGAAAGCTTTGCTGCTATATATATACGTATATATGCTTAGCTCGCAAGGCCTTGCCTCCTCAGTCACCGACTGTCGGCCGGCCTGACTACCATACGGGTCGCGCGTACATATATATACATAAATGCCACGACAGCGCACGCTACATATTAGGCGAACGTCAAGCGCGTATAAGATGTTATGGGTGAGACCCGCGTGTCCGCTCGGGAACCGAGGGCGGCGCGAACAAACAATACTCATTCATTTCTTCACCGAATGCAATGAAATACAATGCAAACTGTGTATATTTTGATTGCGCGTTAGCTGTCTATTCAAGAGCTATGATAATGTCAATACAAAATATTGGAAATATTCATCGTATATTTATTTATGTATAAGTGTTACAAGTAACGTACGTTTCGAAACTTTGATCAGTAGTCCAGCGAGCAGTAAACAACCGACCCGGTTAAAAACTTGAAGATACACATAGCATAAAAGCAAAAAGTGGATGTTGGTATTTTTTCCCCAGAATTTTGGACATAATTCTCTAGGTGCCCTCAAAACCGCTCGCTGGTCGCCTGCAACTGCAATGGAACTATCAGGAATATTGATCGTATATATAACATATTGTAACGTTGTACAATATCTCCCCTGCACCCGGCTCGACCCAAAGGCAGCCGTCCCCACGAACAGGCCAAAAACAGGCAAGTAATAAAATATTATTTTATTTCCCCTTCCTTTTTCCCAATTATTGTAAGGCCCGTGCAACACTTCGTCAAGAGGACCGACCCGCCAGACCTGAAGTCATCGCCGTCACCATCGTTCAATCCACATCGTCACACTCGCATAACACACCGCACTCATTGTCAGTCATCTATGAAGAATTCATAAGTCCGTTCCCGTACCACAGCCATCCATCGGCTGACCGGCGACGAAGAAGCAAATATGGCAGCAACGCACGGCGATCCCCAAAAATTCACATTACCCGCAATCACACCTCCCAATAAGCAATTATTCCTAATATACCGACCGACCTACTTATCTACCCGTCCCGATAGATCTCGCCGCGATGATCAAATATCGATCAAACGCTTGACCCTTCCCCTACCAACCCGTGACGCTGCTGCCCAATGATCAACACCGCGAACTTCCGACTGACCACGAACATGACACTTTGCGACGAGCTGGCGGACAGTAAAGATTAGCGAAAGAATTAGAGAAATATAATTAGCGAGAGAATAGAGTACAGAGGAAAGCGGAAGAAAATATAGAGACAAGGAAAGAGTTGTGCGAGAGTGCGAGTGGAGTGCAAGTGCGAGGAGAGAGTGCGCGAGGAAAAGGAGAGAAGGCAAGACGAGGAAGGACCTTGCAACGAACGTAAGTGTTTGCACGGGTCACCCTTTTTTTTCGCGATTTTTTTTTAAAGAAAAAATAATCTAATCGGTCTGGTTTTTTTTGTATATTAATTGGGTATTGAAGAATACAAAACAATTTTTTAAAGATCGATTTATTTATTAATTAATATCTATAAAAATGATGAAACAATTGTTG
Source organism: Netelia fuscicornis (assembly GCA_946811545.1). NCBI lineage: Eukaryota > Metazoa > Arthropoda > Insecta > Hymenoptera > Ichneumonidae > Netelia > Netelia fuscicornis. Next base: position 21,247,026 of record OX328013.1, read on the forward strand.
CAGAAAATGCATTTGGATGTGGTGTCCACGTTGGGGGTCACAATTTTGATCTGAAACAAAAAACACAAAAAGATTATTGGTCGGTATATAATTGGCTTTCGTGCTATGGAGGCTTTTTTTTTTTTTTTTTTTTTTGCAAAAATGGTTTGAACAAAAAGTATCGATTTTAGCATTTTTTTTTTGGCAGTTTTTTTTTACAAAAAAATAGGAAGATGTCAAAAAAATGCTTCCATAGCACGATAAACAATGACGTTAAGAATATTGTGTAAAAAATTCAACTCGATAGCTTTAAAACTCTGCCCTCCAAGTTGGACACCGTTTTGAAAAATGCTGTTTCGAGAAAAACGCCTTCAAAGTTTCAAGTGAGGAAATTTTAGGTAAATCGTTTACTTACGGTCAATCAACGATGCCAGGTCCATACAATATCCCTTCTGCTTCTTCGAAAAGAGTGTATACTATTCGATAAAGCAAAAAAAAATCGATTTTTTGAAAATTTCACACTGGAAAGCTCCTTTAAATATAAGACATGATATCGAATACGTAGCCGAGAATGAAATTGAGCCAGTGGTAATTATTAAGAGGCCGTTGAGTCGGCGAACCTCACCCTGAGAATCCTTCTGATTGACCCTCTCCCTTATCTATGTGCTAGCCCTTCCCTTCAGCCCAGGTATTGAGTTTGTTTTTTTGTTATTATTTTTGTTAATTTTATTTATTGAAAAATTAACTGGCGCTCAAAAATTTGAGAAATTTTTGTAATTATATTATTTGCCCCGGAGATAGTCCGCCGTTAAGAGATTGACCCAATAAAAGTTGTTATTTGTACTGTATAATGTTTTTTTTTGTTACTTCTTATTGCCCTCAAAATTTCCCTACCCCCCTCCCAATGGCGTGACAATATATATTGAAACGGCTATCGCCTTTTCATTAATTGTATACTATGTTCGGCTCGATAGGAAATTAAATTTGGGATAACACCTGATTAAGATTCAAATTTTGTTTATTTTGGCGCGTTATGATACAGTCGTTTTCGCTGGGTCGATAATTACGATTCTTCCTTATCGCTGAGTGCCTTCCGTTACCCGTGATAAGTGTGAAATCGATATTGACGTCTCGGTACGTTGATCGATGACGGGATGGCGCCTCGGAGCTTCCGCGATCGGCTAGTCATCTGTTCTTCCTTCTCCCGTCGACCAAGATGGCTGCCGCCAGTTATTTTGACAGGTACAATGTCGAGTGTCGTGTTTGTGTTTCGTTGATTTTTCGTCAGGGAAGAGTCAATCTGCTGTTCTCTTTTTCCTTTTGTTTCTCTTATTCGAATTCTGAGTGTTTTATACAAGTTTGTCTTCAAGGATAAGGTGAGTATGATTATGTTTTACTTTTGGCGTCCTATAAATTTTCTAACAAATTTTCCTTATTGCAGGTAATTTTTGGGAGAATTCTTATTCCTATCGTGGACCTTGGTGTAGTGATTGTAGTGGCCTTATGCTCGCCGTATCCTTCTTGCCGCCTTTTATCGTGATGTGGATCCTTCTCTTCGCAGTGGATGACTCGGTGAGTAAATGTCCAAGTGGGATATTGGCGAAGGGTCTTTGGTGCCGGATCTCTTTTGTTTCAGGTTTTCAGCCTTTACTGATCATCTAGGCGACCTCCACCAGTCTCGTAGTTTGTTCAGCATTCGAGAGGGGCGCCGGAAAGATAACGTCCAAGTGCGTATTCCCTATCGTCAGAGGTAAGGATGTTGATAGATAGGATATTTCGGGATATTGTCACCGAAATATTGGTAAGTAGGTTGGTAATTGCTTAGGTCCGTAATGGTATTACTTCGCTTTCGCTGTCTGTGTCTTAAATTCTCGCATATTTGTATCTTTTCTCTTGTCATATCGTTTGTGCGGATGCTAGCCCCCTGTTGGTTTGTATACTAATGATTTGTTTTGGTTTCAGGTGGGCTATCGACGTTGGCACCGTTTCAATATATGGTGACGCTAAGCGCCACAATAACGCAGCCGCCTCTGCAGCCGGCTCGCGCAGAGGCAGCCGCCTCACCCCTGCAACAAAAAGGAGATAAGTATGAGAAAAAAATCACTTAAATTATAAAATACTGTGCAAATACTTACCTGAGCGAAATTGTCAGTCAAGTAAGACTGACCCCGCCAGACCTTGGGTTTTGCATAATTACTATTTTTTTTCGATTGTTGAAAATTTTAAAAGCAATTTTTTTTTCTTTAACAACTATTAAAACCGGTTTTTTATAACTATATAATATTTTTTCAATTATTATGAATAAATTTGTATACATTGTTGACGTTAACATGCGTCTAAAGGTAATAAGTCATTATAATTCATGTTCAAAAATAATGGTAACAGACGTTTTTATTCATTTGTTTACTCTTTTAAAATATTGTGACAGGAAAATAGAATTCGTCTATTCCCCCCACGCACTCCTCGAGCATCGAAATTGTCACTAATAATTGATCAGATCTGTATCAAAGCGTATATTTTAGATTATAAGTTCCATATAATTTGCCGAATATATAGGGATATCTAAAAGGCTCCGTCGAATATTCGAGAAACGTGACCGCGTATTGTCAATGCGTGCAACAAAGACAATTGCGGTCGGAGGGCACATGCGCCGATCATCGACAAAGTATTGGTCATACCTAAAGATCTATGAGCCCCTCCAGCGAAATTAGGAGAGAATCGGTGAAGCGCTCACGAGACACTTCTAATTTTGCCTTCGATACGCAAGCTCTCGATTCTCGAGGAGTCCGAACCTGTATTGTAGAAATATTGTAGTAATTCTTAACGTGCCGTAATTGTCAACCATAACATTTTTGTTAGTCGTCGAAAGGTGTGAGAACATACGAAGCGAGAAGTTGCCTGTAGCGCATCAGGATTTTGACTGTTAGTCGAATAACTCGACAAAAATTAAGGTAAAAGATTAAAATTTATATATCTTCATTAGAAACGCCATCTTATTGCCTTGCATATCCTTGTCTTTTGGTCCTCCAACTGAACCTACCCTTTGATCGTCTCCTATTTATAAAATTATTATAGTTTATCAGTTCTCTGAAAACTTATTGGCGCTCAACAATATTATAAGAAATAAAATCAACTAGAACCTTGCCAGCCGAAGGACCACGGCCGCGGCAAGTGTCGGTACAAGCTTAAATGAGAAGTTACGGGTTTCAATATATATTTTTATATCTATACTGGGTGTCCATTCGAAAGAGCACGGGCACCCTATATATATATATATATATATATATATATATATATATATATATATATATATATATATATTTTAATCAAATGACTATCTTTTACATCGCTTTTCGTTTTAGTTGCAAAATTCATTTCACAGCGAAGGTCGAATTAATCGTGACACTAAAACGGGAAACTATTGCTAGATCTACACCAAATCTCAACCAAAAGTACATTAGGTACGAGCCTTGGAAACGGACGAGCAACGAGAAGTAAGTCTGAAAACCGTCAGAATACGTACGGCGACGTACAAACTTTCGTAAAATAACAGCAACAACAGACGAATTGATTAAGACAGTTTTTGACAAGATTGCACATAATTGCAAGAATCATAATTCGTTAAGAGAACGTGCTATATTAGCAGCAAAACAGAACACCGTGGGAAGATAAAGCCTACAAGTTGATTGTCGCTCTTATTAACGATAAGAACCAGTTGTTAATTATCCAACTGATTTTTGAATTCGCTTAAGGGGAGAAATTCAAGCAAAACTTTCAAAAATTGACTTTTTGTTTGCTGCATTAAAACATTAAATTGAATTCTAAGAATATTGCGGCATCGTTGCCGTATTTTTAGAGATATGTTTAATGATCTAATGCATGGCACAACCCTAACTGGGGAATGAATGCTGTGGGGCGAGGCGTTCGGGCCCAAGAGTGGGGCCAAGCGATAAGAACACATTTTCCTTCGGTTCGGAAAAGTAAGGAGTGGCAGTCGGTGAAAATTTTGGACCGATAAGGGATATGTAAACTACCCTCTCCAACCCCTACGCAATAGACAAGGATAGTTGATCGACTAGTATTTAAGGCCCAAAATTTAGCTTAAAAATCAGTTCTTGGTCAACACTCTTTGTAAACTCCTCTTAAGTCTTTGAAATTGTACAACTTCTGGAGAGGGCAGAATTTCTGTACTGTCTTTCCAAGTATCAAACTCAACGAGGAAGAAATAGAAAAGAGTAGTTACTAACTGACTCTTCCATCTTATTGAACTGCGCGGTCCACCGCGAGTTCGGTAATTTTTCCGTTCACAAATATGAGTTGCGAGTACAGAAGCGAGCTCTATAATTCCTTCATCATCCATCGAGTTGCAAGAACCACCCCGGACTCGTAGGATGCCTTCCTTACTCATTAATCTCGGTTTCTTCTAACCCCTGGGGCCCCCATAGTTTAAATTCATTTCAAATTTTCTAGTGGGAAAGAAACGACGATCAGGGAAACACAAAAACCAGCTCCGGAAAATTATCGCTCAGTATAACGGCTATTCACGAGACCGTACTCGCGGTTATTACACCGAGAAATTCGTGGAGCGTACATTCTCTCAGGAACACATCGAGATTCCGTATAATCTTCAAAAATTGGAATATACAATTAAATTCTTACATCCATCTTGCATCCCCAAAACCGATCCTCGACGGAGAGTGTACGAACGGAGACCGGTAACGTGTATTAAAGTTTCAACTCAATAAACAAATTCTTTTTGTTAGTTAATTTCTCTGTTTTACATTATTTATTGGATCAAACTCCATTAGCACGTTCCCCAAGGCTCATTAGCTTTGCTTCGGTCAAAAATAGGACAATAGTGATGTTACTAAGACGTAATAATGTTTATCACCTACAAAATAATTCCCAAAAAACCCTTTATTTTTGTGTTTATACTTTTATGTCCCCTTTAATTCGTCAAGCATGTCATCGCATATTTTAAAATTAATTAATTCGAAAATTGATGTACCTGTCATTCTTTTACCAAATCGATGGAATATCTATCCACCACGACTTTGCCACGGTACCAGGGTTTCAGGGAAAACTATGATGAACAATATCTGCGTAAATACAATTTTAAATGAAAAATTGAAAGTAGAAGATGTACTGTTGCCACGTATCATAATGATACCAACAGCTATGCCATTCGATTTTAAACATTTGCAGTTTCGATGCGATTCGCATTTGCAATTGCTATCAACAATACACAGGAATAATACTATACGCGTGTGAATTAAATTTGAAAAATCCATGCTTCACACATGAACAGATATACGTGGCCTGCGCCCGCATAGCAAAATCATCGGGTTTATTTGTGTATGCACCAGACGTAAAACCACAAACTTTTGTTTTCATTGCCGTTAGTTGTAAAATAAATTATGACATAAAAACCGCGTTTGCAACACAGGCCGGGTACCGCTAATCCTTAATAAAATTTATCCATAATTGTCGATCATAATTGCAAAGCAGAATAATTGTAAAATTTATATTCAGAAAATTGTAAAATATCGATTACTGTATGTATAAGAATACTGTACCCTGGTATTAGCCGGGGCAGTGATGATCCATAAGCAGTCCAGTGCAATTTTATACTCTTCAGCAATTTTCTTCTCATCCTTAATATCGTCAATGCCCAATATCGCCTCGGTTTTGATAGTGACATTTTTAACACATGGTTCCTGTTCCGGCGGTACTCCTTCTACGAATCAGAATTATACATAAAATTTGAATGTTTTGTTGAACTAAGATTGGAGTTATTCATAAAAGCATCAGTCTACGGAAGAATTCAGTAACCGCATGATTTGAGAATGAACAACGATAACAAATATACGGGGTGCACCTTTCATCTCTGTTACCCGAAATAACTCGATAGTTATCGACGTCACGAAAAACATTCCAAACAAAAGTTGTACGGTCTGGAAAGGTGCATCAAATACAGTTATTTTTTTTAAGTGAATACTTCTTATGCGACGCTAAAGTCTAAAGTTAGAGCTGTGCCTAAATTAAACCGGACAAGAGAATGGAGGATCGAAGAAGATAGAAAAAGACGGAGGTGTAAGCAAAAGAGCGATATTCTCTTTCTCTCCCACTGCGTACGTTAAACTGGGCAAGAGAATGAAGGATTTGAAGAAGATAGCGGGAGACTGATGTGTGAGAGAGTGAGAGCGTCACTCTCTCGCTCACACCTCCGTCGCATTGGCTCTCGCTCGAGCGACCGGCAGAGAGTATCTCCCTCTCCCTCGCCGGCGTATGCTCGGACGGGGGTTCAAGCCTTCGTACGACACGTACGATAGGGAGCCGAACGCGAAAATATCGAGTATTTTAAACAATAAAGCTATATTTTTACGTACTTTTGTATGAAAAAAGCTCTGTGTGAGGGCTCGTGTTTGATAAATAATAATTTCACAAAATGAGTAGTCAAAAAAGAAGTGTTCACTTCCTACGTGTGTGAAGTACATACACACACAGGTGTTTTTATTTTGGTGGAGACATTTGCGCATAGTGAAGGTCACTTTGACTTTTAAAAAAAATGGTACATTTGTTTTCAATCATCTTATAGAGCACTTCAAGCAGCATAAAAACATTAGAGCGTGAAACTCGTTCGTTCAAGGTCATTCAACGTCAGTACTGATGATACAATTTTAAATATCTTAGAATACGAAATATTTTGTAATCTTATAAACATTTGGTAGTGATCCGAGTCGAAAGTGCCTGAAAATATTTTATGTCAATGAATGTTCGAAATGACTTTCATCAGCCTCCAAACATTTTTGCCATCGGGCAGTTAGGCACTGTTTCGATCACATAATGCTTTCTGAAGTGGTACTGTTACATGCAACGGATGATGTGTTCTCGCATGTTCTTCGGTGTTGCGGGCACATCTTTGTAGAGCCTTCTCTATTCTTCGGTGGCGTCGAAAACGTTCAAGAAGATGCCGAGAGCGTTACCAACGAGCCTGCGGAAGGAGCGGCGGTTAGTGAGAGGGATAGAGCAGTACGTGTTGTAACGAGCGAGCGAACGACGAGTGTGATCTTTTTCCTTTATCTTACATTATTCAATTAATAACATCTTAATTTTGTCAATAACTCAAGTTCTCGATCCCCACATCTTAATAAACTTTACCCCTCAACGTTCTCCATAAAAAAGACTGAGTGGAGCTAGGTCCGGTGATCGAGCAGACTAGCCTATTCGTAATTTTCGGCTAATCTGCTTATTACCATATTTTCGGCCGACAACATTGCGAGTTATCCATGTTAAATGAGCTGGACAACCATCATATTGATACCATTTTTGCCGATTCCACAAGGTTAGATCTTCTCTAACCTAGGAACACAGGTAATAGGAACACAGGTAATATTTCTTCCAGAAACGCAGCGTACTTAACTCCAATCTGATTACCATCAATGAAGTGTGGGCCAATAAATCTATTTCTCCATATGCCACGCCATAGATTAACACTCCATGATCGTTGATGGACAACTCATCGTAAACATCTGAAATTTTCTTCCGCCATATATTGCACATGGTGCGTGTTCACTTGTCCTTGGTTTGTGAACGTTGACTCGTCAGTAAATAACACATTATTAAAAATCTGTTCGTCCATTCGCAATTGTTGCTATGCCCATTGACAGAAGTTGATGCAATTTTGAAAATGATTCGCTTCGGGAACCTAATGCAGCGACATTCGGTATGCATAGAAATACTGATGTTTGAGCATTCTCCACAAGCCTGCTTCGAAATCGGATATTGTTTAGAAAGAGTCCTACAACTAACATGAAGGTGTACAGCAATGGCACCCAAGATAGCGGTTTCTGCATTTTCCGAGGTTCACATTTTAGCACCATGTTTCTGAGCAGAATTAACATTACCGGTCATGCGAAATGATGTGACTACGGCGTAAAACGTTCGCCGGCTTGGACACTGTCGATCTGGAAATTGCTCAGCATACAACAAACGTGCTCTTGTGGAATCTGTTCTTGCTTCGTCGTATCATGCCCACTTTTTCGAATTGCCGGCACATTTTTGAAATTGTGAATAGCTCTTATCAAAATATGAAATCAAACTAAACGACAATCTCGGTTAAGTTATATGCGATACAGGATAACGTGGGTCGGTAAATTAACAGAAGGTATTCGAATTCTTGTTAATGACTACGATCTCCGTTATTACTCATTTTCAATTAATTTTAGCTTGGATCACTACGATAATGTTTCATTGCTAAGTGTTTCACTACCAAATGTTTATAAAGAGTGTAGTAAACACGCGGCTAGGAGGGGATCGAATGACTTAAAAACGCTTGTCGTATATGATGCTACTATTTGGCACACTAATAAACTTTATTAGATATTTAAGAAGTTACACAAAAGAAAGATAGAAAATGGGAACATAATATAAACGTCTCGAAATAAAAAGGTCGCTCGTCAAAACTTCACGGCGTCGCTACGCACGCTCTATTACGACTGTCCCCATGCACTACTTTGACTGTGCGGTAAAGTGGGGGAAAAGGCGCTCGTCTCGAGGGACGCCACTTGAGCGCGCGAAAACTCTCCACCAAAATGGGTGACCGATTAGTACGCAGCAGGACGCGAACCACGACTCTCCACACTCGGCCCCCCCTGAACGGATATTTGTCCTCAAATGTCCTCGTTCTCATCACCGGCGCCCTCGTCTTCATCCTCTGATTTTCCATCGTCCGAAATATCGCTGCTCTCGTCTATCCACAATTTCATATGGTCAGCTGATGTCGACGTATTCTGTGGGCCTTCCTCTTCGCCGACTTTTCGTACTAAGTACCGCTGGTTGCGAAGCACTTTTATAACTTCATAAGGGACAAGATACTTGTGCGCCAATTTCAGACCTGGGCCTTGTTGAGTGCGTTTGATAGCTACTAAGTCGCCCTCACAATAGCTCTTAGCTTCTCGTCTTTTCTTATTAAAACTCTTCCGATTTTCGCGCTGAATTTTCCGTATGTTCTCGCTTATACGTGCTCGCGCTTCGTCTCGTTCGGCTTGAAAAATCTGGATCCACTCTGCTTCTAATAAATCTCGAATATCTTGACGATCTCTCAGTCGAGGGTGTGTCCCGAAAAGAAGATGAAAAGGCGATGTCCCGATACTACGATGAATCGTTGAGTTAAGCACTGTTGCGCATCGTCTAGATATTTGTACCACTCGCATGGCTTCGGGGCGGACAGTTTCATTAACAACGGTATGAGCGTCCTGTTGAGACGCTCAACCTGTCCGTTTCCTCGAGGAACTCCTGTCGCGATTAAGGAATGCTCTATATTTTCAGCTCGACAATATTCCTTAAAATCATTCGACGTAAATGCCGATCCTCTATCAGAGATGATACGTCGCGGGTTGCCGAATATTTTGGCTTGATTTCTCAAACGTATCAAGACCTCGGACGCGCTCGTAGTTTTCATAGCGTACAGCCAAACGAATTTGGAGAATGCGTCTATCACCGCAAATACGTGCTGATACGATTTTTTCGTCGACGGCAGGGGTCCAAGATGATCAATATGCATCGTGTCCAAGGGAACACTTCCCTTCTCAATGGGATTCAACAAACCGTCCTATTTCCCTTGTTTTCGCTCGGCTAGGATGCACGCAACGCAATTTCGCACAACCTTTTCGACTCGCTTTCGGAGATTAGGAATCCAATACTCGTTACGCACCAGAGCCTCAGTTTTCCCAATGGCGAAATGTCCGCGTTCATGCACGCGTCTCACAATTTGCGTTTGCATTTTCCTAGATACGACGAGTTGCATATTACCACCGTACTCTCTGTAAAGCAAATTACCTCGAAATACGTAATCTTGCGTCTTTTCCTGCGACACGACATCTTCGTAGGCGAGCGATCAATCCAGCTTCTGATTCGTCGATCAACAAGCACACTGGAAGCGGGTTTCGACTGAGGGCGTCGACATGTGGCATATTTTTCCCAAGTCGATGCTCTATAGTGTACTGGAATTCCTCCAGGAGTAGCGCCCATCGCGCGACACGTACGCAAAGGTCCTTCTTGAGCATGGTAACAGTGAACGCGCGACAGTCCGTCACAATTTTGAACGCTACGCTTAACAAATATACACGGCACTTCTTTAACGCATATACTATCGCTAAAACCTCGAGCTCATAGCTTGTATATTTTTCTTCGGAAGGCGTCGTCTTTCCACTGGCATAGTACACCGGATGAAAATACTGATCCTCAGAATTTCGTCGGAGTAACATCGCACCGTAACCTAGCATAGACTCATCCGTGTGGAGCTCTGTCTCCGCTCCGACTCGATATAAATTTAAGACCGGTTTTTCGTTGAGTATCAATTTGAGTTTCGAAAATGCGTCTTTTTCCGCCATTCCAAAATGGAACTTAACATTCGCTCGCAAAAGGTTTGTCAATGGTCGCGCGATTGCCGAATATCCGGGTACAAATTTACGAAAATATCCGCTCAGTCCAAGAAAGCTTTGCACCTGTTTGACGGTCTTAGGCTCTGGAAAACGTCGAACCGCGTCAGTTTTACGATCAGAAGGACGCACGCGACCGTTCTCAATCACGTGTCCTAAAAAGTCGACAGTGGTTTGCAACAGACAGCATTTTCGCCAATTTATAATTAAACCTGCTTCGCTTGCAGTTTTCAAAACTCTCTCTAGATTTTTAATACCACTCTCAACATCGTCGGAAGGAACAATCAAGTCATCCATATAGGCCAACACTATCCCCTCTCGCATGAGCTCTCTAAACACTAGGTTTACGAATCTTTGAAACACGGCTGGCGAGTTGCACAGACCAAAAGGAACTCGCAGAAATTCGAAATGCCCGTCTGGCACAATAAATGCCGTATATTTTTGACTTGACTTTTCCATGCGAACATGAAAAAATCCGTTTTTAAGATCAAGCGTACTGAAAACTCGCGCAGCTTGTAGTTGATCCAGCTGATCTTCGATTATCGGCAAGGGGTATCGGTCTTTGATAATTTTCTTGTTCAACAGACGATAGTCCACGCACAATCTAATTGCGTCGTTTTTTTTCGGACGAGCACTACCGGACTAGCATAATCAGAGGAGGACGGCTGAACAACCCCGTCTAAAATCCATTCATCGATTTGTGCGTTAACTACTTCCCTTTCGTTCGCGGCTAAACGCCTCGCGGATTGATATACCGGTTCTTCATCTTTGAGCACAAGCTTCATCGTTGTGTCTACCTCTCGAATCATTTTCGGCTTATAACTACTCACAAGATCCTCAACCACCGCGCGTTGACGTGAATTTTTTATGTGTGCGACGTCTACAATTGTCTCACGTGATTCGACTACGTCTATCTGAAATATTTCCGGCACGGCATCTTCGTTTTTCGCGATATCGCGTGTTACTTCCGGCAACGGACTGATCGTTACGCCATCGCCTCTCAGACGAGTATCCACTGTGTCTAAGAAATTCTTCCCTATCAACATTTTCTGACGAAGTATTGTATCCGAGGCAACTTGTATACGAATCGGATATGTGTGCCCGTCTACAGTGACCTGTGCTTCAAATTCTCCCAAAGTTACATTGTCGGTTGAACCTACGCCATCAAATAACAATTCGCGAAATTGTAACTTTGGCGAACCCAGTTTGATATATTCGTCCGCACGAACCAAACTAAAATCGCTTTCCGAATCTATCAATGCTTCGATACCACGACCGTTAAGCAAAATATCTTTAATATATTTTCGGCGCGCGATGCCCAGTACTGCGCAACTCTCTTTACCCGCGATCGATTGTTTTGGGCATTTCGGGGCAACATGCCCCCGCTCCTTACATTTAAAACACTTAACGCCTTGGTTTTTAGTCGGGCAGCTCGCGCTTATGTGGTCACGCTCGCCGCAGTTGTAACAGCGTAGCGCAGAGAATTTTTTCTTTTCGTCTCCGCCCGCTGGTTTCTTCTCTTCGTCGCTCGCCGTCTCACTCTTCATATTTCTAATATGGCCGCCACTTCGCCTGTCCGTCTTCGCCGAGCTCGACGATGCTATGCCCCGATCTCGAATCGTCACTTTCTCGAACGCTTCTAGGATACTGTCCACCGTCTGAAATCGCTGAATACGCGCCTGGTTTCTCAGTGTTTCGTCTGGGATACCTTCGATAACATACTCGAGTATTTCACCGTCGTCTATTGGTACTCGGTTGCCTAAAATAATTTTCTCGTGAATATACTCGTGGAACGATTCATCTTTTTTCCACGTTCGCTCTTCGAATATTTTTCTTCGTTGCCATCTTGCTTTGTCTGTGACAAAACATAGTTCTCATCGCCGAAAGAAGATCGTCAAACGTCATCGCTATATATTCTGGCTTCGAGTGTAACCACTCTAACGCTCTCCCTTTCGATCTCATGCCAATCAATACTTTCGCCATGTCGTCTTGTAAGCGATACGTCGTCTTGAGTTGTCTTATTTTTCACTCCCCTTGCCATCGTAGCTATTCAGTAAGTCCGCGACGGCGGTTAGACCTACTCGTGGTTGGAACGCTTGAGCCATGGCGTCTTCCCCGCCAATGTCAACAACAGGCTGTGCGGGCTGACCTCTACGCAACATCTCGATCTCGCGACGCGCCAACGCGAGCTCACGTTTGGCTAGCTCCTTCTCTCTCAGATACACCTCGATTTGTCGCTGCTGCACACCGGCGGCTGCTTGCGCGTCATCTCTTTCGTCATTGGGTACTTCCATCCATGATCCATCGGGATCGGCTTCCATCAAACGAGAAATTAACTCGGCTTTCGAACCTGAACTAGGCAGTCCGCGATTTATTAATATTTCCCTGAGCGTCACTGTCTTAAATTTATTCGGGTCGCTCATTTTCTAAAAATTGTTAGATCGCGTCAAACTCAAGGCACTTTGTCCACGCCGTCTCAACAAAGTTCGTCACATACGATGTTCCGTCTCTCTCACAGGTTCGGCGTTCCCGAAATCGTCTCGATAAAATTCGTCACAAATATTATTTAAGAAGTTACACAAAAGAAAGATAGAAAATGGAAACATAATATAAACGTCTCGACATAAAAAGGTAGCTCGTCAAAACGTCACGTCGTCGCTACGCACGCTCTATTACGACTGTCCCCATGCACTACTCTGACTGTGCGGTAAAGTGGGGGAAAAGGCGCTCGTCTCGAGGGACGCCACTTGAGCGCGCGAAAACTCTCCACCAAAATGGGTGACCGATTAGTACGCAGCAGGACACGAAACACGACTCTCCACAAGACTACCAAATATTTGGTAGTCCGAGATACTTTGATTTGTACGGTTGATACTGACCTGGAATGACTTTGAACGACTTTGGCCTCCTAATGTTTTTATACAGCTTGAAGTGCTCTACAAGGTGGTTGAAAAATGTACCATTCCATTTAAAATAGTGAAGGTAACCTTCACTGTGCGTAAACGCCTCCAGCGAAATACGATAAATGTTCGCATTTGATGGCCCCTTCCACACCGCATAACTTTGTTTGGACCAGTTTTGTACTATATGCCATCCATAACTACTGATGTGAGTTAATTTCGGGTGGCAGAGATAAAAGGGAGGTCCTGTATACGTATATGGTGTGAATGAAATTATTCCTAGGATATCCAGTGACGCAATTGTATCTGATGCTACAAATGAGGCATTTCGCATGAAGTCATCCAGTCTAAAACATAAAAGTTTTGTAATCGTCTTGAAATTTTTATGATTGATAGTCCTATTGATAGTGAAGCTTCGGCAAAAATTTTAAGGCTCTAGCTTAAATAGTTGCCTAGCAATAGGGGCTCAAATGTGTACCATGTTGGCCGTCGTGGCAACATTCCCAGGTTTTTATCTTCTCGAGAAATATAGCGATTTTAAAAAGTCAGGAGTGGTTTTTAAAGTATTTTCTGCGTACTTTAAGAATATATTTTTTATTTTTAATAAAATTAATAAGTTCATAACAATGTTTTAAGGTTAATGTTAAAAATGACTTTTTATCAAAGATCGACCCCTTCGATTTTTATTAAAAAAATTTATAAAATAGTAGGGTTCTTTCTGAACAAAAAAGTATATAATGCCCAAGATGGGCCGGACCTTAGTTTCGGAGGTACAGTAGGATTTACCAGCGAGCGGGCGCTTCACGTAGTGCTCACGTAGAGCTCAAGCCCGAACGTAGCCTGGAGGGTCGCCGCGCGACACTAAGTGGATCGCCCGCTCGCTGATAAATCCTACTGTATCTCGGAAACTAAGGTCCGGCCTATCTTGGACATTACATACTTTTTTGTTCAGAAAGAACCCTACTATTTTATTTATTTTATTTATAAAAATCGAAGGGGTCGATCTTTGAGAAAAAGTTATTTTTAACATTAACCTTAAAAAAATGTTATGAACTTATTAGTTTTATTAAAAATTTAAAATATATTTTTAGAGTACGCAGAAAATGCTTTAAAAATCACTCCTGACTTTTTAAAACCGCTATATTTCTCGGGAAGATAAAAACCTGGGAATGTTGCCACGACGGCCAACATGGTACAAATTTGAGCCCCTATTGCTAGGCAACTATTTGAACTAGAGCCTTAAAATTTTTGCTGAAGCTTCACTATCAATAGGACTATCGACCATAAAAATGTCAAGACGATTACAAAACTTTTATGGTTTAGGCTGGATGACTTCATGCGAAATGCCTCAAATATATAATAAGCGAACTACAACTGACAAAAGCAAATATTTTCAGGTAAATACAATTCATGAACAACGAAATACAATTCACCACGTGTAGAAACCATGTTTATTGATCAATTTAAACAGTAACAGTAAATATTCTAGTCAGTGCGGCCGCCAACTATAAGAGCTGGAATCAATTGATAGCAGCTTGCAATTATTGTTTCAATACTCCATACATGAATAGTAGCTTGCATGTCATATACGGAGTATTTAAACAGTAATGCGAGGAAAAGCAAAAAAATATAATTATTCAGCGTCGATGTTCGAACGTCTATTTTCTCGTCACTATTTGCACTGTTGCTTATACTGTAGGTATGGTAACGGCAGCCGATCGAGAAAGACAATCTGAATTTAAATTTCTTGTTCAAACGTAAATACACTTCATTGTTCTCATTTTTTTTCCCAAATGTCTACCTATGTATCCAGTTAGCGACTAAGATTATTGATTTCATAATGTGTTTTTGAATGTAAGTTTTATGTATGTAATAAAATAATAAATGAATAAAAGGTAAGGTTTTTTACGTTTTTGAGTATGTGGAAATAAAAGCTGGGCTCAAAATTGATAAAGGTGTTAGCCGGGTAAGCACATAAAACCTGTCTCCGCGAGTATCGAGTTCAAATCAATAAGGCACAAAATTCTTCGAAGTCTGAACCTTGAAGATGTATTTTTGTAGGAGTTATGAAGGGAGAAAGAAAAATCAAAAAAGTCATTTTTCTCGTAAATGTTCTGATTCATTTTGATGAGTAAAAATATGTTATATAGGTCGGGGACAATTAAAAAAAAGGAACAAAGTTTTTGACAAAAATAAGAGATTTAAACAAATTTCTAAACCTTTAAAAAATTCATTTGTTCCGGTCACGGCCGGTAACGCTCGGCTCAACGCTCAGCGCGGTAACACATTTGATGTTATGTTATATAGTTACATCTACTATTTTAGTCATAAATATTTCTTCAGATGCTCTCTTCAACATGTATTTTGGTCAATACCTTGAAATGTTATCTTCCAAATATTTATTTACATCCCGAAAGCTTCGTTCAATTACAAAGACATCATCGTTTTCCAAGAATTTGCATAAGCCACCTGCATGTTTAATAATGATTTTCAACATTTTTGCATCATTCTGATTTGCAAGGTACGGTCTAAGTACATCCACTACATATCTATCAGTCGTACAAATGATTAAAGGCAGAAATACAAGTTAAAACGCAGAATTAAAGCGTTTTTGGGATTTTTTTGGGAGTCATAATAATACTTATTATTTATGGAACTTTGACAACAGTTTATTATCATATTTTACTTCCTCTAATAATTTTTTATTTAAATAAAAAGAGAAAATGGCGAGCTTATCCAGCGATATTGCACACACGGATTTTGAAGTGGCGGGGACTCCTACACTTTTTTGGGTCATCTGAAACAGAAAAATTAAAAAAGTTTTGATTAATAACATAATTCTACTCTATATGAACTGAAAAAAAAAATAAGTTTAATTACAAAATTGTAAATTTGGCGAGTTTTTCAACAAATTCTCAATATTGTATACATTTCTTGTTACATTAATGTAAAAAAAAGTAACTGTCTTTACTGATAACTTTAAATTTATAAGTTCATGTCGAAAACAATATTATAAAGTACATTCGTGCAAAATTTCAGCACGATCGGTCAAATACTTTTTAAATGAGACGCCCTGCCAATTTGAAAAAAGCCAGTTTGAGAAAAACGCGTTTAAAGTTGGTACATATGAAAACTATTGATTTTAGTGACTTACTGGTTAATCTGCGATCCCAAGCGTACATAATACTTCTTCTGCTGCTTCGAAAAAATGATTTTGCTGACGCAATTCCTCCTTTCTGACTAAACGAGCGTCCTTGCTCTCAAATGAATTCCGCCGGTTCTGCCGATCTATGCGGTGACGGTCTCTGTCTTCCGTAAATATCCGACACTTGGTTCCAATTTGGATATCCAGCGAATATATCACTTTCAATATTGAACTGAATCAATAATGAACGGAATGCAGCTGTTTCAACCATTTACAACCCAGAATGCAAATGCGCCGGGGCCACAAGCCAAACGATTGAATTCAAACTTTTATTTGCATTCTGGGCATGACCACCCAAACATCTTCAAAGTAAATCTTCTATGGACAAATCGTCGTAAATAGGACCCTCCTTGGGAATTGGTTTCTGCTTCCTGCGAAAGCGAACTGCAGGCGCGCGTAAGACGCTCTGGCAGAAGTTACGTTCCCAGGCTGTAACTTTTATATGGCTTCGAATTCCGCTTTCAAACTTTGTCACAATATTCTTAGAGATATAAATTAATGTTTTATGCAACAATAACAAAAAGTAAATTTTTGAACGTTCCACTTGGATTTTCCCCCTTAAAAACTTGCAAAGGCTAACTTTCTCTTATCCAGAGACGAGCTTTCTTTGATATTCATTATTTGTACTTTTACCAATGTCGCGCATATGTACCATCATAAATCTATAGTGAGTTATTATGATCATCAAATAAATTCTTTGCAATTTTAATTGTATGATTTTGAATGAGTTTAGCTCTATCAAAAGAATTCAAACCAAAACAGTCCAGTAGAAACGGTCCGTCATTTTCAAAATATTTAACCACACTAGCAGAATAGTCTAAAATTATCTGCTTATTTTCGATATTCAATATAGAAGCTAACATTTTATTTGAATTCCCTGTGCATAGTTTGAAGAGAAATACAACGATAGCTTGGGTCACAAATCGAGTTAATTATTTCGCATAGAAGACATCATTTCTTTTATCTCCAGAAGATTTTCCCAATATTAACCAGTAAAAACTTTCACTTATTTTTCTGAAACGCTGTATTCGCCGATTTTGTCAAGCAACGTGGAATTGCATGTGATGGAAAAAGTAAAGAAACTGAAATGGTAAAGAAACAGCGTTACAGGCGACGTATGCTTCGAAATTTCGATCAGTATTCCAGCGGGGCCTGAACAACCGGTCAGCTTAAAAATTGGCAGGTTAAAAATTTTACTTCATTGTCTCGAAATATTGCAAACATTTTTACAGTTTCAATGTTACTGGAGAAATCACAAAATTGTGTATGAGAGCACGAGCTGAATCGTAATTTCTCGACCAAGAGCCCATCCATAAGTAAAAACAGATATTTCGAGCTCTATTTCTTTAGATTGTATGCAATACTGAATGAACACACACTGTTGACAGTTTTTGACAAGCCGATATTAAAAATTATACCGACATATAAAAAAAATTGTACCAAAATTCCATGTGATTGCGCTGG
Source organism: Netelia fuscicornis (assembly GCA_946811545.1). Classification (NCBI taxonomy): domain Eukaryota; kingdom Metazoa; phylum Arthropoda; class Insecta; order Hymenoptera; family Ichneumonidae; genus Netelia; species Netelia fuscicornis. Next base: position 21,265,016 of record OX328013.1, read on the forward strand.
TAAACTTATGCTCAGGAGACTCGTACGATAACAGGCGAAGGCGGAAACATATGCGAGAAAGCATTGCCGCTATGTATTTATATATGTTTAGATCACGAAGCCTGGCCTCCTCTGTCAGCAACTGTCACCCAACCTGACTACCGCACGGGCCTCGTGTATATATATTGTGACGAATTCTCCGTTCACCATCCATTCTCGTCACCTTCGGCTGCCTCCTCCGTGGCTATACCCGCAGTGTTGTCGGCGGGCGCCAGTCGATTTTTGTTCAGCCGGTATCGACAACCGGCATCTCCACCTCCACGGATCGGGGTACACAAGGATCGGAATAAGGAAAACGGGATCTACTCACCTTGTGACCGATCTCGAACTCACCGTCGAGATCGGTAACGCCTTTTGTTTCTTCGGAGATGATAATTCGTTTTACCTGAGGGTATCCGCAAGATCGGCAAAGCCGGAAGCGTTCGGCCGCTCAGGTTGCAGTTAGGGTAGAGAAGATCGGGGTACGTCACCCCGAGATAGTAAACTATCGCCCTTTCTCTGAGAGGCGACGTCTCGCGTCAGAGAACGAGAACGGGATATTTTGCGTTACCGAGTCAGTCGACACCGACAACGACAATTCACTTCCGGATCCACATGAACCGAACACGCGTTCACCCCTAAAAAGATCTCGAGAATGAACGGCAACACACGACCTCAATCGTCTCACTATTAGTTTGCGAGAACCCGCGGGAACTCATAAAAAATGTAATATTCATAGGGAGCCGGGTCTACAAGGAACTCCCCATAGCGCGTACTCGTACTCGGACCTCTCACTCTAAGGAGAGATCGCGGACGACTTGAAAGCGATACCTCGCTCTCTCTACAAATCTACGCGAAATCTCCCGTTTCGAGCGAGATACGATAACTACTGTCGCTGCGCCAATCTGGACGCACGGAGAGTCATCTATGAAATCTACCACCGCTAGCTACTGCCCTCTCGCTCACCGAAATTCTTAGTTTTAATGACATCGTAATTATCAACATTACACGAGATCTAGCAAATACGCCGGAAATCGTATCCCCATGGTCATCGCGTATAGGAGAGCACTTACGCCGGCGGCACGAGAGGTTCCCACCCTCGCCCGGAATCTCAAAATCTCCGTTCGTCCTCATGCGCGTTGCACCTTACGGCGAGGCGCCGGTCTTGTAGCCGGACCAGCATGAATTCTTCGTGCGCACTCGTCGGCCGTTCTTCCCTGACGGGTAACTCGGTACGTCGAGCACTACCCTCTACGTCAGAGTCGAACGCCACACCGTTCATCACGCAAAACTTCCCTAATCGACAACACTGCCACAAAAAAGAAAACACCAACCAAGTCAAAAAGCGAGGGCGACTGACCGTAACGGCTTTGGGACGATGACTCTTTCCACCTGAAAAAAATCACGTCACAATATATACAGGGTGAGGCATCGAAAGTGACCTGGGCATTTCATATGGAAACGAAGCGAGATTTCGAAAATTGTTTCAGACAAACGTTGTAGGATATCGAAGGGGACAAAAGATGACCTAAATGAATTCTTTCTTGAATGCACGCATGAAGTTTATTTGGAGGTCAACTTTGCTTTTTTAAATAGGATGGTTAACTTTTTTTTGCCGGAAATCGAAAAAGCGTTCAATTTCGGGTATAAAAGTACTATTACACTAATGTCCTAAAATTGTTAGCTTATGAGATATTTTGTATAATAGTTATAACGTATGAGTTCTCTTCATTATTTAGAGTATGCTTACAATTTTAATCCAGCAAGTGTTCAAAACGATGGCCATTGATGTCGATACACTTTTAAAAGCGCTTCGCGAAAGAACACTGAATTTTGAGAAACGTTTCGTCACGTACACTCGCGCATGCAGCAATTATCCTTTCCTTCATATTTTCAGATATGGTCGGTACCTCTTGATACACTTTGTCTTTAACGTATCCCCATAAAACAATTCTAACGGAGTAAAATCCGGAGATCGAGCGGGCCAGTTGACCGATCCTCTACGCCCTATGTAGGTGCAAGATCTCTCATACGTTATAACTATCATACAAAATATCTCATAACCTAACAATTTTAGGACATTAGTGTAGTAGTACGTTTATACCCGAAATTGAACACTCTTTCGATTTCCGGCAAAAAAAGGTGACCATCCTATTTGAAAAACCAAAGTTGACCTCCAAATAACCTTAATGCGTGCATTCAGGGGAGAATTCATTTACGTCATCTTTTTTCCCCCTCGATATTCTACAACGTTTGTCTGAAACATTTTTCGATATCTTGCTTCGTTTCCATATGAAACGCCCGGGTCACTTTCGATGCCTCACCCTGTATATTGTGCGGGAGATCACACATCGGCAGCACCGAGAACACAAATCAAGAACGAGCCAACCAACAAATTATTAAAACCAGTACACGAAAGCATCGGCAGAGAAACAATAAATAAATACGCTCTCGCCACTGATAAGACACGTAGCAATAAATAAAAGGGCAACGAAACACACACTTGGCACCCCCTTACTCACCAGTACTCACCTAACAGTAGGAGTATGACGGTGGATGACTTTTTAAGATACGAATTTATCATGCAAGTGATAAACCGGAGAGTCTCGTGTGTCATTAAGCCAGAGGAAACTATCTGCGAATGGAGTCCGGCAAATTTAAAAGGCCGGTCGATGGAGCAGTACGCTAACTGATCAGCTGTTGGTTTTTGCTGCCGTCCGCGCTATAGCTGAGAGAGTCGAAAACAAGGAAAGACTCCAGATACACCATACACCATACACGGACACTCTCACACGTTCACCGACCAGACGAAACATGTCAACACAAACCGTTGGCTAGACACGCCCATCAAGGAAAGAGACGAGACGAGTAAGAACGAGAAATGACGCATCGGCACACAAGGAAGAGAGAGGGAGATCCGAACAGATAAGCCGCGGCTTGACAACTCGGCGACGATAACAATACCGGTGCATGGCACATCCCGATACCAAACACAACAATCGAAATACATACACGAAATACAAGGCGTGTTGCCATTTAAATCTAATCCTGTAAATCTATCTATGTGTCAAAGTAAATAAATTTCGTTTATTTTACATGTACGTTTTACAAATCACTTTAGTTCCTGCCCAAGTCCCGAACAAAATAATAACTGAAAACGGCATACGTTTCAATATATATATTGTACCGGAGTTCTCGCACCTTCCGAGGCCTTCCGCCCCGCGACCTGGAGGGTAGGGCGCGCTCGACCGCGCTTGCTTCCATGGCCCCGGCGAGGGAAGCAGGGCATACCGACGTCGCGAGAACCAACCGGGAGCGGGCGGGCCCCAGGTATGAGATCGCATCACCGACCGGAGTCGGCTTTAGTTTCAGTTTGCCGCCCCGGCGGCCGCTCACGGGTCCCCGCTCCCTCCGGGAGACGAACTCGGGAAGCCTCGGGCTTAAAATCTGGCTAGCCCAGCCCGATGGCTGGTCGATGAAGCAGAAGGCGTGGACGTGGAGGATAGGGACGGTAGGGTGCCGCCAACTAATCACACATTAAAACGTTTAGGTAGCACTTTTATTCAGTCTCGGCGTCACTACTCGCCGCCGGTTACCAAGGAATTCCATAGCCTCAAATCCGCCATTTAATTATCCAATAACAGAATGTAACCCTGAGTCTATCACTAGCCTGACTAACGCTACCGAGGAACGTAGCTTTCTAATGAATTAAAGGATCGAAGGTAGCGTCTTAATAGTTCGTAGGACCAAAGGTAACCTTAATGAGATACACAATAAAAGGTAGTAGCCTAAACGGAAGAAATAATAACAGGTAACCGCCTTAACCATTTAACGCCAGAAAGACACTTTCAACAAGTCCTCTATTCGACGCGATTATTCACTACGAAATCGATGAGGACAAAATTCGTAAAATACCTTACCAACTATTTTCGACATCGCTCTTTCGAATGGCGCTACTTAAATTACGCTAAACAAATTTTTTATATCTTATTTTTATAAAATAATGTAAAAAAAACACGAATTTTTGACTGACCATTTTTTTCTTTCGGTATTTCGGAAGCCTTATCGTATTATTTTCGGACAATAAAGGCGTCCAGAGGTGTTCTCGATTGTTGAACTTTCTAAAACTCTATATGTTTTTATTTCTCTCTTGCGTCATACCCGCAAAATAACGGAAAAAAGAATAACAATTTTTCTCCGTTTTTAGAGAACTCATATATTGTGCTGGGAACGAGTCTTTTACCGTCAATTCGTAAATTGGGTATGATTCCCGATGTTTTTTGCATCGCTGATCAAGCATTTGACATTATTTTTGCATAATGAATCTATTTAAACAATTGTTTAAACAATTAATCTTAATATGACAAGTCATATATAATTTTCGATGTTTTTTGGGTCGCTGATCAAGCATTTGACATTATTTTTGCAAAATTAATCTGTTTAAACAATTTGTTTAACCCCATTAATCTTTCCTCCACCCCCCCCCCCCCCCTAAAAGTCCCATAAAATATTCCTTTCACTCCTCTTTCCCTATTCCTTCCGTTATCCTTTTCCTACTTTTCCTTCCTCTACTCACGATTCTCCACACACTCTCTTCTGTCTTTGCCTGCTCTATTTCCTTTATCATTCTCTCCCTTTCCTATTCTTTTTTCTTTTCACATAATTCCTTATATTCCCTCTTTTTCTCTCTGTATTAGTCTTTCGATTCCCCTTTCTTCCTCCCTCTCCTCAACTCCTTTCTCGTATCTCCTTTTTTCTCTCTGCACTCTTCATCCCACCAAGCCTCCCTTCTTTTCAGGTTTTCCCTTTCTGTTCCCTTTTCTTCACGTTTCCTTACCTCTCTCTTTATTTTCTCTATTGCCCCATTTATTGCTTTTTGTGCCTCCTCTTCTTCCACTCTAGTTCCCTGTATTCCTTCTATACATTTCTCTTTTCTTTCGTCCGACGATTTTCCCCTTCTCGGTCCCGCTTCTTTCCTCTCCTCTATTTCTTCCTCTCTCCCTTTCCTTTTTTCACTGTTACCACTAGTGGCTGATGGTCTGATTCTATCTTGTCCCCTATTTCCAAACATTTTATCCTCTTTCTCGTATTTTCACCCCCCATCACATAATCTATCACTGTCTCCCCTCTCCCTCCTATAAACGTATACTCTCCCTTTTTATTCCCCTCTATATTCCCATTCATAATCGCCCATCTCACTTCCTCTAACCTAGTTACCCTCTTCCTCCCTTCTTCGTTTACCTTTCCATCCTTTAATTTCCTTCCTCCTTCCTTCTCATCCTCCTCTGTTCCCGCTCTCCGCCCTTTCGTTCCTGTCCTTGCATTAAAATCCCCTCCTATTATCACTTTTTCCTTCTCATTTTGTCCTTCCATCCACACACTTATTTTCTCGAATTTCCTTTCCATATCTCCGTTCACATACACCGCCACTATCGTCCATACCTCTTCCCCCGCTCTCACCCTTCTCCACATCATTCCTTCTTCCTCCTGGTTCTCCTCTTCCTTCTCCATCGCCATTTCTTCTCTCACCCCCATCAACATTCCTCCCATCGCCCTCCCTTTCTTATTACGCTTCTTCGCTCCTTGTCTCGCCCATTTATATCCTTTCGGTAGTTTGCACTTTATCTTCTCCCCACTTTTCTCCTCTATTCACGTTTCCATTGCCACTACTACTTCCCATTCCTCTAGCTCTTTCCAGAAATCCTCATCCTTGTTCCCTAGTCCTGCCACATTCCAAAATCCTATTTTCCATTCTTTTCTTTCTCCCTTCCTTTCTTTCCCGCCTCTCTCCCGTTTTTGCATCCCCCCCCCCCCCCCCCTCCTCACTAGTTCTCGCCCCTTCTGTTATCCTGTCTTCTTTCTCCCCCTTCCTCTTCCTCTTCCATCCTTCATACCTTCCCTCTCCTCATCCCAAAACCACCATTCCCCATTCACCCACAATTTTCCGTGTCTCATCTTTACTACTTTCCCTTCCTTTTTTCCCTTTCTCCTATTTCTTTTATCCTCCATTGCATCCTTCTCTCCTGCCATGTCATGTCTTCCTCTATTATCTCCCTCCTTCCTCTTAAATTCCCTTTGTTCCTCATCACCTCTATTTTCCCCTCGCCGTCCTCCATTCGCACCTCTATCATCATGTCTCTCCTTCCTTCTCTTGCTTTTCCTATCTCTTTTACTTCTGCTATTTTCGCCTATACTCCTATTCTTTCCAGTAATCTCTTCGCCGTTTCCTCCATTGTCCCCCATATTTCCACCCTTTTTATTACTATCTTCCTTCTTCTTTCTTCTCTCTCTTTCTTCTCCACTTTCCTCTCAATCTCCTTTACTCTCTCTTCTAGTTTCCTATTCCTTTATTCTCCTGTACTCCCCCCGTCGCCCCCTTTCCTTATTTTTCCCCCTCTATTTCTATCTTTCTCATTCTCCTTTCTATTTCGTTCATTCTTTCTCTCCCTTGCTCCGTTTCCTCAGCCTTCCTCTCTAATTGTCCTAATCTCTTCTCCATTCCTAATTTTTCCCTTCTCCATCTTTCTTCCCTTTTTTTTATTTCCTTCTTTATCTTTTCCATTTCCTCTTTCATTTCTCTCATTTCTCCTCTCTGCCCCTTTATCTCCTGTTTAACTCCTTGCAGCTCTTTCCTCATCTCCTCCCTCATTTCTCTTATCATTGCCCTTATATTCTCCTCCTCCCCCTTTTATTCTTTGGTGATCTATAAATCCTTCTACTCTTCTGAACTGCCTCCCTTTCTTCCTCCTCTTCTTCCCGTTCCTTCTCTTCCATCCACAATTCGTTTATTCCTACCAAATCCCCTGCACTCACACTTCTTTCCATCCCCAGCTTCTCCGCATTCGTTTTCCTCCCCCTTTTTTCTTCTGGTCCAATTTCCTATTTTATTTTATTTCTAATCCTGTCCTTTTTATTTTTCACTTCCTACTTTGTTTTCCTCGTCGCTCCCATCCTTACTTACCGACTCTCTACCTTCCCTCACTCGCTCGTTTCGTACGCCTCTCGCCATTGGCGCTACGCAGTCACTCTTACCCACCATCTCGGTCGCGCCTCTACCTACTTTCCTCTCCCGTGGCTGCCTGTCTTTATTCCCCCTAATGTCTTCTAACCTCTTTCTGTTTTTCGCCTTTTTCTCTTCTGCTTGTTTTCTACCTTTCTTTCCTATTTTCACCTGCTTTTCATCCCCTGCCTTCTTCTCTTCCCTCTCTTCTTCACCACTACCTCCTTTCTTCCATTTTCCTCTACTTGCCTCACTTTTCACTGCTTTTCTCTCACGCACTCACTACATACGTCCTTCCACGCACGCACCGGAAACGGTAGTCCATTATACAGTAAGTCATTGGCCCAAATAATTTGTCTATAATGGGTCGACAGAGAGGCCAAATACGAAGGTGATTTATCCAATACCGTCTTGTGTTTATGGCAAAAAGAAAAGAAGATAATATTGGATAGTTCACCAACGGATTTGTTTGAAAAAATTTGAAGAGTTTATTTGAAGAAATAAAATCCCACATAAAGTATCTCAAATTACAAGATGAAGACGCCAGTGATAAGATATGGCGTGCACGTCATATCACGGAAATTTTCAATGAAAATATCAAACGGTTCGGTTTTGTTTGTACAGCTCTTTGTGTTGATGAAATAATACTGAAATTTTATGGCCAAATCTGTTTCAAACCGTTTATCAAATTAAAGCCGATACGATTCGGCATCAAAGAATGAGCGTTGTGCAGTTCGAATGGCTACTTGTTGCATTGTAAAATTTACTGCGGTAAGAATAATAAGGACGATTTTCTAGCTTATTGTACTCAAGGTAGCCGAGTCGCTATGCAAATTGCTTCGGACATTTTTGACCGACACTTCTCCTCGTAATATTCGCCAATGTCACGTTCATTTTGACAATTTATTCAGTTATCTAGACTTACTGGTGCATTTGAAAAAATTTAGTTTGCGAACAACCGGCACTGTAAGAAAAAAACAGAATAAAAGGGACGAATGCGATCGATGCAAAAGCTCCTAAAGGTACGTTTATGGTGAAACACGATAAGAGCAGTGGTATAAACTTTATTACAATTGTTGATTCAAAATAGGTCTCTATTCTCTCTACAGCTGCTGGTATTGCACCCCTTTCAAATGTGAAACGTTACAACAATGACAACAAACAAAAAAACGCAATACTTTTTCCGAATACGTTCAAAGCTTATAATCAACATTGTAATAAAGTTATGCCAATAGTGCGATCAAAAAAATGGACATGGGTGATTGTGATGAGACTTGTTCAGGCATCGATCACCAATGCCACGGTATTATACAATTCAGCCAACGAATGTAAAGAAAAACGAGGCACGAAAGACTTTGCATTGGCATTAAGTGAACAATATCAAAATCGATCCGACAAAAAAATAAAAAATAAATAAACTCAAAACTAAAACAGTCAAACGATCTTGCTCAACAGAAAAATGTACTGTAAGGACGCTCAAGGCGTGCGAGGACTGCGAGGCATATTTTTGTACGCAAAGTTTTGATGAAATGCACAAATAAGTTATAAACATAAACAAACAAAAAATTTTTAAAAGTAAAAAAAAAAAAAAATTTTTAAATAAAAAAAAACGAAAAAAGTAAAAAATAAAAATATGAATCTCAATGACATGCACCTCCTCGTGAGGAGAATCGGGCAACATCGATTGAATTTTACGATGGCAAAGCATGTTATATATTGTTATATGGTATTGTCCGTAGTTGATTTTTATAATACTTTTACATGTGTTTTCCATATAATATTGTTCATAGATCACGATTTTAAACAAATATGTTTTATTGTTTCGAATTGTTTAAACAGATTAATTTTGCAAAAATAATGTCGAATTGTTGATCAGCGACCCAAAAAACATCGAAAATCATATGCAACTTGCCATATTGAGTTTGATTCTTTAGACAATTTGTTGAAATTAATTAATTTTGCAAAAACTATGTCAAGTTCTTGATCAGCGATTCAAAAAACATCGGAAATCATACCCAATATACGAATTGATGGTAGAAGACTCGTTCCCAGGACAACATATGAGTGCTCTAAAAACGGAGAAAATTTGTTATTCTGTTTTCCGTTATTGTACAGGTATGACGCAAGAGAAAAACAAAAACATATAGAATTTTGGAAAGTTCAACAATCGAGGACACCTCTGGACGCCTTTATTGTCCGAAAATAATACGATAAGACTTCCGAAATATCGAATGAAAAAAATGGTCACTTAAAAATTCGTGGTTTTTTATATTATTTTGTAATAATATGATATACAAAATTTGTTTAGCCCAATTTAAGTAGCGCCATTCGAAAGAGCGACGTTGAAAATAGTTGGTAAGGTATTTTACGAATTTTGTCCTCATCGATTTCATAGTGAATAATCGGATCGAATAGAGGACTTGTGGAAAGTGTCTTTCTGACGTTAAAGGGTCAAGAGAACGAATCATAATCGGTAGCCATCGTAAGGGAATGAATCAGAATAGGTAGCCCCTCTTCAGAGAACAAATGGTCATAAGCAGCCCCCGTAACCCGTGAAGGTCACACTGGGGTCCAATGGACCCCAGGCATCTTTGCAAGGATTTATCGTAGAAACGTCGAATGAGAATCGAACTTGTGCGGTCCTCTGTTGTTGTTTGAATCTACTACAATGCTTTCCGACCGGTGGCGATGCTCGAGATCGCGTCAGGTGTCTTCCAGGCATCAAAGAGTGCGGGCGTGCATTTTCGTGGGGTCCAGACGCCGTGTGACCATTGTGTGGCAAATTTGAAAGAAAATTTAAAGGTTGTTTACATTGGACTGTGTCTAGGAATGTAAATAATGATGTACGAAGTGGAATTATCTTTTTACCGTCGATACGAATACGTATATGCGGACCCAGATGTCTTACAACTTTCGACCTCGAATGGTCGCCACGTATCTCGTGGAAGAGTTTTAGGTAAAAACCGAGAAGAATACCTTCAAGAAAACGTCAAGTTGTCAAATAAAAAAACGTGCGAGCTTTGCCACCGTACGAAGGACCAGAAACAAAAATTTAATGCTCTTTCCGCCAACGGCCGATGTGTGACGAGCACCGATTATTCCTGTGCGTTGAATGTGGTGGCCTTGAATAATTCAAACATTCTTTTTATATTATAATTGACAAAATAAATGATTTTTCTCGATAAATAAACCGCTTTTCATTGAATTTTCCATGTATAAAGCTGTCACTCCGATTTTAAGAATAAATATACTTTTTTCAAGGTTCATGAAAATTATATTTTTTTATTGAAAATATACTATTTCAAGAGTAACTTCGCGTTGGTTTTTTTTTACCATATCGCCAAAATCAAAATGTATAAAATTTTCATTTAAAAATTTTAAATGAAAATTTTCGTTTTTCTCGCATTTTTCTTCGGATTGCTTTTTCCCTATATTAAAATTCGTAAACGAAGGAAAGAATGATTGGATTACTTAAAAAACATATGAAATAGAATACTCGTAAAATATTTGCGTCAATAAGTCAAGTAGAACTCAAATGGCGACAAGTTTTCGGCGTGGGGTCCATTGGACCATGTCCATGTGACCATTACGCGGCGTACAGGAACTGTGACCATTACAGGTTAAGATATTAAATAATCATAGATAACCCCTTACGAGATCAAATAGTAATAGGTAGCCCCCTTAAGAGAACAAATAATAATAGGTAGCCCCCTTAAGAGAACAAATACTAATAGGTAGCCCCCTTAAGAGAACAAATCATAATAGGTAGCCCCCTTAATGGAATAAATAATAACAGTTAGGTTCTTAAGTATGACGAACAGAAGGGAACCTATGAATTATTAATTAATAGAAGGGAGCCTCTTATAGTCATTAATGAACCTACGGCCCGCGACGTTAACATTGGGCCCATTCAGCGTACGGAACAGTTGTGGGATCGCTCACTCCACAACGCTCTTTTCCTCTGAATGCTTTGCTCAGTGAGCAATCGACAGTTTCATTACGCGATGACATATATGGTACATATGACGCACCTCCGTGAAGTTGGCCGAGTTTCGTTATTATAACAACGCCAAGCATCCTTAGTAACGGGCACGATTTTTATCCTGTTAAACTATTCTACCACCTATCTGGTTATGGCTTAAGATCTAATTGGGTCGTAGCCAAAAAATATAAAAAAAGAGGAAGAACACAATATATGATCGACGTATTTGCTATTTCTATGTGCACAAAAGTTATAGTGACGATATGGATTTTAGAAATATATTTCTTCAATTTGTGGCTGACGACGGGCTAGGTATGAATATTATACGGATTATTATCGGTAATGTTATCCATTATCTGCATATCACTTATACGCCAGACAACGGCGAATTACAAAGACGCGAAATCTGCAATATTTTGAATTAATAATTCCGGCATATACAAACGATCAATTCAAAGAACACTTTCGAATGACTAGAAGAACTTTTGAGGTACGTAAATAATATCTTTTGTAATGCAATTGTGTGATATATAATGCAGTACATCATTATTCTTTCTTTTCAAGCATATGATTAAAGATCAAGGATAGCCAAATGTTGCTCGTTACTGTCCTTGATATTTAATAGTAATATGCCTAGTAAACACGAGCTTCACAAACTGTTGATCATTTTTTCTTTTTACTGTTTTCATTTAATAGGTATTGCTAAACGTAGTTGGAAATCATATGCAAAACGATGAACCAAATACCAATATTCCTCTTGATAAAAAGTTATTATTTACTATATGGTTGTTAAGTAAGCCAGAGTCTTTTCTGGCTGTTGGTGATCGATTTAATATTCCAACTAGCTCAGGACATAGCATATTTAAAATAATAGTATCTTCTTTAGCAGAATGAATGCACAGTATGTCTAGTGGCCGAATGCTGCATAGCAAGCTATCTCATCACAATTGAGAATTTTAATATTATGTTTGCATAAGTTTAATTTCGGTATAACTTATTTTTGTTACAGCGCGTACAATAGTATTGCGACGGTCTCGCCTTAGCTGAGTTGGCATAAGCGGATGGCCCGGCTCACAAGGAGAGGACAGCAGAAGCCGACTGAGTTTAGTGATGGAACTTCGCACGGTTGTAGGGGGGGACTAAAACTAAGAAAACCCCAAAGAGTTACGTGTAGATACACAGCCGTTCTTGAGATATCCGGCTCGAAAGTTTTACCGCCGCACATAAGCTTTGACGTGTAAGATCCAAACATCGAAAGGCGTAGCCGAGCAGTTAGCGCTTCGGCTTACCATTCGTACGTCCCGTGTTCGAGTGCCTGGATGAGTGACTTTTTTCTATTTTTTTTTTCTTTTTTTTTCCTAATTTACTCCGAACGAGCGTACGAATCGACATTTTTAACACGTATACTAATTTGTTAGCGAAATATAAGAGAAGGAATATATCAAAATAACGGTACAACGGATTAGAAAAAAGTAGGTGTAGCATAGGTTGGAGGGGATAGATTATCGAGGAAAGGGACATACAAATTTTCCTACTCGTAAAAAACAATGCAGCTGTGAAGACCACGACGCAGCATTTATCCAATGCTCTTGGTGTCGAAAATTTAAATGTTTTAATTATTTTTATAATTCGTATCACTCTGAATATTGTAGCCGCGACCGGCGTGAGAATATGTTTTATGTATAAATAATAAATAAAGCACGCTATCATATAGTGCGTGCAATAATCGCAGCGCGAGTAATTAATTAATAATCTATTTTATATCCAATTAATTAAATGTAATTAATAATGACATCCATTTAATGCGATACAAAATTAGCATACGTGTTAAAAATGTCGATTCGTATGCTCGTTCGGAGTAAATTCCGAAAAAAAAGAAAAAAAAATCACTCATCCGAGGACTCGAACACGGGACGTACAAACGGTAGGTCGAAGCGCTAACCGCTCGGCTACGCCCTTCGATGTTTGAATCTTACACGTCAAAGCTTATCTGCGGCAGTAAAACTTTCGAGCCGGATATCTCAAGAATGGCTGCGTATCTACACCTAGCCCTTTAGGGTTTTCCTAGTTTCGGTCCCCCCTACAACCGTGCGATGTCCCATCTCGAAACTCGGTTGGCTTCTGCTGTCCTCTCCTTGTCAGCTTGTTCAATCGATCTATTAAAATAAGTTTGTACGGAATTGAGATTTTAAACTCAGTACACACCGACGCGTAATGCCGATCAGGTAATTAGCGCGGTACGGTGTAGTATCGAGGGACGTGAGGCGCCGCTAGGGTTGGCCTTCGCGTATAGAGTTCTTAGCCGATGGTTTTATGTTAACGGTTTCCGAACTCGCCGTTGCACTCACGAGATTCTAGGTAGGGGAGTGAACGCGTCGCTAAGGTACGAGTGCGTTCGACCAAGGGCTAGGTCGTTTAAGACCGAGCAATCAGCTAAGACTGATTAGTGATCGGTCGATCGGCATCCTCGTTACCATGGGGCGACAGTCTCGTCGGGGCAAGGGGGGGGGGGGCAAGTTCAATGATCGATTTCCCAATCGATCGTTTCTTTTCGCGGAACATTAGCGCGCGCGATGCTGACGATGCAGCGCGTGGTCTTGCGGCGGTGGTTTCTCCCGTAATACCCCGCACACTCCGTATATCGATTCATTCGCCTATACGGAATCCGCTGACGGGGTAGTGGATCGTTCGGCGGTGCTGTTGCCGAGCTGAACGGTCCGTAACACAACTTTTGTCTGTAACGATCCCATTTCCCTTAAAGTAACGTATGCGACACCTTATGAAACTCATCCTGTATAATGTTATATTTATTCGCAGAACGTTCACGTAGCATACGAAATGTCGTATGGGCAATTGATGGGCACCATATACAATTAAAACAGCCAATTGGAAATGCAAACGACTATTTCAACAGAAAACACGACCATTTAATTAGAGACAACGCATATCCATTAATGTATAATTTAATGATCCCATATCGAGATAATGAGTATCTTCCTGCATGTTCAGAAACGTGCGTAGTATCTGGAATCCATGCGAGAGGTCAGCAGGTCTCGGCCTTTGACTCTTGTGTGGACTCGGCCGTACTCGCGCGCAACGAGATCTCCCCCCACCCATCAATCGATGAGCGAGATCGATTTCCGGCATCTTTACTTCTAGTTCGGCTTCCCTTGAAAAAGGTCTTCGGTGCGCGCTTCTAACACGTTCTTCATTAAACATAATTCGACTTCGACTATTCTTTCTATTTAATTCTGTGTGATTCTGTGGACAATTATTTTTATCCGGCTGTCCTTCTATTTCTTCTAATTGATCGTGGTGAAATTCTATATGCAATCTCTTATAACGACAACGGCTTTCTCCACGGACTAATTCTAACAGCCACGCGGTCGCGAGAAACCACTGCCGCCATTAATCGGCTTGCACGCCGGTCCATAATCATTTGTGTACAGTATTATAATAAACGTTGTTATTTGATTTGTTAATCTTCTGGGCTCTTCATCTTCGTGATTTACCCGTTCACTGTGCTTTTCCGTCTCCTCACTTCCCCTAAAACCAGATCTCGGGTTTGCACACACCTTTCGTAGACACTGCAGCTCAAATCTGCTATAATACTAAACTAAGTAAGTCCTATTCGTTCAATTATAGAACAAACATTTTCACGATTTAAAGGAAAATTTCGACGTCTAAAATATTTAGATATTTCCGATGTACGCTTTGGAAACACAATTATAGCGGGTACATGTATGCTCCACAATTTTATAATTAATAATGCATAGCAAATTATAATGAAAGAATTAGAACTGATAAAGATGATCCTCATGCAATCAATATATATGAAGATGTAGTCGAAGTTAGGTTTCAGATGCAGGTCGTAATAGATAAGAGGAATGCTATTGCAGCTAATTTATAAATTTGTACACAAATAATTGGTACGAATAATCCATCTATTTCTTTTAATTATACATACCATTCAATGTCTTGTGTATTTCCCATGAATCTACAAACTGTACGTTAATCCGTCACATATGATATAATGGAATTACATAAGAAATTACATACCTCATGAGTTACAATAACAAGGCAATCATTTACTGTTGATATCTATAAGTTTATTCTAATACATTAATAATCAATTCCTCCAATGTAGAATAACTTTAATCTTAGTTGAATTTACTTTTTATCTTTTTCTAGTTTCAAAAATTAGAAAAAGATAAAGAGCAAGTTGAACCGAGATCAAAGTTAATATACACTAGTGGAATTAGGCATAATATTGTACATATATATTTATAAAACGTGCAAAGAAAATCCTAAATGTAAATCTTATTTTAAATCAATATAAATGACTTATTCAAAAATGGCTTATTAAATTTAAATTCCTGGATTTATTTCAAATAGCATAGAAAACCTTATGCTTACATTTTGTCAATTAATGTCTTCCAAAGCTCATTTCTTTCTCGCTGAATTGTGTTATTTTTGTCAATGCTTTCTTTCAACCCAGCTATCATTTTAAGTTTCTCAGTTTCGATCGCTAGTAATTGTTTTCGCAGATCATAGGTCTCTTTGGGGGTTCATTTTTTTCGTCGTTGAGTCGCATTAATATTATCTGAGGATCAGATTCACTGAATGCATGCACTGCTATTGCACTAGAAGAAAAAAATGAGAAGAGGAATAAGAAAAATTTATAAAATTTTCTTCGAAATCACCGAATCCCATGTGAACGTTGAATCAAAGAAATCTGGAGAATGTACTAAAATCCTCATCAATACAGATGTTAATATTCTTTAAGGCCTATGATATACATACCTTGGCAATGCAGGAGATGGTGTTCTTGATGGCGATAGATAACTTGATGGTGCTGATGGTGCTGAAGTGTTGATGGTGAGTGATGGAGAAGCTATTAATGTTGTTGAAGATGGTCTAGTGGATACTAGAGTGGACAACATAACGGTTGCCGTAGGTGGTGATAAATATTGTGTTGTAGCTAGTCCACAATTCATGGAAGAAATTGTCGGTCCAAAATTTATTGTTCGATCCTCATCGAATATTTCTTCAAAAATATCATAAAATTCCCATGTTATGCGTCCCCGTCCCGTTGATTTTTTTTCGTTATTGTCTTTTATTATTTTAAAAGTTCTTTTTAAATTGCGGAACTTTCGGTCCAGCATATCTTCTGTCAAATTCTTATAACCATTTGCGTCCATTTCTTTTAAGATCTCAGTCCAAACATTTCTCTTTTTTATTTTGGGGTCACGAAATTTTTCTTTTCGCTCTTTGTATAATGAGACAAATAATTTTGTACTTTTTCCTGACCAGTGTTGTTGATTCCTGTCCTCTGTTGAATCAAATGTATCTGAGTCATGAAATATATTATACAATATAACTCAATATTAATGACAAAGTCAATTGTGATGCAAAACATATTTTAATCAATTTACCGTTTGAGATATGTTTCAAATTTTCTGTATCATGAGTACCAGCAACTTCCAAAGAGTTTAAGTTTCTTTGGATATATGTTTCGAAGAAAGCATCGTCTAAAACATATACATATTATTATCGCACGTACGTAAGTATGATATATACAATAGTAATTTAATTCTAGAATGGTAACCTTATTTTTTTGACCTATTATGGTAACCGGGGGTGATAAACTACCCCAATTTTCAAAAATTTCATAACTCAGATAAAATTTCACGAACAGGGTTCAACTTAGACTCATTCTTTTCATTTTTAAAGCAAAATCATGTGATCCTAGGGTAATTTTGCTGAAAAAATTGGAACGCTGATGAAAATGTAACGTAACCGGTAACGTGGGGTGAAAATCTACCCCAGTTCACTGTCAACGCTTCTTACTCGGAGAGGCGCGACGTAACCAGCCGGAATTCGAGACTCTCCGAGGACGAAATTGAATTATGGATAAGGTCCCAGGCCGTAAACATTACGAAGGGAAAAAGGGCACGAGATTTAAAGTCGCTTGGGGTAGCTTGTCACCCCAAGTTACCATTCCAGGGTTAAGTTTATGGGCTGATTGCTCTAAGTTCTCAGTAAATGTATTTATTACGTAAATATATATCTAATTTTATCCCTTTTTCTAAAAAAATTCAGACATTATAAATTATCTGTTTGATAAAGTTATCGAAATAGCTGACCCTATGGAGCTTAATTGTATAATTTAATTTGAAAGTAATATTACTTTTAATTATACATACCGTTCTTCAATTTGTCGTGTACTTCTAATAAATCTACAATATTGTAACTCATTCTTTTATATTCGTGTTCATATTCGTAAAGAGCCATTGCGATTTCTAACCATACCTACCACGGTCACGTACCATAAGAAGATAACGTGATAGCACATCTCGCAACAGTTGTGCCAATGTAGCGGAAAAATGTTTGGTCAAAAAAATGGCGTCGTCTCACGGAACATGTTGTGGGAGCGCACAACTGTTCCGTGCGCTGAATGCGCCCATTGTAAGACGCGACAAGAGAAGGAACGCGCAAATTTACTAGAATATTACGGACACTCTAAAACGACATAGAAACGGGCACGGCGACTCGACCTAACCATGTAAACACTACTGCGTGACCACTGTAGAGGACGGTGGTACGTGGTGCTGGGAACCGACGCTTGGATGATTACGAATTTTTACTCTGAATACGCGGCGCATGCCCAATAACCTGATGACGAGTTTCATAACGCGCAATGAGTGATAATTAATTCGCATAAACATAATTAACCAGGATGAGAGAATAGACGAGGACCGGGCAGTTATACCGAAATTTAACGTAACTGTCGACTCTAAAGTCGGCGAACGCGAGGCTGTCGCAAATATGAAATATACAAAGATGCGGGACTACCGCAAAGAAACAACTTTAATTATCATAGCTACCCTAACCCCCGGCTACCCTCTGCAGTACGGAATGAAATATTCAAGACTCACTTTTTACGAGAACACAGCATCGCACACGATTCAATGCTAAATTTTCTGTTCTCCGCGATTATAATGATGCTCCATACTCTTCGATGGTCCGTCGAACTCTCTTCTCTCATTGTTCGACTGACATGCTCAGGCCTAAGCGTGCTCACCCTACTCTGATAATAATTGCCGGTTTGCCGTGAATTTTGAAGAGCGGCAACATTGTCAGTCCTTACTTCGATGATGTCCCTCGCCGGTTCTCCTACGCCGCGTACTCCTCGCTGGCCATCAAGTGGCGCGAGCGGAGAAGGGGGGAGCGCAAAGAGAGTCGTGCACGGCTCGCTGTGGAGCCGGGTGCTCCCGAACTCTCCATCGTACCCCCCTCACCGCGCGCCATCCACTCGGAGCCCGGAATGAACGACGGGGAAGGGGGAAGCTCATGTCGCCGGTCAGGCGTCCCTTGTCACAGCGGTTGGCTCACAATAATTGCCACCATGCACGAAAAATAACAGCACCGCATCATGCGTCGTACTCACCGAACTCCTTACATTGAGGTGCCGTTATTCGCGAACTAAGGCGCGCAGTGCACCTAACAGGAAACACTCACAGAAGGACAAGGTAGCCAAGGAATAGAGGTCTTAGGATGCGGTATACGCGTCCATTCATCGGCGCCCAGGGTCGTACATCTGCCTCCTGCAGGCTGCCATTTCGGGTGTGACGACAAACTCATCACAATACTTACATCGAAGAAACCTCCGAAGAGACCAAAGTTTAATATATAAGTAAAAAATTTAATTATACTATTTTCATGGTATTCAGATCAATCGAGCTGACCGGAAATCGGTGGAAACAAAATTTCGAAAAAAAAATCTGAAAAAATTCTCCTGTACTCATCAAGAAATAATACAACTTTTTATCATCTTGAGGTTTTGTTGTAAACCTCATCATTTTCGTCCTGCGAAGCAATTTTCAAATCGTCGATTTTTTTCTCAAAAAACGAAATATCTTTGGAAAAAAAATCGTAGAATGTTTTCTAAAAAAAGAAATTGAAGCTGGGGCTGCTCACTTTACGATCACGGTTAAAGAAATGTGCTAAACAAATTTTACTATGAAAGGTGTCCACTTAAAGAAAAACAAAAAAAAAACGGCCAAAAATATATGTTTTCAAAACTGGGTGCCAATTGTAAAAAAAATCGTAAATTTTTTCAAAATAGCCAAAATGAAGATAAATTGCTCCTCTTTAAAATGACGTTGGTTAAATTGGCCCTGCTGCCTAGCGCATACATCGCAGCGGAGTACCAACGCCCGGTCGGGAGCTCGTTCGCCGAGCACCCAATAGCGCCTACGCAACTCAGTTAGCGTGAGCTAATTTCCTCCGCAGTGTCCGTAGCTGAGCTTCCCTCATGAGTAGGTGTGAGAAGGTCGAGTTCCGGGGGAGGATTGCCTGGTGGTTCGTCTCAAAGCCGAGCGGAGCCAATGCGAGCCGCCCTCCCACGCCGAGCACTCCTTGATGATCTACGAATAGATTGAGCCGCGCCAGCGGATGAGGCGAGCCGATACCTTCACCTTGCGCTAACTTTCAGAGCTCGGGCCCGAAGTATGCGGCCTGCGTCGCTTTGACCCAGTAGAGCCGAGCGAGTTCGATGTCCCCCGGCGTCAATGGGCACGAGAGGGACGACTTCGTTATCCGTCGGAGCCGAGCTATTACTCGCTGATAAATGGCGGTGAGAAGGAGAAACTTCTGGAGCGACAAGAACCCGGTGAGCAGTTCCCGTAGCTGCGCCGGAGCCGTTCGGGTCACAAGCACCACGCTGGCCTTCTCTTCAAGCCGAATAACTGCGTCAGTAGTGACGTCCAAATCCGGCCACGTGCTGGATTCGTTCGAGAGCCAGGAAGGCCCGTTCCACTAAAGAGGGTGCTGCTCCAGTCGTATGACAGTAAGACCTCGGGACGCACAGTCCGCGAGATTCTCCTTGCCCGGGACGAGCCATCATGCAGCGGCCGTCTCTTGGATGAGCTGAACTCGGTTACGCATGAACTCTTTCCACCGGGAAGGCTGAGAGCTGATTCACGCGACACAGCAGAGTCGGCGCATAGTACTGTAGAGACTCCCTTCAGTTTAAACTGCTGTTGCCCGTAATTGACGAGACGAACTTGACAAGCAAGACCGTTGCCGAGAGCTCGAGTCGAGGGATCGTCAACGTCTTGAGCGGAGCAACTCAAGTCTTGGCGCAGACGAACGCGATCCGCGGCGCCCCCCTAGTCGTGCGAATCTTGAAGTATACCACCGCGGCTATGGCCAACTGAGACGCATCAATGAACCCATGGAGCTCGATAGCCGAGCCATTTAGGAGGCCCAACGAACTCGGGATGAGCAGGGAGGACAGGTTAAGCAGATCCTGCCGAAACTGAGCCCAAAGCTCTGCGGTGCTAAGAGCGATGTCGTCATCTCAGCCGACCTTCTCGATCTAGAGGCTTTGAAGTAACGCCTTCCTCTGGATCACCACTGAAGCCAGAAACCCGAGCGGGTCATAGAGCTGAGCCAGCTCGGACAGGATTGTACTCTTCGTGATTGGAGAGTCTGATGTGGACTATATGGAAAAACGGAACCGCCGCACAAAGGTTTTGAACTTGCCGGCCGACTTCAACGAGCTGGTCGAGCGTGGCACCTCTTCCACAGATATCTACGTATCGTCCGTAGAGCATCGGAGCGCATGCAAGTGGATATCGACCTCCTTCGTTGGGCACGAGCTGGAGCAACGTTCACACTGCAAGGAATGGAGCAGGCCGGGTTCCGTACGTGACCGTAGTGAGTTGGAAGAGGGCGACGTCCCCAGCTTGATTCATCCACAAGATTTGTTGATACGCCCAGTCCTCGGGATGTACCCAAATTTGCTGGAACATTTTGGTGATGTCGGCCATAAAAATGAATTGATGTCGCCGGACCCAGAGCTTGGCACCCGCGTGGAGCACGTCGTTGAGGGACACCCGAGCTGGACTTCGCTGAGCCGTTAAATACCACCCGGAGCTTCGTCGTCGAGCTGGACTCCTGCAGCGCTCCGTGATGAGGCAAAAAGTACTGCCCCTGTAGGCCATCCCGCCCCTCTTGACGAGCGTCAGAGACCCTCGACCCTCCTAGAGATAGGTCTCCATGTGCCAAGGCCATCTCGTCTGCCGGGCAAGAGGAAGCAGGGACCCCCGCTTGAGCGAAGTTTCCGGCTGAGACGGTCCACCTCTTATGTGGTCGAGCATCTCATACTCACGGAGAAAATCGTAATATAGCTGGTGGAGCCACGGCTCCTTGTTCCATCGAGCAACCATCTGCCGCAGGCATGAGTGAGCTGTGCGATAGGAGTCCCCGCGTGAGGCTGGAGATTCTGAGAACGGGAAGCGAACGACATATCGGCTCGACGCGTCCCGATGATGCGTCTCACAGAAGTGCTTTTACACTCTCTCTCCTGAGGCGTGAGATGTGCGTCGCCGGTGCTCGGAGCCTCTTGTTGTGTCCAAAACTAGCTTAGCAGATCGTGGAACTGCTCATTCGAGATGCCAATATGTAGAGCGGTGACCTCAGTCGCCTCTGCAGGCCCGGTGGGCCCAAAAACGAGCCATCCCAGTCAGCTGCACTGTGCGACTGGTGCCGACGGTTCGGCCTGGACCACCCCCGGTTGCAAGAGCTGACCAAAGCTATCAGCGCCGATCAGCATGTTGATTGGAGCCGGTATGCAAAAATGCGGGTCGGCCAGAGGTAACCCGGTCAGATGATCCCACTGGTGCTGGTTGACGGAGAAAGTCGGAAGAGCCGTTATCAGTGGCTCCATCGTGTGAGCTACTACTGAAAAGGAAAAGACGAAGCCACATGCCTTGAGAATGACCTGGACCGAGCCTGTCGTGACCCCGAAGGTCGCGTCACCTACGCTAGAGATCTGAACTGCGGACTTCTTCTTCACTAGTCGGAGTTTACGTATCAGAGCCGATGACAGAAGCGAAATTTCCGACCTCGGGTCCATTACGAGCCGATCTGGCTGCGTACCCCCTTGCGGTAAGATGAGCATAGCAGAGCCGGTCGCGAGGAGTACCCTCGGCCGAGCTGGACTAGCACGAGCGGGGGGCCCCTTGCTTCATGCGGCCGCCTCCTTTTCACCCTCCGACGGCGCTGGATTGCACGGCTAAGCTGGGCTTGCCGACCGCGATTCGCGGGGGTTTCCACCTTCGGAGCCTTCCGAGAGCTTGGCGCAGGTTGCGGTCAGACGCCTAACGTACCGGCTGGCGTGTGGGCGTCGTTCTCCACAGCGAGCTGCTTGAAGGGCGTGCGTAGAAGTGTGTGGTGATGGAGCTGGCAAACCGTGTAGGTCCGCTTAGTGTTGCAGCTGCGGATTCCGTGCCTACCCAAGCAGTTGAAGCAGAATACAGCCGGTCCACGAGCTCCATCTGTGCGTCAGGCGTCTGGTTGGCGAACCCGAGGTACGACGCGAGAAAATAGTCCCCTTGACAGTAGGAACAAGGGGATTGGCTTCCGGTCACGCCCTCTCCCACGACGACGGAAGGTTGGCCATAGTCCACGCAGGTGAACGAGGCTGACTTGGAGCTGGGCGAGTAGTCAAGGCAGCATCGTTAAAGTCGATGCTTTCGAGAGCACGAGCCCTCCCTTTCATAAAGCTCAAGAGCTGCGTCCAACGACGGATATTCGGTGGTGTCCCCCAGCTTGTTTTCCCAAGTTTCTCGAAACTTGGGGCTCAACCGTTTCACGATCAGGTGCATCAGCATCGGGCGCCACCCAGCGGTATCCAGGCCGAGCGCATCGAGCGCACTAAGGGATTCTCCCGTCGCCGAAACAATTCGGTGGAGCTCGGCTGCGGAGGGGGCGGACATCGGTGCCCTACACAAAAGCCGCTTGAGCTGGGCGGTCATAAACAGTCTCCGATTCTCGTACCGCGCGATGAGTAGGTCCCACGCCGTCGGAAACGAGTCCTCCGCGACCGATAGGTTGGCGATGAGGCCGGACACTAGTTCCCGAAGACTTGTCCACAAATAATGCATCCGCTCCACGTTGGTAAGCTCTGGGTTGGAGATGACGAGCAAGGTAAAAATGTCTCAGAACGACCACCATTTTGAGTACTCGCTACCACAAGTGGGATGAGTTATCTCAGGGAGCGCGTGACGGGAAGCGCGAGCAGTCAACCCTGCAGAGCTAGAGAATCGCCTGGTGCTGAACAAAACGTCCCTGCCGGCCTCCTCGATCAACGGTAGCAGCAGTTCTCGAGTCACCGCGTAATCTTTCAGAGCTTTGCTGAACACTTTGGTTTTTACGTACGCAAGCTCGACCTAGTTATCGAGCTTCCCGGCAGAGCTGGTCAATTTGCCGTGGGTTGCCTCGAACTTGGCCCAGTAAGTCTCTATGAGCTGCGACCGTGGCTCCACTGCGGCTTGCCCATGCGGAGCCGTCTTCGTATCCTTCACCTCGAGGAGAGTGAGATGCGAAGAACGCCTCTCTGTTCTCCTGCACGGCCGTCACGGCCGAAGCGCGAACCCTGAGTGTCAATTCGAATATCGCCCCAAGCGCGAGCGGTTATCCAATATGGAAGCGCACTGCCGTTCACACGTCACGTCACGTGAGTAGCGCATGAGACGGCGACCCCCACCACATACGCGATGATCTGAGCGGAAGAGCGAATCTAAGCTATCTAGAGCGCGAGAACGACGACTCCCCACCACCCGAGCGTTAACAAGACGCGAGAGACCGTTCAATATGGCGCGTACTGCCGTCTACGGACCCCTTCACTTACGCGACAACCGGGAGACCGCCGACTACCCCCACTGCACTCGAGATAGCATGAGCCCGAGAGCTGAGCAACAATGGTAGGCACTGAAGTTCAACGCGATGCGTCGCGCCCGTGATCACCTTACACTTGGTCACTCACACTACCGTCGGCCGAACGCGAGCCGATCTCCGATGGCGCACTCTCTCCTCTACGCGTAGCCTTGCTAGCTCGTAGCGCACGAGAACGAAAGCGTCCCCCACCACACACGCGATTGCCCGAGCGAAAGAGCCGATCCAATATGGCGCGCACTGATGCTTCGTCGACCCGTCGTCAAATGACCGCCCCCCCCCCCTCCATGCGTTGCACACCATCTCACGCGCGAGCTGCAACACAAAGGCCCGCACGTTCCGATTGGCGTCCCAAGATCCGGTTCGGAGGACTAAAAAATGTTTGAGCGAGGATCTGGGTCTTCGGACGTCGAGTACACACAATATTACCAACCGATAACTTTATTAACCATTCAATATCTCAGGAGAGGCGGGTCTCAATCAACTTAAAACGTGGAGCTAGGCGAATTATTCTGAGCCGATTATTTTGGCTCGCGGACGTCTATCCCCTTTATAGTATCGGGCACTGCTTTTATTACACTAGTCACACCTCGCCTTTCTGCTGACCGCGATCTTGAGCCGACTTAATGCCAGGTCGGTTGGCGAGAAAACCCACTTAGCAGCAGCCTGGTCCAGTGAGAGAGATCGTCGATTGGTAAGTCCGTTGAGAATAGCCATTAATAATTATATAATGCCACAAGTTGATGATAGGTAAACGCGCGTGTTCTCTGGATAGTGATCCGCGACGAAGAAGAAAAAACCCGGTACCAGGTTCCCGGCGTGCCACGAGGCAGAAGCCGGTAAGTGACCCGGAGAGGAACGGCGTCACGTGATCCCGACGCGACGCTACCTCCTCTACAGTACGAAGGTTCGAGAACCTTCGCGCAGCGAGAAATTTAACGACATTCCGGCGTGGCTAGAACATTTATAAATAATAATAAGAAAAGTTTTGATTTCCTTGGGTATTCTTTTAAAAATGTTACATATGCCATCATTATTTGAAATAGAATACCTTTTGCTCGTATGTTTTCGGTATCCATCGGAATAACTGATTGTGAGTAAAATTTGTGTGTGCCCGTGATTGACTTATCGTAACTCAATCACAGGAACACACAAATTTCACTCAGCTAAAAAATACGAGCTAAAGGGTATTCTAGTTCTGTCTGCGAAGGGTGCAGACCCGGAATCTGGTTGAAAGGGGAAGTGTGGGAAAAAGAAAATCACAATGAGATTGAGAAGAGCACCGAAAATGAAGGGCACACTGTAACACTGGCCCTTAGCAAAAATATAACAATGAGTTTTTATTTTTGGATTAATTACTGCGTCGCGCATAAGCGTATAATGGCGTCGGCGTCACGCTTGCGACCGCGTGGCCGTTAGAAAAGGTCCGTGTACAAAACCGTCAGTACCAGAAATTCCACTTACCGACGAATAGCCAGTTCGAAATAGTAGTGTCCAGAATCACAAAAGAATGGTACTTAATATTACCGAAGTCAAATTACATGTATGAAGAAAACTAGTTAGAAGCACGTGTCGAAGATCCGTTGTCACAAGAAGCCGTGCTCGAAGTGAAGGAGCCGGAAATCGATCTCGCTTATCGATTGAAAGGTGGAGAGAGGTCTCGGCACACGCGAGTACGGCCGAGTCCAAGCGAGAGTTAAAGGCCGAGACCTGATGACCTCTCGCATGGACTTGCGACATTACGCAGGTTTCCGAACAAGTTCAAATAGTGATCGTATATGCAATATTTTAAAAGAATACCCAACTAAAACAAAACCTTTTGTTACTATTATTTATAAACAAACTTATAATAATTTATTATTAATTTTGGACGCATGTTAACAACAAAAAGGTATACAACTTTATTCATAATAATTAAAGAGATTGTATACTTTGTAACGTTGTACAATATCTCCCCTGCACCCGGCTCGTCCCAAAGGCAGCCGTCCCCACGGGCAGGCCAAAAACAAGGCAAGTAGGAAATATTATTTTATTTTCCCTTCCTTTTTCCCTAAATTATTGTAAGGCCCGTGCAACACTTCGTCAAGAGGACCGACCCGCCAGCCCCGAAGACATCGCCACTGCATTGCCACCGTCAGCATCACGACCGTCCTCGCTATCACACACGCCACAATGAAAAGGGAAAAATACAGAAACTCGCACTACTCGCACATAATACACTCTGTCATCTATCAAGAGGAATCACCCGTCCGTCCCCGCCCCGAAGCCATCCATCGGCTGAGCGGCGAAGAAGAAGCGAAGATGGCAGCAGCGCACGGCGAATCCCAAAAATTATGATTACCCGCAATTATCAAATCCCGTCCAAAATTATTCCTAATATACCGACTGACCTAATTACCTGCCCGTCTCGATAGATCCCGCCGCGATGATCAAAAATCGATCATCCGCCTGACCCTTCCCCTATCGACCTGTGACGCTGTTGCCCCAATGATCGAGCGCGCTAATTAGCGAAGAAGGAAGACGTCCCTTTGCGACGAGCCGCCGGATAGGCAACATTAGCGCGAGAAATATAGAATTTTGCGGGAGAGAATTGGCGAAATAAAGAAAGGTGTAGAAGTTGAAAGAATTCGAGATTTGGAGAGAAGTGGCGAAAGATATAGGGTTTGCAAGAGTGCAACTGGAGTGCAAGTACGAAGAGAGAGTGTGCGAGGATAAGGAGAGAAGACAAGATGAGGAAGGACATTGCAACGAACGTAAGTGTTTGCACGGGTCAACCTTATCGGCACAGCCATTCGCGAATTTTTCTATTCCCCTTTTTATTTGATTGAATAAAGCATCCCCCTCCCCCCTTTCTTATTGCTTGCATCTACCCCTTGCGTTTTGACCTCAGTTTTTGTTCATTAAAAAACGTGTGGGACAGCTGTAAAATTTATAGGAAGAATCTTTACGAATATCGAGATAATAAGAGTAACGATCATCCGGCCGCCTGACCCCTCCCTTCCCCCTTTACCTCTTACCCATATCGACGTCGAGAACATCGCGCGAGTCCCGCGACCGAGATCCACACGACCGACCTTCCTCGGCACAGCCGACTCCCAAACCAAAATATCTCCCCTGCTTCCCGCCTGCCTCTCTCCCTGCGACAGACCGAGTTACTCTTAAAGAGAAGACGAATACGTGCCTGAGGATAAAATTATAGCCAGTGGTAATTATTAAGAGGCCGTTGAGTCGGCGAACCTCCCCTGAGATCCCTTTCTCGATTGACCCTTTCCCTTATCTTCACGCTAGCCCTTCCCTTCAGTCCAGTTATAGAGTTTGTTTTTTTGTATTATTTTTGTTAATTTTTTTTTATTTAAAAATTAACTGGCACCCAAAATTTTAAGAGATTTTTGTTATCATATTATTTGCCCCGCAGATAGTCCGCCGTTAAGATATCGGCAGAATAAAAGTTGTTATTTGTAGTGGATAATTATTACGTTTGTTGTTGTTGTTTCTTATTACCCCCCCCCCCCCCCCTGGCGTGACAAGTTATAAAAAACGGTTAAATTTTTTTTTTAATTTTCAAAAATTAAAAATAGATAGTAATTATGGACAGCTCACGATCTACCCAGGCTTAAAAGTTGTTAAATTGATAGAAGTTAAAAATACCAAATTAAAAAAAAATCAAAATATGCACTCACTTTACAAAGAAAGATTTAAAGTTTAAAACTTAAAAATCACATTCATAAACGAAAATTTCAAAAAAAAAGATTCACCGACTATTGGTCTACTATTGAAGAAGTTATGAGCTAAATACCTGAAAAAGACCAATTTTTTGAAAGTTCAATATTGTGATGTCGCGAGTTATTTATTAATTTATATTTATTAATTAATTTATTTATATTAATTTTTAAAAGAGGGTGGTTTTTATAACATTGACTCGCGGGAAAGTCGCGGTTTGGTAGGGAGAGAATTTGGGAGTTAGAACATTCTGGAGGCGGAAATGCCTTGGAAGATTCTAGGAATGGCAGCTGTTTCGGGCCTGAGGTGGGTCAGGCCATAAAGATAGATGTTTTATGGTGGGATCGTGGAAAATGGAAAACATGTAGGTTTGGGGTCTTTATCGGGAAACAAAGATTATTTGTATTTCGAAGGCGAGATGCACCTGCGATAGCGAAGGTGTACCTGCAGGAAGTCACGTAGGCAGAAAAGGAATGCGAGAGACGCGTGGGAAAGAGGAAAAAAAGGTGGATGAAAGTTGACCATCGTCACAATATCTTCTGAGCGGGTAATCAAAAAAACCTCAAAATTCACTGCGAAGAGTTTTCCGATGGGCCCTAAAAATTATCAAACAAATTGAGAAAATAAAGAAAAGAATTTTGGAACTTGTCCGTTTGTCGTGGAATACCCCATATATACACTACCGCCGGAAAGTTTCCAGACAAAAGTTGAAAACAGTGCCGGAACGTTTGTTTATGCCATTTCGCCGGTAATTGGCCTAAGCCAATTTAACCAACGCCATTTTAAAGAGCAGAGATTTGCCTTCATTTAATTTTATTTTTTAAATTTACGATTTTAATTACAAACGGCACCCAGTTTTGAAAACGACAACTTTTGGTCGTTTTTTTTTGTTCTTTCGCAAGTGGACCATCATTGCAATAAAAAATTTTTAACGAATTTCTTTCACCATACTCATAAAGAGGGAAGTTTAAGCTTCAAGTTCATTTTTTAGAAAATTGTCTACGATTTTTTTTTCAAAGATATGTCGTTCTTTGAGAAAAAATAGACAATTTGAAAATTGCTCCATAGGACGAAAATGATGAGATTTACAACAAAACCTCAAGATGGCAAAAAGTTGTATTACTTCTTGCTGAGTTCAGGAGAATTTTTTCAGATTTTTTTTCCGAAATGTTTTTTCCACCTATTTCCGGTTAGTTAATCGAACGGACGGAATGGGCGGAAAAGAAATTTCAAAAAGTAGCATACGTAAAAAATGTCGATTCGTATGCTCGTTCGGAGCAAATTAGGAACAAAAAACAACAAAAAAAATTATTCATCCGGGGAGTCGAACAGGGGACGCACCGATGGTATGCCGGAGCACTGACCGCTCGGCTACGCGATTCCATATTTGGATCTTACACATCAAAGCTTACGTGCAGCCGGCAAAACTTTCGAACCGGATATCTCAAGATCGGCTGCGTATCTACGCCTAGCCTTTTGTGGTTTTCTTAGTTTCAGTCCCCCTACAACTCTACAAAGTCGCATCGCTAAACTCGGTTGGCCTCTGCTATACTCTCCTCGTATGTAAAAGAGAGAGAGTGCTGCCGGACTGTGTGAGCGATAAATAGTGGTGTGACACGCCTATAGTGTAAGGACTGCGACAATTGAATTATAGAAAAATTGTGAACCCTAAAAAGTGTATACTTAATAAGCTGTTGTCCTATTATACATAGGTAGGTAATCAGGAATGTTTTAACCTCTATCACTACTACTCGAATAATGATCCTTAACTGCTACATTTTTAATAACAATAGTAATTAAAGGTTTTATTTACCTCTATGAAAAATACTTTTAAAATTATGCAATTTTTTTAAAATACCTATATAAAAATATTATCTCTAATTCACATTTTAATCGACTGTAAGAGTCATTTCATAAACAAAAAAAATATATTTATGATTTAATTGATAATTTTAACCCGTAATGGTCACACTTCCTGTACGCTGCGTAATGGTCACATGGGGCCCAATGGACCCCGCGCAAAAAACTTATCACCATTTGAGTTCTAGTTGGCTTATTGTCGCAAATCTTGCACGAGCATTCTATTTCATATGATTTTTAAGTAATCCAATCATTTTTTCCTTCGTTTACAAATTTTGATATGGAGAAAAAGCAATCCGAAAAAAAATGCGAAGAAACGAAAAATTTCATTAAAAAGTTCATATACATAATAATTTTTGCGATATGGTAAAAAAACCAACGCCATGTTACCCTTAAAATAGTATATTTTCATGAAAAAAATAAAATTTTCATGAACCTTGAAAAAAGTATATTTATTCTAAAGTTTGAAGTTACGCATTTTTATCAATCGCGCAAAATCGGAGTGAAAGGTTTATACATGGTAAATTCAATGAAAAGCGGTTTATTTATCTAGAAAAATCATTTATCATATATCCAGGTAGGAAGAGCATTGAATTTTTGTTTCCGGTCCTTCGTACGGTGGCAAAGCTCGCACCTTTTATTTATTTGACAACTTGACGTTTTCTTGAAAATATTCTTCTTGGTTTTTACCTAAAACTCTTCCACGAGAGATACGTGGCGGCCGTTCGAGGTCGAAAGTTATAAGACATCTGGGTCCGCATATACGTATTTGTATCGACAGTTAAAAAGTAATTCCACTTCGTACATCATTACTTACGTTCCTAGACACAGCCCAATACAAACAACCTTTAAATTTTCTTTGAAATTTGCCATACAATGGTCACACGGGGTCTACTGGACCCCACGCAAATGCACGTCCGCATTCTTTGATACCTGCAAGACACCTGGCGCGATCTCGAGCATCGCCACCGGTCGGAAAGTATTGTAGTAGGTTCAAACAACAACAGATGGCAGCACAAGTTCGATTCTCATTCGACCTTTCTATGATAAATCCCTACAAAGTTGCCTGGAGTCCATGGGACCCCAGTGTGACCATTACGGGTTAAAACAATTTTTAAAAAAGTTACACAAGGTAGAATCGAACCCGGATCGTCGGCGTGGCCAGCGAGTTCGTTACAAACCTATCCACTTCGCTTTGCTGTCATTGTGTAGAAAAAAAAACGGCATTTTGATATAAAATGAGAGGTATAAGCGTAGAAACGAATTTTAAATGCGTGGCATCAAGTCCTTCTATACAGTGCAAAAACTCGAAATTCGTTGAAGGTCTCGCAAGGGTCCCCGACCGACCTTCACTCTATCTTGCCCACTCTCATTGTATTTCAAAATGTACCGTAAAATGCGTACATTCGCATTCGAATGCGAGGGAGATAGACGTATCTTACGTCCCTTACCCAAGTGGTGCTCCTGCCCAGAAAAAGAGCGACGTTCTTTTACGTATATATATTCATGCGTTTTTGATCTTTTATTTTTAAAGATACGAAGATAAACGTACAATACTTTTTATATATTTTACACGTCGAATAACTATTGTTTGACATATTTTTCGATAAAGTTAACATATTACGATACAGATTTTTTTACATTAAAACCCGCTTTTAAACAATTTCCTATCATCTGGTGGCAAAATTATTATCACCATTCAATTCAACGATATCCAATTACCCTTATACCAATTTTGCATATATGTACTTCCAAGAAAGTCGTTCATTTCGGGCTTATTGATTGGCCTACAATAAACCGATTGATGCGTCTGCTAGAATGGAGATATCAATTAAAAGTAGCGACCGATCGGCTGATCGGGATTCTCCATAATTCACGGGGAAAGCACTGTGGGGCCTTCGTGCGAGTGAATAAGAATGTTGGGTTGCGAAATAGAGATGCAGATCAGAATTGTGAAATGAGAGTGCTGGTTGGTCACCTTGTGACATTGATTTACAAGAAGTGTGTCCGAACTTGACATCACAAGGTTTTATCTAGATTCACTGTATATGTAGGCCTTGAATGGAAATGGGAGTCACAAAAATGGAGGGTCCAGATAGTCAATCATTAGTTAGTTAACAAAATTTTAATCGCCGACCGGTCTTACATAAGTCTTTTATATGAATATAATTTCTAGCAGAGGTTGTCGCAGCGGCAAAAGTTGGGGTTTGCAATGCGAGAATCGCGTGGACTTAGTCCCGGAGCGAGATTTTTTTTCTCTAGGTTACCAGTTTTCTGAAAATCTGGAGCTCTCACTTTTGTCACTTTCATATCTAGTCAAGCCCTATATATACTGTGAATTCAGACGAAATCGGTATGTCAAGTTAGGGCAGGCCCCGTCTAAGATAGCTCGAAAAGTAAATGTGATAATATTAAGTACACATGGATTATAGATGATGTGGAAAAAACAAACAATAAAGGAAGCGAAGGGAAAACATTCGACATTAAAATGGAACATAATAATGTAATTAAGATACATTTTTTAAATTGTATTTTCAACCACTTTTATGTTTCTCTGTATCATGCTCTGTCCATTGCAGGTACAAACAAAGTCTAATATAGTACAATCGGGTATGAACAAAAACAATCGGAGGTAGCGAAAATAATTATGTTTCTTCAAGTCACTATGCAATTTCGAATAGCCACTTTTAATTTGAAATAATTCTAAATTCAAAGAGTTTATGGTGGTTTGATATAAAACTCACTGAGGTATTACTAATACTATTTCCCTTTCTACTTACCTGAAGTTGGTCTAGGCACAGTACTCCATATAGCCTTGAATCCTTGATACTCAATTGTATCATCACTACGAAAGCGGAGCCAAAGATATCTTGATTTTGAAATTATCTCTGGTGGAAATTGTTTATCGCAAAATACTCCAAGTAGAGTTGAGAAGCCATATTGACCGTCTCGTACTTCCAGATAGTCGAAACGACACTCTCCAACTTTCTCATTTACCGGCATCATCGGCTCGAGTTCGAAGTGATCACGAAAATCCAGTTTTAGAAGCATTCCTTTTTCCGCTATAATAAACAAAGACAGCATATTAATTTCAACAAACATTTTAATGCGGCATAATATGTATAAAAAATAATATACCGGAGTGCATAGTAAGTTATGTGAAATAAATGTTATCGTATATTTATTAATCGTTGGGATGAAATAAAAATGGTTATGTTAAGATGTAAGCTAATAGTACGATTTTTTTATTTTAAGAAAGAAGAGTTGTCTTTATTTAAGTTATCGGACTTTGCCATGGCTAGCACACACGAAGCCGACTATAGAATTTTACAATGTGAATAACGTCCTTTGTCTCTCACTACAGGTCGCAGATACTAATATCTAAGTACAGGCTACCTATGAGCATAGAGTTCACACAGTCAGACTCTCTCTTAATTTGATACAGATCCAGCACACTCAGTTATTTGCTTCCACTCAGCTGGGATCGCACATAGGTCACTACACATAGCACGTAGTCCTCTCTTCTACATACGCAGCTATTCGTACCGCCTAATTCTCAATCAATTCCATTCACACCGCTCACGTAGCTCTCTCAGACTAGACTGGCTCTGCCTCGTGGTTACCGGTCATCGCCTTCCGGTTCACAATATGGCGGCCATTCGAAAGCGCGGTCTCATGGCGCTCTCGGCGCCATTTTTGTCCGGTGTCGCGCGCGCCGTCTACTCTTTTCAGCGGGAGATTTGAATGGATGTCGCGAGGCTCTAACAGTTACAAAAAATTGTATTGTAAGTCGTATTGCAATTCCGAGAGGTTGGTCACTCGCAGATTCGGTGGCACAACGATTTCCGAAAGGAATCGAGTCCTTGCGATTTCCACTGGAATTCCGGAGAGTTCCGAATCAATAAGATAACCGGCGATTTTACGTGATTTCTGCTGATTCCAACGATTTCCGGCGATTTCCCAATTTTAGAAATCCGTGATTTCTGGCCGGTCTATAGAAAAACTTTGATAAATGTTTGCTCGCTTGGAGAGGGGACGAGCAATGCCCAGCGATTCCCGAAATCAAACGATTTCTTCATGATTCCCAATGAATTATTATACATTTGTGGAAATCACGAGGAAATCAGGAATAATCATTCGACTTCAGCGATTTCCCGCGATTTTTAGTGATTCCTAGCCTGATTTCAGATGAAATGGTTCACTGATTTCTCAAGTGACCAACCCCTCGCGTAATTCGTAATAAGGATTCCATTTATTGTTTTTTTCAAAGCTAACAATTTTATTTTCATAATATACACTCCATCAAACACTAAACATAAAAAATTAACTTTGCAGATCATGAACTGTAAGTGACATAATTGCAAAGTAGCAGTTCTAAAATCATTGAGATTGCAAAGTAGTAGTAGTAGTGTCTTTCTTTTTCCAATGTATACCCTTGCGGGTTTTTACATTCCTCCTCTCTTACAATCACCTCGATCCTTATTTCCACCATCAACCACTTCGGTGGACCTACAGTTTTTGGTTAGGTGGGTTCCGAACCACCGAGAGCACAGAATAAACACATAGAAAAATTCCATTGGTGCCGGCGGGGAATCGAACCCGGGACCCCCGAGTTGAGAGCCGAGAACGCTAACCCCTGTGCCACTATTACCTTCTTAACATTACGTCATTGCCAACTGATTAAGTGTTCGGTGCTTGTAGGGAGCAGCGTTATCTCCACATCGCCGTACGTATGTCTAGGCAGTGCTGTAGATGTAACTGAAGTATCGCGGCAAACCCGACAGTCTGCTCTTTCTGCTCGCGTCTATTTTACCCGGGGTGCGTAAAATATTATTTGAGTTTAAACACGGTCAATGTGTATTGAAGAACTCAATTTGCCTCTATGAACGATCAGTACCTTAACTCCGTCTATTTCTTCTGAGTTAGCGCATTTTGGTGAGGATACGAGGACTAACAATGCGCTCGGCTTCATTATGTACAGAATAGTTCGAGATGGCATGATATTAACCATCAGAAAGGCGAAGAATAACTGTATGCTAGCTAAGCTCGATTCTATAAGAGCTACAAAACGTATGTGGACTGAGCTAAAACACTTAGGTTTGGTGAAATCATCCTTCACTTCTTTTCTCCGAATGAACTAAATTCATATTACAGTACTATCTCAGCATCTTCATCGGCGATCAATGGTGACCTACTTAGGGAAATTGTTGATGAAATCTCCGAGTCGAGATGACACCGTTTCCTTCTCATTCTTCACTATTACTGAATTAGCAGTACGGAGACAGCTTCGCCGCTCAGCATGTACGTTGCTTAGTTCTGGTTCGAATGGTGTTTCTTTTTTTATCATCTCGAAATCACAGTCGCTGTTGGTCACGCATGTGGTTAGCATCTTTAACCTCTCGATCCAACTTTCATATTTTCCGCATATACAGTCAGTGACGAAATTGAGTGGACACTTTCTAATATAAACTGTCGGAACGGTTTTTTATGTCATTTCGCTGGTAATTGGCCTAGGCCAATTTAACCAGCGTCATTTTAAAGAGGAGCAATTTACCTTCATTTTGGCTATATTAAAAAAATTTTACGATTTTTTTTTATTATTGGCACGCAGCTTTGAAAAAAAAAAATTTTGGTCATTTTCTTGTTTTTCTTTGAGTGGACACCTTTCGTAGTAAAATTTTTTTTAGCACTTTTCTTTAACCGTGATCGTAAAGGGAGCAGTCCAACCTTCAATTTCTTTTCTTTAGAAAAAATTGTACGATTTTTTTTCCAAAGATATTTCATTTTTAGAGAAAAAATAGACGATTTGAAAATTGCTGCGCAGGACGAAAATGATGAGGTTTACAACAAAACCTCAATACGGTAAAAAGTTGTAATACTTCTTGATGAGTTAACGAGAATTTTTTCAGATTTTTTTTTCGAAATTTGTTTTCCATCTATTTTCGGTCGAAGCTCGATTGATCTAAATACCATGAAAATAATAGAATTAAATTTATTACATACCAAATAAACTTTGGTGTCGTCGAATAAACCTCCGAAGAGACCAAAGTTTAATATGTAAGTAAAAAATTTAATTCTATTGATTTCACGGTATTCGCATCAATCGAACTGACGGGAAATAGGTGGAAAACAAATTTCGAAAAAAAAATCTGAAAAAATTCTCGTTAACTCATCAAGAAGTATTACAACTTTTTACCATCTTGAGATTTTGTTGTAAACCTCATCGTTTTCGTCCTGCGCAGCAATTTGCAAATCGTCTCTTTTTTCTCTAAAAATGAAATATCTTTGGAAAAAAAAATCGTACAATTTTTTCTAAAGAAAAGAAATTGAAGGTTGGACTGCTCCCTTTACGATCACGGTTAAAGAAAAGTGCTAAAAAAATTTTACTACGAAAGTTGTCCACTCAAAGAAAAACAAGAAAACGGCCAAAATTTTTTTTTTCAAAATTGGGTGCCAATTGTAAGAAAAAAATCGTAAAATTTTTTTAAAACAGCCAAAATCAAGGTAAATTGCACCTCTTTAAAATGACGCTGGTTAAATTGGCCTAGGCCAATTACCGCCGAAATGACATAAAAAACCGTTCCGGCACTTTATACTAGAAAGTGTCCACTCAATTTCGTCACTGACTGTATGAAAGCTAGCCTTCATACAGCCACTTCTGAAAATTAAAACCCCTACGTCGCCTTCTGACACTCGACCAATAACAAATTTACCCGAGTTATCTAAATTGTTTGAAAGGATCATTTTCATTCAAATCCCGCGCTATTTGGAGACACAATTTATTGGACCCGAGGCAATCGGTTTACCGATGTGCTTTTAGTGTGCAAACAGCATTTGTAAGGGTAACTGACGACATACGACACGGAGTGGATGAGAGGAAGTTGACCATCCTTGTTCTGTTCGACTTCAGTAAGGCATTCAATACAATACCACATCTAAACCTTCTCAAGCACCTAAAACTGTTTGGTTTTACGGAGTCAGTTCTGAGATGGTTATATTTCTAGTAAGGGTCGCTCATAGGTAGTCATTGATGAAAAAGGAGATTTTTCGGATCGAGCATGTATGTTGGCAAGTATGCCGCAAGGTTCTATCCTTGGACTACTTCTGTTCTCATTATATATTAATGATATTGCGACAAACCTACTTCACTGAAGCCATATGATATTTGCTGACGATATGCAGATTTATTATCAGTGTCTAGCAGCTGAGCTAATCATAGCAATTGGCAAAGTATCACAAGACGTAAATATCATCGCCCAGTTTGCTATTACGAACGGGTTGACGCTCAATGTATATAAATTAAGGCACTCATTATCGGTGGCAGAGCATATGTAAATAGAATAGAACTATCAAAAATCTCATCCGTTAATATCGATGCTTCTTCAGTGCCTTTTGTCACTGAAGCGCGGAATTTGGGTGTCATCATAACTGCGAACCTATCATGGGATAAGCACATCTCTGACATCGTCCAAAGAGTACATCGCACCCTGTACAAATTAAAACATAACAAGGGTTCTCTCTCCGCTGACGTAATCGTTAAGCTGGTGCAATCTCCTATTCGGCCGCACTTTGACTACTGCTGCCTAGTCTTTTATAATCTGAGCGAGCCCAAAATCTAAGGCTGGAAAGACTGTTCAACTGCTGCATAAGATTTATTTTTAATTCACGGCGGGATGTATCAATTTCGGCGTATCGGCACAGGCCAAATTGGCTATCGGTGAAAATCCAACGGCAATACTTTTTAGGCATTACTGTCTACCGTGCGATATTTATGGGAGTACACAATATATAAGCGGTCTGCTACCGAGAGCAGCCTCCGATGTGCGTCGGTCGGACAGACGCGCGGATCAAATGATTTCCCATATTCCGAACCACCGCACAGAAACGTTTCGTCGCCCTTATCCAATTGCTGCAGCAAGATTCTGGCATTCGCTGTCGGATGAAACTCGGTTGGCAGCGTCGATCGAGAAATTTAACAAGATGGGAAAAAATAGATAGGATTAATGAAGTGCTAAGAGAGCATATTTAGAGGAATGTAAATATTACATTAATGAACGGCATACATAATAGCTGAGAAAGCTAAATAAATAATTCATATATTCCTCTCCCTCTCTCTTTTTCGCCCCCTCTCCCTCTTTCCATCTCGCCTCTTCCTCTCCCTGTCTTGCTCTGCCCCCCCCCCCTCCTCCCTCTCCTTCTTGCTCTGTTTCCCTGTACGTACGTTACTCAGACTTACCATTCACTCCTCGCAAAACGCATTTTTCTGCTGTGATCCTGCCCACGGGTTTTTATGGCACTAGTCTGAAAGTATGCACATAAACGCTTTTCATCAATAATTCCTTGCAACCTCTCTCTTACTTAGCTGATTTTTAAGAAATTGATGAATAAGCGCTGTCACATTTTCTAACCTAATTCGTACATCCACCGGTCGGCTAAGACGCTCGTACTCTTTCCGTCAGAACGCGCCGGCTTCGTGCCCATGCTCACATCATCACGCGTAGGGAGCCTTCCATGTCAACGCTTTTTTCGCTCTGGGTGTGTAAGAGGTCATCATAATTACCGCGCATCGCATAGATGCTTCGCTCGCTACACCTGCCGTCGTACGCGTCACTGTTAGTACGGCGCTACATCTATATTGAAGCAGCCGCACGTACGACACTTCCTTCTACAGTCGATACCGCGATAGCTCCTTATCACTTGCATGCATGCTCATACTGTGCCATATACATTGCAGAGTGATTGCGAATAATCGTTCCATTTATTCTCATTGCAAGCGTGCGTTTCATCCAGGGTGCGTGAAATATCATTGTAATGATATGTGTTCTTATAACACGCTTCGGAGGAACGATTTTCCACCAAAGATTTGAAAATCGTATGGAAAATGGAGGGGGTGACAAGAGACCTTCTCCCAGTGGCCACAAAGTATTAGCTAGTCTTAACAAGTCAAGCGAAGCAATCAGAAGTCCTGCGATACAGAAAACACCGAATATACAGAAAATGAAGGCTATCGAAAATTGACACTCCCGGCTTTCTTTCATCTCCTTCACATCAGAGCAAGAATAAAAGATAAGTTTTTCTATCATATACATCTGAAAATAATATTATCTATTTCCATAAATACAAAATGCCAGTATACCTCAATTGCACAATCCCATCAACAATATTATTATTCCTAATTACAATGATCATAACCCGGGTAGAAATTGTAGTAGGGGCCCGCTCCGGGCGCTCTCAGACTGCCTGACTGCCCTGTTACGGCCCTCTTAAGGCAGCCCCCTAGGGCCCCGTTAGAATCGGTAACGCTTCGCCTAATACGGTCCTGATCAGGCTGCCTCATCATGGCGCTAATGGTTACCTTAGGAGTGCCATAACAGTACCCTACTACAATTTCTACCTGGGTTAACATAATCTAAATCAGTACACAATCTATAAAACACTTGTCAAAAGATATATTTTCATCAACCCGTTATAGCGGTGATACGATGTAATGACATTCCGTGAAAATTTAAATATACAATGTTCTCAATTGATTTTAGTAAAGTGTATGAGCATGGAACGTACGAGTTAAAACGTTGCAAAAAAACGATTATATCGGAACCGTAAACAAATTTCCAATATCTATTAAGAAATAATAAGATATTTCAATAGAAAACTGTAAATTCAACAAATTACGATTATCATTCATATTATTGTTTGTGATGGGTTGGTTTTTTCTTATGAAAACAACTTTCTGCGCCTATTTATCCTTACTCTCGCGCCCTTCCACTTGTGAGAACTGAGAATGCCGGCGTCCATCTGTGTGGAAAAGGGTGAACTAGAGGGTCCTCGCAATACTGTCGTGTCGCGCCGGAGTGGGGAGAGCGAGTGCGCTGCTCCGTTGCGAAATTCTGCTAGGGTGGTGTAAGGCGAGCGTTAATACAGCCGTGTTATGGCAAGTTTCTGATGGGCGCTATGAGGCATTCATGAGTAGTGCGGTATTAGCGAACGCCTTTGCAGAGCCGTCTCCGGGGCACACAGTTGGCCGTAATAAGGATGGCCGTAACCTTGCCTGATCAGGGCCTGATACCACATACGGCAAACCCTACAGCATTTCTACCCGGGAACCTATCTAAGACAAGCATTTTCATTTCTGTTCTTTATAAAACTTCACATTGAAAATCCTTATTAATAATAATAATAATGAATAAATAAATAAGTAAGAGGTAATAGAAACCATACAATAAATATAACATCATCTCGGTCTGATATCCGTTAACGACTGTTGCAAAAGCAGTCTGGTCACTATGAACTTAGGTGCTACAAATCCGTCAGCCTCGAACAAGAACACCCAGTTTCACGACGATGCTCCGGCGTCGCAGGTGTCTACCGTGACTCTTCTGAGACAGTATAACGCAGACTCACTACTTGCTGCCGAATTTCGCGCTTCGATACCCAACATTAATTCAACTCTGAGCGAGATCCCGAAGTTGGTTCGGGCCGTCTCCACACACTCGAAGAAGATCGTTTCCCTCGAGGTTAACAATGCCGTCCTTACATACGAGATTGCTCAATTAAAAGCTAATTCGTGCAATGCAAGTGAGTAGGCCAACAAAATAGATAAATGAGATAGTGATAGAAGGCATTCTTGAAACGTTAACTGAGACTTCGCGAATTTGAGCGGTAAACGTTTTAGGAGCGTTTCGGCTTGGTCATGTTATGAGCCACATATTAGTTGCACATATTATAGTGCGTAAAACCAATGCGAATGGCGAAACCTTCGATCCAGCGGGGGCAGGGAACTGTTCGAACTGTTCTTTCTCTATCATTGTGACCTTCACATCGGCAGCGGTGTGCGACACAATTATCAATGAACAGAAAGTAAAGTGTTACCTCAAGGCCAGCGTCGTTTTCGACAATTCTGATAAGGTTGTTCGTAAACGAGATCCTACCCGTTGAGTGCTATAAGCTGTTGTGGTAGGCGAAAGTGCGCGCGGCCAAGGCGTCTAAAAAATACGTGTAGACAAAGGAAGGAACGATTTGTGCAAGAGAGGATAATTGACAACCTTCATCATTGGCTCCGAGGACGATCTGGAAAAGTTGATCTGACTGGCCAAACTGTCGGCAGCTATATCAGGCAGCATAGTACCCTCGCCGTCGTTGGAAAATGTGATCGTATCTGATTTTATCGCAGTTTTGCTTCTAGGGCATATCGACCTTGTACGATTTCACTTAAAAACAAATCCGTGCCACATAATTTCGGTTTCTGAGACATAGCTTCACGTGCGCATCCACGATGATCTGGTTACTATTGACGATTTCTTCTTAATACGCAATGATCATGAAGACGAAAAGGGGAGAGGGGGTAGAGTTGCATGGCTAGGTGTATAACATAGTCATAACTTGGATAGGTTTAGTGATTGTGACTTTTTTTTGCTACTGTCGGCACCCTGTTTTTGTTAATAGCCATGCCTGACTATCGAATCAACTACCACGACTGCGATACAGCTTGATGCTCAAGTAGCAGTGATAAGTTCTCACAAGTTTCGGAGGAGGTTGCCCTACGGTACCTTATAAGAACATCACTTTGATGTCCCTCTTTGATTTTGTTGAAACTTTTTTATGTGGAAGGGTATCAAAAACTAAGAGACAGGTACTTTTTTATCTGTGGGAAAACGGTTTTGAGAGGTAAAACACACCCTCAAAAATGGGGAGTGTTTCATTTTTCGCTGATAATATGTTAATTGTACGAGATATAAAAAAAACATTCAAATTGCAACAATGTTTATTTTTCGTGTACTATATGCTGGCGATAACAACGATGCAGATAATAACAGATTTTACATTGTTTATTGCAAAAATTCAATTTTTTCATACGTATTTCCGAGAATTTTTAATCGATTAAGATGTAAATTTGCATAAATGTGGAGGATGGAAAACTAGTGGATAGGTATTTTTGTTTTTCTTGCAATTAAGGGGTTGTAACTGCCCTTAGATTTTTTAGGCAAGAGCATCGTACAGTCAGCTTGCATTATGGAATTATGTGCTAAATTTACGTCGATATAAATTCAAATGCATATTTGTAAATTCCCACGCACGAACGAGAAAATAAGGGGTAACCCACCTCTGTGTTTATCTTTTTCCCACCCTCTATGACGAGGTGGACCTTATTGAAGGAAAGCTATTCCATTTTGATGGAAACACAAAAATCTAGGTGACGCATTTTTACATTTTTTCCAAATAAAAACCTGAAGGTGTACACTACCCTCTTACCTAGATTAGTTTACTGCTGTAGTATTTTTCTGTTTAACACGTTTTTACTATCATTGCACTTTTTAAGGTCAATATCATGAACAAGAACATCGGCATCTTGTTACATTCCCGTAACGCCACCACCACCGTGCCTTAAGGACGTGCATTCCTCCTTACGGGAACGCACGACACAACCCGAATTTGGTGATGAAGGCGATGAGGAGAGACGCTCAGGCCCAAGTGTGGGGCCAAGCGATACTAACAAATTTTCCTTCGATTCAGAGTGGGAGACGGTGGAAATTTTAGACCAATAAGGCATATGTAAACTGCCCTCTCCAACCCCTACACTATAGGCAGAGATAGTTGATAGACTAGTACATAAGGCCCTTAAATTTTCACATCCATCTCGGATCTCCAAAACCCATCCTTGACAGAGAATATACGAACAGAGACTGATAACATGTAATAAAGCTCAATTCAGTAAATAAATCTCTTTTAATCAATTAGCGTCGGTGTTCTAGCATTATTTATCGAATCAAACTCCATTAGCCCGTTTCCCAAGACTCAGTAGCTTTGCTAAAGTCCAAAACAGGGCAATGGTGATGTTACTAGGATGTAACAATCTATAGCAGTTTTCATATTCTGCACTATGTATTCGGAAATTTGAGCTAGTTTTTTTTTTTATAAGTGCCACTTTTGTTATTGTTATTGTTGTCCTTATATTGATGTGGCCAGCGGCGCAGCTGTCGTACGCTCTTAACACATTAATATTTCTGTTGGACGGTTTCGATACTGTAATTCTTTATTTTACCAGATCTCCATTACTCCACAGCTATCCTTTTGTATTCATAAATCTAGGGTAGCTTCCTCTATCATCTCTACTTTATTGTAGTATACATAGTCATATAAAATCTTCTCAAAATTTTCCTCCAGTTTCATTTTTGTATTACTAATAGGAGTTTGTACGATATTCATAGCCTCAAACATAGCCAGTAAAAGTGTACGTACGAGGATCTGGGCTGCGAGGAAAGGGTTTCCAAAAAAACGAACACCACCTCACAGGTTATCGTTGTCAGAGCGTTTATTTCTTGTCACCTACAGTCACAATAGTAAGCCTAAGCGCGAGCCGACCGAGCCGAACAAGGGAGCCCGTCGAGCGATCAGAGTTTACGAACGCCTCGTGTTCCACAACTAGAAAGAGCTAACTTATTATCGCGAGCCGTCGTCGCCAAGCAAAATATACATATAATCAAGCCGGGCCTTTCACATTAATGGCGATTAACCGGCGTCTGTTAATCGCTCGGCCATTAACCGATCCCGAAAGAGGGGGAAGCGTCGCTCGGACAAAGCGAAACGCTGCCGCCTCGATCGATCAACGCTCAATCACGCGAGCGGTATTGTCGTGCGCGAATTCCGGCATAGTCGGAACAAAAAGTTTAATTACGTTGATCGGCTTTCATTCTAGTAATATTTTCAGCGCAACACAATAAGTTCACAAAAACTGAATATAATTTGAAACCCGCTTACGCACTCGTACGTCTTTACTAGTACACTGCGAATGTTTACCGCCTTTTGTAGAAATAAGCATCAAAATAGATAATCTAATCTCCCGCCTTACAATGTAAATTCCAAAAGCACATCCAATAAACGAAATGAAAGTCGGCGCTTATCACATCATTTCACGGGACGGCTGAGCATTCGGAGCCATACAAACCGCTCATGTTTTGTTTTCATGCAATCGTACATGTTTACGAATCTTAACTTTCTTTCGTAGATCTCACAATCAGAATGACGCAAATATCTAATATAAATACTGTGGACGCATTCCTATGTCTGTATTTTTTTCTTGAACGGAAAAAAGTATCGCATTCTAAAAAGTAAATTGAGAAAGTACCTATTCATGCCCGTATAGAAAAGAAGTTTCTCATAAAGATTTGTTTAGTAAGGAGCAAGGGGCGGATCGCTGCGTTTCCCTTCTATAATGCTAGCTGACTATACGATGGGCTTATTTCACCTCTTTAATTGTGAGATCTCGGAAAAACAAAAATACACGGATTCGCTATTTTTTCATCATATACGTATATAGCGGACAAAAGTTTAAGACGGAGAGAAAAAAGAAAGAAATCGTTTATTTTTTATGAAAAGAGATTTATGAAAAATTCGACGTCTTACATACAATATACCGTTAGAACAAATTCGGTTGAATTTGGATTCATCCGAAAATAGCACATTTTGCCAATCCTCACTTGTCCACTGCCGATAAGCCTTACCAAATTGCAGTCGTAATTTTTTATTCTTTTTACTCAACATCGGCTTCTTCCGCAGCTTTCGCGCTTTCAAATTGAATTCGTCTAATCGTCTTCGCACAGTTCTTACACTAATTTGTGCATTATTATTGCTGAATATTTCACCTCTGATATCGAATGCTGAACGAAAACGATCTTTCTCGCTTAATCGATGAATCCGACGATCCACCGTTGGCATCATTTTCCGCGGTCTACCGCTTTTTGGTCGATCAAAATAGTCCTCAGTCTTTACAAACTTGTACTACGCTTGCTTACAAGCAGTTTGTGATCGATACATTTTAGTTGCAATTGAAGAAAATATCTCATTTTGCTTCCGTGGAGATACGATTAGTCTTCATTTAGTTGATGATAAATTACGGGATTTACCCATACTTTTTTCGTACGTAATTAAACTTAAGACACTGGATAATACACCACAAACTATTTACAGTATGAATATATAAAATTATTGCGTGGATCGCCTGTGGGTATCTTATTTGCTTCCGCTGCTTCCTTTTTTATTCTTTCTCTCTCCTCCTCTTTTTTCTCTTCACACCACACTTTGTATTTTCGTTTCTCCTCCTTGTATCTTTCTTTTGTTCCCTCCCACTTTCTCCATCTTTTTAGTTCTTGCTTTACTTTCGCGTTTTCTCGCTTTCCCCTCTTCGCCGTCCTACCATCCTGTTCTTTTTTCTGCTTTCTTTCTCCACTCTTTTCTCCTTCCTTTATTGCTTCCATTATCCTTTCTTCTACCTCTCTCAGTGTCCATCCTTCCCTCTCTT
The DNA here is from genome assembly GCA_946811545.1 of Netelia fuscicornis. Lineage (NCBI taxonomy): Eukaryota > Metazoa > Arthropoda > Insecta > Hymenoptera > Ichneumonidae > Netelia > Netelia fuscicornis. The sequence continues at coordinate 21,309,635 of OX328013.1, forward strand.
CCGTCCTTTGTTGTAGTCCTCTCTTGTATTCTTCTTTCATCCTGTTTGCCCATTGTCCACTGCCTGGTTTCCTTTCCCTTCTCTTCTCCGCTTTCCTTACTACTTTTCCTCTTTTCATCATCACGACTATTGGGTGGTGGTCTGACTCTATCCCTTATCATATTACCATTTCCTTTATCCCCTCTCTCGTTCTTTTGTCCCCTATTATATAGTCTATCACTGTTTCCCTTTTTCCATCCTCCCTTCCATTGCCTCCATTTTTCGACCCTTTTCTCCAGTTCCGCTTTTTCCTTGTCTCTATTTTTTATGGATTCTTTTATTTCCCCTATTTTCCCCCACATTCCTGCTTTTTCTTTTCTCTATCTTTCTTCTCCTTTTTCTAACTGTCCCTTTATTTGCTCGTTCGTTATCTTTATCTGTTTCATTTATTCTTCCATTCTGTTTGCCTGTAATTTCGCTTCCTCTCTTCCCGTCCTTATCTCTTCTCTGATCCCCCTTATCAGTTCATATATCGTCCTTTGCCCCTTCTCATCTCCCTCCTGTTCTTGTTCTGTTCTTCTGCTTTAACTTTCTGCCCCTCTCTCGTCCTCCTCCCTCTTCCTTTTCCATAGCTCACTAATATCTCCCATGCTTCCTACGCTTCCCGAGCTGGCTCTTCTCTCCCTTCCCAATCTTTCAGCATCTGTTTTCCTTCCTTTTCTTACCCCCTTCGCCACACTCTTCCCTCCTGCCTCACTCTTCTTCATTGCTTCTTTTCATTCGCTACTTGTCGTCTCCCTCTCTTTCTCTCCGTCTGATGTCAGCACCTGCCGTTCTCGTCCGTCCTGTCTCCTCTATTCCCTCTGCCTGCCTCTGTTTTCTCTCTCTCACTCTTTCACCTTTTCCGTCTCGGTGTGTTTCCTAACCGCTTTCTCATACCCTTTCTTTCCTTCGTTTCTCTACCTTTTCTGTCTTCCACTTTCCTCTCCCCGTTCTCTCCAAGGTCCCTTGCACTCAACCCCCTAGCTATGGCTCTTGCCTTTTCTCCGTCACTTTTCTGCCTCTTTATCCGCCTTTTTTCCTCCCACTCAATCCTCATACTTTCACTCACTATCACGCCGGAAACGGAAGTCTCGACAAATCGAATAATTTGTATAATAAATCTCTGACATGAGTAATATGAATTCAACAATTACACTGAATAAAACAAAAGAGTGGGTTATAAATCTGTGCAGTATTGCTATTCCATCACACATTTCTACATTGTTATCTCTAGGTGAAAAATTTTGTTTTCCTTATCTCAAACCTTCAAAAATATAAAAACATACATCCACAATTCAATCTCTGAACTTGAGACCAAATTAGATTTTCTACTATACAAACCTGTGCAAAATGAAATTAGAACAAGACTCAATAAAATCTTGAACAAAATGAATAGACCAACATCATGTTCATTAGAACATTATTAACCAATAAAATTATAAAACATACGTTCTCATTTCTAAAAAACAATCCACAACTTTTACGAGGGCCGATAAGTACTTAGCCTACAAAAGAAAAACGAAAATTTAGGAAAAGTGGCTATTTATTTCTCTACATAGTCTCCTTTTAGCTCGATACGCTTAAGCCAGCGATTTTCCAACTTCTTTAATCCGTCTGAAAAAATACGTTTTCTGGAGGTCTGCAAAGTAGGCCTCCGTGGCGGCTATAACGTCCTGATTCGACTGAAATTTCTGCCCAGCAAGATGAGTTTTTCAAGTTGAGAAATAAAAAGAAGTCGCACCGGGCCAAATCTGGAGAATACGATGGATGGGGCAGCAGTTCGTATCCTAATTCGACCAATTTGACCATAGCGACGGCGCACGTATGAGCCGGTGCGTTGTCATGGTGGAAGAGCACTTTTTTCGTCGCCAAATGGGGCCGTTTTTTCTGCAATTCGGCGTTGAACCGGCCCAATAATTCGGCATAGTAGACCCCTGTGATAGTTTTGCCCTTCTCCAGGTGGTCGATGTAGATCACACCTTGTGAATTCCAGAACACGGTGCTCATCACCTTTCTGGCCGATAGGACAGTCTTCGCCTTCTTCGGAGCACGTTCGCCGGGTGAAGTCCACTGTTTCGACTGTTTCTTGGTCTCTGTTGTGTACCAGGGAATTCATGTTTCATCGACGGTCACGAAATGATGCAGAAGCTCCTTCCAATTGCGCTTAAACAGCGTCAAACACTGCTCTGAAGTGGTCTCGCGGTTGCGCTTGTTGTCCGGAGTGAGCAAACGCGGCACCCATCGCGCCGACAGTTTTCTCATGCCCAATATTTCATACAGGATATGACCTACGCGGTCTTTTGAGATGCCTACTGTCTCAGTTATCTCGCGCACCTTTAATCGGCGGTCTGCCAATACGAGATCGTGGACTTTTATCACGTTATCCTCCGTATTACACGTTTTCGGGGCACCTGGGCGCGGCTCATCAAAAACGGGTGTGCGACCACGTTGAAACTCGTTAAACCAATTTTTGACGGTCGCCATCGAAGGACAAAAGTCACGGTACACAGCATCCAAGCGCTATTTGATTTCGCTGCGCGATTTCCCGGTGAGGCTAAGTAACTTATCGGACCACTCTCATAAGTACACGAGCAGACAAAGGAAATGCAACAGTCATTCTGAAAAAGAGAGATTGCATTATAAGAACACAGTATTGAATCGCAGATTCTTCAATTTACAAAGTAACAAATAAATATCCCATCAATACCCTACAAAATGGCATAAATAATATTCTCTCCAGATGGAAAACCTTAACGATCATTGACGAAACAAAATTTAAATATTTAACAACAGAAAATTCCAACTTATCTCGCCTTTATGTCCTTCCAGAAATTCACAAAAATAACTATCCACTTCGTCCCATAGTATCTTCAATCAATAGCCCAACACATAAATTAGCTGAATTTATTCAACCTAAGGTGAATAAACTAAAAAATACCATAAACTCATATGTCAAAGACAGCTTCTACGTAAAACAATCACTCTCAGACATCTCAATTCCACTAAATTACAAACTTGACTCGTGTGATGGTGTTTCCCTCTACACTAACATTCCTGTAAAACCAATAGTTCAAAGCCTTAAAAAAATAAATCTATTTGCTGAAACATTTCCATTAATTGAGATAATTAAAGCCATAGAATACATCATGATCTTAACTTACGTTACACTTCACAACCAAATATATCAACAAATCTCAGGCCTACCAATGGGCTCACCTCTTGCTCCGATACTATCTAACATTGGTATGATTGATTTAAAAACAAATTGTTTAGAAAAAATAAATTTTAATTGCCGCTATACAAAAGATATGTCGATGATATTATTATTGATGTACCAACAGAGAAAGTTGAATCCACCCTCAAAATTTTCAACTCCTATAATCCAAAATTCCAATTTACATCAGAATTAGAAGATGATAGAAAAATTCCTTTCCTCGATATATTATACTTTTAATCCATAATCAAAATTCAATCATTACAAATTGGTATAGGAAACGAACTTGGTCAGGCAGGTTCATAAATTTCTTTTCACACCACCCACTTTTCCAAAAAAAGCCATAATTTATATGTTAGTAGACAGAGCAATACAATTATTTCATCCGTGATTTCACCAAAAAAAAATTTTATCTTATTAAAAACACGATAACACAATATTCCTACCCGATCTCCTTCATCAAAAAAATAATACAACAAAGACTTTCTACAATCAAAATTCACAAAAAGAAAAACAACAACTTTTATTCCTCCAGACTAATAAATTTATCATACACAAAAAACATCCATCACCAATTAATTCATCTTTTGTGAAAGATATATTAAGAATCTCAAATACAATAGTGTTTAATGTTGAATGCTTGCAGCCATGCCGCCGATGGCATAAACCGCTGTATTCTTTATTAAATTTACGATTTGACTGGTTCGATTGGAAGGTTTGAAATAACTGCCACAATTTATGGGAAAAAGCCAGAACGGCATAAAAAACCCAGATTTATTATTATACACTTTCGACTGGCGTCGCACACATTACACCCTTGATAATCCGCAGACGCACGAAGATAATCACCTAACCGTCCCGACCACGTGGTGGTTACCCTTCACGCGCTTATTTCGCGCCGTTAGCACGGTTGTAATCGCACAACCTTACTTCACTACTATTCTCGTTTTGGGGGGAAAAGCTAGCGTGATCAGCGCCGCCACATCCGCCGCGGCCATGCAAACCCGCCCTGTTCTCATTTCTTTCATGCAAACATTCATGCACACCACACACAAATGTTACGATGGAACAAATAGGTAAATATCACTTTCATTGGACATTATAGAAAAATGTTCATAAACCCATCAGATATATTAAATTTTCACAAATCACAAATATAAATTCCGTCATAACACTTAACCCTTACTGAAATCGCTGAAAAATGATAAATCTCTTCATCGATTGAATAAACAATCTTCCGATTCACCTTTATAAAACAATATTGTAGTATCATCAATATGATCTAGTTTAATCATCTTCCAAGCACATACAAAAAAAAGCGAAATATCAACAACATTGAGGTTAGTATTTTGATATACACTTTTGATTAGACTGGTAAAATGTATAAATCATCATTTATAGAGAAAATAAAATTTCTGAAGAGGATCCAAGTCAAGGATCGAAACGTAAACGCAGAATATACCTCTTATATCCATCACTGATGCTTGAAATTTTCGTTGGCTTGATCGAAGCCGATACTCCGATAACAATTATAAAATATACAATTATAAAAAAAAAAGATGGCCGTATTTAATGGCCCCCTCCACACCATACAACTTTTGTTTGCACACCGTATAACTTTTGTTTGCACACCGTACAACTTTTCTTTGAAACATTTTGTTGTCACGTCGATAATTACTGAGTCAATATACATTGTGTCGAGGTGGAATCCTTCTTCTCTTTATAGAGAGATTAATAGAGCCATAATTCGACGCCCATAAATTATAGCCTGTTTTTCGAGTCAAGACATCACTGTCTCGGTACTACCGCAGCGTCGTCGGTGTCCGAATTGACGAGGGGCTAACGAGTCATGAGAGAAGTATCACTGTACGATTGACCGGCACACGCTTACGCATATAAATTAGACTTTCCTTCACAATTGGTATATTGTATACTCTGAGTCCTGCCATCGCAAAATTTAAGACCGAGAAGTTCAGGGACGTTATTTCATGTCGTAAAGTGGACTGTAATAAATACTGTACGGGCGCATCGTGATATAATTGTGTGTTATTTTCTTACCTCAACATTGTTTATTCACTAATGGACAACGACGATCAAGATGATGTTTTTGCCATCCCGGCTGGATTTACTTCTATATAGAAGTCAGGACAAAGGAGGAGTAGAAAAATAATAGGAAAGAGGAAAGAGTCGAGAGACTGGCGTAGTTGTGAAAAAATAAAGGTATTTATGTTAAGACCGTGGTACGGAAGGTGGCGTCAAGAGTAAACGGAAGTCAAGAGAAATGATTGGTTATTGTCATTATTCTGAAACGATCGTTTTAGGGAATAGCGATACATTAATAATTCACTAGAATAGAACTAATGGATACACGATCCCCATTTGCGCATACAGACACGATGCCGCCCTCCAACAATGGTGACCCTGCGTTACTTGTTCTCTCGCTTACGCTTGTTCCACTCGGCATCTCATTACTTATTGCCCATTAATATTCGATCATCCGACTGATCGCGCCCGATCACGATTGCACACATACGAACCCTACTTATATACCATCTCTCTCGCTTTCTTACAATAAGCCTTAACCGTTATGGTCGTCGAAGTCGTATTGTCCTCGATAGTGCAAGTGTCTGTGTATATTCCCGGATCGACTGCCTCCAACATTTATTTAACAGTTAACTGAGCGTCTGAATTTATTTTGGGAAATTATTTCGACTGCCGGAAGGTCTCGACATACGACCCCGGCGCCGTGTCTCAATTCTTTTACGCAAGCTAGCCGGCACCTCGTGGCCAAGGCAAGAGGCAATTAATCAATACCTTCCTGGCGCTCAATAATATTTCTTTATTACGGTTTAGGAGTCTGTAGTTTGGCGAAAAAATTGGCACCCCTTTTGTCTGATATTGAAATTATTATATAGCCATTAATAATTGTCAAATATCGCGTTACAAAGTGGCGCCCAACGTGGGGCTGAAGACGTGAAATATTACCTCGGGAAATTCTTTCTGCGCAACAGAAAATTTTCGTAGCTAAAATTATTTTCTATTTAGAAATATTTGTTCTCGCGTTTTTAGTCGCCATTTATACGGGTGAGAATATCGAATTATCATATACATACCGAGTGGCTAACTTCGGGTAATTCGAAGCCTCTGGGTATATTTTGCCTGTCGATATCCGAAATATTAATGCTGAATATTCCGATTATATCGGCATCTTGTGTATACGTGACGAGAGCGTATTGCGGAACGCCGGTAAACATCTCTCGAGAGTTGCGCGTAAAGGTCGGCGAAGGTATGTATGTGAGAAGGCACACGGGCGTTAACGTTGCCGATAGACAAAGGCATCACGCTAGTAGTACCTGTTAACCCAGCTGACGAGCAGGTGAACGGGTGTGGGTTGGTTGAATAAGAAAAAACGAACACAGTTTTAGTAAAGAATATATTTAACAAGGCACAAAAGATATCGTGCTTGGATAAGAGCTGACCACACGTATTGCACGCCGCTTCTACTCTAACGCGATACGAAAGGATCCGAAGACACTCGAACGCTCGCGAACCTCTTGTCAGAACGGCGAGCTCTCTTATTGGCTCCCGCGTTCCGCGACAAGAGAAATGCTTAAACTCAGCTTACATTAATAGTACCTCGACGCACAAATGAGCCAACATGGCTACATCGAAGAAAATCTCACGAACGAGTGTCCTATACCGACTCCCGATGGCGGAAGATTGCATGCTGTTCCCATAGCCCCATCAACAGGACAGTTGCAGGCTAATGTGGGGTTTCAGTCAGTAAGAGTCTGACACACCCTCCCCTCCTAGCCCGGGGCGGGGAAAAGTCATTCGATGATCTCCACAATATAAAAACAAAAACAAATATCGGCTCCAAATTATTAATCCTATTTCTCCCAAGCCCTTGCCTTCGCTTGTATTGGTGTGTATATGCTTGAGCGAGGATCTGGTGTGCGGGTAGAGGCAAGCGGGTGTAACGAGCGATTCGAAGTGAATCGCGCTTCGAGCGGTGTCAGCGGAAAGGAGCTCGGGCATGGAGAGTGGGGATAGCCGGCACCTCATCACGATCGAGGGATCCTCACTCTCTGTCATCACGAATCCGTCATCGAGACCACTTGAATTCCAGACCCGTTCGAAGGCAAGATTTTCTAAAGAACTCGACGCAAGTCGCCAGCCTGGCCAGCTGGCATTCGTGGTTACGGAAACGAAAACGAGACTTGAAGCGCAGAAGGACCACCTCACCATCGGCGCCAAATCCATCCAACATCGGAGGACGTGGAAAATCCAACGTCCACAAAAAAGATACGTACCGGGGAAAAGCACCACCCGACACGGGGCGTTTCCCAATCCAAATTCGGTTGACTAAATGGTATGCGTGCGAGTATGTATGGGAGTGCGTGTGAGCTAGAAATGAAGTTCGTAAGCCAAATGAATGTCTTCGAGTGATAATAATTATAAATTGATGAACTCACACGGGAAAACATGAAAGAATCGCAAAGACAACACAATGCGCGTACAACAGTCGATGGTCATCGCTTTATTATTAATCGTCACCTTAACAATAGATACAAACAGCAGTCTAGACGTAAGCACTGAGCGATAACCCCCTCGATTTGTGCAAACCTTCGTGTATAGTAGAACTGACTGCGATACACTTATACGATTGTCAAATAAGGAGAGCCGAGCCGATATTAATACTGCGGAAATCAAAAGAGAATGTACAAAGGTAAGCGCCAAGGGTAAGCGTCGTGATACGGTAAGAGAATGCAATAACAGATTGTCGGTAAACGCGTGTTTACAATCAAAATTTGCACGGGTATATTCCTATCAATTAAGCCGATACGTAGATGAGTAATCGATTATCACCGGAAGAGCCAAGCTGAACTAATATCGCGCGGATCAAAATATAACAGAACAAGGTCTGTGACAACTTAGATGTACAAAAGGAGAATCTTCAATGGTTTTAAGTACACGCGTGCTAACGATAAGCGTTCGCTAGAAAGAATGTCCGAGAAACCGGTTCCGGTCAAGCACGTGGCGCATGTCGGCAAACGTCGTAAAGGGGGGAGCGCTGTGCGAATATCGAGCGACGCTCACCCCTCTATCGACCACGAACTATACCCTACAGCGCCAAATTTGATTACATTTTAGTACATTTCAGAGTATCGCCGAAACCGTATAAGAATACGGCGGAGAGAGAATTTCACCGTACTCACCTCTACTACAGTGCTGTATCATATATTTTCCCTCGCCATATTCTCGTAACGCGCAGGCACGCGGCGAAGGGAAAAAACTATTAGGTTAAAATTATCTATTAAAAATCTATTTACTGATGATGACTGTTCGAGCGAGGATCTGGTTTGAGGAAAAGGAAAAACACACGCACACACTAAAAAAAAACCTAGGCACAATGTTCACAACAAGGTTGATCGTTTATTGGTAGATCTATCGATCAGTCAATACAACAGGTGAGCTGGTCCGACGAACAAAGACGCGATTAGCGCAGGTCTATTTTTTTCTACGATGGTCGGTGTATTATACTGCGATGGGCTCGAAAGTTTGAGTTTAACTGAGGTTAGCGCGAAGGTCTATCAACAGCGAAGGTCAAAAATGAATATCTTAAACGACGGTCAACGAAATATTAGAAGGGTTTTGAATATGAAACTGAGGAGACGCACTTAGGCTTACGCAGTTTGAGATACAATGGCCGAAAAGCCGGTTCCGGCGAGCGACGAGGCGAACATACACGTGACCTAGAGAGGGGGTAACGGCGCTGTAATCGATCGAGAGTTCGTCTCGTCGATAGTCGTCGAACGTTGCGCGGGACCATTCGAATCTTCGGCGTCGCCGAAACAATGACCAAATAATAATATAGGACTGTTACGAAATAATGTATTGAGATATCTGATTAAATACCCTCACTAACTGAATATTTAGGATACCCTAAAATCCACGGGCAGAAAAAAAAGAGTTAAATAAAATCTCGAAGGCGATGAATATTTGACCGAATCATTTTCGATTGATATTACAATTATTAACAACCTGAGTTAATTTTATTTTGCGAAAACAAACTTCATCACACAATAGTCATCTTGTATACGAAATATATTCTAGCAAAAAAAAAAAGATTTTTCTTAATAATAACGAAGAACAGAGGTGGCTCAATTTCAGTACCATTATCATTATTATGAAATCCCCAAGGAAGAAAAATTTCCTTTTCACGAGAGCGAAAATAACTACAATATTTACAGCCGTTTCAACTCTACAATCAGCAGACGCGGATCCATAAATGTCACGCACTATCATCACTATTGTCAGACGTACTAGAGAGCTCACCTCTGTACGCATTATAACATCCTATATTCATAAAATATATATTGTTACGCGCCGGTTTTCCGTCGTAACTTATTTATTTTTTATTCTTAATAATTATTCTTAATTCTTAATTCTTAGTAATTGGCCTAGGCCAATTTAACCAACGTCATTTTAAAGAGGAGCAATTTACCTTCATTTTGGCTATTTTAAAAAAATTTTACGATTTTTTTTTACGATTGGCACCCAGTTTTGAAAAAAAAATTTTTGGCCGTTTTTTTGTTCTTCTTTGAGTGGACACCTTTCGTAGTATAATTTTTTTAGCACATTTCTTTAACCGTGATCGTAAAGGAAGCAGTCCAAGCTTCAATTGCTTTCTTTAGAAAAAATTGTACGATTTTTTTTCCTAAGATATTTCATTTTTTGCGAAAAAATAGACGATTTTAAAATTGCTGCGCAGGACGAGAACGATGAGGCTTACAACAAAACCTCAAGATGGTAAAAAGTTGTATCACTTCTTGATGAGTTCACGAGAATTTTTTCAGATTTTTTGTTTGAAATTTGTTTTCCATCTATTTTCGGTCGAAGCTCGATTGATCTGAATACCATGAAAATAATAGAATTAAATTTATCACATACCAAATAAACTTTAGTGTCGTCGAAGAAACCTCCGAAGAGACCAGTTTAATATGTACGTAAAAAATTTAATTCTATAGATTTCATGGTATTCAGATCAATCGAACTGAGCGGAAATAGGTGGAAAACAAATTTCGAAAAAAAAATCTGAAAAAATTCTCGTGAAGTCACCAAGAAGTGATACAACTTTTTACCATCTTGAGATTTTATTGTAAACCTCATCGTTTTCGTCCTGCGGAGCAATTTTCAAATCGTCTATTTTTTCTCAAAAAATAAAATATCTTTGGAAAAAAAATCGTAGCATGTTTTCTAAAAAAAGAAATTGAAGCTTGGACTGCTCTCTTTACGATGACGGTTAAAGAAATGTGCTAAAAAAATTTTACTGCGAAAGGTATCCACTCAAAGAACAAAAAACGACCAAACATTTTTGTTTTCAAAATTGGGTGCCAATTGTAAAAAAAAGTCGTAAAATTTGTTTAAAATAGTCAAAATTTTAAAAAATAGAGCAAAGGTAAATTGCTCCTCTTTAAAATGACGTTGGTTAAATTGGCCTAGGCCAATTACCGGCGAAATGACATAAAAAACTGTTCCGGCACTTTATACAAGAAAGTGTCAATTTCGTCACTGACTGTAGTTCCAATCGAGCTGTTAAGAATTGGACGCGGGGATTCTATCCGTTGGCCTGGCCCATCTTGATTGGCCTATACTTTTTTATTCATGAAGAATTCTACTATTTTATAAATTTTTTTCATAAAAATCGAAGGGGTCGATCTTTGAGAAAAAGTCGTTTTTAACATAAACCTTAAGAATTTTTTATGAACTTATTAATTTTGTTAAATATAAATAACATATTCTTAAAGTACGCAAAAAATGCTTTTAAAATCATTCCTGACTTTTTAAAATCGGTGTATTTATCGGGAAGATAAATACTTCGGAATGTAGTCACGACGGCCAACATGGTAGAAATTTTAACCCCTATTGCTAGGCAACTCCTTAAGCTAGAGTCTTCAAGTTTTTACTGAGGCTTCACTATTATCAGTCATAAAAATTTCACGATGATTAAAAGACTTTCATGTTTAGGCTGGATGACTTTATGCGAAATGCCTCATGTATACTGTTCGAAAAATAATGGTTTGTATGGCTGAAACTGTTCAAGCCATACACAAACTGTGGAATGAATGTCACGACCGATAACTTTTTCACTAGCATGTCACTCGCGACGAAATTATTGGCCAAAAAAACAACACTGGTTGGAACTATTAGAGGAAATAAAAGAGAACTACCCAAAGTAGCCAAACAAACAAAGGATAACATACCTCGTTTTTCCGCACTCTTATATAAATCGAAAAATTCTGTACTTACAATTATAAAAGCAAACCGAAGAAAAAAGTAGCTGTTCTAAGTTCCAGGCATAAATTTGTGAAAATTGATAGAAGTAATACAAAGATGTTATCGGACTCTATTCAATTTTATAACGAAACAAAATTTGGAGTTGATATGATGGATCAAATGACCAGAAAATATACCGTAAAATCTAGTTCTCGTAGATGGCCCCTCCAGATATTTTTCAATATTTTAGATTTGGCTGCTATAAATGGTTGGATCCTTTACAAAGAAGTGACAGGAATACAAATACAACGAAAACAGTTTTTGTTTCAATTGGCAAATCAGCTTTCCACCGATTACAGAGCTGCAAGACAGAAAAAGTCATCAGAAAATGAAGACCCACAAACATCAAATACAATACATTCTAACAAACGAAAAATTTGTCAAGTACGACTTTGCCACAATAAAAAAAAACAAATAATATATATGAAAAATGTCAAAAATATGTTTGCAGAAGATGTACACATAAAATGATTTCTACTTTCATTTGCTTAAAATGTACAAATAATGCATAAAATATGTGTTTTTTTTTTCAAGTGAAGTAAATTTGTTTATTGTTAACACTTACTAAAAACTTGTTCTACGACTATAAATAATATAAGAAGTATTAAAAAATAATTAAAAAAAAATTTCTTTACATATTAGTTATTCTTTCACAATGCAGTCATTTTGACTGCTTTGGGGCAATATAGGTATATACTAAGTTTCAGTCTTTCTAGTGTTAATAGTGTTCAAACCGGCTGCCAATACCAGTCGACAGATAACAGACAACAGTCCCTTTCGGGGTGAGGGTCAAACACTGTGTTCCTGAAGAGGAAAGTCTTGAACAAAACCACCCATTCCAACACGGCACAGTATTCCCTAACTACATCGGGAAAGATATTGCCACAAGTGTTCCTGTGCACGCAAAACCCGTCAGAATAATTCGGTTCAACGCTGCGGAGAAGAATTGATGAGTTATCTGGGAGATATAGGAACGTCGTGATTTCTTGCACGAAATTGGGTAAATTCACGAAATCTTTGTACGCGGAATTTTTAACGACAACAATCTTCCGTTACGTGGGACAAGGGAAATTCTTATATATTATAAACTCGTGGGGAGGGCAGACAGATCAAACACTCCACGACTCCATTTTCGTGGATGCTTCTCAACTGTGCACCTGCACTTTGAAAATTATCCCACCAAAGTGCACTCTGATCTGCCGACCCTGCGATGTCTATTTTTATCGTCATGTAAAACTCTTTATAAAAAAGATTTAGAATGCTCCTGATGTGCTCCGAACAAATAGGGAAAGAGCCTTGAGGTATTTGTATTGTATAAGAATTCACTCACTTGTTCTATACCAGTAGAGTGCTCCTACCTTCGTTCCAATGATTAAATATGCGTAGTTTGCATGAAAATTGTTAATCGATCAGAAGACACCTTTTTTAAATATAAATCAAATATGCTTCCCCGTGTCACTTATGCGAGGATCGCGTGCATGTAAAGATATATCGTTTATAAAATGCGCCTGGTGCTCGTTGACTTTATGTCTTCTTTGTTTTTACGACAAGTATCATCCGAAATCATGTACTGGCGTAGTGAGCGAGGAAATTGGTACCTGTTCAACGTATGTCCTTATAATATTCGATTGCGAAATTCAAAACACACCCCATATCGCAAATTTACATCCAATTCATTTATTAATAAAATTACCATGGCGAAAAATATCATTTTCGAATACTTTTACATAAAATGAAATATAATTATTAATATTATGAACAATAAAATTTAATAAAAAGTTCACGGGCAGGATTTGAACACTCGTCATCTAGCGTTGTAGCCGTTGACCTTATTTACTACGATACGCCCGGTTTGACAAATATTGTTTAAAATTAACAGTATACAAGGCGCAATAGGAACCTTCAACATCAATTTTCTCAAAAACTATGGCGCGTTGGGATAAAAGCTCGCACCTAGGTACTCAGAGAAGGACCCTCTATAACACATATACGGCCTATAAAAATCCGTGGAGGACAATCTTGGTATTCCCCTTGTAAGTAAAGGACGACGTATAAAAAAATGATCTGCCGTCAGTGCTTCAAAATTGTCCGGATCTTTGCGAAGCGGCGCGAGCGGACGTGTATTTAAACATGCTTCGATTTGCCAGAGCAAGGTAGTGAATTCGATTTGTGGGAGTATGTGCGAGCCCACGACTCGTGTCATGTAATTTTTTAAGCTTTTTACGCCGGCTTCCCAGAGTCCTCCGAAATAAGGACCGGAAGTAGGGATGAAATACTAACGGATTCCGTCCGTGGCGTATTTTTCACGCAACTCTGAATTTTTTATTGAGTTCATGAAAGATCGACGCAGTTGTTATTGGCACTTTGGAATTTCGTTCTGTTGTCACTATAGACGTCAGAGGGCAGATCTGGTCTACTGACGAAGCGCTGAAAGGCGGCAAAAAAACCTGACGTCGCGTAGTTGTCGACGTATTCTAAATGAATTGCGCGAGTTGCGAGACATATGAATAGTGCGATATAATACTGTCACGGTTTTCGTCCCCGTACGATGTAAGGAATTATTTGAAACGGACCTGCGTAGTGTACGCCGCAATGAGAAAATGGCACGGACGGGTTGACTCGGGGAAATGGAAGATCTTTCATGAGTTGTCTCGCTGTGATCGCGCGTTCACATACGCAATTGAAACACTGATTGATTATATGTTTGACTAAGGGTCTCGCTTCGAGGATCCAGTAAATTTGTCGCAATAAATGTAACGCGAGTTGCGAGCTTCCGTGCAAAGCGCAGAAGTGCGTTTCTTCAATAATTAAGCTGCTGACATGATGGCGCAGTAAAATAAGCAGAAAGCGTTCGTCGTACGAGAAAAACGAATGGCGTAACCGCCCACCAAGACGCAACTGGTTCTTTCCGTCGAGGAAAGGATTGAAAGATTTCAACGCGCTTGCTCGCGGATGCAACGCGTTTGCGTGGAGAGCACGAAATTCGGTCACAAACATATGTTCCTGTACATGACGGATCGAAAATTCACGAACTTCTTGTATACATCTTTTTTATCGTTTTTCTAAATTAAATTTTCGCCTGAGTGTGCATGGAATTTGTGCAGCCAGCGAAGTAATACAGCGGTAACTCGGAGGAGTTTGGCCTAGCTCGAAAATCGAAGGGATAGGTCCCACGATTTTTCTCCTTGAGCGATATGCATCGTCGCATTCGTACGTTCTTCGCAAAATATTGACGTTCGATCGACGAAATTCTCTGTCGATGCACGAGGTTACGCATTTGGCTAGAAAGCGGAGTTCTGACTCAACCATTTAGGGCCGGAGCATCATAGCGGGTGACTGGCGAGTTCTTCGGCGGATATGCCCTGAGACACACAATCTGCGGGATTCCCACGCGTAGGCACGTAATTTCACTTTTTTCCGGCATTTTTGTTTGAATTTCTGAAGCTCGGTTCGCGAGATACAGTTTCCTGCGTGATGGGTGCTGGGTAAGCTACGCGAGTGTCACGGTGGATTCAGTTCAGCCGTACACGGAAATTACGAACTTTTTTTAACTTTCTCCTTCGCGGATTCGAGGAGACGCACAAGTAATACAATGCCATTTAACTTAAGACGCGGAATTGCGACTGTTTTTATAGGCGCGACTTTCCATTTCTCGATGATTGTTGAGACGGACATGTCCGTCGGTGAATTTAAGACGCGTAAGTAGACGACTGCGGAATACGCGCGTTGTGAAGCATCCGCGAAGCCATGCAACTCGTGACCTATTTCACGTTGCAGTTTCGGACCAATATGTAAATGGTCGTTCAAGGACGATCCGTTCGAGGTTATGCTTGATGCATTCAAAGCAACGCGAACGCGAGTTGTGGCGTTGGTTTGTCGAATGATAGGATGGCGCGGAACGTAAAGCAGATTTTCGATCGTATCGGGACTATTGACTTCTTCCATGTGTCCCATGGATTCATATTTTTCGCGAAATTTGGAATAGGCGCGCGCAAGTCCTGTTTTCTCTCGAGACGTTGCTCACGCTGCGTGTATCTTTTGAGAGCGATTTGGTGACTGTGACCTATTTCGGGATGAGACCCGTTATAAAACGACAAACGAACGACGTACCATCCCGTTAGATCGCGAGTATGCATTTGAGCGATGTGCGTTTCGCATTCGTCTTTGTTGAGCGTGAGGAATTTCTTTGACAGGATTTCTTCTATTTCCCGGAATTTTCGAATTAACGCGTCTGTACTTTGTGCGATTGAGCAATGCATTGTGGATGCTTGGGAGATTCGTAAGCTGCGAGCCTTAACACGGAGACCGGAGATTATCCACCCCAGTATTGTGAGTTGAGCCGTAGGTTAATATAATATATATTGAACAATTAACAATATTAATTAAATATTATTCAAATAACAATATTAAAATATTTGAATAATATTTAATAGTATTCTTAATTGTTCAATGTACGAAGTGAAACATTGAATATTAAAAAATGATAATTGCATTATAATTAATGTGAGGACGTGTAGGTTAAAACATCTGAAAAAAAGTTTTTCGTTCATTTTACAAGGAAAGAATCAGATTCCGGTGACCGAGTTATCTCAGATTAAAAAAAAAATATTAAAGTAATCCCACTGGTTCTTGAAATAATCAAATAAATAGATACGAAACTTGGGCCGAGCGCGCTTCTAGTCCTATACATGCGGCTTCCCCACGTCTGCCGTTCTACTCCCACTACTCGGCCACTTTCGCGCGCTCGGGCGTTTTTGGTCATGTTTAGGCGCAATTTTCACCTACTTAAACGCAATTAAACAAAAATCTAAAATTTACGATTTATAGGTCAACAGTTCTAGTTTCAAAATCCGCTTGTTAAACTTAAATTAGACGCAATTTCCGCAAAATATGGCACAATTAAATGTTGATTGTAATAACGCAAAAACTAATTATCCGACAGCGCCCAGGTTTCGCACGCAAAAAGTACATATCAATACCTACTATCTCGCGAAGAGCCTGGCCTACAACTTTAAAAATGGCGGAGTTATACATTTTTGAAAAAAAAAACGTTTTTTTTCTCGTTTTTTTCAGTGTATCTCCATTAATTATTGACCGATTGACTTATTCCAGCACTCATTTTATGCGTATTTCAATTACCTACAATTCGTCTATTGGGAACAAACAGATTCGTTCATTATTTTTTGTGTTATAAACAAAAAACGAGAAAAATGTGTTTTTTTCAGTAATTTGTTAATAGCAAAAAATAAAATGGGAATCAGAAGTCGAAAAGTGGTTAGCTATGATCGGGAGGCTGTTCCGCATCTGATGGCACTCGCCATTATCGGGTGCTATTTTTGTCAAAAACTGGTGATTTTAGAGTTCTATGACTTGAACTAAAATACTGATAAAGAAAGGGCGCGAGTATCGCAATGATTGCAATGATCTTCGTCTATCTAGATGACTGGATCATCGTCACGAAGGTGTCCTATTCGATAACCACACCCTATGCCTGGAAATGTTGTTCGACATCCTGATCGAAGTGAAACTCAAAGTCAACCTCGAGAAGAGCCACTTCACAGTGCCTGAGGTTAAATTTCTTGGTTTCATCGTTGACAAGGATGGGTTGCGCTCTGATCCGGCGAGGATTATGCCTTTAAAAGATATCGAAGAGCCAAGGGAACGACGCGTGTTACGGCGATTTAACGGGACGGTGAACTGGTATCACCAGCACCTCAAAGACATCGCACGAGTCCAAGGACCACTCAACAAACTCACGAGCGTCAAAGTACCCTGGATGTAGGGCGAAGAAGAGGAAAATGCTTTCCAAGCCATCGAGAAGGCACCTGAAAATATTCCTACCTTCTCGGCACCATATCCAAGCCTACCGTATGTACTATAAACCACGCATCCGATACAGGATTAATAGCCGTAGTCACATAAGGAGGCCCGGACAAAGAACACTCGATCTATAGCCTTAGTCGAGCGGTTCAGGGACCGAAGACAAAATACACGATGACAGAAAAAGAATGTCTCGTGTGGGAAGTAGACAAACGATTGACTGAATTGTACTTATTGATGCACCGACTGTAATAACTCTTTGTTGCATGTCTTCAGGTGTAGTTGGTACTTCTTTGTATGCTTTATGTTTCAATGTTCCCCATAGAAAGAAATCTAAATGTGTTAGGTCTGGGGAACGAGCAGGCCATGATATTGAACTGCCCCGTCAAATCCAACGATTTGGAGATTTTTAGTCGAGTTACCTTCATGCGATCAATGAATAATATGCAGGACATCCGTCATGTTGATATCACGTGGTTTATGTTATAAGTAAAAGTAACTCTTGTAAAGTCTCAATGTGTCTGATAAAATTACTGTAGATGTTGCCATTCAAAATTCCATTAATAAAAAAAGGATCAATAATTGTATTACCTATGATTTCGCACTATACATTCACAGAACATTATCTCTGGTCTTTCACTTGCCGCAGTCAATGTGGATTTTCCGTTACCCAAAAATGCATGGTATGCAAATTAACGTTCCTATGATTTGTGAATGTTGCCTTATTAGTAAATAAAACGCTATTAAGAAATGACTCATTGTTTTGGATCTGACGTTAAACCGTTCGACAAAAGTTTACGCGATTCATGAAGTGGTTCCCATGCAAACCTTGGTGAAAACTTACATGGTACGGGTGAAATTTGTGACGGTGCACAATGTACGCTGTACGCTGGTCCTGCTAATGCCAGATTCATTTTCAATTTGTCGAAAACTAATGTGAAGATCTCACCAGCATATCGATTTACATTTCTTCATTTCTTACGCGGTTCTGGCGTATACCTCTATACTTAAATTACCAGTTCGCCTAAGTTTATCACATACATTTTTAAATGTTGCCGCGAAGGCTGAGACCGATATGGATATCGTTCACCATACAAGGTTTTTTCTCTTACAGAATTTTGTTGGCATTCGCCATTAATGAGAAACATATCCACTTGCTTTTACAAACGAATACATTGTGCTCGATTGACCGATTTATCTACACTAATCTTATTATGTTTATCTTATCCTGCAAACTTACTGAACTGTCCTTGAAACGGTGTTTATTTTCAGTGAAGTAAACTGTGAGTATTATCGTCTTTCTGTACCTGGCGAAGAAATGTGTAAACATACATAATAATGTACGCATTATTATTGATGGTTGTCATTTCGAACACTTACTACAAACGTAGTAATTTTATTTACTACCAAACTGTAAGTATTATCGCCTTACTGTACTTTCGGTGATTGTTTGCCATTACAGCGCTATTTATCACGTATGGAAAAAACTTTTTGAAATAAAAGCTACGTATTTTTTTATGGGAAATCCGAATCTGCAATAAAAAGGGGTGGGGGATTCTCATTTAAGGTTTCAAAGTTGCCCTACGCCTAGTCCAGGGATGGGGGTGTGGGTGGATACTTTGGTACCATTGGGAAATCCCCTTCGTACTGTGCAATTTTATTTCAGCAAATATGTCTGTGAACCTTATAGTTTCGAAGATATCTACAGTGCTAACAGTTATTGGGACACCCTGTATATATAGCCATCTAATGTAACCACTTATATATGAAAAGCGATATTTAAAGATAAATATAAAATAAGAGAATCAGCCTGTCGCGCCTCCTCGGACCAATCTCCGTCTCTCTCTCTCTCTCTCTCTCTCTCTCTCGAGTGGACGTGTTCGAAGGTGGATCTCACATTAAGTCATTTTTGAGTAGGAAAAGTGAAGTGAGAAATACAACAAACATTCACAAAGTGTGTAGTTTCGTGTCGCGAACATTTTAAGATATAAACAAGACTGGTAAATAACATCGCCGAGGGAAGCTTCGCACTTTTCCTGGAAAGCCGTTTAACTTCGAAGAAAGGTGAGGAAGACAGCTGAGTCATCCATCGACATTTTTGCTACTGAGTCACCGATTATCGAGATACCATAGAAAGGAGAGTCAGTGAAAAAGGACGGCTCGGAAATCACAACAACAGACGGGCAATAACCTGTCGCTCCGTTGAGAAGGAAGTTTGTCTTTCCAAAGGACAGTGACCGGAGAGAGTCATAGAAACAGGGAATATAGAGACAACAAACAAGTGTGTAAGTGACCGTGACAACTCTGGTGACAGGTATTAAGATAGTCGATAATACAAACATGGATGGTACCGATGATGCTCAGTAGAAGCATTCGGCATTTAATAAAGAGACCAAAATAAAGACACAGTGGAGCAGTATAGATTAAAGTAATTATGATAGAAGTCACTGATTATGATGAGTATCAATGTTCAGCTTGCAAAAAGTCAATATCTCATACAGTAGTAACATGTAAGGTGTGTGTGAAACGATTTTTTCATCCAGGCTGTATTAATAGACACAAAAAGACAGACCTCAGAGGTGAGGTCGTGGCATGCCCTGGCCCCTTTGAAAAATTTGAGTTGAAAAAGGTAGAAGCATCAACAACAGTAAGAAGTGACCACAAACTGAAGGAACAAGAGAGAAGAGGGTCAGTTAGTGGAGCGGAAAACAGGGAATTACCTACGATGGCAGGAACAGCAGGGAAGATTGACTGGATAGTACGTACCGTGAAAGAAATGAAAGATGAATTCGCTTGCAAGAATGAAATAAGAATGATCATTAAAGATATCGTTAAAGAAGAAATGGACAATATTACAAAAGAAATAAAGGAATTAAAAGCGATGTTGCAAGGAAAATGTGCGCACACACAAACCGCGGTGCCCGAAACATACAGCCAAGCAGTCAAAGGGAAAAAGAAAACAGAAAAAGTTATAATTATCAAACCAAATAGAGAACAGGAGAGTGAAGTCACGAAGAAAGCAATAAAGGAGAGGGTTGACATTAAGAACATGGCAGTGGGGGTAACAAAACTAAAAAAAGGAAGTAAGGGTACCGTGATCTTGGGCTACGAAACAGGCGATGCGACCGAAAAATTGAAAGACACTGTGCAAGGGAAAATGGGAAATGATTTCAAAGTCACTGAATCGGCCGAAAGAAAACCGAAGTTAAAAATTGTTAACATCGATGAGGAGGAAATGCAACTAGAAGACGAACAGCTGATCGACACAATTAAAAAACAAAATGGGGTTGGATCAAGCGCCGAGATGGAAATTCGAATACTAAAAAGAATTACAAACAATAGGAAAAGGGAGCAGAACGAGCCAGAGAACAGAAGAAGAGGGCCCAGAGATGAAGGATCGATCATAGTAGAAGTTGATGAACAAACACGCGACGTACTTGTGGGGAAAACAAAGTTGAGCGTTGGGTGGAAAAAATGTCGAGTCTTTAATCATGTCAACGTAAAGAGATGCTACAAATGCTGGGGCTTCTACCACATTGCACAGAACTGTACGAGAGAAGAGAAATGTAGCAAGTGCGCAGGCAATCACAACATAAAAGAATGCACGACTACAAAAAAGCGGTGTGTAAACTGTGCGTTTAAGAACCAACAGCTAAATCTAAAAATAAATGTAGAGCATAGTGCGCTAGACCAAGAATGTCCTTCATACCTAAAGGCGATGCAAGAAGAGAAAAGAAGATCAGGATGGGTGGACTAGCAACGACAGAAACAAGAAATGCTGTGGTATACAAATGCTCAAAGCCTGATGGCACATAAAGACGAAATACAGCATGAGGTCATTCAAAAAATGCAGCCAGCAATAATTGCACTTTCAGAGACACGAATAACAGCGGAAATAGAAGACAGGGAAGTAAGGGTACCGGGGTATAATGTAGCTAGATGCGATGCAGAAAATCGAAATACAGGTGGCGTGATGTTATACATAAGGGACAATATTAAATACGAAGTGATAATGACAAGAAAATTGGAACAAAATAGCTGGTGTATCGGAGTAGAAGTCAAGGACAAAATATATAAAGGGGTGATAATGGTGGTGTATCACTCGCCAAGTGCGTCGGATGCAGACCTTATAAGGCATATAGAGGTAATAAGTGAAGAATTAAGTAGAAAAGGAGACTGTATGATAGTAGGAGATTTCAACATCGATATGAAGACCGAAACATTCTATAAGAAGAAGCTAGTAACAGGTATGATGCACATGGGAATACGGCAATATGTAAACACGCCAACAAGAATAACGAAAGAAAGCCAAACAATAATAGACCTGCTATTTGCTAACAAGAAAGTCCAGCTAGAAGTCACGTATGAGCCAAAAATAACGGACCATGCATGGATTAAAGTCGCATTAAACACAAGAAAGAAGGAGATTAAATGCAGGGAAATAAATACACGAAACTTTAAGAATCTTAAGGAAAGCGAATTTGTCGAAATACTTAGAAGACGAATGCAACAGAGGCAACCACGAGAGATAAACGAGAGAGGAAAAATCTTCGTAGACAATATAGTAGAGGTGTTGGATAAACTTATACCCAAAAGAAAACGGAAAATTCCATCAGTATGGGAAGGAAAGAAATGGTTTTCCGATGAAATAAGGGAAGCGGCGAGGAGAAGAGATAACGCATACAAAATAGCAATAAAGGAGGCAACAGAAGACAACTGGAACCAGTTTAAAACGTATCGGAATGAGGTAGTCAGGCTAATTAAGAAGAAGAAAAAAGAATACTATGAAAGTCAGATTGATCGTAACAAGAGGAATCCTACACAGTTATGGAAAACACTGAAAGACATACTAAAGGGAAGAGCGACGGCTCCGAATACCCGGGAAAATATAGATTTCGAAATACTACAGGACTCTAATGAATACAGTATAGCGGACAAATTTAATGAGTACTATGTTAAAAGTATTGCGGAAATAGTGAACTCAATTGAGAGTAACGAAACAGAAAGTCGGAATGGAAATGGAATTATAATAGGCATTAGTAAGGAGACCGACGGAGTACTAGAAGAGTTTGAGCCAATAAAAATAGAGGAGCTGGAAAGAGTAGTTCGGGGACTACCGAAGAAGAAGGGTACCGATGAAGGAATATCCAGTGAAATACTGAAAGTCGGATTCAATGGAATAAAAGAAGAACTCATTAATATAATAAATGGGTCCTTAAAAGAAGGAGTCTGCCCAAAGAGCTGGAAAACATCTACTATCATACCGATACCAAAGATTGAGAAACCAAAAAAGGCTAGCGAGTACAGGCCGATCAACATGCTGCCAACATATGAAAAAGTGCTTGAATTAATAGTAAAAAAGCAGGTAGAAATGTACATAGAGACGAACAATATTATATCAGACTATCAATCGGGATTCAGAAAGCAATATTCATGTGAAACAGCGTTGCAAGCTGTAGTAGATGAGTGGAAACTAAGTATAAGCGAGCGAAAGATGGTAGGGGTAATATTTATGGATCTGAAGAGAGCGTTTGAGACAATAGACAGAAGAATCCTAGTGGAAAAATTATATGGGTATGGAATTAGAGGAAAGGTGCTAGAGTGGTTGAAGTCGTACCTATGCAATAGAACACAACAAGTTCGATTCAACGAGAAAGGGTCACGGTTGATTGAGACGGAACATGGGGTGCCACAAGGATCGGTACTAGGACCCCTATTGTTTATCATATACATAAATGATATAATTACGATTTGTCCGAAAGACTGTGAAATCAGAATGTTTGCCGATGATACGTTAATATATGTGACTGGAGAAAGTAGTGCGGATCTGGAAATAAAGATGAACGTGGCAATGAATGTGGTAGAGAAATGGCTGAGTAGAAATAAACTGAAAATGAATGCATCAAAAACAAAAGTTATGGTGATTAAAAGTGTTAGGAAACAGGTGACAGGGAATATCGTAGTCAAGTGCGCAAATGGGATAGAGATAGAGCAAGTAGAAACCATGAAATATTTGGGGATAGTTATTGATAACAAATTAAGGTTCAGCGAACACTGCGATTACATACTGAAAAAGATGGGAAAGAAATCGAGCTACCTGAATAGAATAGGCCAGTACTTATCAGCATACACCAGATGTACAGTATATAAAGCGATAATTGCTCTACACTTTGAATACTGCGCGACACTACTAATAGGCATGGGAGAAACGGAATTGCAGAAAATGCAGGTGGCACAAAATCGCGCGATGAGAATAATATTACAATGTGATAGGCGCACACGAATAAGGGATATGCTGCAAGCGCTAAACTTCATGACTGTGAGACAGAGAATAGAATACAATGTATGTATATTTATCTTTAAAGCGGTAAGGAATTTACTACCAAAACAATTAAAAAGCAAATTGAAAATAAAAGAAACAAATGGCGAGAGGGAAACGAGGCAAGTGGGCAATATTACACTGCAACTACGTAAGACGCGCAGTGCGCAAAAAAGTGTCTTTTACGAAGGAGTACAAAGATATAACGAACTACCTACAGAGATTAAGGCATGTGGAAGGCTCCAGATATTTAAACGGATGTTAAAGGAACACATTGCGATCAGTACCATAGCATAAGATAGCATAAGATAGAATAAGACACAATAATATAGAAATGTAACAAAATATGTATAGTATAGAATGAAATAGCTGAGAAAGCTAATAAACAAACAATCAATCAATCAATCAATCTCTCTCTCTCTCTCTCTCTCTCTCTCTCTCTCTCTCTCTCCCTCTCTCTCTCTCTCTCTCTCTCTCTCTCTCACAGTGAAAAAGAAGTTAGGCCACAACTTCAAGGTCACAGAACCGAAAGGGACAAAACCAAAAATAAAAGTTGTAAATGTTGGAAAAGAAGAAATACAGATGGATGATGAAAGCCTAATTGGCACGATCAAGAAGCAAAATAAAATCGAAGAGGAATCTGACATAAAAATAGTAAAAAGGATGATGAAAGGGAGAGAAGAGGTCAATACACGGATGGGAAGTGGAAGAAAAGACAATGGATCTCTGATACTGGAAGTCGATGAAAAGATCCGGGAGCTAATCCTGAGAAGAGAAAAATTAAATATCGGATGGAGGAAGTGTCGTGTGTTTGAACTCAGTGTCAAGAGATGCTTTAAATGCTGGGGGTACTACCACATAGCAAAGAATTGCAAACGAGAAGAAACATGTCATAAATGTGCCAGAAATCGCAAAGGAAGTGACTGTAAGGAATCAAAGTTGAGATGTGTATACTGTATGCACAAGAGTAAAGTATACAATATAAAGATAAATGACGAGCATGATGCGCTAAGCAGGAAATGTCCGACCTTTATCAGAGCACTAGAGGAGGAGAATAAGAAAACCGGATGGGAATCGACTAAATAGCAACCATGGAATAACGCGATGGTATACACGAATTCGCAGAGTATTATGGCGCACAAAGACGAAATTCAAGAATATATCGAAGAGAACGAATCCTGCTGTGGTGGCGTTATCGGAGACGAGACCCATTCCGGACATCGAAGACAGTGAAGTGAATATGCAGGGATACAGTTTAGCCAGATGCGACGGGGAGGGGAGAAATACAAGAGGCGTAATGATATAGATAAGAAACGATATCAAATATGAAGTAGTAATGAGTGAAAAAATAGTATCAAATTGCTGGTGCATAGCAGTCGAGATGAAAGATAAGATATACAATGGCGCGATAATAGTCGTGTACCATTCACCGAGCGCATCAGATGGCGATTTCATAAGATTCTTAGAGGATGTAGTGGATCTCCTAGTAGCGAAAAATCAATGCATAATGATAGGTGATTTTAATATAGACTTAATGACAGATATATTTTATGCGAAAAAAATAATAAATGAAATGCAGTGCTTAGGTATGAAACAATATGTAAACAAACCGACGAGGATTACCAAAAATAGCCAAACTTTGATAGATTTAGTTTTCGCTAACACGAAAGTGAAATGTAATGTATATGACAAACCAAGGATAACAGATCATTTATGGATAAACGTTGAACTTAACGGAAGTAGTAACATAGTAGCGAAAAATATAGAGAATTTATTAGTAGAGATTTCAGTCATTTTCAGATAGAGGAATTTCTATATAGGTACAGTTGAGCAAGGATTGGAACGAAGGGATAATTTAGAGATACATGAAAGAGCAGAGAAGTTTGTTCAAAATATGGTAGTGGCATTAGATAATGTAGCACCAAAGAGAAAATTAAAAATTCCAAAGATATGGGAAGGGAAGAAATGGTATTCAGACGGGATAAGAACAGCTACAAACGCAAGAGATGAGGCATACGCGAGAGCGGTAAATACGGGAAATGGACAAGAGTGGTCGAAGTTTAAAAAGGAAAGAAATGAGGTAGTTAAAATGATTAGAAAGAAAAAGAAAGAATACTATGAGAACATGATAGATAACAACAAAAATGATCCTGTATTATCGTCGAAGACTTTAAAAGAAGTTATAGGAGGAGAGGCTATAGGTACAAGTGAAATCAGTAATATAGATTTTGAAATACTAGAGAATATAGAAGATTGTACTTTAGCAAATAAATTTAATATATTTAATATACAGAGTATTAAAGACATAATAGAATCTATAAGAAAAAATGGCAGTAAAAGTACAGAAACTATCTATGTAATAGAAAATAGCGGTGCGATTGAAAATTTTGAAGCGATAAATATACAGAAGCTAGAACAAATTGTAATGGCTTTGCCACAAAAGAAGGGGACAGATGAGGGAATATCTAGTGATATATTGAAAATGAGCTTTCACGTGATAAGGAAGGAACTATTAAGGGTAATAAACGATTCATTAATAATAGGCACATGCCCGGAAGGATGGAAAACATCTACGATAATACCGATTCCGAAGATATAAAAACCGAAGAAAGCAAGTGAATATAGGCCAATTAATGTACTACCAATTTATGAGAAAGTTCTAGAGTTAGTTGTTAAGGAACAAATAGAAAATTACTTACACAGTAATGCTATTTTAACAGAACACCAATCGGGATTTAGAAGAAATCACTCGTGCGAGACTGCGATTCAAAGTGTTATCGATGAGTGGAAGATAATAATTAGTGAAGGAAAAATGGTAGGAATAATATTCATAGATCTGAAACGAGCGTTTGAGACTGTAGATAGAACAAGACTGTTAGAAAAATTAGATCAATATGGAGTGAGAGGAATGGTGTTGCAGTGGTTTAGAACATATCTAAGTAACAGATCACAACAGGTTAGATTTAACGATCAATGGTCAAAATGTATGAAAACAGAATATGGAGTCCCGCAAGGGTCGGTTTTAGGACCTTTACTCTTTATAATATATATAAATGATATAGTAAAATTTTGTCCAGAAGAGTGCAATGTAAAAATGTTCGCAGATGATACGCTATTATATGTAAGCGGGGAAGGTAGTGAAGAACTAGAGAGGAAAATGACTATGGCATTCAGTATAATAGAAGATTGGATGTGTGTGAATAAGCTAAAAATGAATGCGAGAGGTAATATCAGATTAAAATGCTCTGACGGAATTGAATTACAACGTGTGGATAAAATGAAATATCTTGGTGTAATGATCGACGACAAACTGCAATTAAAAGATCACTGCGAGTATATGCTTAAGAAAATAGGTAAGAAGACTAGTTTTTTAAATAGAATAGGTAACTTTATATCAGCGTATACTAGGTGCATGGTATATAAATCCATCATAGCACCACATTTTGAGTATTGTGCTACGTTATTAGTTGGGATGGGCGAAACGCAACTGAATCAACTGCAGGTAGCCCAAAACCGTGCCATGCCAGTTATTTTACAGTGCAATCGATACACCAAAGTTGAGGACATGCTGCAAGCGCTGCAATTTATGTCAGTAAGGCAACGATTACGTTATAATGTGGGAGTATTAATTTTTAAAATACTAAATAACATGGCACCCATGGCGTTAAGCAATAAAATAGCAATAGTGGGAAGTGAAGGCGACAGACAAACTAGACAGGCAGGAAACGTAGTAATAACATTCCGTAGAACGAGAAGTGCTCAAAAAAGTCTGTTTTATGAGGGGATGAAAATGTACAACTCTCTACCCACCGAGATAAAACAATGTAGAAGAATCGTAGTGTTTAAGAGAATGTTAAGAGATTATTTACGGGCGAATGTCTCATAATAATCATTACTATTATCTTATAGGGTTATATTGTTATTGTATTAATATTTTTCTGCATGGAAATAGCTGAGAAAGCTAAATAAAGTCAATCAATCAATCTCTCACTGTCTCTCTCTGTCTCTCTGTCTCTCTCTCTCTCTCTGCCTCTCTCTCTCTCTCTCTCTCTCTCTCTCTTTCTGTCTCTCTGTCTCTCTCTCTCTGTCTCTCTCTGTCTCTCTCTCTCTCTCTCTCTCTCTCTCTCTCTCTCTCTCTCTCTCTCTCTCTCTTCGTGAAAGCGTGTCAAAAGTGAGCTCCGTGATTAATCTAGTTTTCTCACCATACATTACAACTAACAAATCCCAAAGTAGTGCCAAAGTGTGCGGATTGCGGCAAGCAACAGTGCACGTGCAAAAAATAGCCGGTTAGCTGGAGTAGTGTGAGGATAGAAGGCATTTTCTGTTCGATTAATTGCACACAGAAAAGTGAGAAAACCAGTAGTACTGTGTCATCCATCAACAGTATTGCTGAGTCATAGAGCATATTGATAACAGAGAGAAAAGCATTAGTCAGTGAAAGTGAACGTCTCCGAAACTATATAAAGACAATACATGTGTATATCGACGAGGTATGTCATCGAGGATGTTGACAGAGACAGGATGTTGGTAGAGAGCACAGTTCATAATCGAAAATGAACTCATACCAAACAACAACACTGGTGAAACAGAGAAGATAAAGTAGGTCATGGATAGGATTAAAGTATTGCCTACTGTCTGTAAGCAATGCAAGAAGGATGTAAAGACGGAAATAATCGTGTGTATATCATGCGACAAACAGTTCCATCCAAGTTGCCATAAGCTACATAGAGTGTACAACTCGTCTAGTGAGTTGGTTCCATGTAAAGGTAAAGGCAAAACTGAGATAGTGAGGGGAGGACCTAGAGAAAGAGACAGCAGTTCGGCAGTTGGAGGACTAACAATATCGCAGACTACTGGCGGCCGAAGTGGATATGTCAATGAAGAGCAGAAAGGAAGAAGGAGTGAAGTAACGAGGATAAGCTCTCCTGAAGGGGGAATAACCCCATCTCGCATTGCTGAGAGGGAAAGGACTGAGCGGGAAATCGAGGTTCAGGGAAGCATGGAATATAAAATTCATAAAATCTTTAAGTTGATAAAAGAAACAAAAAATGAGATATTAGGGAAAGACTTGGTTAAGAATATTATAAAAGGAACCACAGAGGAAGAAATGATAAAATTAAAAAACCAGTTACAAGAGTGGCACACTGTGGACCTGAAAGCAGTAATAAAAAAGCGGTGAGGGAGGAGATGCAGAAGATGCGAATACCCGAAAAAGAAATAGACGGACTACAAAAAAAATCTTATAGTGGTATAGTCAAAGGAAACACTGAAGCGGTAATAATTATCAAGCCTAAAGATGATGTTGGTGAGTCCTCTAGTGAAATTACAAAGAAGGATGTTAAGGATAATATAGATATAGCCAAATTGCAAATAGGAATAACAGAACTGAGGAAACTGAAAGGGGGAGCGGTAGTGGTCGGATGCGAAAGCAAGGTGCAAGCGGAAAAGTTAATGGACAAAGTGACTAAGGATCTTGGTGGGAAATATGACGTGAAGGAACCCAAAAAAAGGAAGCAAAAAGTAAAAATATTTGACGTGGACCAGGAGGACTGTAAAAACGATGAAGAGTTTTGGAGCAAAGTAGAAGAGCAGAATAAATGCGGTAGTGAAGATATCCGCGGGAAAATACTACACAAGGCGGTAAATCCAAAATCTGGTGGAGTAGAGTTAATAGTAGAAGTGGATGCGGAGGTGCGGAGAAGACTGGTTGACATTGCAGGGTTGAAGATAGGGTGGAAAATGTGTAAGGTGCAGGAATACGTAGGAATTCTACGTTGTTTTAAATGTAACGGGTATTACCACTTTGCCAAAGATTATGTAAACCAGGAAGTTTGCGGATTGTATGCAGAACACCATAAAACAACGGAGTGTAATAACCCGATAAGAAAATGTGTGAATTGTGAGGGAAAAAACAAGAAAATGAAGGGGCAGAACTTAAAATCGGATCACTCGGCATACGATAAAAACTGTCCGTGTTATAAAAAAGAACTAGAATTGAGTAAAAGCAGATTACTGAATAGCGTATAGCAACGAGAGGAGCAACGAAACGAAAAAAAAAACAATGTGATATGTCTAAACGCACAGGGATTCTTGAAACATAAACATGAAATAGAAGAATGGATATTTGGGAAATTCAGACCGGTGTTAGTGGGATTAACAGAGATATACGTCACGGCACAAATAGAGGCATATGAATTAGAAATAAGTGGTTATGTATGTGTAAGAGGAGACTCAGAATCGACAAGGACGGGAGGAGTGCTAATATACGTAGATACAAGGATAAAATTCGAAACGAAAGCGATAAAAAGGTGCGAACGGAACTGGTGGTCCGTAGTAATAAGGATGGAGGAAGAAGGGGCGGAAGGATACTGTAATGGTGGTTTACCACTCGCCAAACAACAGCGATTCGAGGTTTTTAGAATTCTTGGAGAATGCGTGCAGTGAAGAAATGCTAAGGCAAAACATCATAATAATGGGGGACTTCAATATTGATCTAAAAAGAGACAACTATGTTCAAAGAAAGTTGATAGAGAATATGCAATCTGTAGGGTTGAAACAATGGGTAAATGATTATACCAGAATAGTACGGACAGCACAGACGATAATCGACTTAGCCTTTTCAAATAAAGATATTGAGGTGGTAGTAAAGCACGAACCCAAAATAACGGATCACTCAATGATTGTCATAAGACGAAAAGGGAAAATAAAGAAGGAGGTAGATAAGAAAATTATTCGTAGAAAGTATAAGAGGATGAATATTGTAAAGTTTGAGACTGGTGGTGGGAGAATTCAACAAAATCGAAGAGAATGATATGAATGAAATGATGGGTGAAGTAATAAGCGCGATTGTAAGATGTCTAGACATAGTCGCACCGCGAAAAGAGATCGTATTAAGAAAAGAATGGAAGGGAAAGGCGTGGTTTAATAAGGAAATCTACGAAATAATTCGACGGAGAGACTTAGCGTACAGAGCGGCTCGAGTAAACAAACGAGTGGAGGATTGGGAGTCATTCAAGCGATACAGAAATAAGATCGTACATATGTGTAGGAAAGCAAGAAGGGAATACCTGAGAGGGAAATTGGATGACTGTAAGGAAGCAAAAGAAATGTGGAGGGTATTAAAGGAAATGCTAAAAGGTAAAGACGTTGGTGGAGAACTCAAGGAATTGAGGTTAGGAGAGTTGGTAAAAACCGATGCGAGAGAGATGGCTGGAATATTTAACAGGTATTTTGTAGATAGTGTCGCCCAATTGAGAAAGGAGAAATGGAATGAAGAAGAGTATGGAGATGTAAAGTATACAGATAGCACCATGGAGATGTTTCAAAAGGCTGAAGCCCAAAGTGTAAAGAATGTAATTATGAAGCTGAGGAACACATCAGGCACGGAAGAGGGCATTACCACGGAAATAATGAAGTTTGTAGTAGAAGTGGGAGGGCAGACGATAGCATATATGATGAACAAATCTCTGCAACAGGGGATATTTCCGAAGGAATGGAAAGAGTCGGTGGTTGTCCCAGCGCCAAAAATTAAAGGGACTAAAAGGATCGATGAATTCAGGCCGATAAACATACTGCCGGTTTATGAAAAAATACTTGAAATATTAGTGCATAAACACATACTAGAATATTTAGAAAAGAACGAACTGATAAGTGAACATCAATCTGGATTCAGAGCCAAACCCTCCTGTAAAACAGCTGTCTAGTGGGTGATTTCAGGGTGGAAAAAATCTATCGGAGGAAGAAAGTTGATAGGAGTTATATTCTTAGACTTAAAAAGAGCTTTTGAGGTAGTCGACAGAGGAATTATGGTAAAAAAATTGATAGGATTTGGACTAAAAGGAAAGGTGCTAAATCGGTTTGTAACATATCTGAGTAATCGAACCCAAAGGGTCAAATTCAATGGGACGGTATCAAGTGCGATCAGGGTGGACCTGGGGGTGCCCCAGGGGTCAGTACTAGGTCCGATGCTGTTCCTATTATACATAAATGATATTGTGGAAATGATGAATGAAAACTGTGCCATAAGATTATTTGCTGATGATGCCATTATCTATACGGAAGGAGACTGGAGTAGGGAAGTAAGCGATAGGTTAAATGAACAAATCGTAAGAGTAGAGAAGTGGCTGGAAGTCAATAGATTGGTTATAAATACCAAAAAAACAAAAGTTATGTTAATTAGAGGATGCAGCAAAAAAGCAACGGAGCGCGATGTGGAGGTAAAGATAAGGGGCGAGATACTCCAATTAGTAAGCGAGATGAAGTACCTAGGAGTAGTAATCGATAAACAACTAAATTTTGCAGCACACGTCGATTATATTATCATAAAAGCAGGTGCCAAACTAGGGGTCCTCCGTAGAGTGAATGAAGATATGTCGAGAGACATGAGAAAGATAATATACAGAACAGTGGTAGCCCCGCTATTTGAGCACTGCGCGTCAGTGCTGCTAGGAATAAGCGACGCGAATATGCAACGGTTACAGAAGCTCCAAAACCAAGGTATACGAATAATCCTAAGAAAGGACAAAATGGAAAAAGTATCAAGGATGAGGGATACCCTCCAATTCATGACGATCAGAGAGGGAGTAAATTATACTGTATGTGTATTAGTGTATAAAATTGTAAAAGGTATGTGCCCAAAATATTTGGAGAGAGAAGTAGAGATGATGGAGTTGCAAAGTAATAGGAAAACAAGAAAGGGCATCGACTTACGTATACAAAGATGCAAGACAGTGGAGGAACAAAAAATGCTATTTCATGATGGCTTCAAAATGTATAACGAACTGCCGAGCGAAATAAGAAGTATGGCAACACTAAGGGGATTCAAAAAACGACTAGCTGAACATATAGGACGAGGGGGGAATGCATTATAGAGGGAGGCGAGTGTAAGGGAGTAAGTGAGAACGTAAGCCGAGTCACTAGTAAAGTAAGGTAATAGGATAATTGTGTGGATGTAAGCATGTAAATGATAAATGATGTATGAGTAATTTAGATATAGGTTATAAGATATAACAGATAGGACATAAGTTTTAAGATATAATATATAAGATATAAGTTATGTAAAAATGTAAACTAAACAAAGGTAGCTACTGCAGCTAAATAAACAAGCATCTATCTCTCTCTCTTCGCTCTTTCCGAAGACGTCCGAGCGTCGCTTGCTCACGGACACGCGCTCCTATGATTGTGTGATGGGAGCACGAGGGACTAGAGAGAGGGTAACTTTGGTGCGCGATCTGGCTGCACTGCTATACACAATATTAAGACAGAGATACATAGATGCGTCGTATGTGATAAAAATTTTCATCGCAGCTGTATAAAGCTGCATAAAGTGTTTAATCGAGACAATAAACTAGTACCGTGCAAAGGTACAATCGAAATACAACATATTACCAGTGTTAAAGGGAGGAGCGCATCAAGTAGTGAAGACCCAGTATCAAATATGGAGACTAAAGTTCAGCAGATGTACAAAATGATTAGAGAAATAAAGGAGGAAACAATAGGGAAAACGTACCTCAAGCGAGCAATACAAGAAACTGTAGAGGAAGAAACGGAAAAAGTAAGAAGTGAAATGCAAGCATGGAGAACAATAGAGCTACAGCAGATTGTAGATAACACCATAAAGAAGGAAATGATAAATCGGAGAGAGTGGATGTCAATGACGGAAACAAATAAGTCGAAAACCAGCAATCAGAAAAGCTACAGCGAAGCAGTTGGAAAGAAGCAGGAAACAGTTATTATTATCAAACCATTTTAGGAAAGTGAAACGAATACGAATGAGAGAACGAAGACAGAGATTAAAGACACAATTGATGTTACACAGTTAAAAGTGGGAATAACAAAAATGAAAAAAGCAACTGGAGGAGCAATAGTAGTAGCATGTAAAGACAAAGAGCAAGCCGAAATATTAAAGAAAAGAGTAACTAGTGATATGGGAAAAAAGTACGCCATACAGGATCTGAAGAAGAAGAAATTAAAAATAAAGATATGCGATGTTGAGAGCGAAGATTGTGAAAGGGAGCATGAATTGTGGAAAAAAATTGAAGAACGAAATGGACTTCGGACGAACAGCATACAAGGGAAGATTGTGCATAAGCCAGTGCATCGAAATAAGAAAAGGCCTACAATAACAGCAGAAGTAGACAGCAATACACATCAAAGGATGCGGGAGGAAGGAAAACTGAAAATTGGGTGGAACATCTGCAGAGTACAGGAATACATAGGGATATTAAGGTGTTTCAAATGTAATGGCTATTATCACGTTGCGAAGGATTGCAAAAAGAATATAACTTGTGGTAATTGTGCGGGTGAACATGCGACAAAAGAGTGTACAGAGCTAACGAAAAAATGTGTTAACTGTGAGGAGAAGATCAAAACTTTTAAAATTAAAACGATAAACTCGAACCACCCAGCGTACGACATAAATTGTCCAAGCTATAAGAAAGAATGTGAGAAGCAGCGGAATAAAATATATAATAGTATATAGCAAAAACGGCATTGTAGAGAAAAAAACGGAAAAATGGTTTGTTTAAATGCACAAGGGTTCATGAGTCACAAGGATGAAATTGAAAATCTACTGATAGGAAAATTAGACCGAGTATAATAGCGTTAACAGAAACGCATGTAACAAATAAGGTCGAAGACCATGAATTAGTAATCAAGGGATACGTATGTGTACGAGTAGACTCAAAATCAAGCAGAACAGGAGGGGTCTGTTAGTGTATGTCGAAAGATCAATTAACTTTGAAGTAAAAGAGATAAATACGTGCAAAATTAATTGGTGGTCAGTAACTATGAGATTGAATGAAAAGAAATATAAAGGGACGCTGATGGTTGTGTATTATTCGCTAAGTGGTAGTGATGCAGCATTTATTGAGTTTCTAGAAGAAATGTGCAACAAGGACCTATTGAATGGTAGTGTTATAATAATGGGAGACTTTAATATAGACATGAAAGTTAGAAATTATTGTCAAAATAAGTTAAGGAGAATTATGAACTCCGTAGGTCTGAAATTAATGGTAAGTGAACCAACGAGAATAGTAAATACATCAGAAACAGGAAATAGAGGTCAAAGTTGAGCACGAACCAAAGATTACAGACCACTCGGTGATTGTCCTACAGTGGGGAGAGTATGAGAGAAAGAGTGAGAGTGTAATGATTGTAAAAAGAAATTATAAGAGAATGGATATGGAGAAATTAAAAAATCTGATTGAGAATGGCATAAATGGCATCGAAGGTAATGATCTCAATGACTTATCAAATTTAACAAACAAGGAAATTGTCAGGTGTCTTGACGAGGTTGCACTTATAGAGATAATCACTCTCCAAAAGAAATGCCGAGGTAAGCAATGGTTCTCAGAGGCGATATGCCAAATGGTGACTGGTAGACATGAGGCTCATAAAATAGCGCGCGCAATGTGGCGATCCATTCGAAAAATGATGAAAGGCAGTACGGACATAGATAACGTGTATAAGGAGATCCAATGTGGAGACACCCTGCATAGCAACACAGAGGAAATGACAAATATTTTTAATAGTCACTTTGTAGATAGTATATCGGACATCTCAGCAAATAAAGATAATGATACAGTAGAGGTAACAGCAGAGAAACAGGCTGAACGCAAACTGGAGGTTTTTAGGACCATTGATGTAAAATAATTGAATAGAATCGTAAACGGAATGGAAAATAAAAGTGGCACAGAGGAGGGAATAACTACGGAGATAATGAAAAGGGTCGTGGAAGTAGCGGGAATAAAAATATGCGAAATATTGAATCGATCACTAGAGGAGGGAATGTTCCCGAATGAGTGGAAGGAAGCCATTGTAATCCAAATACCACAGATAATAAGAACAAAAAGAATAGAAGAATTCCGGCCTATAAATAAACTACCAATCTACGAGAAGGTCCTAGAAATAATATTTCATCGCCAGATAATTAAGTATCTGGAAAGTAATAAATTACTGGAGGAATGCCAGTCAGGTTTTAGAGCAAGGCACTCATGCGAGACGGCCCTTCAATGGGTAATATCGAGTTGGAAAAGAAGTATCGGTGAAAGAAAAATGATAGGTGTTGTGTCCTTGGATCTAAAAAGAGCGTTTGAAATGATAGGCAGAGATATATTAGTAAATAAAACGGAAAGTTACGGAATAGCAAATACAGCAATAAGTTGGTTCAAGAGCTATTTAGAAAATAGAAGCCAGAGAGTGAAATTTAATGGAATGTTATCAGAACCTATTGCCGTAAAATTAGGGGTACCGCAGGAGTCAGTACTAGGACCATTATTATTCTTAATATATATAAATGACCTGTCAAAGGTAGTTTATCGCAATTGTAAAATTAGTTTATTTGCAGATGATGCACTGATATATACAGCAGGCCACTCGAGCCAAGAAATAAATGAAAACCTTAACGTTCAGATGGAACAAATCGAGAAATGGTTGAAAGTGAATAGACTGAAATTGAATGTGAATAAAACGAAACTCATGCTAGTCAGAGGTATTAGGAAAAAAGTAACGGAGAAAAATATAAAAGTCAAATTAGAAGAGGTATTAGTAGAGGTCGTCGATGAGATCAAATACTTAGGGGTAATTATAGACAGAAATCTAAATTTCGCAAGGCATGGTAACTATCTGAAAATAAAGAGGGGAGCGAAACTGGGTACTTTTCGAAGAGTTAGTACGGATTTGATGATATATATGAGATGCACGGTATACAAAACGATAATAGCACCTTGTTTGAGTACTGTTCATCTATATTACCGAGTTTAAGCGATCGTAATGTGCAATACCTACAAAAATTACAAAACAAGGCAATAAGAGTAATATTAAGACTGCGTTTCTACTTATTTACGCATTCTACTTATTTCACTAATAGACTAAGCCCTTATTTACCCGCTTATTTTAATTATTCTGATTACTCGACTTCGTTTTTATTTAGTTACATATTCTATTGTTTATCTATATTGCTGCTCGGCCGCCCTTAGTCTATATTATGTACACAGCGGAACGTACTTGCACTTGCGTGACCGACTTCATACCCCTGCGACGGTCCCAGGAACTCGCGTCACGCGGCTGGATGTCCACAACTGTTATATACTGTCATAACTGCTTGAAGTAAATAACAAAGGCAAGCCTACATGCGCGGATTGTAAAAGGGCATGTCATCCGAGCTGCGCCCGTCTTAGAGCAACATCAGTATCTGCGCCCGAGCGTTGCCGTCAAGAGCTCGCACGCATCGTCTCCGGTAATAATCCTGGGCCTATATCCAATACGCCGGAAGTCGTTTTGTCGAGCCCCGTGTCTACATTACAACGACTAGCCATGTCGTCCTACCATTTCTCACCAGCTGCAGCCCTTCCGCCGCTCTCGGATTCGAGTACTGGTGACCTCCCATTAGCGCTCGCACACATCCCCTTGAACAGGAGCCCGCCGCGCCGGAAGACAAACTCAACCAATTGATGGTGCAGGTTATGCAGTCCAATGCGCTAATCCAACAAGTTCTGCACAAGCAGGACACTCTTCAAGCGGCGGTAGACGCCCTGACCAAAGACACGAGCGCCCTGAGGCAGGAATTTGCCTCTATGTCTGCCATCGTAGCGGCACACTCTGAAGATATATCCGGCCTCAAGTCGAGCCTTGCGGACGTTAACTCGACCGTAGGTAGACTGAAGACCGCCGCCGCCTCGGCCTCCACCGCGTATTTTCCACCCAATGCCGATTTGATTGTCACGGGAGTGTCAGACGTCAGCAGCGACAGCTATCCCCAGCTGATCAACAGCCTATTTGCAAGGCTCGAAGTTCAGCACCTGGCAGCACATGTCCTTAAAACGCGGGTGCTCCAAAAGTCCGCTGCGGGCACAGTCAGCGCGGTTGGAACCCAACCTTCAGAGTGTCCGGCCGCGCGAAAATCGCTGATTGTGCAGATGACCTCTACCCAGGTTCGTGATGCGGTAATCGATGCTAAACGCCCTGCGAAGAGAGTAAAGCTCTCCGAACTCACTGCAATTCCACCCAGACACCGTGACAACGACATCAACGTCAATGAGTTTCTGCATCCCACCACCCTAAGACTACTTCAGCTAATTCGCAATAAAATTGCAGTACTCAAACGGGGGAAAGCTTGGGTGAGATCAGGAGTAATCTACACAAAGTCACACGACAATGCAAAACCGATCGCTATATCTTTCAAAGCTCAGCTGGACTGCCTCTTCTGACAGCAATCTCCGCCTGTACAGCGTCAGGGCGAGCAGATCCTCAGAACGGCATATATAAATGCCAACTCCATTCGAAGTCATCTTGAGGATGCGACCCACCTCACCTACAGGCATGAACTTCACATCCTTGCGGTCAGCGAGTCGTGGCTCACCCCTGATGTCGCGTCAACAACCGTAAGCATGCCCAGCTACTCCTTGCACAGGAGCGACCGCGCACTGCTTTGCCCTGATAGCTTGCGCTATACGTTAGGCGGAGGAGTTGCCCTATAACATATGTCCGGGACGACCTCACTGTGAGACATCTACGTCGCTCCGAAGGAACGACAATTGGTGGCGCTGAGTACCTGTGTGTCGAGGTTCGAGGCAGCTCTGGAGCTAAAATTTTTGTGGCGATTGTTTACCGGCGGTCAAATAGCCCTGCTCCGCTGGAATCCCTCGCGCAAACCGAACAATTAAGCGCCAACTACTCAAACACCTTATACTTCGGTGACTTCAACAGCGCAAGGGCGCACAAGGTGGAAACTTCCTACACAAGTTCATCGCTGAAAATTCGCTGCATTTGGTACCGCACGGCGTTACGCATCTTACGTCGCTCTCCTAGACGTGGCTTGATGCCATTATCTGCGACAGCCCTGCTAAGCTATTGGGGTATAAAAAGTCTCCGTCACCGTTTTCTGCTGGCCATCTTGCCTTGTTCGCCGATCTTGCATTCACCAGCCCTAGATTCGTATCTAGGTCGTTCGCATTTAGAGACTTTAGGAACTGTGACCCGCAACTTGCCAATAAAGAGATATGCAGTCGGCTCGCCGCCCTCCCCGAGGTCGAGACGAACCCGGACGCCCTGGTCAGCTGCCTCGAAACAATCATCATCGAAGTCCTCGACGCGCGGACACCGTTCAAAACGAGGACGCCTTCTAAGCCCTCAGCCTCATGGTTGACCCCAGCCCTAAGGCAATTACTAAAGACCAGGGATCACCTCTACAGACGCTATAGGTCATCCAACTCGCTTCTCCTGCTGACCGACTATCGGGAATCTAGGCGCTACGTGAAGCGTCGCCTTCGTGAAGCACGTGAAGATTTCCTTACTTCTACCGTCAACGGTATTACTGATATGGCGAAGCTGAGGCGGTTTCTTGCACGCCAGGGGCTAGTAAAAGCCAGGTGGTCCTCTCCCCTGGACACGTTCCCAGCGAGCGAACTAAATTCATACTACGCCTCGATAGCGTGTGTGCACCCTGCATGCCCTGCATGCACTACTGCTCAACTGGACCTAATCATCGGAACTGTCCCCGAGGCTTACGCCGACTTCGCCGTGGACCTGGTGACCACATCCGAGGTCGATAGAGCCATCGACAAGTGCCTGCGCAAATCAAAGGGCTTCAGCCCTGATAGACTACCCCTGTGCCACCTCGCACCATTCCTGCTATCCTTGAAGCCGTTTCTCTTGCGCATCTGCAACTGCTCGCGGTTTACTGGTATATATCCCACTAGCTGGAAAAGGTTGATCCTCATTCCTCTAAACAAGGTCGACAAGCCCTGCCAAGCGTCGGATACCCGCTCGATTGCCAATCTCTGCCATCTTGCAAAGATTTTCGACACGATTATTGCCAGACTTCTTGCCCATTATCTCGAAGGCAACTCACTACTTCAGCCTATGCAGTCCGGCTTCCGTGCTGGCCACAGTACTCAATCCGCATTAGTAGCGGTCACGGATGCTATTCGCAGGGGAATTGAAGTAGGGCACGTCACTATTGTGGTGGCATTCGACCTACGACGCGCGTTCGACTCTATGAACCATGCGTAATTTCTGGCTGAGTTGAGGAAACTGGGAGCAGACGCAGGGATCCTGAAATAGTTTTTGTCGTACCTCACTGGACGCTCGCAGGCCATAGCCGAACCTGGAAAAACTCTATTCTACCTCCCAGTCACGTCAGGCGTACCACAGGGGTCTACACCTGGTCCTGTCTGCTTTCTGGTCGAGATTAATAAACTCCCCAATGTTCTTCGGCACTGCAGCCCGAAGCTCTTCGCGGATGACTTCCTCGCTTACATCCAGTATCCGCCAGCGTGTATCAATGAGTGCATCGCCTGTCTTAATGAGGACGTTGAGGCTATGGCTGCCTGAACCGATCGCCGCGGTCTTCAGTTGAACAGCGCGAAGACCAAATGCGTGATTTTCGGGTCTGCTACTAATCTCGCGGCATTATCAGCCTATACGCTGGGTCCGGTGGTACTCAGGGGAAAGGAGATACCCGTTACCAGCTCTCTGCGATATCTTGGGGTCACCTTATGCTCGGACCTACGGTAGGGAACCCAAACTTCCTCGACGGCCACTAAGATTGACCATGCGCTCTATCGCCTGAAGTATCGCGGAAGCCATCTGCCGAAACGCATTAAGCATCTCTTGGTAAATGCCCTGGTCCTGCCCCATCTGGATTATATATATCGTCGGGAACTCAGCCTGCTTGCGATACCTCAACACCGCAGATACTTTCTGAGCATATTATTACACCGGACGTTGACCACCTGCCTGCCTCGATACCTGTACGAGCCTCTGCAACAACTCCTCATCGCTCCTCGCCGCTCGTCGCGACTCGAAGTAACCAGCTCTATTGCCCCTCCGTGCTGAAGCGAAGCTATGAGGAGGTCTTTCCTCATTAGTGGAATCGACGTCACGTCGACGTTACCGGCAGAGCTGCGAACACCGTGCTCCTCCAATATATTCAAAGCAAAATACTTGCTGTTTTTACTTGGTGTCTGCTAACCTGGAGTCTATTCCGTCACGGCATATATACTTAGTCGCATTTATATTTTTATATTAATATTTATATCGATATGTTTTAGTTATATTTATCCTTATCCGCATCTCTATGGCACCTGTAGTTTTCTGTTTATTTGTCCCTATGTTGTACGTCTTGCTCTGTATTATTATCGTCTGTAAATTTGCTTATTGTTATTCGAACAGCTTTGTGCCGTTACCATTCGGGTCTGGTACCCTTGACATAATAAAATGGTTATCAATCAATCAATCCATCACTCAATGAATCAAACTCTCTCTCTCTCTCTCTCCCTCTTTCACGCACGCGCGCGCGCGTGCGTGTGCGCGCGCACACACACGCACACAAGAGATGTAAATCCGACCGTGTTACCTCCACGTGGTACATCTTGGTTAACGCTA
This sequence comes from Netelia fuscicornis, assembly GCA_946811545.1. Lineage (NCBI taxonomy): Eukaryota > Metazoa > Arthropoda > Insecta > Hymenoptera > Ichneumonidae > Netelia > Netelia fuscicornis. The sequence goes on from OX328013.1 coordinate 21,350,734, forward strand.
ATGCCGGCAGTATTGTACTTTTGAAGCCTTATAACTCGAAAAGTAATTGATGAAATTTTTTTAATTATAGTGTTTTAGAAAGCTCTCGAGATCAGCTACAAGAATATGTAATAAAAAATACGGGGTGCCATTAAAAAAATTAAGGTGATCTTCACGTGACCTTCAAATGACTCTTGAATGTCAATTCAATGGTACCATCTTATAGTTCTTTCAGAACCATACAATTTTTGTCTAGAAAATTTTTCTCTAAAATGCTTTATTTTTTAGATATTCGACTGTTTCCAGACTTTCCTAACACCCTGTATATTAACGAGCTGTTACGCGCGGCGCAATGCAACCTGCTACGTTCCACCAGACAGCGGGTTCGTGCCGCTAGCTATCGATATGTGTGGACCAAAGGGGGCGGTATCTTTGTACGTAAGTCGGATGGCCAGCTAGCCATTCCTATCTACACCACGGACGATATCGATAAACTAGTCTGACTACCCCCGGTATCATCAGCCGCTGCTATAGCGCGCTTGCGATCTGTGAGTAGTCCAATATCTCTTAACGTAGCTCATGTTAATGCTAACTCGATCTTAGCACACATAGATATAATTCGAGCCACTTTTGCTAAAGATCCATGCCATATTATACGTTAAGATTTGCGTTATGATTATGGGTATGATTATGCTTACTTTGATTATTTTTATGTATTTTGATTTATCCTTTTATCCGTTGCGATTATGTTTATTTAGATTTTTATTTATCTTATGTTGTTCATGACACGCTATTATTTTATTTTGTTTATTTTGCGGCATATGCTATTATTATGTTATTTTTATTGTTATATCATTTTTTTTGCTATATTATTTTCACCCTAGTTATAGTTTCTTTTTTGTGCATTTCTGTATTTTGTCTGATGGGACCTCACCAGACTACTCTGTACATTACTTTGGCCTATAGCTTGCTAGGCCATAAATATACACCATCAAATCAAATATCTCTCTCTCTCTCGCTCTTCCTCTGTCCCTCTCTCACTGTCTCCTGCTCTCCTGCATAAAGGGATAAAATATATTTGTCACTGAAAAGCCCCGGGTAAAAATGCTACGTCATAGGTACACGAAGCGCCCTGCATCATAGGTACGTGAAGTGCCCAGATGTGCATTATTCGGGATAAAACGTCTTCTGCGAAAATACGAAGCTAAACTTTGCATTGACATTGCTGTTTCCCATACACGATCTCCGTCACTTTCACCGTACCGTATAAATTTTAAGCACATGTAAAAATGATATGTCATAGATACTTGGCGAGTTCAGGTATACATTCCTCGCGAAGATACGTACTTCCGCGACAATGTCGACGGTTGCTTTGTGCCGGTGTTATTTCCCATATGACGATGCGACGTGTACACGTGCAAAAGTATCGGTGCAAAATTTGGTATGGTCCAGTGGTAAAGAGGTGGGGGATTGCCACAAGGCGTTGAAAGATCTCATTGTTCGACAGTATTCAGTTCTTAATGAACTTTCTTCAATGAATACGTTGTAGGAAACGCCAGTTATGCCTAACATATGTGGTTTGCGTGCAGCATAGTCGAATTTAGTGCCTACGTACATCTGTAATGATGGAAGTGTATGCTAAGCCCCGCATAGTATTGCATGTGTGCCATTGTGTAGAGGTGATACTGCCATATGGCGCGTCCCCAGGTGGCGGATCGGGGAGCGCTCGCCTTCTGCTAGCGGACGGCGGGTAGGGGCGAAATAAAATAACCCCCGCGGACCAAACACAACCCAAGCCAAGGCGTTAGATACCGTGCCGAGGGCTGCATGGCATCTGGGAGAGATGCCACGAACGGTTCCCCTGGGGAAACTGGTCCAACCACAGGTGTATGTAAGTGGCCTTACCCCAGTAACCAGGCTCTGCTGGGGTGGACCTTTTCACCTAGGTACTCGTGGGAACCAAAATGGAATCTACAAAAAAACAAGAAAACGAAACGGGAGGAAAAAGCACGCGACGAGGAGGAAACGAACAGCCGCAGACGACTTCGAAAGAAGACGGCACAGGGCAAACAAACGGAGGAGACCTGCTACAGAACGAACAGAACGAGACGTTGGAGCAGACACTCGAACAGCTGCAAAAGGAGGAGAAAAACGCTTTCGACAAACTAGGCAAACGCGTACAAATAATAGACGGAGTAGTTAGGGATGCGAGGAACATCCACAAGACTATCAGAGATGCTATCAGGGAGGCTGTGATCTTCTATAGGCAGACCCAGGACTACCGTGAAGCCCTGGAAAAGGCTAGAGCGGCACAAATCCAGGAGTTCGAGCGATGCCGTACGGAAACACGGCAGAACGGGGACGCGAAAATAGTACCGCAAAACCAATCCGGAAGCACGGGGCAAGCCAAACCAGCTATGACAGCACCCTCCAAGGGCGAAAACCGGAAGGATATGCCGGGAAAGTCGACTGTAGCCATCAAAGGAGTAGAAACTGGACACGAGTGGAAAAAGCGGGGGGCGTCTTCATCTCCACAGATGCCAACACCAGGAAAAAGGCGACGCCATGGAAGAGAACAGGAAGCCGACACGGGAGGGACAAGCACTCCGCGATACAGGAACCAGCCAGACGACCAAGGGACACAGGGCAATGACTGGGAAAAAGTGGAAAGAAAAAGGCCGAAACGGCAGAAACAAAGGAAGAAAAAGCCACAGGTGAAAGGTATTCACGGAAGGCTACCCGAAGCAGTGGCGGTAAAAGCAGCAGGGAATGCCTCGTATGCAGACATCCTCCGACTCATCAAATCGAAGGTCGATCCAGATAAATGTGGCGCGGAAATCTCTGGAATAAGGCACACCCAAAGCGGGGAACTCCTAGTGGAGATAAAAAGAGGTAGCGGAGGCGTCGAGGGCTCAAGAAGTGCCGTAGCGACTGCACTTGGGGAAGAAGCAACGGTAAGGACCATGGGACAGAACTGCACACTCCAAATCCGGGATCTGGATGAGGTTACGGAGGGGGACGAGATAGTGCAAGCCATAGCATCCGCAGTAGATGGCGTAGAAGTAGAATCGATCAAAGTGAGAGCTTTGAGAGAAGGGTTTCGCGGGACCCAAATGGCGGTTGTTACAGTCCCAGCGAAAGCGGCGGAAAAGCTACTCGAAACGGGTAAAATCAAAGTGGGCTGGGTTGTCTGCCGGGTTAGACTCAAAGATGATACCCTTCGCTGTTTCCGATGCCAAGGTTTTGGACATATAGCGACAAACTGTAAGGGACCAGACAGATCCAAAGGGTGCCGTCTCTGCGGACAGGAAGGTCATCTTGCGAAAGACTGCAAACAGGCACCTTTCTGCGTAATATGCAGCGCAGAAGGACAAGAAGAAGATGCGAACCATATCCTTGGTAGTGCAAGGTGCAGCTCCTTGCAGAAGGCTAGGAGACCAAAGCCAAATGGCTAGGTTCCTACAGATAAACCTAGGCAGAGGTCGCGAAGCACAAGATCTTCTGATGCAAGTGGCCGATGAGAAAAAGGTGGACGTACTCCTCATCAGCGAGCAGTACAAGAAACCCAACGCAGGGCGGTGGTTCCAGGACACATCAGGAAAGGCAGCAATCGCGGTGATGAACAGCGATACTAAGATCCGAGAGGTCAGTAAACCCACAGCAGATTTCGTGTGGGCAAATTTGGGAAGCGTGAGAGTCTACAGCTGCTATTTCGCACCGAACCTGGACTACGAAGAGTACCTGGGACAACTCGACCGCCTGGAGGAGAGCCTCAGAACAGCGACAGGCGAAGTTCTTGTGGCAGGAGACTTTAATAGCAAGTCGCCGGAATGGGGCTCCAGACGACTAGACAATAGAGGGGAAGCACTGTCGGAACTCATAGCTAGACACGACCTAGTCGTTCTAAACGAGGGACACTCGTACACCTTCCGTCGGGGACAAACGGGCTCAGTAATTGATGTGACACTATCGTCAGTCGGAGTAGCCTCCAAAATCGTGGGATGGAGAGTGCTGGAGGACGCCACACTTAGCGACCATCAGTACCTGGAATTCATCATGGAAGAGGGACCAAGGGGATACCTGAATAACCGAAAAGACGAGCCAGTCGAAGTAGGCGGTTGGGTGCTCGGGAGACTCGACAAATTACGATGGAGGGAAGCGCTAGAGACGGCAAAGAGGCAGGGAATCCTGCAAAAAATTGCTGAAGACGGTGATCCAGGAACGATCGTCAGCTACGTCGTAAATACAGTTGCAGCGGCATGCGACGCTTCCATGCCACGACGGAAAACACACCCACGTAAGCGAAAGGCAGTGTACTGGTGGAATGCGGAGATAAGCGAACTGCGGAGGAAATGTATGGCGGCGCGGAGGGCGGCCCAACGGAGGAGAAGGCGAGGCGAAGGTGGGGAGGCATACGAGGCCCTCCAATCGCTTTTCAAAACGGCACGGAAACAGCTAAAAATGGCTATTCGAAGCAGTAAAAGACGGAGCTGGGTCGAACTATGTCGCTCGATCGACGAGGACCCTTGGGGACTACCTTACAGGTTGGTAACAAAGAAGCTGGTGGGACGGCAGCCGATACCCGGACTATCGTGCCCGGAGCGAATGCGGGAAATCGTGAGGACCCTATTCCCGGTCCAAGCACGACGGTCAGCGGAAGCATGGCAAAACAAGGAGCAGAGGATAGATCCTCTGACCATCGAGGAGCTCCAGGAGGCGAAAGAGCGGCTTAAAGGCGGAAAGGCACCCGGGCCCGATAACATCCCAAACGAAATCGTACGAGAGGTTATCGAAGCGTGGCCAGAACTGCTGCTGGAAGCATACAACGTGGGTCTCCAGGAAGGAGTTTTCCATGAGCGATGGAAGAAACAGAAGCTGGTCCTTCTACGAAAAGGGGACAAGCCACTGGAAGAGCCATCGTCATACCGCCCGATTTGCCTACTGGACAACATGGGGAAACTCTTTGAGAGATTGTTGCTTCAAAGACTGCAAAAACACATCGAAGCAAATGGAGGTCTGTCTCAAAACCAGTACGGATTCCGGAAAGGACGCTCAACGGTTGACGCCATAGCTCAAATAGTCGAGGCTGCAAAAACGGTGAAACAGGGGACCTGGAAAAGCAAGGGTTTCTGCGCTCTGGTGACGCTTGACGTGAAGAACGCGTTTAACACTGCGAGGTGGGACAGGATCATGAGTGCCCTAACGACAAGGCAGACCCCGGAATACCTGCGGAGGATGATCGACAGTTACCTGAACGACAGAATACTCATCTACGAGACGGAAAATGGCTCTGTTGAGTATGAAGTGACAGCAGGAGTGCCACAAGGATCGGTTCTTGGGCCGTTTTTGTGGAACTTGATGTATGATGGACTGCTCAACCTTGAACTTCCGAGGGGAGCAACGATAATCGGTTTTGCGGACGATGTAGCCGTGGTCGTCACGGCGCGGACGACGGGAACTCTGGAGGTAGCGACAAACGAGAGCATGCGACGAGTCAGTACATGGCTCAAAGAAAACGGACTACAGCTAGCAGTCCAGAAAACGGAAGCGGTCTTGATCACGGACAAACGGTTATTCACCCCACCAAACCTAGTCCTGGAAGGGGAGATAATCCCATGGACGAAGGACATAAGGTACCTCGGAGTACAGGTGGACAGTGGACTTCGGTATGTGAAACACGTAACCAAAACAGCGGAGAAAGCAGCGGCAACAGCAGCAGCACTTGCGCGATTGATGCCGAATATCCGTGGGCCCAAAGAAGAAAAAAGGAGACTGCTGAATAGTGTGATACATGCAAAAATATTGTACGGAGCCGAGATATGGGCAGAGGCTATGGACATGGTGGGAGCACAACGCAAACTGGCGGCGGTACAGAGGCGCAGCGCTCTAAGAATAATATCCGCCTACAGGACCGTGTCCGAAGAAGCAGCACTCGTACTGGCAAGCACGCCACCAATCGACCTGCTGATACAAGAGAAGCAAGAAGTGTATCGGGAACTGCGCCAGTACATCGAAGGACAAGACAGGGATCACGAAAATGCAATTATCAGGACCAGGGCACGTCAAAGGCTCATGGTGAGATGGCAACACCGGTGGGACGCTGCGACGAAAGGGCGATGGACGCACAGGCTCATTCCGGACGTAGAAGCATGGTACAATCGAAACCATGGACAAATGGGTTATTACCTCACCCAGGCGCTCACGGGCCATGGTTGTTTCAACGCCTACTTGGAGAAATTTAAAAAGGCAGACAACTCACAATGTTATCACTGTGGTCATAGTCCAGACGATGCGTGTCACACGATATTCATGTGTCCAGCACAGGAGGACGAGAGGACCAGCTTACAAGCAGCGCTGCGCGGCACGAGACTGGAGGAAGCAAACCTCATACAAGAAATGCTGAGAAGCGAACAATCTTGGGGAGCTGTCCAAGCCTCCATAACTGCGATTATGAAGAACAAAGAAGAAGCCGAAAGAGCTGCAAAGAAACGTAGGATGGAACTGGCAGACGAGCATGAGCCTACAATTCCGTAAGAGGATGGGAAAGTAAGGGACCAATAGTCCCATGAACGGAGTCCCGGGTTGGGCCAAAACACATCACACCGAGCAATGCGAAAGCGGGTCCAGTGTCGTGTGCGGAGAGGGAGGAGGGGTTTTAGTCGGTAAGAATCCGACACTACCCAAAACATCAGGGTGTCTTAGGCAAGATTTCCCCTCCTCCCGAAAAAAAAAAAAAAAAAAAAAAAAAAAAGTATTGCATGTGTGTGTGTGTGTGTGTGTGTGTGTGTGTGTGTGTGTGTGTGTGTGTGTGTGTGTGTGTGTGTGTGTGTGTGTGGGTGGGTGTGTGGGTGTGTGTGTGTGTGTGTGTGGGTGTGTGTGTGTGTGTGTGTGTGTGTGTGTGTGTGTGTGTGTGTGTGTGTGTGTGTGTGTGTGTGTGTGTGTGTGTGTGTGTGTGTGTGTGTGTGTGTGTGTGTGTGTGTGTGTGTGTGTGTGTGTGTGCACCGCTCCACGGACTCAATATAGTCTGAAAAATAGAGGTAGGAGTGAGATTCGTCACGGTATTCACTATACTACTTACATGTGTGTATAATAAATACTATTCAAAATCTTGCAACCACCTAAGCCATGTGTTTGAGTAAAGTGCTGGTGAGCGGTAGGGAAGGCGAACGAGATTCGGCAACACCCAAAGAACAAAAACCTTCTCACTTTAGTTACATACTCGTAGTCAGTTAGTTTATATCTTCATCAAAGAATAAAACAGAAAAATTTAAGAAGGTGGACGCAAGGTCGAGCCGTTACAGCCTTGAGGTTGTTTAGAAGCAGGGTGGGGATAGATAAGAGTGGGGGAGATTTGTCTATGCTTATACATTGGGCGCTGTACCATTGTTTTTTAGCGCCCTATAAGCAATCCATAAATTAGTTTTTTGTATACTTGATAATTATGATTCCAATTTAGATAAGTCTGAGTTTTTACCGAAGTTAGTACGATTTTTTAGATTTACTTATTGTTAGACGTTTATAAATTTCAATATGAGTATTTTTTTTAATCATGCATAATCGTGGCAACGTTGAGCCCCTTTAGCGCCCATGCCCAGTATCGTACATGTTACCAGCTGACGTCAGCGGTCGACAAAACCTCAAAAAGTTACTTATGGCATTGCATCATGGATAACGAAAGTCGAGAAAACAGTGAGAGTGTTACGTCCTAGTAACATAATAGTTGCTCTATTTTTGACCTTAGCAAAGCTAATGAGTCTTGGGAAACAGGCCAATGGAGTTTGACCAGATAAATGAATTTTAGACAGACAAAATTAACTGATAGAGTTGATTCTGTTTATTGAGTTGCAACTTTGTTACATGTTTCTAATCTCTGTTCGTATATTCTCCTTCGAGGATCGTTCTCAGGGATCCAAGATGGGTGTAAGAAATTAATTGTATATTCCAATTTGTGTAAAAAATACTGGGTCTCGATGGGTTTCTGAGAGAACGTATCCCTCAGGAATTCCTCGGTGTAGTAACCGTGAGTTTTATCCCGTGAATACCCGTAATTTGAGCGGCAATTTTCCGCACCTGGTTTTTGCGTCCCCCTGATCGGCGTTTCTTTCCCACTAGAAATTTCAAATAAATTTTTGACTATGGAGTCCCCAGAAGTTAGAAGGAATTGGGATTAATGTGTAAGGAAGGCATCCTCTGAGTTCGAGGTGGTCCTCACAACTCGACGGATGATGGAAGGATAGAGCTCGCTGCTGTCCTCGCAACTCATTTCTTCTTTGGGGAATCTATCGAACTCGGGGTGGACCTCGCAGTTCAATGGGTTGTGTAGGAGGATGATCGAACTCGAGGTGGGCCTCGCAGTTCAATATGAAGTATTGGAGGATGGTCGAACTCGGAGTGGTCCACGCAATTCGACTTGTTGTTGAGAAGAAATTTCGAACTCGAGGTGGTCCTCGCAATTCAATAATTTGTGGGAGTCAATTAATAACTTACTCTTTTCTATTTTTGGTGGTTGAGTTGAGACTGGTAGAGCAGTACAGGGATTTTGCTCTATCCAGGACTTTTACAATTTTGAAGACTTAAGAGAAGCTTCCAAGTTTGAATGTTGATGAAGAACTGCTTTTTATGCTAAAATTCGGGCCTTATATACTAGCCTATCACCTATCTTTGTCTATTGCGTAGGGGTTGGAGAGGGTAGTTTACAATTTCCTTATTGGTCCAAAATCTCCACCGTCTACCACTCCTTACTTTTCCAATTCGGAGGAAAATTTATCCTTATCGCCTGTCCCCACTCTTGGGCCCGAGCATCTCTCCCCGCCGCGTTCATCCCCGAGTTAGGGTTGCGTCGTGCGTTGGCGTAAGGAAGGATGTTCGTCTTTAAGGCGCGATAGTGGTTACGTTATGGGGATGTAACAAGAGTAAAAAGAAAGAAAAAAATGATGTAAGTGAAAAAATACACAATACAAAAAGAATATTTATGTGGAAAAATAAAAGGTCCTCTGCTTTGCAACTCTTATGTGTCCGGTACAGCGTTGCCATGTCGGTCAGACACTCACTCGCTCAAAGTGTATGTTGACACGATTTTTCGTTTTCAAACTCAAAAATCTCTATGAAAAATCTCCAAAAACGCATGATTTTGGCGCTGATTGATGCGTGATATTCCAGAGAATACACAGTCAATTTTTTAACAAAAGTTTATAGGCGCGAACAAATTTATCGTGAGTTTATTGAGATCGCGCATAGTTCTGCTCATTATAGGCTGTAGACGGATTCTTAAAAGTGCATAACTTTGCGATTTTTTATCTCCATTAATAAACTCCGAACTGATTTGAAATTTGGCAGAGGCATAGTTTAACTATTGAACTATCTACCGTTTAAAATTCCAAATTTTCTCATAAAACGTAATTTGCTTTTAAACAACCTTAAGCGTGGCAAAGATCGTTTTGCTGTCAATCAAGCCGCCAACGAGACTGACAATCGATTACCGAAACAGAGAGCCGAGTTGTATTATTATTGCGCCGCTAAAAAGAGAATAGAACCGCGTCTAAGGCAATATCGAAGTACAAAAGGAGAATTTATAATAGATTTAAGTACATGCATGTTAATGGTAACTGTTCACTCGAGAGAATAGCCGAGGAACCGGTTCCGGTCACGCACGAGGTGCGTGCCCGTGGGGGTCGTAGAAAGAGAATCGTCGTACGGGTATCTAGCGACATTTGCTCCTCTATCGACTGGGAGCGATCTCGGCGTGGCAGATTTAAACGCATTTCTGTGTCGCCGAAACACCATTAATAGGGATGATGTTCGAAGCAATCAATTATTTGTAGTTACTCTTTTTTCAAGTTTATTGTGAACCTTTTTTATAACTTTTAATAGACGTACAACAAAATATTCTCGAACCGAAGAACTCGGACCTGGAAATCCTAAAAAATTAATTATAGACAAAAATAAAATAAAAAGTCAGCCCAAGAACACTTGAAGCATCGTCCATCGGTATACGAGGCCAAGCTTTGCTGCTTGGGCAATGGCGTTTATTGTACTTATAGGGTTTCTCGTATAGCGAAACATTGAATTTTGATTGCCGTTATCTTAAGTATAAGCGGGTATGTGTTGTATACGTTTTCATATAAGAGTAGGTCAGGCCCTTTTTGTTAACCCGATCTGGATCAACTTAATTTCGCCGAAGTGGACTTGTGAGTGCGCCCGCCCCTGTATAAGTAGTTCACTCGAGTACAGTAATCTATGGAATATATCAATGGAGTCGAGATTTTCGTTCGATATATTATAAACAAAACTATAAATTTATGCGAATACGACTTACCCTCGAGCGTCCGAACACAGTTTGTATTTGGTGGATAATTGTCCGGATAGTTTGGGCTGTAAAATTCTCGTTTTACATGGTCCGTTATCCGAAATTTCTCACAAGGGTCTTCTTGTGCATCTCTTATGTAACGTTTTGAAAATCCTAGTCCTGTAGAGGATCGCGGCGTAGCTGGTAACGGTTTTCGTGTTGTAGACACCCAGCCGAAGGCATGTGCGTTGTTATTGGCCCTCCGATAAATCTTTGGTATGGCTTCTTGTATTGGACGATCATTCATCGAAACCGATAAGATATCAGGCGAAGACGTATCAAATCGTTTTGATAAAACTGCTGACCCTTCATGATTTGAAATAGTCCGCGGCAGCACTTGTTGTAATTTTCGGACTAAACCAAAGTTTTGCGACAGTTTCTCCGTTATTTCGAGTGTGTGAAATGCTGCCGGAATCGAGCTCGTAATCATACGAAGTGATGAAATATTTACGGAGAAACTCACTTTTTGTTTACCCCATATCGTTGACGACTTAACAAGTTCATTGTGGATCAAAGAAGAGTTGACAGTAACGTTATTAATGGCGGTTTGTGGTAGTTTTTCTGTGAGCGACGGATAGAGAGATTCCATTATTTTTTCAATTGAATTCGGGGTATTTAGATGCAATGAATCGGAATCATCGAAGTTCTTTATTTCATCTTGAAAACTGCTGTCATCATTATATGTAGATCGCTGTTCTAAGTTAAGTTCTCGAGTGCCTGTGGAACCAATTCTACTCAGGTTCAGATCAAGCGAAGTCGCTTTTGAATATCCAAAAACCATAGCTGCCCTTGAATTCATGGTTATCGATCGATGCGAAGTAGCATATAATGGCAGATCAGTTGATAATGAACTAGATGTAGATAACAACGGTGCCCATGGGGCAGGCAATGGCGTTAATAATACAGATCTCGATGCTCTTTGATATCGCATCGGGGGCAGACTCTTAAACAGAGGGTTAACAGGAGTTGATGACGACAATCCCCATGTTTCCTTACGCGCTCCATGACTAGTAGATCCCTTTGTATATGACACTGAGCTTAAAAAGTTTTTATTCGCGGACTGGTTCGGTAATAATGATGAAGTGCGCTGTTTATCATTATTTTTCTTATTTTTTTTCATTGATAAGAGATTTCTTTTTTTGGCGCGTTGCTCGTTAAACTTTCCGTCCTTCTCAAAGTGACGACTCTTCTTAATTTTTGTTCTCGAATATAATACAGATTCTGCTTCTAAAATCGAGAAAGCAAGTTTGGTTCCAAAATTTTTGGGTATTGATGAATCCGTCGCCAGCGCAGAGCTCTGTTTTAGGAAATCAGTGCTAGGACGTTTAGTTGAACTGTGTCCTGAAATGCTTACAGAAGCACCGCGCCCCTCAAAAACCCTCAGAGTAGATAAGGCCGTGACTTTAGTCACTCCTCGCTGAGAATTTGACGTTGGGGTAGTCTGAAGTGAATCTTCAGTGGCAGCCATAGCCCCGACTCTGGTAACTGAAACAAAAACAATAAATGGGGAAATGGACTTTGTGATCGTTCAAATAATCAAAATAATGAGGCTTGTTCAGTAAGTATATTTTACTCATGAGTAGAACGAAAACATACGCAATAGGATTTGTATGAGCTGTTAAGGAGTGATTTTTATTCTGCATGACATTTCTAATAAAAGATAGTCAAGCATTTATCCGAATATATAAATTTGATGCACCTTGAGGGAGCATCTCGCCTCGAAGAAAGCAGAAGGATTTCCATGCCCCGAGCCCAATTAAACTAACTTGACTACTTCGAATCAAAGGTACTCTCTTTCGTCATTAGTAGTCGAATCATAACCAAATAAATAGTGAAACTCGACTTCACGCCAACGGATGTTAACTCAATCAAAGGAACATAATGCTATACGAATGTACAGTGATGGATTACATCGCATGATAATTGTTGAAACAGTCCAATCATATATGTGCAGATTTTGGGCAATTCAAACAATACATTGTCTTTTTTTAACGTTCTTCCTCGCTTCTTGGCGTTTAACAATTTGCCTCTTCTTTTGGTAATACAAGACGCACATCCTTTTTACAGGCTTGTCCTGCCGATTCTTGAGAATCTCCAAGCGGTGAGACACTTTCCTCCTATTGTGTATATTTGTGTCGGACACAATATTTTCTGAGGACAACCCATTTGTGACTAAAGTTCCCGGAATTTTCTTGTCTCTTTTATTGTGTAGCTTTCTGATACACGATATGGGCATTTACGATCGTTTCACTTGTTTCTTTTGCGTATGTTTGTTGCATTTGACACCTTCTGATCGCTCCTATCGATGCTGGTTTTTTCAATATTGTATACCATTATCGCCAAGGTTTCATCTTTGGAGGACGACGGCAATGTGTCGAAACCCAGCTTGGAGTCATAATGGGAGCATGTTTTGTCTAGAAGATTCTAATAGAGCGAATATCTTTCCATTTTAGCATTATACTATCATTATGATCTTCTTGTGCCACCATTTCATATCTTTTCAACGGGTACATTACAAAATTTGGCTTTTTTTTGTATTGTACCGTACCATTCCAACCACATGCGTCAAAATTAACAAATTTAAGTGCTAATTTATAACTAGTATAAAAGTTATCGTTAAATAAAGTACGTCCTCCGTTCAATAATTTGTTTGCAAATTCAGTGCAGACATCTTCTGCTATGCCAACTCGTATTTTCCGCTGGTATCTCGTCGAAGGTATATTTTTGAAGACGATGTGTATCCTTCGGTAGAGCGCAGTCTGAATAGTTTTATACCGTGCTTATGTAACTTTGTTGGAAGATATTGACAGAATACTAGTCGTCCCCTGCACGGAATCATTGCCTTGTTGACAACAATATCTTGGCCTGGCGAAAAGACTTTCTGATAATTATTCGTCAATACGTTTCCAACAGATAAGACTTTTCTAAGTCTATTATTTTGATCTGTCGTTTCATTATTGGCAAAATGCAAGTTTGCTAACAATAACGTAATACCATTGCGGGATATTGTGCTGCGCGGATGTGGAAAATTGTATATAGATTCAATTGACCAATATTTCCTGAGCGGTGTTTGTAGTAGACCCATCCAAACCATCAGTGTATTAATTGTTTTTCATTTATTCGGAAGTGGTGAGTTTGAATCTATTCTGTCTAGCATGACAGGTTAATTCATCTTCAAGTAATTTCTACTCTGCATACGAGTATCTATTAGTTTCTATAACTCAAAGGCTATCACTGTTTCAGCCAAAACTAACGACAGAAGTTCACTTGGGCTAATGTCGGACGGCAATTCCAATAGAAGCTCACTTTTTCCGGTGACGAGAATGATTGTTTCCTGCTAGCGAATTCGTTCCACTGGATATTGCAATGAATCATCAGCTGTGGTCGATTCTTTTCTTCGTCCATAGCCTGTTCTTCTAGTGTGTTATTAAGATCTTCACGTGCATATAATTTTTCAATATCCGACCCTGAACTCGATGATATTATATGTAGATTTTTTCTTCTAAAACTCCATACTTATTCATCACTACTCCCCTCACTATCAATTATACTTTTACGGAGAACATTTTGAAGATAAAAAGATCACTGTGCTTAGGTACTACACAAAGTAAGCTCCTCGACTGAATGAATGATCTGGGGTAACTACAGTGAAATCACTCGTAATCCCCGTCCGAAGATCTTTTCGCTTAAAATGCACGGACCTACTCGAGTTATGTTGTTGTTACTTTTACTTATTGATCTGTTTTGTTCTGGCGTTACGCTCGTCGGATTTGGGGCCCGCGAAAAACTCAACCGAATCATGCTGTGCGTCGAACGTATTAAGATAAACATAGTTACAAGATGGTCCGATGCGATTAAATACTAGTCCCGCCATTGTTTGTAAATCCCTAAAAACTGATATGTACCCCCAGTATGAATAGTACTTCCTTTATACATCCGGGGTACCCATAACTATACAGAACTTATTTAAGAATAAACTGAGCGATGTATATTTGTTTCTTGCTCACTCTCCACCATGGCGGTTTTCCAAATGAGTATTCAAGAAATATAAAAAGAGTGTACTTCCATATCGGTCGTTGCGAATATACCCAATTTATACACGAAACTCTGTGAGCCCGAGCAGAAGCAAACGCACCTACTCTAAAAGTGGGGGAACTTCTTACTAATAAGGGAACGCTGCCAAGTTGAACTCACTGATTTAGATGAAATTTGACATGTCTGTAGAATGGACGAAAATAGGGGACATGTATTTTTTTTACGTGCCGAGTCAATTTTTAAGGGGTGAAAGGCACCATCGACATGGGTTCTATTTCGTTCTTCGTCGATAACATTTGAATGGTAAGAGATATGCAAAAATTACAAATTGCAACAACGTATATTTTTTCACGCACTATGCGCCGGAAATGCGCATGATGCAGATAACAACAAATATCATATTGTATATTGCAAAAATGCATTTTTTTCATACGTATCTCTAAGAGTTTTTAACCGATTGGGATGTAAATTAGCATACTCGTACAGTAGATAATGAACAAATGGCGAATACACGTTTTTGTTTTTCCAATATCTCATAATTAAGAAGGCGAAGCCGCCCTTCGATATTTTAGCGAAGTGCATCGTATGATCAGCTAGTCTTTTGCATATTTCGGGTTAAATTCAGGTACATTTCAGGAACCAATAATTTTCGAATATCGCTTGAAGCGCCTTTCCCATACCGAGATGACCAAATTCGTCGTGGTAATTATACAAGATGTTTCTCTCTATGTGTTCTGGCACATAAAATAGTGATTTCTGTCCGTAATTACATTACACAAGATGGTTTCTTAATTCAAAACTTGTCCTCCGCTTGTGTAAATGTATCACGAACCTCGACAATTTGTGTATCCTGTCCCCGACACACCGTCACGTTCCATTCGAAAGGATGTTCTTCGATTATATCGATGTTTCGATTGAGAGAATCCACATGACGCATGCGTGTGCCCGCTCGGCATTCTAGTCCATAATCATAATGGCGCAAAGCGAGTGCCCGTCTCTCAACTTTCGGATTGGCATCCATTTTTCTCAGTGTCATTGTGACAGCGTTACAATGTGTCATGAGCTTAAATTTTTAACCCTGAATATAAATGCAAAACCTATCTAAAGCATAAACAATTGCGAGAGTTTCCAATTCAAAACTACACAGTTTTAATTCGCTTTTCGTCATTCACCTCGAATAACAAAATACCGGATGCATTTTACCGTCAGATTTCTTTTGCATAAGGACTACTCCGAGCCCAGCAGAACTCGAGTCACAACGTAGTTCAGCCTTTGTCGAATCATAAAGGGGTTTTGCTATCGTCCCACAATTTCCGACAAATTTTCTAAAATACGAGCATAGTCCAAGGAAGTTACATACATCACGAGTACTGCTGGAAATACGAAATCTTTCGACTGCTTCAGTGCCGCATTTTGTCGGTTTTACACCCTGCTCCTAAACAGTATATCCCAGGTATTCTACTTACATCTGAAGGAAATAACACTTATCGAGTCATCATTTCAAAAGGTTATCCGGATTATAAAGGTCTTAAATACCCGGTCGATACTCTTTAGTTGAGTCTCTATCATCTGAGTAGCTACTATACTAAGATATCGTCCACGTAAATTGCCACGACCACAAACAACAATTTGTAAGAGATAACTTTAATCACAGGTAGTGAATCTTATACAGCGTGAATCGCATAAAGTGCCGCACAGCGAATTCTGAGGTAGATGAGGCCATTACAAACAAAAGTTGCAAATAAACATTACGGATATTGTTAATCATTTACGAGATATAAATATTTAAAGTTGGTCCAATCAGAGCACGCCGAGAAGCGTTGAAGCCGCCCACCCCCATCTAGCCGTAGATATAGCATAGATTAGGGCGTTACATTTGGATTTGTCACATTCAGAGCAGTCAATTTTATTGATTGTATTAGTACGCAGTCATTTTTTGTTCGCGGTCATTGGTTGCTCTGAATTTTGCCCAGCGTGCCAATAAGCGTTGAAGCTGCCCACCTCGACCCCCACACTAGCCGTAGATATAGCATAGATTAGGGCGTTACATTTGGATTTGCAAAATTCAGAGCAGTCAATTAGATTGCTTGTATTTTTCTGCAGTCATTTTTTTTCTCGGGCATTGGCTGCTCTGAACTTAGGCGGGGGGTGGGTGACTTCAACGCTTCTCGGCGCGCTTTGATTGGACCAACTTTAAATATTTATATCTTGTAAATTATTCACAATAGCCCTAATGTTTATTTGCAACTTTTGTTTGTAATGGTTTCATCTACCCCAGAATTCGCTGTGTGACACTTTATGCGATTTATACTGTATATTTTGGATAGATGAAAACGAATCCGTTACCCGATTCAGCTCATTACGACAGGTTTTTAAAATACCCTAACCTGAATTTATGAAAAACACTGTTTTTGAAAATTTAGTGTCGGCGAATTCCGTCGGTTAATCAAAATTTCACGAGTTGTCTTAGAAAATTGTGTGCGTGTGTGTGTGTGCACGCGTGTGTGTGTGTGTGTGTGTGTGCGTGCGTGCGTGCGTGTGTGTCTGTGTACATAATTTCCTGCTCTCAGCATTACCCAGGATCAACGACGAGGACGAAATTTTGTCTTTTATTTTGGCCTCTGATTGTGAGAGCTTAAGAAACAGGGTAAAAATACTGAAAAGCAATACTGTCCCGATTTTTTAGAGTTTTTACGAATTGCTTCTTCAAACTAACTTTGATATCAAGTGGCGGTACAACTTACTTTTGTGCGTATGAATATATTTAGACCCGTATTTTGAGCTCTCATTTATCGCTAAATGTGCACATTTATTCCCAAAATTCTATAGTACAAGTAACGTAAATAATACGCTAAATGTGCGCATTTATGATAAATATAAGCTCAGAATACGGACCTAAGCGTCGATTAATTCCGCCATTTTTCGATGGATATATACCAAAACCCAATCAGCTCTAATTGTAAGTGAAACCGAAGCATACATTCAAAAAAAAATTATCTCGATCCGATTTTTCCTTCGGGAATTATCGAAGCTAGACATATACATACATTACGTACGTACGTGTAAAATGTTTCTGGCGAGAAAAATACAATCCCGTTTTCTTAAAGGTAAGCTGTTGTGATCTTCAAAATTCAAATACCTCGGTGTATATGTATTAGCAGTGGTTATTCGGAGAAACAGTATACAATTAAAAGAATATATAATACTTTATTATATTACATTGAGATGTTGAACATGTTCATCCTTCGGATGATTAGAAACGAGTAACGACATATTTGAATATCAGTTTGTTGATATTCATCTTATCAACAAACCATGGATACGTGAAAACATTTTATATATCGAGTAGTACCGCAGTCGTTTTGATAATTAAACAAATATATACACTACCGGCGGAAAGTTTCCGGACAACAGTTGAAAACAGTACCGGTACGTTTTGTAGGCGCTAAGACATATTTGGCGGGAAGTGGCCGGTCGTCTCGTGCGGAGCGCCGCCACTGCCCTCTCTCTCCCCGCCTCCTCGTCTTTTGCGAACAAAGAGGACGCACAACGTTGACGGGTAGCGCGAGAGACGAGAGGCAGTTAACCTCCAGAGGGTCTGAGAGAGAGTCGATTGACTTATTAATGCGTGCGATCGTACATCTCTTTGAATATAAAATAAAGAATACTTCTCCAGTTCATTGCTCGTTATTATTTTTCACAGTTCCCTACCGCTTTGATTTGTCTTCCTACAGTTCAGAAGTGGGATTCGAATAAACTGTGCCTGGAGAAAGACGCTTAAAAAAGTACGGTCGTGTGTCGTCGTACGAAACATTATTAACAATTTGTGCTGTGTGCCAATTATTCTTTTCGTCCCTTTCGACGCCGTTACGGTGAGCTGTCGTGAGACAAATAAATATTAGTGTGTTGCTGTGTGCAGACCTTAACTTATGAGAAACAAAGATGACGCTTTGTGTGTCGTGTATTAACAATGGCCGCCAGAGAACCCAGTAATTATTCGGTGTTAGAACTGAAAGAAATGCTCCGTGGAAAGGACTTGCCTACGGTTGGGAATAAGGGAGAATTGATAAGTCGATTGACGGATTACGATCCGAATATATGGGTAACAATGGATGAGTCGCGCGCGAGAATGGCGGATCATCTTGTCCAAAATGTTCACGGTGCCATAGGAGACGCGGCAAGCGGGTACGAATCAGAAGAGCGTACTACCGCGGCAAGAGATTCTCGGAACGAGAACGATTTAATTCGGCGAGAAAATGAATTATTAAAACGTGAAAGAGATGTGCTAAGGCGTGAGTTGGAGATCGCGAGACATAGATCGTTCGATGGTGTGAGGGAAAGCCAGTTGAACGAAAATTCGGGGAGGCGTAACCACGTTCCAGTAAACGACGCCGTACGCGCTCTTCGAGATTTATTGTGTGACTTCGATGGCGCTGACGGCACATTTTGGAAGTGGGAGCAGCAAGTTCGTCTGTTGCGAATATTACATGCCCTTGACGATACGGCGACAAGGAGCTTAATAAGTACGAAATTAAAGGGATGTGCTCTTGAGTGGTTTCACTCTAAAGCGGACCACATCACCTTAGGAGTCGATTACCTTTTGAAGAAAATGAAGGACATGTTCGACCTTCGAGAGTCGAGAAGGGAGTTACGCCGAAAGTTCGAGAAACGGTCGTGGCAAGTGAGCGAATCCTTCAACAGCTACTATCACGCAAAAATTATCTTGGCTAATCGGGTTCCAGTCGACGATGATGAGATCATCGATTGTATTATCGACGGTATACCCGATGAAAAGATGCAAAGTCAGGTGCGCATGATGCGATTCAAATCGCAGATAGATTTGGTGGATGCGCTTAGTAAAGTGAGTTTGTCGTCATATAAACGTCGACGTGTAAGCGTCGATAAAGTTGTGGGTAATATCAGTAAAGTTTACTGGTTCCCCAGAGTCAAAGAAAAAGTCAAAAATTATATTGCCAATTGCCTGCGATGTGTCGAGTTCAGTCCTTCAAGTGAGAAAAAAGAAGGGTATTTACATAGTATTCCGAAAGACAAACTGCCGTTTTGCACAGTTCATGGTGACCATTGCGGCCCTTTTGAAAAAACCGGTCGCGGACATAAATATATACCTGCCATTGTCGATGCTTTCACCAAATTTATAAAATTGTATGCGTGTAAGTCGACAACTTCGGAAGAGACGATCAAACACATTAAAAATTATTGTCGAGCGTATAGTAAGCCACGTCGCATTATAAGCGATCGTGGAACAGCGTTCACTGCCGACAGATTCCGAGAATTCGTAAGTGAAGAACGTATCGAGCACGTTCTTGTTGCTGTAAGCACACCGCGTGCTAATGGACAGGTCGAGCGATTTAATCGAGTCATTACCCCGATGATCGCGAAGCTTTGTGAGAACCCTACAAAATGGGACCAAGTTTTGGAAAAAATGGAGTTTGCGATGAACAACACCGCTTGTCGTTCAACGGGAGAAAGCCCCAGTAGATTATTATTTGGTATCGATCAGGTTGGGGAGGTGCATGATGAACTTAAGTTTATCGTAGATGGTGAGTCAGCTGCAGCCCGTGACTTAGAGTCAATGAGGGAGACTGCCGCCGCAAAAATTGCTAAATGCCAAAAAGAAAATGAAAATGTTTACAATCAAAAGCATAAAGTCGCTAAAAGTTATCACGAAGGTGATTACGTAATGATTCGTAATATTGACACGTCGACAGGTAGTAATAAGAAACTGATACCAAAATACAAAGGACCTTACGTCGTAAAAAAAGAGTTACGCTTTGATCGATACGTGGTAGGCGATGTAGGAGGGTTTCAACTTACGACATTGCCGTATACAGGCGTCGTCGCCGCCGATCAAATGAGACCCTACATCAAGTAATGTAACATCTGAAAGAGATGGGTATTTGTCATTGATCGCGTAGTCATACATTTTGTTTTATTACGAATCTCTGTTCTATTATAAGTTTTGTTTTATGATAAGTTCCGTTTTATGACCAGTTCTGTTTTGTTATTTGATTTTATATGATTTTTGGAAACAGTTATTTTGCTCTATATGACCGAGACGGCCATAATGTCAGGTTGGCCGACTGTAGGCGCTAAGACATATTTGGCGGGAAGTGGCCGGTCGTCTCGTGCGGAGCGCCGCCACTACCCTCTCTGTCCCCGCCTCCTCGTCTTTTGCGAACAAAGAGGACGCGCAACGTTGACGGGTAGCGCGAGAGACGAGAGGCAGTTAGCCTCCAGAGGGTCTGAGAGAGAGTCGATCGACTTATTAATGCGTGCGATCGTACATCTCTTTGAATAGAAAATAAAGAATACATCTCCAGTTCATTGCTCGTTATTATTTTTCACAGTTCCCTACCGCTTTGATTTGCCTTCCTACAGTTTTTTTATGCCATTTCGCTAATAGTTGGCCTAGGCCAATTTAACCTACGCCATTTTAAAGAGCAGGGTTTCCCCTTCATTTTGGCTTTTTCAAAAAAAAAATTACGACTTTTTTTTACAATTGGCACACAGTTTTGAAAACGACAATTTTTGGTCGTTTTTTTGTTCTTTTGCAAGTGGACCCCGTTTACAGTAAAATTTTTTAACGAATTTCTTTCACAATACTCATAAAGGGGGAAGTCTAAGCTTCAAGTTTATTTTTTATAAAATTGTCTACGATTTTTTTTCACAGATATGTCGTTTTTTGAGAAAAGATGGACAATTTGAAAATTGCTCCATAGAACGAAAACAATGAGGTTTACAACAAAATCTCAAGATGGCAAAAAGTTGTATTACTTCTTGCTGAGTTTAGGAGAATTTTTTCAGATTTTTTTTTCGAATTTTTTTTTTTCACCTACTTCACCTATTAATAGAATTAAATTGTTTACTTACATATTAAACTTTGGTCTCTTTGGAGGTTTCTTCGGCGACGGAGTTTCTTCGATGTAAGTAAAAAAAATTAATTCTATTATTTTCATGGTATTCAGATCAATCGAACTGACCGGAAATAGGTGGAAAACGCAACTCAAGTATTATTATATATTTTTTTTTTAACTATTATAAGACCTGTGCAAACACTTATCAAGAAGAGGATCGACCCGCCAGCCCTGAAGTCATCTCCATCGCATCGTCATCGTCTAGTTCGTCCACGTCATCGTTGTCGTCGAAGACAAGAAACTCAGAAACTCGCACTACACTTGCACAATACCAAAAATCAGCTACCTGTCAAGAAGCCATCGACCGGCGATAAGGAAGGATGAAGATGGAAACAGCGCACAGCGATTCCCAAAAATTCCGATTATTCGCAATCAACTATCCCTAATATATCGACCGACCCAATTACTCGCCTATCCCCAATAAGTCCCGCCAGTGACGATCTAATATCGATCATACGCTTAACCCTTTTCCCATCGACCTGTGACGCCTGGTCAGGAGACACGCACTTTCCGACGAGCCGGCGGATAGCCAACATTAGTGACCATTATAGAGAGAGAAAATTAGAGTTTGAAGGATAAAGAGAATTGGAGTATCGCGTGAAAGAAAAATTAGAGGAAAAAAATAGTGAGTAGCTTGACCCTTCCCGTCCCAACAAGCTAGTCGTTCAGTCCCAATAGAATGTGTTACGTCCTAGTAACATCACTATTGTCCTGTTTTGGATCTTAGCAAAGCTAATGAGTCTTGGGAAACGGGCTAATGGAGTTTGATCCGATAAATAATGCCAGAACACCGACGCTAATTGATTAAAAGAGATTTATTTATTGAGTTGAGCTTTATTACATGTTATCAGTCTCTGCTCGTATATTCTCCGTCGAGGATCGGTTTTGGAGATCCGAGATGGATGTAAACATTTAATGGTGAATTCTAATTTGTGCAATGAGAGAATGTGAGAGAGATTGAGAGAATGTGCGCTCCAGGAATTCCTCAGTGTAGTAACCGTGAGTGAGGTCTCGTGAATAGCCGTTATATTGAGCGACAATTTTCCAGAGCTGGATCTTGCGTCCCCCCGATCGACGTTTCTTTCCCACTAAAATATGTGGAATGAATTTAGACTGTGGGGTTCCCAGAAGTTAGAAGGAATTGAGATTAATGAATAAGGAAAGCATCCTCTGAGTTCGAGGTGGTCCTCGCAACTCGACGGATGATGGAGGGATAGAGCTCGCTTTTGTCGTCGCAACTCATTTTTGTGAATGGGGAAATTATTGAACTTGGGATGGACCTCGCAGTTCAATGGGTTGTGTAGGAGGATGATCGAACTCGAGGTGGACCACGCTGTTCAATATTGCGTATGGAAGGATGATCGAACTCGCGGCAGACCTCGCAGTTCAATACTGTGTATGGGAGGATGGTCGAACTCGCGGTGGACCTCGCAGTTCAATAAGATGAAAGGGTCGGTTAAAAACTTACTCTTTTCTACTTCTTCCTTGCTGAGTTTGAGACTTGGAAAGGCAGTACAGTAATTCTGCTCTGTCCAGGAGTTGTACAATAGATTTAGAAGAGTTTATAAATCTTTGAAAGTTGGCCAGGAACTCATCTACTGACTTACTGGACTACTGGCCTACTGCATTACTTAATTTTTACTGAATTACTACTGAGTTTTTAAGCTAAATTTCGGGCCTTATATACTAGTCTATCAACTATCTTTGTGTATAGTGTTGGGGTTGGAGAGGGTAGATTACATATCCATTATTGGTCTAAAATTTCCACCGTCTCCCACTTCGAATCGAAGAAAAATCTGTTCTTAACGCTTGGCCCCACTCTTGCGCCCGAGCGTTTCTCCGCATCGCCTTTATCCCCAAGTTAGGGGGGATCCCCAAGATATATCGTGCGTTGCTGTAAGGAGGGATGCTCGTCCTTAAGGCGCGGTGGTGGCGGCGTTACGGAGATGTAACAAATGTGAAGTTTTGATTTTTGTTACATTATTCTTTTTGTTAATTTTTGTTATCAAAAATTAACTGGCGCTCAACCTTTCTTTATACAACGATAAGAAGTTGTTTTTGAGAGTTGTTATATACATTTTTTTTTGTGTTTACATACCCCGGAGATAGTCCGCCGTTATGTCAGTATTCCTAGTCATACAATAAAGTGTCTTATTGGCGTTTCCTATTTTCTTTTATTACAATCACTTGAATTCTCCTACCTCTCTCCCAATAGCGCGACAGTATATATCATAGTAATACATAAAATTTCTTAATAAATACTATTCTTTTTATATGAAATATGTCTTGTAAAAGTAGCATTAACTTACTTTGTATTGTTTGCGGAAAATATGTAGTCCAAGAAAAAACAGAAAATATTTCAGAAATCTTGTACAAAAAGTACAAGCAGAGAGAAAAGTACAAAATAAGAAAATTGCCTCAACACTCGCGGACACCAAAAATAGTATGTTCTTACATTATTCGTTTGTGTCGTTGACGGTGATAGCTGTTTCTGTTTATGCGATATTTCAGGTCATAATAAGAAAGCCAAGAAATGTATTTTTTAGCCTTCTCCTCGATCGATGACTTTTCTTATCTTGAAGAATATAGAAGACCTCGAAAACTATTTTCTGAACAATGATGGAGACGAAGAAATACTAGAAAAACATGGCACTACAGAAATAGAAGATATTGATGAACACGATGATGATGAACACAATAATAGTGGAATATTTGGAGGGCATACACAATTAGAGCGGAACACAATTGCAGTGGAAAATTTGGAGCGCACACATAATTGCTGCAGATCCACACAATCATAGCAGAGCGTGTACGCACGCACGCACGCACGCACGTACGCACACACACATACATACACACGCACACACACGCACGCGCGCACACACACACCCGCAGGGGGATCTTTAACCCCTATGTCGTGCGTCCCCAAGTGGCGGATAGGGAAACGTCTGCTAAGTATATAGCAGGTAGGAGAAATCTTCCTCTCGCGGATCAAACATACTAGGGGAAGGAACTCCGAATAATGAACCGAACATGGAAAACAACGAATGTGTTAAACCGGTTACGGTGCAAGGGCTCGGAACTCCAATATCGGCGGCGCGGAGTGAGCAAGCGGGTTCCCCGGCGTCGTCATCCAACGACCACAGTACGACTATGGTCGTCAACTTAACCACAACCAGCATCGACGTCACAAGGAAGAAACCCGAGGCTTACGAACGGCTCGGTAGCAAGCTGGACAAGCTGGTTCCGTATGTGGAGAAGAAGATGAGCGTCCACAGGGAGATTAAACGGCTCAGGACACTTATAGCTGTATGTCGAAGCAGTTATAGAGAAATGGGAGCGCTGTTAGGTGCGCAACCACAGGCGGTGGTGTAACAGCCCTCGAGTATGCAGACATCGCAGATCACACCAAGCCTGGAAGCGCAAAGCGCTAAACGTCGCAAGGGCTCATCTACCCCTCGGAACATCAGATCAGTCTGAAAACGGACGAATACAACGGGTCCAGGCTGAGGTCCTGTACACTCCAACGTCGCAGACTGCTAAACCTGCACCAGCGCTTGAACAAGACGCCGCATGGAAGACAGTGCAGAGAAATAAGAGGCTATCACGCCCGAGACCTCCTAGACCTAATGCTCTGGTCTATAAGGCCGACGAAGAAAAATCCTACGCAGATATCTTGGGCCAAATGCGTACAGAAGCTGCAGTGAAGTACATTGCGACTGACGTCGAAAAAATCCGATGAACTGCAAGGGGCGACTTGCTCCTGGTCTTGAGCCGTACATCTACAAAGCCAACCCATGAGCTCAAAGACTCGATGAAGGCCTTCCTTGGTGAGTGCGCGGAGGTACGAGGGTGGCACAAGAAACGCAGCTCGCGATCCGTGACCTCGATGAGATAGCGTGTAAAGAAGTGATGAAAGCACTAGCTGCGCAGCTGAATGCCAGCAGCATCACGGTCTCGTCGGTAAAATCGCTACAGAAGGCATACGATGGCACACAAACTGCCGTGATCAACCTCCCAACCACGATCGCGAGAACAGCCCTGGAACTGGGGAAAGTGAAAATCGGCTGGACGGTATGTCGCATTTTCGAGCGAGATAAGAACGGCGGGCCATTAAGGCGTTTCCGATGCCACAACTTCGGACATCTAGGGCATGGCTGTAAAGGTGCGGTCTGCTCTAAGCAATCTCTGCGTTGTGAAGATGAGGGTCACCTCGCGAAAACATGCGAAAAGGGGCCTACCTACATGCTGTGCAAGGAGAAAGGTGCTGAGAAAGTGGACCACGTAACTGAAAGCACCAGTCTACCTATTAACCCCTCGAGGGTTAATAGGTAGACTGGTAGGAATAGGTAGACCTATTAACCCCTCGAGGGTTAATAGGTAGACTGGGCACCGGCTGCTGCGAGGTAGCACAAGACCTGCTCATGCAAACGGTGCGGGAGGAGGACATTTCGGTGCAACAATGGATTGGATTCGGTGCACAATTTCAGAGCAATAGCGGAACAGGATAGAGCCTTCCTGGAAAGCGGATACAACGGGCTCAGCTACTATCTGGGCTTGCGGAAACCGCCTTATCCAGCAGGCCATGAAAACGCCTCCAGAATACTTCGTGCGAGCAAAAGTCAACGGTGTCCATGTATACAGCTGTTATATGCCACCTCGACTGACACAAACAGAGTACGAGGAGGTGGTGGACCAATTGGTCAACGATTCCAATGGCCGATACCCAGTCGTCATCGCCGGGGACTTCAACGCCTGGGCCGTGGAATGCGGCAGCAAATGAACGACAGAGCAAGGGCGAGCTGTTCTGGATGCTTTCTCGGTGCTCAAACTCTCGCTACCCGATAATGGTAGACTCCCAATGTTTACCAGAGACGAAAGCAGGTCCATCATCGAGCATGCGACGCCGTCATGCTACGACGTGGCAATAGAAACCGGCACGCCCCGATGGATTGGTGGAGCGACACAATCGCAGAACTTCGGGCCGAGTGTAAGCATGCAAGAAGACTCGCACAGAGAGCCCAGAAAATCCCAGCCTTCGCACAACTAGAACTGGCCTTCAAGGACGTACTATCCCAACTCTCGAAAGCTATCAAGATCAGCAAAAGGCAGGGATGGGACAAGCTGACAGGGAAAGTTAACAACGACTCTTTTGGGAGACCATACAGGGTCGTCATGTCAACGATAAAGGCACGATCCAGGTAATAGCCAACTTGCCCAACGCAACTGGGGGAGATCGTCACCGTGCAGTTCTCCCAGCAACATGCATACAATGTCACCTCACTCCCGTCCTACGGGACGTGATATTCCGAATCCATAATACCTCCGATTACAGAAGAGGAACTAGTCCGAGCTACCAGGAGAGTAGGCAATACCAAGGCGCCAGGGTTGGACAACATCCCCAACAATGCACTTAAAGCAGCTATTGAAGCTGCTCCGGAACTGTTCCTGGAGATGTATAATACCTGCCTCTCAGAGGGAACATTCCCGGGACGGTGGAAGCGACAGCGACTGGTGTTGCTCTTTAAAGGCAATAAACCACCGGAGGAAGCCTCGTCGTATCGGCCCTTGTGTATGTTGGACACAGCAGGGAAAATCTTCGAGAGAATTATGTTATTTATAATTGAATCGAGACCTCTGTGGGACATCGCGTCGCGTTCAACCAGAATGGTTTTCAGAACGGCAGGTCGACTATCAAGACTATTGGCCACGTGATAACTATCGCGAAGGAGGCAATCTCCGGAACTCGCTGGAGCCGAGGAGCCAAGAAATACTCCTTGCTGGCAGCGCTGGATGTTAAAAACGCATTCAACTCAGCTAGATGGGCAGGATATGCAAGGCACTAGATAAACGGGGAACGCCGGCTTATCTCAGAGCGATGATCAAGAGCTACTTCAGCGGTAGGCGCTTGATGTACAATACAGAAGGTCCACAGTACTTTGACGTCTCTGGAGGAATTCCCCAAGTTTCAGTTCTGGGGTTGCTACTATGGAACATAACGTATGGCACCTTGCTGAAGATCCAGCTACCGCAGGGAGCCGAGGTTGTGGCATTGGCAGACGACGCAGGGCTGGTCATAACGGCCAAGACCTCCGAAGAGGTCAAGTGCAACTTCGGAGAGGCGTATGCCACCGTGAGACAGTGGATGCACTCGGTTGGTCTGGAGCTTGCGCACCACAAAACTGAGGCTATGCTGTTGACGAGTCGGAAGATATTGGAAACCATCACTCTGGATGTTGATGATTGCAAAATCACGTCATAACCCTATATCACGTACCTCGGAGTGGTGCTGGATGCAAGGCTCAGCTTTAAGCAGCATATTGAGACCGGGGCTACTCTAAGGGTGAAAAAGTGGGTGCAGCACTAGCGCGACTTATGTCAAATATTGGAAGATCGAAGCAGGCGAGAAGAAAGCTGCTGGCAATAGTTATAACATCAATGCTATTGTACGCAGCGCCGCACAGTGATTCAGAACCGCCGATTCCCTGGCCAAAAGTCAAAAAATGAAGGTTGAAAGATCGATGTTTTTTAAATGGATTCTTATAGAGAAGTGTTTGGGGCATTCAGATCGCGTAAGCAGAGGTCACAATATGGTATACCTGCTTTCCTGCGACAGTCATAAGTTGCCCTTCGTAGGAACACACGCGCGACGCTTTAGTGCCCAGTTATACAGTCCGCCAGAAAATCATACATAACTTTACAACGACGCGTCCGATTCCAATTTTCCCAAATGGAAAATATTTATGAAGGTATGTAGAAACATTTTATATACTTCCATGTTCGAAAATGTTTGTTGTTATTTATGAAATGTTATGCTAAAGGTGATCGTGTTTTTCATATCTTTTCGCTTCTTTAAAAATACATTTGTGTCGATACAAACAAATGTTAACACATTTTCACGCTGGCCTTGACAGAGCTATGTTTGTTGAACTATCTATTAATGAAATTTTCAAGAATTGGCTGCTCGAAAGTTGCCCATTTTGAATAATAACGATTTTAGTGTTAGCGTGCACGCTGTCGCGCGTGTTACGCGGTGTGACTAATGTCGATACTCTCCGCTCAACTTTCTATACCTGAGGCTTGATAGGTCCCAGGTATGGAGGGTTTTTCGTAGATGTTTTCTATCTCGTTCTAAAGTATTGTGGAAATAAGTACGGTATATTATTGCAATGGTGTAGCAATCTGAATAAATAAAATTCCAACCATAATGACCATTTTTACAAACATATCGAAAGATGTTTACAAATATTATTTCAAACATTGATTATGACTGTAGGATTGCTTATAACATTTTTACGCTTACAATATTTTTACGTTACGTATAATATATATACTATATATTGTGACGAGGCAGTACTCTCCTCGCAATCGCGCTCGCGAAGAATATTCGAGGCGAATATTAGAAAGAGAGGAAAATAGCAGAGCCGCGACGCCTCGCTCCCGTAAAGAGAGAAAAATAAAAGCACAACACTGTCGGCGAGGATTCCTTCGGTTTCAGGGAGCGGTCGGTAACCGGGAACGGTGACAGACGAGAGAGAGCGACGCTGCCCGAGGGACGAAGGAGAGAGAGATGGCTGTGTTGGCAATCAAGAGACGATCGTCGCGAGAGCCCCCACCTCCGCCGATAGGGGAATAAGGGAGCGAGGAGTACGCGTGAGCCTGTGGACAGCGCGAGAGAAATTAGAATAGGCAGTTAGCAATTGGATATCGAATTGAAGAATTAAGATTTGGATTGCGAATTGGATAGTACGAGTATTTGACGAGTTAGCATTTGGACACCAAGAAAAGAGTTAGAATTAGAGAGTGAAAGAGGAAAGTTGGAAGTGAGAAATTGGACAGCGTTGATACCAGAGCGAAAAAAGTATTGTAGAGAGAGTTTGAGAGTGCGGAGTGTACGGAGTAAAGAGAGGATAGTGTGAGATTGAGTGTGCGTGCGAGAGAGATAGAGCGAGGCTGAGACATCGGCGGATATTAGAGAGCGAGTGAGAGAAAGGGAGGATATACGCCGAGGACGCGGTGCGACATCGTGGACGAGCGGCATCGAAGTAAACGTAGGCGCACACGGTGCAATTTGTTTTTTTCGTGCGACTCCTCCGAGATCGTGCGTGAGGTGGCGGAGAGTGTCCGTCACGCTTCCCCCCCTCGTATACCCCGTGTCATTGGCTGTGCTTTCCGGCGTCACCGGGAAGCAGCCGTGTCTCTCTTATACCGTAGCTCATCGCGTCGATTAAAAATAGAATAAGAGATTCGAATGTTGTGCGGAATTGTCGGGATTGATAGAGTAAAAATGGAATAAATAAATGTTGAATTACTTGTTAGATAAGACAAAAGAGTTGCTCACCCGTTATTTCATCGTAGTATAATAAATGATTGCCTGCCCTACGAGCTCCCCCCCCCCCCCCCCCCCCCCCCCCCCCTCCTGAGTATTAGCCGCGGTGGATTGAACGTACGATCGGACCCTTTGTGTTTCGGGGTGAAAGAAACACCTGGCGCCTAAAGGTAATAAAAACGAAAGGCAACAAGGAACGAAGGGCGTCATTATAGATTTTGGATTGGTAGCTCGTCGCCTGTTTTGACGAAATTTTAAGGACGAAATTGGCCTAGGCCAATTTAACCAACGCCATTTTAAAGAGCAGAGATTTTCCTTCATTTTAGCTTAAAAAAATTACGATCTTTTTTACAGTTGGCACCCAGTTTTAAAAAAGACAATTTTTGGTCGTTTTTTTGTTCTTTTGCAAGTGGACCACCTTTGTAGTAAACATTTTTTTAATGAATTTCTTTCACTATATTCATAAAGGGAAAAGTCTAAGCTTCAAGTTCATTTTTTAGAAAATTGTCTACGATTTTTTTTTCAATGATATGTCGTTTTTTTGAGAAAAAATAGACAATTAGAAAATTGCTCCATAGGACGAAAACGATGAGGTTTACAACAAAACCTCAAGATGGCAAAAAGTTGTATTACTTCTTGCTGAGATCAGGAGAACTTTTTCAGATCTTTTTTCCGAATTTTTTTTCCACCCATTTCCGGTAAGTTCGATTGATCTGAATACCATGAAAATAATAGAATTAAATTTTTTACTTACATCGAAGAAACTCCGTCGCTGAAGAAACCTCCGAAGAGACCAAAGTTTAATATGTAAGTAAAAAATTTAATTCTATTATTTTCAGAGTATTCAGATCAATCGAGCTGACCGGAAATAGGTGAAAAAAAAATTTCGAAATAAAATTCTGAAAAAATTCTCCTAAACTCAGCAAGAAGTAATACAACTTTTTGCCATCTTGAGATTTTGTTGTAAACCTCATTGTTTTCGTTTTATGGAGCAATTTTCAAATTGTCCATTTTTTCTCAAAAAGCGACATATCTTTGAAAAAAAACTCGTAGACAATTTTCTAAAAAATGAACTTGAAGCTTAGACTTCCTCCTTTATGAGTATTGTGAAAGAAATTCGTTAACAAAATTTTACTGCAAAGGGGGTCCACTTGCAAAAGAACAAAAAAAACGACCAAAAATTGTCGTTTTCAAAACTGTGTGCCAATTGTAAAAAAAATCGTAAATTTTTTTTAAAAAAGCCAAAACGAAGGGAAAACCCTGCTCTTTAAAATGGCGTAGGTTAAATTGGCCTAGGCGAACTATCGGCGAAATGGCATAAGAAAACGTTTCGGCACTGTTTTCAACTTTTGTCCGGAAACTTTCCGCCGGTAGTGTACATGCAAAGAAATCATTTGTACACGCAGACAAATATTATTGGCCCTACATAATGAGTGGAATTCGAAATTTGACAAACAAGTAGAAGTTCTGAAAACATATTTTACTGAATCGGCAGGATGTCCTTTCGTAATTTTAATTGATGAAAGCAAATGTTTAAAGAATCTCCTATTTACAATGAAGAAAAATGGCAGGATTGACGCAAAATTTTGGAGCGCTTTTACGACAATCATCTAGAATGGCTTGACTAGGACGTAGCTATTGTGTTTGTCTATTTTCCTATTTCTTATATCATTGAAATTTTTCATTTAAATATTTTTTCATTGTCGAGCTGATGTTATAGCGATTTGTTAAAGAATGTGGATTGCAAAAACAGGGACGTACCTACTCCAACTTCTGATAGATCAAAACTGGAAAGCCACAAATTTGGAAGACCCTCATTGGACTTTTCATCATCCAGCGAACGGAGTAAGCGCCGAAAAGTCGATGATCTTCGGAGATCAACAAGTCCAAGGGCATTGGCATTTGCAATCGAAATGAATCTTCGTGATTCTGGGTCCCGCGCTGCAGCAAAAATGCTCAAGGATATTACAACCACTTCTCATACGCGAGCCTCTCGGTATCAGTTAGCATTCGCACAGAGTTCTAGGCCAGTACGTCAAGAAATTAGCGCAGATGTTGCTTTGAACTTGATAAGAAGCGGTTAAATCACGAAAGAAATGTACCATGTGGTCCGGGAATTAACCAATGAAAGCAGCAACGCGTTGGTTTATCCCGGTTATCGTATCATATTTGTTGCAAAATGTCGTTGTTACCCACCAGAGTGTTCAATACGTATAACGGAAACAAGGGCGGAAGTATGATTGCAACCTTTACTAGACCATACTACAGCTCCATTGGTTCAAGTACAATCTGATATCATAAAAATACTCGACAGTTCCTTCACGAATAACATGAAATTAATTTTAAAGTGACGATGCGATCGTTCGTCGACGCAACAGTATAAGCAAAAATTTGACGAAAGCGACAGCTCTGACGCTCATGTATTCTTTACGTCCGTAATTCCGTTACAGCTTCAGACAACAAATCTGAGAGGCAACTTGACGTTTGGAAAAACCCAAGGTCTTCTTCACCCCGTTACTGCAGACAGTTAAAATTACAATTTTCAAAAGACACCGTGTAGTCAACTGTTCATGAAAAAACTATCGTTGGTAAGCAGATAGCATCTCTCGTCACATTGGCTACAGTAATGGAGGGTACTGACGTTGAAGTAAGATATGATTTATCATTCACAATGATAGATGGAAAGGTGAGAAATGATATTACTGATACTAAATCTGCGCAAATATGTTATTTATGTAATTTGAGGTTGAAAAATTTCAACAATTTAGAATTGGTTGAACAAAATGTAACAGCTCTAAATTGAATTTTGGAATTTCTTCCTTACATGCGTGAATAAGGTTCATGGAATGCTTCATATTGCATATACATGAAATGACGAGACGAGTAAATGATATACGTGATCAGTTGATGAATAGAAAGCAGATAGCGATCGTAAGGAACAAATCCAAAACAAATTCAAAGCTGCTTTAGGTTTAAATATTGATATGCCTAAGCAAGGATTTGGCAGTGCGAACAACGGTAATGCAGCCTGACGTATTTTGAGAACGTTGCTTTAACAGCGGAAATTTTGAATCTGGAGGAAAAATTCGTAGCAAGTAGCAAAGTTATTTTGCAGACAATGGTGAGCGGTTTCACTGTAGATATCGAAAAGTTCAGGGCTTATTGCTTAGCCGTCACGAAACGATATGTTGAGCTATATTCCTGGTATTCGATGCCAACATCGGTACATACCGTCTTTATTCATGGCTATGCGGTAATAGGAATGGGTGTCTTACCAATCGGACAATTTTCCGAGGATTCTCAAGAAGCTAGGAATAAGGACATTCATCGGCACCGCGAAAATTTTTCTCGAAAATGTACGCGAGAGGAAACATTGGCTGACGTTTTTCCTCGGTTTATTGCATCCTTGGACCCACTCGTAATAAGTTTTCAAAAATTAAAAATGAAGCGTAGTGCACCATTATCCTCTGATGTAATAGAACTTCTACTGGCAACACCAGAAGGTAATGTCGCAAATGATAGCTTACCGTTAGCAGAAACCGATCCACCTGACCAAGATTATAATTTTTAATTAATCTAATGCAATGTGAAATAATATAAACATTTACATACTCTACAAAATTGTTCTTCATTTTGGAATTTTAAATGTCATTAATCTAATGTCAAATTCGTAATCAGCGACCCTGAAAACTCAATGGCGCAAATTTTCGGAGCGATAAAGTGATTATTTTTTCAAAATGTCCGCTATTTTTAGTCCAGTATTTTGAATTTCATAAACTTGATATCAAATTAGTAATCAGCGATCCCAAAAACCTATGAATGAAAGTTTTGGAATTATTATTCTCACTTTTCGACTTTTGGCCAGGGATTAGGCCGTTCTCAACCATTGTGCGCCGATCTGGCACGAGGCGCTGAATGTTGCCTCATGCCGAAGAGGAATGGTGTCGGTATACCGCGGTCTTCTCCTGAGAGATGCTGCCGGATACCGCACCATATCGTACGAAGCAGTATGCATAGTGGCCGGCTTGCTACCACTAGAAATCCTTGCTGACGAGCGACGCAGGGTGTACAACCGCGGTCGGCAGACTCCAGTCAAATAGGAAAACATTGCCAAGGAGGACAAAGCAGTGTTATTACGGCTCTGGCAACAACGCTGGGACAATTCGTGTAAAGGAAGATGCACTTATCAGTTGATTCCATCGCTTGAGCAGTAGGTGAATCGCAAGTATGGCTGGGTAGGCTTCTATCTAACGACGGTGTTAACGGAGCATGGCTGCTTCCGGACATATCTTTACCTATTTAAGCTGAACAATAGTGAGGACTGCCCAGTTTGCAACGTAATCGAAAACGCGGAACATCTATTCTTCACGTGCCCACATTTCAAGAACTGGCGATGCCAGTTTCAGGAACGTCTCAACTAACCGATTAACCCGAATAATATCGCGAAACTCATGCTCGATTCAGCAAACGCATGGAGCACTATCGAGGACTTTGGAACGGCGGTCGCGCGATGGCTAACATAAGGCAGGAACGACGGGAGGTGGTTTCTAGTGTGTAAAAATCCCATACTCCCAAGTAATACAGGCTACTTGGGGTCTTTTTGAAGATTTCCACCTACCCACGAAAAAAAGCACGCATACACACGCGCACTTACGCACGCACTCGCACGCATGCACGCATACACACAGTTTTGAAAGACAACACGTGAAAATTTCATATATTGGCGGAAAACCGACGGAATTAACCGGTACTAAATATTCAAAATTAGCGTTCTTTGCAACTTCAAGTTAGGATATCTCAAAAACCTGATGTTATGGGCAAAATCGGCCAACGGATTCGTAGTCAACGACCAACAATCTATAAGATCCACTACCTCTGATTAAAGTTACCTCCCAAAAATTTTCACTTGTGGTCCTGCGTTATTAATGTAGCGCTGAAAAATCGCTCGCGATATGCGAAGCCCGAAAGGCATTCTTAATCACTCATACTGGCGTAAAGGAGTCATAAATGACGTGTACTCGATTTTGGAGCGACTCTAACATGATGAAAACCGTCCTTCAAATCGAGCAACTTTTTATTTCCAAAAATTGTTAAATCATCCTCGATCAGTCGCATCGGATAATTATCTTTCGCCGCGTTATTTAGGATCCGATAGGACACACGTATTCATAATTTGCCGTTTCTCTTTTTAGACAAAATAATCGGCGATGCCAATGCGGACTCGCTATTTTGCACGTAATCTTTCTCTAATAATTCGTCTAGAGTGACTTGAAGGTTCCGTTTTTCGTCTCGAGAGAGTTAATGCGGAGTGCAGTGAAATTGTCACGAATCTGCTCAACGCAATTTCAACTTTGCTTTGAATTTTGGCTCCGTAGATCGCAAATAGTCAACGTACAATTACTGAGAAATTTGTTCCAACTCGACTTTCGCCTGGTATGGCATCCCTGGGTTCACCCGCACATTTTCAACTTTACGATTCTCTTCGATCGCATTAATGCTCATACTTTCTTGGCACGTATTGTCATCAGTCGGTGACGTCCATCTAATCCCGAATTTGTATAACACATCGGGACCCAGTTTGTCAATCGACTTTGCTTGGTCGTTGATCGAGTGCGTATTTTATTGCTTCGAGTAAAAAAGACGCGCTCGACGTGATGGGACTACCAAGCGAAAGTCGAGCAGCTTGTTAAGGGGAGGTTCTAGTCCAGAGGACCGAAAATGTGCGTAATTTCATGATTTTTTGAGAGTACATACGTATTTTTTTTTTTTAACTTTTGTGACATTTATTTGTCTATATTTTAAAGAGTTTACAAAAATTTTTCGAGTAAAAATAATACAAAATGGCAGCTCCAGTTCTCACTGACGACGGTCGTGCGCGGCGGTGGACAGTGTGCGCGGGGCACTCTACAGCCCTGCCAAGTGATCTGAAACGAAAAAACCAAAAAAATCTTAAAGTAGATGAAATTTAGGGGACCTTATGAATTTCCGATTTTTAAAAAACCCTTTTAAAAAAAAATGGGGACCCTTTGATTAAAAAAAACACCTTTTTTGCCTCTTTTTATTTGTTTTAACGGTAAAAAAAAATAGTAAAAATTTTTTTTTTGTCAAAAAACGCTTCCTGAAACGCTTCCTTAAATTGAATAAGCTTTAATTTGAGCCGTCAAACGTCGAAATCGGTGTAGTCGTTGAAGCGGAATCGCGCCCCGCGCGCAAAAAAAAGGTGTTTCCAGAAAAACGCGTTTAAAGTTTGACGAAGAAAAAATCGTATATAATTTTTTTTTTTGACACTTACATCTAATCAGCTATTCCCGCACCATATAGGATTCCTTCCCCATCTTCTAAAAGCATGTTTTGCTGAACTTTGGTGCTGATTTTGTCAATTCTGGCCTTTTTCGTCAACACTGATAGATTCGCCTCCGCTGATGTGATGCGTTTATCGTCCGTCTTCGCAGCAAAGTTTTTACTATTTATTCCTATGACGATCCCCAATGCCTGCATGGTTTTTAATATTGATGAATAGCCTTCATTGAAGATGCCGGAAGCTATATACGCTGCTATTCTGATTGTTTGTTCGCCACAATGAAGATGTTTCGGGGCCAGTTTCCAAATGCGCGCGTTGAAACTTTCGTTATCATTTTGTGTGTTTCCACCGGTGCATCTTTGCAGTAGATCATCGCTCGAAACAGCTTCATACACCGGTCGAATTGCATTTTGAACTGACTCTTGAAGGGCAGGTTCGTGTTCGAAATCAGTGAGTTCTCCCTTTGCTTCAGCGACGCGCCACTTACACCAACTGTTTTCACCTGGCGGGCAGTTCTCGTGTTTCGGTTCCTCGTCCGTGGAGCATTTATGGTCGAACGTTGCCCAAACAGCTTTTCGCATTTCTTCGGCCGAATCGGGGTGTCGTCTGATGGCAAGTCCGTAGTATAAAGTCAAATCTTTTATTAATTTGTCAGTCAATTTTCCTGCACCTTTACCTCTGATTCCTTTATTTTTTAATTTGTTCCGAGGGGCACAAACTTACTACTCGCTCAGGCGGTGAAAACTGGCGTTCGGAGCGCCTTACCTCGAAGCGGCTCCGAGCGCTCGCTTCTACCTGTTTTTCGGCCGACGCGCTCTCTCGTCGATACGCTATAACTCGTAAAATCAATTAGATAGGGAAATATCCTTTTGCCTACACATTTTAAGACCTTAAGGATGAAAATAAAGCAATACAAAAAAATAAGTTTTTCGGTCGATTTTTACTAGAACCTCCCCTTAAGCGCCATGTCCGTATATTCCAATCTCGAACGAAACCATCTGTTTGCTTTCGCTTTAATTTTGAGCTAATAATTATTTTCATAATAGTCTCGACGACTGCACAAAGTTTCTTGACCAGTCGAATTTGGTTTTACCACTCTTCGAAATGATGACTTATTCCATAAAAATTGCCTATCAATTCTGCGATTGCTTTAACGTATGTGCGTAATTGTGGCAGGGCCTCAACTGTCTCTACTTCTCGTCTAAGGGATCTTCGGAAGTCTTCTCGACGAATAATCAGGGGTTTTTGCAACAATAATTCATTTCTGCCGCATTCTAACTGCGTTTGTAACTCGTTGCACGCTTAACTGTTTTCAGGGGGATCGGTTTGCTTACCCAAACGTCTCCCGGACCGCATCCATCAGTCTGGCAAATAACTGCTGTTTTGTGCCCGTTGTCACCACATCTCTTACTCTTAATTTGGCCTTTAAGTCAAGGTACTTATTTCTACTCACCAGGCAACTGATTTGCTTCTTTCATCGTAATCACTACTATAGTTTACTTTCCCGAAAATAACCTTTATTCGACCGTTTATCATGTAACATAAAGGTCGCCTTTAATATTAACGATGAATTTCGGTCGCGTTGATAAACGTTATACCGTGCACGACAATGTTTTTTTTTCGAAAATATTAATCGTATCACTCTTAATATCGACCCACTCGATTGACTTACTATAGGATGGGAAAAGATAAGGGAAATGCTCCGAAGGGATACACACGGGAAGAGCAATGGGCAAAAAAGAAGAAGAAGAGAGGGAGAGCCATAGAGGGCATGATAATGGGAGTACGAGAAGGGATAACAAGAAAAAAGGGAAACCTAAATGAAGGCAGAAGGGGTAATAGCGAAACGAATAGCAGTAGAGAGAGAAGAAGGGGAAGTGACAGGGATATATATAAATGGAGACATAGACAGGAAATTAGAGGAAGTCAGAAGATAGATGGAGATGCGAGGGAAAGAGGAACCGACTGATAATGGGGGGGATTTCAACGCGAGGACGGGAATGAAAGGACGGAGAGTAAAGGGAGCGGAAGAAGAGGAGGAAGAGGAAAGAAACTCAAATAAGAAGGTAAATGAAGAGGGGGAAAACTGATAGGAATGCTAGAAGAAGTGGGATGAGAAATAATTAATGAAAATATAGAAGGAGACATACAAGGAGAGTTTACGTTCACAGGAGGGGTAGGGGAAACAGTAATAAATTACGTGCTGGGGGATGAAAGGACAAGGGTGGTGGGGAGGGGTGAAAAATATCACAGTAGTGGACACAAGAATCGGACCACCACCCGATAATAGTGACAATAAAGGGAGGAAACGCAAAAAGAAAAACGGAGAAAAGAAGAGAAATAAAGGTAGGAAGCGGGCAGTGGACGGAGAAGATGAAGGAGAAATACACGGCAGTAATAGAGGAAGAGAGCATAGAGGGAGACGAACAGACAATTCAAGAAGTAGAAGAAAGGATAAAAAGGGCAATGAAGAGAGGAGAGAATAATGAAGGAAAGGAAAGCACTTTTTCTTCGAAAGGAGAGGGTGGTGGGATGAAGAAGAACAGAGAAAGGGAAAAGAAGAGGTAAGAAGGGAATTAAGAAAGTGGAGGAAAGAAAGGGGGACAAAAGAGGCATACAGTGAGAAGAAAAGATAGTATAAGGAATGGCGTGATATGAAAAAATAGGAAAAAAGAGAGAGGATAATAAGAGAGGTAGGGGAAGCAAGGATAGAGAACAGGGTATGGGAGATAGTGAACAGGAAAAGAAAAATTGGGAAGAGGGTAAATGACAGTATAGGGAAGGAGGAATGGGAGGAACACTTTCTGAACCTGTTGGGAGGAATAGAAGAAGGAGAGAGGAACGGAAATCAAACAGAAATAAGGGAAGACAGAGAAGAGGAACTAGGCAAAGAAGAAATGAGAGAAATAATTAAGAGGCTAGGAGAGGGAAAAGCTACGGGAAAGGACGAAAAAACGAGTGAGGCATGGAAGTACGGAGGAAAGAGGGCAGTAGAAATGGTGTGGGAGGTGTGCAGGAGAGTGTGGAGAGGAGAAGAATGACCAGAGGGATGGATGGATGGGATAATAGTGCCGATTGTAAAAAAAAGAAGAAAGGACAAGGGCAGAAGAGTATAGAGGGTGACACTGATGACGTCGATGTATAAAATATATGGCACAATATTAGGAAAGAGGTTAGAGGAGGAAGTAGAAAAGAAGAAAATTGTCCCAGCAAACCAAACGGGTTTCAGGAGGGGAGTAGGGATGATGGAAAACATATACCGTCAGTGACGAAATTGAGTGGACACTTTCCCGTATAAAGTGCCGGAACGGTTTTTTATTTCATTTCGCCGGTAATTGACCTAGGCCAATTTAACCAACGTCATTTTAAAGAGAAGCAATTTACTTTCATTTTGGCTATGTTAAAAAAATTGTACGATTTTTTTTTACAATTGGCACCCAGTTTTGAAAACAAAAATTTCTGATCGTTTTTTTTATCTTCTTTGAGTGGACACCTTTCGTAGTAAAATTTGTTTAGCACATTTCTTTAACCATGATCATAAAGGGAGCGTCGAAGCTTCAATTTCTTTTTTTTAGAAAACATGCTACGATTTTTTTTTTCAAGGATATTTCATTTTTTGAGAAAAAATAGACGATTTGAAAATTGCTCCGCAAGACGAAAACGATGAGGTTCACAACAAAATCTCGAGATGTTAAAAAGTTATATCACTTCTTGGTGAGTTCACGAGAATTTTTTCAGATTTTTTTTCGAAGTTTGTTTTCCACCTATTTCCGGTCAGTTCGTATGATGCGATATCATGACATCAATAGAATTAAATTTTTTACTTACATATTAAACTCTGGTCTCTTCGGAGGTTTATTCGACGACACCAAAGTTTATTTGGTATGTAAATAATTTAATTCTATTATTTTCATGGTATTCAGATCAATCGAGCATCGACCGAAAATAGATGGAAAAAAAATTTCGAAAAAAAAATCTGAAAAAATTCTCGTGAACTCATCAAGAAGTATTACCACTTTTTACCGTCTTGAGGTTTTGTTGTAAACCTCATCGTTTTCCTCCTGGGCAGCAATTTTCAAATCGTCTATTTTTTCTCTAAAAATGAAATATCTTTGGAAAAAAAAATCGTACAATTTTTTCTAAAAAAAAGAAATTGAAGGGTGGACTGCTCCCTTTACGATCACGGTTAAAGAAATGTGCTAAAAAAATTATACTACGAAAAGTGTCCACTCAAAGAAGAACAAAAATACGGCCAAACATTTTTATTTTCAAAACTGGGTGCCATTTGTAAAAAAAAATCGTAAATTTTTTTTTAAATAGCCAAAATGAAGATAAATTGCTCCCCTTTAAAATGACGTTGGTTAAATTGGCCTACGCCAATTACCCGCGAAATGACATAAAAAAGCGTTCCGTCACTTTATACTAGAAAGTGTCCACTTAATTTCGTCACTGACTGTATGTATTAAACTACATAATAGGGAAGCAAATAAAGAAAAAAAAAGAAAGCTGATAGCAGCATCAATCTGAAGGCGGCATTCGACAGAGTGGGCAGGGAGATATTATGGGAAGCGATGAGAGAAAGAGGGGTGAGAGAAGGATTAAGGAGGAGGATAGAAAAGGTGTATATGGTGTCACGCCGATAGGAGGGGGAGGACAACTGGGAACGGGCGATGAAGGACCACAGGTTAATAAAAGAAAATTTTAATGCATCAAGAAAACAATGTTTGATATTTAAAGGTTCGTTTATTATACCTTTTTCTTTAACTTCGGCGGACAATCTCTGGGGGGATGTTCTCGATAAGGGAAGATGGGCGCCAGTTAATTTAAAAAAAAAACAAAATTTACAAAAATGGTAATGACAACAACACCAAAACAAAAAAAGAAAGAAAGATTACTAGGATGCAATATAAGACCAAAAATATAACTAAGAATACTTAAATAGTACGCTGTCGGGTTGTTCTATTGGATGAGTGAAGGGAAGACTAACTCGAGGGGTGGGAAGGGTAGCTCAGGGGAATGGGTTCTCCTATACGGTGTGGCCGCTTAATTATTACCACTGACCGTTACAAAATTCGTTCGCGATATTTTGGGGAACTATATAGGACACTCTAACGGTAGCAGGGAAGTAAATTTGTCGTGATCGAGTCGACCTTGGTCGACAGTGCTACCGGGGGGGGGGGGGGGGGGGGGGATGGGTAGGTGGGGGGGGGGGGTGTCCTGAAACTTCTAACGCTTCTTCTTCTAACACAACCGTTCCATACACTATGCTATAACGCATAAATTTCTTTTTAGAAATGTTCCTCAACGCACGCAAAGGGGTAAAAGGGAGAAAAGAAAAAAAAGAAAAAAAGGAGGTACAGGGGATGATTCTAGTAGTTGCGATAAAAATATGCGAGGGGAGGGGAATATATGATTTCGCGGGTTTATCCGTTTTAGAGGGGCAACTGTGCAAACACTTACGTTCGAAATTTCGTCGTTAGACAGTCCTCTCTCTCTCTCTCTCTCTCTCTCTCGCTCTCCCTTCCTTCCTCGGACCGATCTCGCTCTCGCTCGCTCACGCTTCGCTTGCCTTCCTTCGCCTCTCTCACTCTCACACTCTATTGTCACTTTCACTTTTATAATTTTTCTTTTCCACACGCATTCTATTTTATCACTCACTCTCGCACTCTATTGTCACTTTCACTCTTATAAATTTTCTTTTCCACACGCACTCTATTTTATCACTCACTCTCTAATTCTCTAATTACTATTACTACTTTTAATGTCACTAATTCTCCAATCGATGTCTTTACGCCGGTGGTCGCAAGCTAAGTGTCAAGTATATCGTTGCCGGAAATTTTCATAATTTTCTCGCCCGCGGATTGGCCGGGACGTCCTTCTTTGATTGGGCAGCAGCGGCACGGATCAAACGATAACGGGTCGATGGGAAATCAATACATTCGGGACGGACTAGGGAGATCTATCGGGAAATGGTGTAATTAGGTCGGGCGGTCGCTCTCATCGGTATCGGGATTTTTGGGTACTGGGGAATTTTTCTTATTGCTCGCTGCTGCCATCTTCCCGTTCTCGCGTCACTATGTCGGTTTCATTGGGATATCCTGGTGGTCTCTTTTTCGATGTGTCGTCTTTGCTGGTCCAGGGTGTCCTCAGTTTAGTCATGGGCGAGAGTATTCTTCTCATTTTCTTTGATGGCCTCTTAGTTCACTGATTATTGTCGGTTTTCCGTTTTCCCTTTTAGGCTATTGCCGTGTCGTCGCCTATGGCGATAATGTGCGTGGCCGGGTCGACCACAACGATGACCATGCGATGTCGACGACGCCGGTCGACGCGTGCCAGCGACGACGACGACGACGACGATAACGACGAGGTCCACGGCGATGACGACGACACGACGGCGACGACGGGGCCGTCGACGACGGCGACGACCACGACGAGGACAACGACGACGGCGACGACCACGACGAGGACGACGACGACGATGACGACGGCGACGACGACGACGAAGACGACGACGACCACGACGAAGACGACGACGACCACGACGATGGCGACAACATGACGACGACGACGAGGACGACGACGACGGCGACGACGACGAGGACGACGACGACGGCGACCACCACAACGAGGACGACGACGACGATAACGACGACGACGACAACGACGACGACGGCGACGACGATGAGGAAGTCCTATGGCGTCGGTGGGTAAGTCTTAGCAGCGCGGTAAGTGTTTGCATATCTTACATTGTTTATGGATGGGATAGGTGACAAAAAGGGATAGTTCTGATAATTTGTTTTTTTTTTTACTGTTTCGGGTGGTGTGTGGAGCGGTTGCTTTAGGCGACTACCGACAGGGAAAGAATTGTGCGCAACGTCACAATGGAGACAATAAGCAGGGTAAATGTGCGAGAAGAAGCTGGAGAGAAAAGGGAGTAAGGCAGGGGTGTCCGCTTAGCCCGGTACTATTCAACATACTGTTAGCGGACATGGAACAGAAGATGCAGTAAGGCTGGCGCGGGCGGGTTAAGGTTGCAGGGAGAAGGATATACACGCTGGCATACGCGGACGACGTGCTGATGCTGTCAGAGGACGAGGAGAGAATGCAAGGCATGACAGGGAGGATGGAAAGATATATGAAGGAAAAGAAACTGCAAGTGAATGTGAGGAATATAAAAGTGATGACATTTAGGAAAGGAGGAAGGAGACAGAAGAAAACGGAGTGAAAATGGACAGGTGAAAAGGTGAAGCAAGTAAACGAATTTAAATATTTAGGGTACATGTTCAGAAAAAATGGGAGGCAGGAAGAACAAATCGGGGATAGGACAAAAAAGGCAGAAGCGGTGATGAAGCAAGTATGGAGTTAGGGAAAAGAAAATTCGAGAGAGACTGGGGAAGATGGTTATGTCTATTTGATACACTAGTATGGACGGTGATGGGGTATGGCGAAGAAATATGGAGATGGGAGGAGAGAAAAGAGAAAAGATAAAAATAAGAGCAGCAAGAAGAGGGTGGAAGTGTCAAGGCAATTGACTGCACACGTTTACCACTAATGGGATTAATATGCGGATTGAAAAAAGATACAAGAAAAGGGACGCTTTCACTGCGCATAAGAGTACACTAGACTATATCATCTAACCCGATCTTGCACCAGGGAAGGGGTAGGTAGACAGTACGTCTGCCATGTCGATAGTCGGCAAGGGAAGGAAACATGTATGCCAACTTCTTCAACAGGAAGTACGAAGAAAAATTGGAAGCAGGAAAAGAAAGCGAGTTGGCAACGATATGCTTAGGAGAGTTAAAAAAGAAAGAAGAAAAAGAAGAAGAAGAAATGTCACAATGGGGGAAAGGGAGGAAGGTGATAGAACAACAGAGCAGAAGGGGCGACGGGGAAGAAAGTAAAGGGGGATCTGAGGAAGTAGAAAACAAAGGCACACGAGAGAAGAGAAAGAATAATAAACTCAAGGTATAACAAATGGTATAGAGTAATAGCGGCGGAAGAGGTATCAGGATAGGGGGGGGGGGAATTCTCTGGTCAACGGGTGCTATAAGGAAGCCGACCGGCGTAAAAAC
The DNA here is from genome assembly GCA_946811545.1 of Netelia fuscicornis. NCBI lineage: Eukaryota > Metazoa > Arthropoda > Insecta > Hymenoptera > Ichneumonidae > Netelia > Netelia fuscicornis. Next base: position 21,394,730 of record OX328013.1, read on the forward strand.
TGGTCAAGGCGACCTAAGGCCTTGTCACGGACCACTCCCCAAGCTAAGGTGGAAGCTATCGTGCCGAGGGCGGGATGGTACTTGGGTTAAAGTGCCTTTCACGATGCCTATGGGGAACCGGGCGAAACCCCATAGTAATCAGCCTTACCTCCACAATCAGGCTCTGTGGGGGCGGACCGTTTTTTCCTGAATACTCGTGGGAACAACATGGATAAATATATTGAAATTAACAAACAAAAAAGAACTCATAGTACGGGGAGGGACACATTACGTTTACCGGAACGATATAGGACGGACAGCGCGTCGAGCGCAGGGAGCGGAGTAAGCTCCGCGACCGCCGCCTACGACGCCGAAAACACGACGGGCCCACAAAATGGGCCCACAGATGAACGAAGCAACAACATCGGGCGCCACAACACTAAGACAAAATGAACCGGAGCTAATGGAGCTGCTAAAGCTTATACACAAGACAGCGACGAAAATGGCCAAGGCAGCGGCCATACAAAAGAACATGAACATGACGGTAAAAACCGGTATCTTAACAATCCTAGAGGCCGCCGACGCCGCGCTGAGCACGCGAACCAAGACGGCCACGAAAGGACAAACCACCGTACACCTGTCGGAGACAGACGCGGTGGATACGGAAACGGAGACGGAACAAGTACGACCGACCAAACGAAAACGGGAGACAACGAACACCCCTCCGGAGATCGTACAGAAACACCCAACAACACAAAAACGAACGGAAGGGGCCTGGCAAACAGTGCACCATAAAAAAATAAAAACGACAGAACAGAAAAATAAAACGGACAGGACGAACGCGACGACCCAAGCTGAAAAGCGCAGGTCAGCCCCCAAACGTAGGGGAACGAGAGGGACGGCTGTACTGGTCAAACCAGGCAAAGACGCGTCGTACTCCGACATTCTACGGAAAATACGGACGACAGTGGACCCGGAAAAAAGCCACGTCCAGGTAACAAACATGAGGAAGACAAAAGACGGACTCTGTCTCCTCAAAATACAGACGAACACGGACGGACGAGAAGACTTCCGACGCGCGTTACAAGACGCCGTCGGGGACGCCGGCAGTGTTAGGGGCGTGATACCCAGGGTACAACTGAAGATCATGGACCTGGACTGCGTCACAACCGCACAAGACGTCACACAGGCATTGAGACGAGAAACGGGATGAGAGGAGGACTTCGGCGTCCATATATTCGGTCCGAACCGGGCCGAGCAATATATGGCAGTTTGCGACCTCGAACCGCAGGAAGCCAGGGCGCTGCTGGGCCGGGGTCGGATCGGGATAGGATGGGTGCGATGCCGCGTTCGACAACGACTGACAGTGACGAAATGCCACAAGTGTTTGGGATACGGGCACACTAAGGCCAACTGCACGAATAAGGGTCGCACAAAAAGCTGCAGAAAATGCGGCGAGACGGGACACCATGCGACGGACTGCAAGAACGAACCGGCCTGCCCCCTTTGCGCTGAGGCCGAACACAAAGACGTAACGCACCCCGCGGGAAGCGAGAGGTGCACAGTGTTCCGGGTCGCGCTGGAGGAGTGCAGGTAGCAGGCCGGAAGACGGACAGGATAATCCAGGGAAACCTGAACCGAAGCAGGATGGCGGACATGTTACTGCCACAGATAGCTGACGAACATGACGCAGACATACTGATCCTGTGCGAACCGTACAGGAGAAGGCCGACCCTGACAAAAACCTGCCACGGAAAAGTACGTTTCAAGTGCGTGCCAAGTCCGTTTCAAGTACGTTTCGTTGAGGGAACACACTTGAAACGTACTTTGTCTGCAGAATAGCGCGTTTCAAGCGCGTTTCGTTACACGGTTGAAACGTACTTTTTCGCGTGCCGTCGACACGGACTTCTCCCAGAGAATAGTGCGTTTCAACCGCGTTTCTCGTTACACAGTTGAAACGTACTTTTTCGCGTGCCGTCGACACGAAGTTCTTCCACAGAAAAGTGCGTTTCAACCGTGTTTCGTTACACGGTTGGAACGTACTTTTTCGCGTGCCGTCAACACGAACTTCTCCCAGACAATAGTGCGTTTCAACCGCGTTTCTCGTTACACAGTTAAAACGTACTTTTTCGCGTGCCGTCGACACGAAGTTCTTCCACAGAAAAGTGCGTTTCAACCATGTTTCGTTACACGGTTGGAACGTACTTTTTCGCGTGCCGTCGATACGAACTTCTCCCATAGAAGAGTGCGTTTCAACCGCGTTTCTCGTTACACGGTTGAAACGTACTTTTTTGCGTGCCGTCGACACGGAGTTCTTCCACAGAATAGTGCGTTTCAACCGTGTTTCGTTACACGGTTGGAACGAACTTCTTCGCGTGCCGTCGACACGGAGTTCTTCCACAGAATAGTGCGTTTCAACCGTGTTTCGGTACACGGTTGGAACATACTTTTTCGCGTGCCGTCGACATGGAGTTCTTCCACAGAATAGTGCGTTTCAACCGCGTTTCGTTACACAGTTGAAACGTACTTTTGCTCGTGCCGTCAGAATGCAATTTGGGTGAGGAATACAAAACGCCATTTTAAACTCAATTTTTAATTCCATTTATTTTCATGTTATTGTGGCGTTTCTGCAAAGGTGTTTGTAAAAGCCTTTTTGTGTGAAGCGGCTTAAAATAAAACGAAAATGTATCTACTCAACAGAACAACCGTATGGTATACGTGCAACATAAAAACTGTTTTGTGAATGCATAAGCAGACACGGCTCTGCTATCATTGCAAGGTCTACACATTTCTTTTCATCAAACGATTGCACCTTTCTTATGTGTACAATCTCCATAAAATCGTTTCTTAAACATGGGTGTTTCTCCAACTTTATGGTTTGCACAACAAACATGACCTTAGCTCTTGTTACTTTTACAATTTCTTCGATGACAGCAAATGTACCATCAAATAAGAATATACATGAGTCATTATTCTGTTTACCTTTGCTGTATGATCTTGTAGAGAAACGTTTTTTTCTATAAATCATTCTGTTAAAACTAACAATAAGACAGTCAGTAGCCTCGTTACGCCGAATATATTGGGAAAAATTTATGGCATTGTCAACATTAGAGATGGTCCAGAGGTTACCTTTACCAACAAGAAGGCACCTGTTGCCAGCTGGCTCAAACCTTTGTAATCTTCTGTAATTTAATATATTTTCAAAGAAACTTACAGTATTTTTGGTGTGCGCCATTTCTGTGCATAAAAGAGGAAGCGACTTGAAAATTAAAAAATTGCGAGCAATTTGGACAGCAACTGAAAAGGGACTTTTGCAAAGCTGTAATAGGTATCTATTTTCCGACTCGTACAAAAAACTGTTGTGGGTCCACAAAGGGCCAAAGTCCAGAACCCCCCTTGATATATGCGATAAAAGATGGATATTATAAAGCATATTTTCTTCTCCAAAATATTTTTCAAAAAAATATATATAGAGCATGAAAAGTCTGTGAGCTTCCTGAATATCTGACATAGGAATACGTTTTTGAAGAAGTAATGCAATTCCCTTACCGAGCATAGAAAAATGTACAAGGTACTTATCTTTTAACAATCCCTTTAAACATGGGATAGCATAAAATAAAAGCCAAATTCTGTATTCACTTGCTCTCCATTGGGCACGTTCACTCATTGCGCGCAGCTCTCTGATCACTGTAGTACTGGACTGTATACCTTTAATTCTTAAGTCGATTAGGTTAATCAGGTGTTTCATACCCAGTCTTTCATCTGACATACCTAGCCACATTTTTTTCCGAATAGACTGCAGAATTAATTCAGTGTGTGTTTTTGTTGCCCCTAGCAATACGGCATGCATATAGTCAACAACGAACGGAGACGTTATGTCAAAGTAATTTAATGACATTAAGTTGCATGAGCCCTTAACTCCACGGAAAACTCTGTCCTTATCGCTGACTTCATGCCTTCTTTTGTAAACTTCTAATAAGTCTTGTTTTAGACTATCAGAACTCCTCAGCTCAGCAGGTTCTGATACAAGGTAACGTGCGCCACCTCTGACATATTCGGTCTGCTTGTAACAGAAAGTGCAGCCATATCCTGCATGAAAGCTTTGAAAATTTAAAATCTGGTATCTTGCAACAGAATCTGCCACACAGCACAGCGGAATAACAAGGCTTTTGACATTTTGACCATTGTAAGTCCACGAAATACCTTCACTTGATAATTTGTTCGCTGATTCTACAAAGGGTTTTAAGAAATATTGTTGATTTGGATCCTTTGAACCAGCATACACTCCTGCCATAATTATATAATTATTTCTTTCTTCATAAGGCAATTCATTGAGCGTTAAATAAATAGGCCAAATAGTTTTGTTAGATGATTTTCCAAAAGCAACACCATCAGTAAAAAATGTATACGAAAAGTTGTATGGTGAGGACAACACATTTCCATGTGAGCTTAGCTTTCTGTATACATTACCATCATATATGTCACTTAACTCACTTTCTTTGGTCTCCCTCGAAAATCTGTGGTTTAATATATAATCAACAAACTTGTTGTCTTTCAAAAATACCTGAAGCTGCGATTTTATTGAGAGAGAAACAAAGAAATTTGAAGGGCTTAGAGCATTAACTTTTATCTCACAGATATCACAGAATTTTTGTTTATCCTTTACTTTTTTTTCTTTGCTGTCGCTTTTGTTTGAAATTTTTCTTTCTCCTAGGTAAGAGTTGCAGTCACTGCAATAAACGTTATACGATATAAAGTTTCTAGTATTAGCAACTTTCAAATGTTTGAGATATGCTTGAAAAGTCGATGGAATGGGAACTTCTTTAAAAATACTCCCAACCATTTTTAAAATATCAATCTGAGCCACCCATGACAAGCCGTGACGAAGACCAAGAGCTAAGGTCATAAAAACAATATCATCAACAGTTGAATCAGTGCAACCACACAAATGAATAGACTTTCGCGCTTTTGACTTAAATTCATTTTCTGAACTGTCCTCTTCCTCCTGTATCTCTGATTCACATTGATTTTCAAAGGGTTGCGGAGCTGGAGGTGTCGGGGACTCATTGTCAGATGATTCACTTAGTTCAGGGTCGGACACAGGAACATCGGATTGGCTCGATGGCGATAATGGAACCGTGTGATTATTAGCATAAGGATTAGAGGTTTTCTTTGGTCGTTTCCGCTTCAGGTGCTGCTTGTGTGGTATTGAATTTTTGCCAACCTAGAACATGAGAGGGAAAGTTCTCTTTACACTGAAAAGCATATTTAATGGCGCTTCCATTGTGTGTAGTAAAAGAAAACATTAACACATGACATAAGAATAGAATTTTTCAAACTAAAAGCAAACTAAAATAACAGACCATTCAGTTAAAAAAAATTGTTAATCCTTAGCGCCCCGTTGGCTCTGTTGCAGAGCCAAATGCTTTTAGTATATCGTTATGCTTAAGATGCTATAAGAGAAGAATAAATATTGTGACGAGAATTTAGAGCTGACTGACACTTGTCCATGTATACTGAGAATGCACATGGGGCATTGTTTCTAAAAATATTACACCATGGTGAATGACGAAATTTTTTATTTCTCTGTGATTTACAAGAGGAAAATGCATATTTATAAAAAAATAAAATCTAAAACATTTATAAGCACTTGTAATTCGTCCCACTCAAAATAAGACTTCTTCTCAGGCACTCTGCTGTAAAAATGTGCTGGAGTTGCTGGTACAAAAATGGCCCAAGCGCTAAGGGTTAATTTGTCCTATTATTTAATAATATGTACCTCATTATCAGTATCACTGTTTGAAGGTGACATGCGCGAAAGTTCTGCCTGTCCATGTGAAATCTTGCCAGCTTCATCAAGCATCTGATTTCCTGTGTCTAACTGTAAGTGTTGCTCTGGGGCAGGTCTATTCGTCTCATTACTGAGCTGCAGTTGGAAAAGCGGCATGCATTAAATTGAAATGACGGAATATCATAGTATAATCATGGCTGGATCCCAAGTACAGGTTTCCGTTGTGAAGTGTAAAAATATTTCTACACTGACACAAGCGTTGTACCCCATATGGCTTATCCCCTTTTCTTTAAATGCCAAAAATAAATGTAATTACCTGTATCCTATGTTTTTTCCGTCTACGATACTGGAGTGTCGACCGAGGGATAGGTCCTCCAGTCAAAAGATATCTCTTGTAGGTCATTGCACGCAGTTGTCTTTCGATTTAATTAAATTTTTTTAGAGTTGTGATGGCAGTACACAGTAGGTTAGGTTGGACCAGCACAGCAGTTATACGATAAAGTACACAACAATACGGGTGGCAAAAAATATCGATGTCGATATTTTTCTCCATGCTATTTCATGATGCAGACCAATGCACTGATCGCGTGCGGTCAATAGGATGCTAGCGCAGTTTCCCACAATACAATTTTATACATTTCTCAAATAAGTTTTTAAAATAAAAACACTTGTGTATGTAGAACTATTTGTTAGCGACCGAAGTAGGCATTTGAAAGTCGCGCAAAATAGAGGACGCTTCAAGCAAAATCGACGAGCTAATCAGGACGCCGAGAGAATTTAAGAAATGGCGGACCTGGGCTACAGCCAATACGAAAGAAAGTACGGACCAATGGGAAAATGCGACGCTAAAAAAAGCGGGACGCCGGGAGCGATGATGCCACGGTCGTATGTGCATAAACCATTATCGCAGTGCAAGCAGAGTAGAAACGTTGTCGCAGTGTTTAATAAGTTCGGCGTTTATACGTATATTGTGTCTCCAACTTCGGCTTCCCGCTCAAATTATATAACGACTTCGGCTAATTCCACGCATTATCTTACTTCTTTATAACGACCCCGGCAATTCTACGGATTTTGATAAAATACGACGACGAACGCGAGTGACAGGACTTTTAGTGATTGCGGAACAAAAAAAGGAGAACAAATACATTGTGCTACATTTTTCATCTCACCAGATCCTTGCCCAAACGGTAAGATTAATTTCAGTCGGTGATATTCATTTGAACTGGCCAGTACTCGTGAATTATTGTTTATTTTTTATATCTTTTAATTATTAGGGTGTAAACGATGGCCGAACCACGAAATTGGTGGGCGAAAGTAATGTTCCCCGCCTATGCAAACCGCAATAAGAGCGTCGTTGAAGTTCGAAAAATAAAGTTTCGCGTTGGTCCAAAGCCTCGAAGACTCAGGACACGATATGAACCAACGAGTCTGCAAGACTTCGAGCCCAATCAATTGTACCTCGTGCAAACCGCTGAGGATAGCCAAAAGGGATTAGAATATCCATATTATTGTTTTATAGGCAAAATGGCAGGTAAGTGAAATAAATTAAGATTAGAGCTTACTAATTAGTGGTACAATGCCGTGTATATATCTTTTTTACCATTTATTTACGGCAGCCACAAAGAACGAACTTGACGATATTCAAGATTCTCGCATCAGTTGGCCATCGGTGCAGAGTGGGGACTACTCAGATCCGGAAACATCATGTGCAGAAGATGCCCCGGTTAATCTGAGTGGAGGTGCAGCCGTAAAAAATCAGAGGGATATTCGTGTAAGTTGCTTGTATTTTAAAAGGTATAACCATCTGGATAAACATGTCGAATCTGCCTCTATGAAATTTTCTACCGATACATGAAAATAAATAAAATTAAAATAATTTTTTTAACTCGGTTCCTTCAGACATGCAATTGCCCAATTTTAACAGAAAACGTTTTTTATACTTCTCTGTATTCAGGACCTAAACAAATTTCTTTTTATTTGGTGCAGCATCGTGAACAAAATTAAAAACTGATTATTTTGGCAGTCTTTATAGCGGGTGCAGAGTTGATTGATCTCACAGGACAGCAATTATTTATTATGCAATAATAAAGGCCCATGGTGCTTTTTATCAATACCTCTGGGATTATTTCTGTACCAAATCCAAAAATTCACACCAAGTTTTAGCTCTTACAATTAATCTCAAATATTTTCCGAGTTATCACAAAAAAACTTATTTTTATTTTTTATTATTTTTTTAATAGTAAAAATAAAAATTTACAATTTATGATTTTTTCCCAAATATTACAAAATAAAAAACATGAAAAAAAACTTGTTTACGATATTCAAATATGAACCCAAATTTTTACAAAACAAATAAACATTGATTCAACTTTAAACATGCAATCACCGAACTTTAACAGAAAACGTATTTTGTACTTCTCTATATTCAGGAATTTAAACAGTGTTGCACCAAGTCTATTTTTTTATAAGTTTCTGAGTATAGAGTAATATAAAATATAATATGTTTTCTGTTAAAATTTGGCGACTGCATGTTTGAAGTTGAATGGATGTTTATTTGTGTTGTAAATATTTGGGTTTATATTTGAGTATCATAAATAAATTTTATTTTCATGTCTTCTATTTTGTAGTATTTAGAAAAAAATCCACGTTTGCTAATTTTTATTTTTACTATTAAAAAAAATAAGAATACGTTTTTTTTTAATAACTCGGAAAATATTTTAGATTAATTGTAACAGCGAAAACTTGGTATGAGTTTTTGGATTTGGTATAGAAATAATCTCCTAAGTGTCGATAGAAATCACTATTATTAGATAATAAATAATTGCTGCCCTGTGCGATCAATCAACTTTATGCCCGCTATAAAGACGGCCAAAATAATCAGTTTTTAATTTTGTTCACAATGCTGCACCAAATAAAAAGAAATTTTTTGAAGTCCTGAATACAGAGAAGTATAAAATACGTTTTCTGTTAAAATTATAGCTTATACCTTATACCCTTTAATACATTAGTAAATTGTTCTTCCATAAAATTTATGTACTTTGTTTTATTTTGTAGGCTGCTACCGTAGTAAAAAAACGGGCAGCACATAACAAGGCCTTGGAGGAGTTGGAAATGCGAAACTTCTTTGAGATCCCTGCTACTTCCACGGAGAAACAACGGAGTGATCCATGGAAGGAAATTGAAAGATTACGAACGCAGCTTCGTAAGGAACAGGAGGAAAGGAAAGAGAGAGAAACAGAAATGCAGAAGCTGCTGGACGAAGCGAGAAGTCGCCAACCCGAAGCTACCTTCGACCCTTCCACGATGTGTGCGGCTATAGACAGGCAAATGAACGTTTCATGGACGGAGTTCAAAAAAACCATAAAAGAAGAAATTAAAACTACGATTAAAGAGGAAGTACTCGCTCTATCATCAACCCTGAGTGAGTTCCCAATCTTGCGTCATGTGCAAGAATGGGTGGATAATATTCCAGAGATTGATTATTGAACTATATATATACTTATGAATATATAGTTCAATAATCAATACTGTTGAGTGTTGGTTACTGCATATATAGTTCAATAATCAATACTGTTGAGTGTTGATTATCGAATATATAGTTCAATAGATAGTTATGTAGGTTGTTGCCCCTTAGTCAACGTTAATTTTTATTCGTCAAATTTAATCTGGTAAACGAAATACTTAATGTTCTTATTATTTATCTGTGCAGGTAATCATATTGCTGCTAGTAGCACAAGTAGTATTTCCAGTGACTCAGGTGTCAGCGAGAAGATGGTAAGTGCTAAAAGTTTAACAGTAATTAGAATTTGCAGAATAGTTTGTAGAGCCATATTTTTTATCGCTGTTTTCTTCTTTTTCAGATCACTTATGGACCAGGGCTGGTTATACGGGAGGATTATTTAAAATCGATTAAAAACATGCCGTTATCCAGACCCGAATTCATGAGCCATCTCCTCAAGGGGGTCTTTGGAGAAAGTTCTCACCGAATGAGAGTGAATGCTTCAGGAAATAACACCCTCAAATTCGGTGAGGACTTTCTCGCTAGTGCCAAAGGTAAGACATTAGTAAATTCGCTCTTTAAAGCGGGACTCCACTGTAACGGTAAAAAAAACTTTTTTCATGAATTTTTTTAATTCACTCAATGGTTTTTTTATTAATAATAAAATGCAAAAAATTGATTTTTTAAGCTGTTACGGTGGGGTTGCCTCTTAAATATGTGAACACATCTATACAATCCATCTCATACATTAATTCGTTTTATTTTTTAGTTATGTACCGCTCATGGCTCGAAAAATTGTATAAAGATGTCGATGGGCAGCGAGTACCCATGCACACCCCTGCGGATATCGAGGCACTTGTGAAGGAACTTCCTCGGAATTTGTCCGTCAGTGCCAGCAATATAAAGCCGAGGGGTCAAAGGGCTGTGAAAATGGCTGCGAAGGCGGCAGGCCTTGATGTGGAGGAGGCCATGGCACAATACAAAGCAACCATAAAGGCCAAAAAACAGAAGACGTCCTCTGAAACAGGGGCTTCGACGGCACCCTCTACTTCAACTGTTACTCGGAAAGAATATATTCAAAGGGGCAGTCGAACGCTCATGTTTCAGAGGGCGTCTCCTTCCTCGGAGTCTGGGCTCTCGTCTGGCAGTAGATTGTCCTCGGATGACCGGCAGTTTTTGTTTAATCGGGATAATGTATTTGCCGAAGCATCGGACATGTTCGGCGGATCCGCTGCTGTAATGGTACGGGATGTGCCATGCGACGAACAAAATGATTTATATAGTACCCCCGAAAGCGGTAAAGATTTTTATAACTTGTAAATACTAAGTCTTATTATAATAAATGTTATTTTTTAATTCTATATTATATGTTTCGATTTATAATGATACCTTGCCTCATAATGCTTTCATAAATTGTTTTGAATAATAAAGATTTTCAACCAATTACTGAAATACATATTTGTTGAGAAACGCTAATATTCATTTAAAAATTTACTGCGTGGAAAGCGAAATTTTTAAATGAATATTAGGGTTTCCTAGAAACAAATGTATTTCATTAATTGGTTGAATATTTATTGTTCAAAGCAATGAAGCGGTAAAGTGCGTACCAAGCGCGTTTCAATCACGTTTCGGTACACGCTTTACCGCGTTTCAAGCGTGTGCTAAGCATGTACCATAAACGCGGTAAAGTGTGTACCAAGCGCGTTTCAACCACCTTTCGTTACACGCTTTACCGCGTTCCAAGTGCGTGCCAAGCGCGTACCGCCTACGTGGTAAAGTGCGTACCAAGCGCGTTTCAACCATGTTTCGTTACACGCTTTACCGCGTTTCAAGCGCGTACCGCCTACGCGGTAAAGTGCGTACCAAGCGCGTTTCAACAATGTTTCATTACACGCTTTACCGCGTTTCAAGCGCGTACCGCGTACGCGGTAAAATGAGCACAAAGCGCGTTTCGAAACGTGCTTGGTACTCGGTAAAGTATGTAACTGAAACGTGGTTGCGTACGAATTTACACGCTTGTCACGTGCTTTAGCGCGTTTCAAAACTCACTTTGCACGTACTTGAAGCGTGATAAGGCGTGTAACGAAACGTGGTTGAAACGCGGTTGATTTTGTCAGGGGACGCGGACATGGATTACGAACGCAACAGAGACAGCGGCTATCTGGGTGAGGGGCGCTGCCCGATCCCGGATGACCGACGGCGGCGCTGGTGAAGACTACGTCTGAGCCAAAGTTGGCGCTGTCACTTGTGTCAGCGTCTGCTTGACCCCGAACTGCGGCGTCGCGGCGTTCGGGAGAAAGGTAGCGCTCCTGGAGGACGGAATAAGGAATCTGCCCGGTGATATCGTGGTGGCGGGAGACCTCAATGCTAGGGCGGTCGAGTGGGGAATGCCAGCGACGAATAAACGAGGACGGCTACTACTGGAAATGGCGGCAAGACTTGACCTGGTAGTAGTAAACACAGGACACACGCCGACATACCGACGCCCAGGGTTTGGTGACTCCATCTCTGACGTAACACTGACGTCAGACAGAATACTGATACGAGTGGGACGCTGGCGGGTACTTGAAGACTACACGGCCAGCGACTATCAGTACATCGCCTTCGAAATGGCAGGACGGACAACGACGACACGGACGAGGATCCAACACCTCCCGCGGTGGAACACTAACAAACTCGACGTACAGAAACTCACACAGGAGCTGGCGGTAGTGCCAGCCCCGGTAACGAAAGTACCCCCAGAACTGATTGGCCGGCGAAGGGCGGAAAGACTGGTAGACGAGACGGGCAAACTGACGAAGTGGCTGTGCGATAGCACAATACCGAAACGAGGATACAGACGAAATAAACGAGCACAGTACTGGTGGACGGACGAAATAGCCGAACTGCGGGGAAACTGTATCAGAAGCCGGCGACGGGCCACGAGGGCCGCCGGGAGACCCGAAAAGGAAACCCTGCAGACCGCATACAGGACAGAACGAAAAAAGCTGACGAACGCCATCCGAGGCAGCAAAGCGCGATGCTGGAGGAAGCTCTGCGAGGAGGTGGACCAGGACCCCTGGGGAACCGGTTACAAAATTGTGACCGGGAAACTAAGAGGCCGAATCCCACCTGAACTCAAAGACGCTGAAACTACGGGACGCATCGTTGACGGACTATTTCCGACACACCCTATTCGTACGGACGCAACGAGCGAAACGGAAAACACCGTAGCCCCCATCTTCACCGCGTTGGAGCTTACCCGAGGAGCCAAGGCGATGAAGACCGGTAAGGCGCCAGGCCCGGACGGGGTACCCGTCGAGATTGTCCGACTGATGGCTAGCCTGAGGCCGGACATATATCTTGACCTTTACAACACGTGCCTAACGACGGGGACATTCAGCGACCGGTGGAAGACGGGAAGGCTCGCTCTTATCCCCAAGGGTAAGGGAGACCCCAGCACGCTGTCGGCCCACCGGCCGCTGGGCCTACTGAACACGACAGGAAAGCTATATGAACAGCTACTTAGACCGAGACTGACGGACGCAATACCGAGAGGAGGAGGCTTGGCAGACCAGCAGTTCGGTTTCAGACGGGGTCGATCAACGTTGGGAGCCATCCAACGGGTGGTAGATACCTTCCGAGACACAGACAGACACTACCACGCAGCGCGACCAATAGTATTACTGGCGACACTGGACGTTAGGAACGCTTTCAACACGGCCGGGTGGGTGGACATTCTGGAGGCGCTGGAAAGCAAATTTCGGGCTCCACCATATCTGGTCCGAGTTGTGGAGGACTACCTACGCAACAGACGGATAATCTACGAGACGACTGAGGGACAGAAGACGAGACAAATCACCGCGGGGGTCGCCCAAGGATCCATACTGGGCCCGGACCTTTGGAACGGAATATACGACAGCCTGCTCAGACTGGAGCTCCCGATTGGGGTCCGCCTCGTCGCTTACGCCGACGACGTGGCGGCGGTGATCGTCGAGCGCTCCACGGATCTGGCGCAGTACAAACTGAAACAGACAATGAGACGGGTCGGACGATGGATGACGGAACACGGACTGCAACTCGCGACGGAAAAGACCGAACTGGTGTTTCTCACGCGGAAACGCATAGAGACAAGATTAACAATGAAAGTAGACACAGACGAAATCGAGACCAGAGGGAATGTCAAGTACTTGGGACTGACGTTGGACACAAAGATGACCTTCTGGCCTCACATACAAAAGACAGTCCAAAAGGCGGCCGAAAGGGTGGCGTCTCTAGGCAGCCTGATGGCAAACATGAGTAGACCGAGACCGGGAAAACGGCGACTTTTAATGTCAACGACTCACTCGATCCTTCTCTATGGCGCGGAGATCTGGGCAGATTCCCTAGGTACGAAAAGATACTGTCACGCAATGACGACAGTACAAAGACGGAGCGCTCTGAGAGTCGCCTGCTCCTACCGGACTGTCTCAGCAGAGGCAGTGCTAGTGGTGGCAGGTGTAATTCCCATCGATCTTCTTGCGGTCGAGCGCAAGAGGATCTATGAAAGAACTGAGGACACGGGACGACAGGACGCGGCAAAGACGGAAAGAGCCAGGATTCTGCAAACGTGGTAACAACGCTGGGTAGACGGGACGACGGGTAACTGGACGAGACGACTGATAAAGGACTTAAAAGCGTGGACCGAACGGGACTTTGGGGACGTAAATTTTTACGTCACCCAACTGCTGACGGGACACGGATACTTCAGACGGTACCTACACAACATGAACAAAGTACAGACGCCGGACTGCACTTACTGTGGACACGAACGAGACGACGTGGAGCACACATTTTTCAAATGCGACCACTGGACAGCACAACGACAGAGACTGGAAGCGGCCTCGGGAATCGACATCGATGCTCCGGGGAAAGGAGCAGTGGCGGCAGGTTGCCACTTATACAGAGACAATATTACGACGAAAAAACGCGGACGGCTGCATGACTTGACGGACCCAACGCGAAAAGAGAGCACACATGACTGGAAACAGGACGACGAGACGCACACGGACCCCCCAACTAGACGCCAACCGAAAATAGTACCTGGTCGGGGGAGGGAAAACGGAGGTGACGATTTAGCTGGTAGTCTAGCTGGGGGGGCCCACGGAAGTGGGCTGTCCGGCGGGGAGGCCAGCATAATCACCAGTCCCGCTCGACTGGTGAGTATTCGTAAACGGATTCCGCAACTCCTCGGATAAAAAAAAAAGTATTGAAGACGCCAGAAATGGTACGGCCTCTGCCCAAAGTTTACAGACGCGCACAGATAAAAAAGGGCCGACCATTGGGAAAATCTAGAATTTACACGGACTCGCCTGAAAAAAATATACTTGAAGAAATAGAAAAAAATAAAGCGATGAAAAGACAAGAAAAAGAACGAAAAAGTAGAGCAAGGGAGATAAAGCGTGCTTTGAGTTTAATAAATGAAGATTCAACAAAACCAAGAAACATAAGAAAAGTAAACCCAAAGAAATAAATAAGAGAAGAATAATTTGTAACGACAGTGAAACAGACATAAGTCTGAGCTGTAATGATATTTCTCTTCAAGTTAATCTGTTTTTAATGTTTATGATCACTCATGTTGTTTGTGATATGTTTTCTAAACTGACAATTATTGAAAGTAACAATTATATGAAGTATTATTTAGTATGATGGTAATGTGATCAGAAAGACTATTAAGAAAGAATTTAAGTGCCTTCGATTGGTAACTTTCTATAAAAAAAACTATGTTTATCTTATTCTCTTATTATTATGTTTATGAAAGTTAAAAACTCGAAAAAGTATTTGTTTTAAACATGGAGTACCCTAAAATAAATATTTAGAGTATTACATGTATTTTTTATTATACTGTATGAATTACCCCTTCATGTATGAATGTGCCCCGCATGTGGGGTACATTCATACATTTTCCATTTTTTTTGTAAAGTGTTATAAAAACTTGTGCATGTGAATTTTCGGATATTTTATGTTTTTATTATAAAGAGGGATAGTTAGACTATAGATTTTTAATAAAACGAAATAGATATTAATACTCCAGAGCATTCCACGAGACGAAATATAAAAACTGTATGAACCCGCCCCACTTTCCCCTATACCCTATATGGCCGACTACTGGATTTTCAACTTTATCAAAGAAATTTTCTAGTCGGTCAGGGGCTGACCATTGGGTTGACAATGTTAAATCGCAAAACCAGTACTCGGCCGGGGGGTGGCTGACTATGGGGTTCGCAATGTTAAATCGTAAACCCAATAGGCAGCCACCATAAAAACTATATTTCCCACGATTTAGCACGGTTTTTTTTCGACAAAGAACTTTCAAATAACGATAATGGACATCTTTCTTGTCAGAATAAATCCATAAAATATCTTAATCCATGCGAACTTATAAAATACATACATGGGCAAAAGGCCTTTTCGCTACGAAAGAAATAGCACGCCGCAGTTCTGTGCGACTCGGTCGCAGTGTGGCGAATGACTATTTCTTTCTCGGCTTGTTGAGCGTTTCGTGTATTGAAACTTTATATATCGCCGAATCATAACCCAAAGATTCCAGTAAACAAAGGTCTGTTAGTGAGAAACGACTTTCACGCTATTTCCATGTATACAAAGTTGCAAACGGTTGACTGGTGGAGCAACGTGTCGAGACTTGCAAAGCGCCGCCGCTGTCGCCGCCGTCCGCAACGCTTATTCAGACGTACAAAGGGACGAAATACGACTCGTGGTGTGTGCGTTCTTGCAATCTAGCATAAACTTGTTTGATTCTTCACCAATGTAAATACGAATGCCAAGGATAAACGTTACTCATTTGTTCCCGCAATTTCGAAAAATAAAGTAAAGTGAATCGATGTTAGTGTTTGCCGGTATCGGAAAAAGTATGTATTTACCTGCCTATTTGTTATACATACTTTTATTTTATGTTATAATAAGTATATTTGTAAGGTTTGCGTGTGGTAGATACGAATTAAAAATTAAATACTGAACAGAGTCATTATTAGATACTTCTATAAAAAAAACAGAAAGCCGAGAAACGTTGAACTTTTTGTCCCTACTATATGTTATTAGTAATTTTTTTTACCCGACTGTGTGGTAGTTCACTAAAGGAGAGATATATTATGATTGCCCAGCATGATTATAAATATTTCAGATTCCTAATGCTAAATGCCTTAATTAAATATATTTTCATAAATTGTATGCGTCTTTACGTACCCGTAACGTGCAAAGTAATAAATAAATAATTAAAATCGCGAAGTTTTTATGTCAAAATATTATTTAAGAGTATTTTCTATTGAATTTACAGAAATATATAAAAACATATTTATCAAAAAATATTTTATAATCCATTAAAGAGGTTCAGCTGTTTTCATAAAACCTTATTATGGATTAAGATCCATAATAGAGTTTTATGAAGCCATTCATTGCTTTTAATAATTAGAATCAGTTTGCCGTTGGTACTTTGTTCATTTCATTGCAGTAATTAATTAGGTAATCGTATTCTGCTAAAATAGTCATATCTTGTTGAGTAAGACGGCCTTATGATTACGAAAACAAAGATTTTTTTATTTACAGGTAGGTAACTGATACGAAACATGGCTGAATCTAACAAGAAATGTCGACAGTATAGTGTTGATTATTTATAATTTGGTTTTTTTCCATCAAAGGCAGACAAGCGATTGCCCATATGCCTTTTATGCAACAAAGTTTTGAGCAATGACTCTATGAAACCATCGAAGCTCGAAGATCATCTAAGAAGGTGTCATCCTGACAAAATATGCAAAGACTTGAAATATTTTCAAGCATTGAAGGACAAATATGAAAAGAGACCCACCGTGCAGAGTATGTTCGCTTTAACATCAGGAAGTAACGATGATGGCTGGCGGGCATCTTATAATATCTCATTGCTTATAGCGAAATCTGGAAAACCACATACCATTGGAGAACACTTAATTTGACCCGCTGTTGAAGAGGTTTTAAAAACTGTTCTGCACAAATCTCCATTTGATATACTCAAAAGGATTCCTTTGAGTAACAACACTGTTCAAAGACGTATTGATAAAATGAGCTCTGATATTGAAAGTTTCTTGTTTAATCATCTGCAAACAACTACTTTTTCTATTCAACTGGACGAAACAACCTAGTAATGAAGCATTATTATTGGCCTACGTTCGATTTGTTATGGATGGAGAAATTCATGAAGAGCTACTATTCGCGAAAACTTTGAAGATGGACACTAAATGTGTATCAATATTTAATGTCCTGAGTAATTTTTTTACGGAAAAACAGATTCCATTCACAAACATTATTTCGGTGGCAACAGATGGAGCCATGGTCGGGCGATATAGTGGGTTTATAAGCCACCTTAAAACAATTATACCAGAGGTAACTGCAATTCACTGCGAGATCCACCGACAACACCTAGTGGCGAAAAATTTGAGTGATAGGTTGCACCAATCGCTTCAATTTGTGATTAACGGCAGGGTAGGATTTAAATTTTTTTTAATTTTAACTGAAAGCATGATATCTCAAGAATATTGTGTCTAAATTTCAAGTCGATCGGAGCAAAATTGACGACATTATGAGTATTTTTATGCCCGAGCGGCGCGAACTCCTGGTACGAATGGGAAAAAGCTGCAGCTGATAATGCATTGGATTCGTTCAAACACACGTACAGTGCTCTTCCCAAGGATGTTTTGGATTCCATCAAGCCCATCTATGAAGATCTGAGCAAAGATGAACTCCTAGAGCGATGTGTCGGAGGCTTTACGCAGAATAATAATGAGAGTTTGAACCAACTTATTTGGAAAATTTCACCAAAGTACGTGGGTGGATCCTCTCTCATCGTTCAGATTGCAGCTTATGTGGCAGCCTGTGTCTTCAATGAAGGTTCTTTTGCTTTACTAACCTTCATGCAAGAAATGGGAATCAGTAGTGGACCAAACGCTCATGAGTGGGCGCGATCATCTGACTCTATGCGTATAGGCCGACCAGATCAGGAAGCCGAAAAACAGACGAAAGAAGGCAGGATTCGTCGTAGACAAGAGCAAAAAGATGCTTTAGACATCCTGGATGACAGCAACATCCTTTATGGACCTGGCATGGATGATTCAGTATGAGGTAACCCGATAAAACTCACTTACGAACGTTTCATCTCAAATTTTTTAGTGTTCAAAACTTTAAAGTTTGACTTCAAAAAATTGACTGACATCAACTTACAATTACAAGTGGACAGCCAGAATTTAATAAAAACAAAGAGTGCAATTGCAGCTTTCCTTGGATAATTGAAATTTATGAAGCAAAATATTAGTCAGCGCGAATTTTCCCAGTTTTCAAACTTGTCACAGGTAAAATGCCTTGATAACGATATTCAGACATACGTTCAATGTTTAATTGCCTTGCATGATTACTTGAAAATCAGATTTGAAGATATTCTGATGATGGAAATACCATCATGAATCATAAATGCATTTGATGAAACGGAAGTGGAGAATGTTATATTACAAGAGGAGCTACTCGAGCTTAGCACTAATGAAGACCTGAAGATAAAATTCAAAAGAGGCTATCAAACATTTTGGCTGCAGGCAGAAATACCTGAAAAATATCCTGGACTGTGGGGAATTGCGAGAAACTTTTTGATAGCGTTTCCCTCGTCGTATCTTGTCGAAAAAAGTTTTAGTGTCGTTACAAACCTCTTAACAAAAAAAGGAGCTGATTGAATATCACGGAACGGGGAAATTTGCGGTTATTCCTAACAAAACTGAAGCCAAATATTGATGATTTGCTGTCAATCCATCAAGTACGTCTCTCCCATTAAAATTATGACTATTTTGTGATTACCATTATAAAAGTTATGTAACGTTATTAATATTTAATTTTAATTATATTACGACAGTTAGCATATTACATCGTAATGATAATTAATAGTGTAATAATTACATATTTGAATAAATACAACACAAAAAAATATACTATTTTTATTTTTATTTTTACCACTCCGAATGGGGAGTTTTCTAAATGAAAAAAGTGAGAATTTATTGGTTCCTTGTGCTGTAAGTAAATGTCAAAAAAGTAAAGTTGGATGGAATCACTTTTTTGATTGGCCAACTTTACTTGTTTGTCATCGACTCACAGCACAATCAATTAATTAATTAACCATTCAATTCTCACTTTTTTTTCGAAAACTATTAATCCGTGGTTGGAATTCAGCCGCAATGCAAATTTCCATAGTTAGATCTAATCTTCACATTTTTTATCGAGTTTTGGGAATATGGTAGAAATGTAACTACAGGGGGTCCACCGGAACCAGTTAAATTTTGAAAGTGGTATATGAGAAAAAAGTCTGGGAACCTCTGTGATATAGCAATATGCAGAAAGAACGGCAAAAAAAGGAGAAAAAGAGACGAGAGCCAGCGAATAAGAGAAAAATGCGGCAAAAAGAGAAAGAGGAAAAGAACAGAAATGACAAAGCATGCAAAGAGGAAAGAAAGTAAATTGAGAGATGAAATCGAAACAAAACCGAGATCAAGAACGGAAGGGAGAGAAAATCGAAAATAAGATAGGCTAAGGTATGCGCAAACATGTAAAT
Organism: Netelia fuscicornis; assembly: GCA_946811545.1. Classification (NCBI taxonomy): domain Eukaryota; kingdom Metazoa; phylum Arthropoda; class Insecta; order Hymenoptera; family Ichneumonidae; genus Netelia; species Netelia fuscicornis. Next base: position 21,414,593 of record OX328013.1, read on the forward strand.
AAGAAGAAATGATGTAAGAAATGTAAAAATGGGAGAGGAAACGGGCGTCAATGTAGCCGTGAGGGGGACGCAATAAGTACACATACATAATTTATTTAATTTAGTTAACTTTGTGACAGGAGTTTGTCGAAATCCTAACGTCGACACTCGAGCGTGCCACCGACGATACCCAGCGCCGGCCCAAGAATGTCGAAATTAAACGGCGCATTAACCGAAGGGCCGCATTTTTACAAAATGCTGATTGGCCCGGGATCTACGGCGTCGGCCGCGCTCGGCTAGCGACGGACGCGAGGAAGAGAAAACTGTCGAGAATGATCGACACGCGACAGAGTTCGATCGGAACCGCTAAACGGGCAGGTCGTGTCGAAATTTACTCTAATATTAATATAAGGGTTCGATCTGAACCACCGAACGGACAGGTCGTGTCGAAATCTGCACTAATATTAATATAAGAGTTCAATCTGAACACTCTTAGCGACAGGCCATGTCGAAAACCTAGAAAATAAGGAAACTTTTCTGTATTGTAATTAGTAGTATCGCTTGGTGGTTTAATTTGTCAATACGTTAGGCCGAGAAACTCCAAGTCAACCATAGTGGTTCAAGGAAGTGAGAGAGAGAACAAAATTTGTCAAACAAAGGGGAATAAAACAGATCATGTAAGTACCTGCAAGATTGTATTCTTCCTTCTCTCATGAAGTCTTTTCATGCGCAATCTTTCTCTTCGGGTCCCAACGTGTCCCCACCCTGAGGATCGTCTCAATTTAATTAACAAATTTAATTATTTGCTAGTTCTTTCAATGAACTAGCTGGCGCCCAACAATTTACGAAAATTAAATATTTAGAGTCCTGGCAGCCAAAGGACCCTGGCCGCGCCAGGTGAAGTGCAAGTCGATTTGCGACAAAAGAAAAATCCATTGTCTCAACTTATTTAATTTAATTAATTTACTTCATTTACTAAATTCATTAAATTTATTAAATTCATTAAATTGATTAAATTTCTTTAATTTATTTCATTCATTTAGTTTACTTAATTTATTTAATTTATTTAACTTATTTCATTTAGTTTATTTATTTCATTTAGTTCATTTATTTCATGTATTTTATTTATTTCATTCATTTCATTTATTTAATTTACTAAATTTAATTTACTAAATGATAGAGACTGAAAAGTACAATGGACTTTCCGAAGCGTCAAAGTGGGAGTGGTAAAACTGTTGACTGCGAAAAGTCCCCATTATTGATAAGAAAAAGAACTAGTTTTTGTTTTTTTGCCTTTATGTTTTTCTCCCTGGTTCTTCGCTTCCGGGCGCCATCTACTCACTCTCCATTCTGCACGTTCATGTATCACACGCTTTCTTTAAGTTATTAAAACTTAATCCGTTTATATCATCATAATACTACGTAAAACCGAGTTATTTCCATTTTAAGTTAGAGTCATGTGGGGCAAGTGTGCGCACTTAAGCTTTGAAATGCCATAGAATCGAAAATTCCAAGTTTAATGCAATAAAACGACGTTAATTGTTTAGAGTGGTTATTAAGCAATAACTTGACGATAGAAATAATATTCGTCAACGGCACGAGTTCTCAAAAATTGACCAAAACTAACATAGTCCGAAATGCGTACACTTACCCCAATATAGGGGTAAGTGTGCGCAGCAGTGTAGGTAAGGGTGCGCAACATAAAATGACGAGATTTTTACCTATTAAATAAGTATAACCAGACACAGGAACATGGCAAATTTTTATTTATTATTATTAGATGTTTTAACGGTACTAATAAAAAACAATTTGAAAACGAGAATAAACTTCAAAAAGATGAATTGTAACGAACATTGACGGCATTGATATTGTACCTTTCGATCCTGAAACAAAATATTGCAGTATTAATACGAAGTTTCTAAAACGGGATAAGTGGGCGCATGCACACACTTACACAGCAAGCATGTGCGCACACTTACCCCAACCCATCAAAACGGGATTTCATCAAAATAGTTCGGGATTGCGTTATCTCAAAAATTGAAAAATTGTTATTTGTCAAACTGAATACTACGTAGTACTCGATGTTAAATATGAAACGTCCAAAATGGGCACAAGTCTACAAAAGATTGGACGCCAAAAATAGTAAAATATCGTAACAATTTGAGCAAAAAAAATCACTTACCTGCTAAAACAAAACGGCGGATTAGGGGCTACTAAACATCGACCTCTTCGCAGGACATCGCACGGGGCACTGAATATGGGAGGTGCGGCGCTTTAGTTATAAATCGTTTCTGAGATATTTCATATGCGCACACTTACCCGCTGCGCACACTTACCCCACATGACTCTAACAGGTTATGGGCCCAGCAATCTTGGGATGGTGAATATTTTCGTGATTTGCAGTGTTTTGTAATAACGAACGTAAAAAGTGTCTCAGCATAACCTCCCACCTTGTGCAAAAGTGAAGAATCAGAGACAGAGACAATGAAGAGTGAAATCGTTAAGATCGCACATCTGAAAGGCACGGACAATTGGGCCTCGTGGAAATTCCAGATTCGCGTTTTATTGAATGCCAGTGCCGCGTGGAAATTCGTGATCGGCGATGAGGTTAAGCCCGAGGCAGCCACTGCCTCGGGCTTAACCTCCACGCGGAATTTCCACGCGGCACTGGCATTCAATAAAACGCGAATCTGGAATTTCCACGAGGCCCAATTGTCCGTGCCTTTCAGATTGGTCAAAAGGTCATCGGTACCACGGTCGGACCTCAAGCGCTTTTGCATATAATAAATTGTGAAAATGCGTTCGACATGTGGAATAAACAAAAATCAGTATACGAACAAAAATCGGAAGCTAGCATACACATGTTGCAGCAACAGTGCTATAGTGCGACGATGAGTCCCAAGGACAGTATCTCGGCACATATAGCGAGACTCGAGGATATCGCGCATAAACTGGAAGTAATGGGTGAGAAGGTTTCCGACAATATGATAATGACGAAGATTCTCATGACCTTGCCGAGCAGCTACGCGCATTTCGTGAGCGCATAGGAGTCGGCGGCGATGGCTGAGAGAACGCTCGCGAACCTGACATGCAGACTCACGATCGAGGAGATGCGTCACGGCGCCGGAGAAAAATCGGAAAACAGCGCCCTCGCGGCGAATCAAAGTCAAAAGTCAGGCAAAGGAAAGGGTCGCGGAAAGGGTACTCGAAAACCGGGTAAGTGCTATACATGCGACGAGCCTGGTCACTGGGCTCGAAATTGTCCTGAGAAGAAGAAGGACACGAGCGAAGAAACGAATAATAATAATTCAAAAGGCGACGCGCTTATCGTCGAGATTCTCGCATCCACGACACAGCACCTCGATTACGAGAAGATTTGGTGCCTCGATTCGGGGGCGAGCGAGCATATGTCGACGCAGCGACATTGATTCACCAACTTCGAGATTCTCGAGAACGAAATACCAGTGCGCATCGGACACGGAAAATTCATCTCGGCGACTGGAAAAGGCGACATCAACGTTCTCGCGTTCGACGGTCACACGTGGAACGAGAAGCATTTGTCCAACGTGCTTTTTGTCCCTGAACTGAAATATAATTTATTTTCAGTGGGAGCGGCATTGGATAAAGGTCTGAAAATGCAATCGGACAACACGATGTGCGAATTTCAGAAGGACGGAAAGACGGTTCTAACGGGAAATCGGCAGAGAAAACTCTTTCACATGAAATTGAGAATTATTGCCGAAGGGAACGACGTCGCAGCGATCTGTACGTTTCGTGATTGGCACGAACGCATGGTGCATCAGAACGCAAGATACGTAAAGAATTTGCTGAAGCAGACCAAGAACGAGGTACCGGCAGAAAAGGATTTTTTCTGCGAACCGTGCGCGGTAGGAAAGATGCATCGAACGCCGTTTCCAAAGAGCTCGACGAAGGCAAGTGAAGCTGGAGAACTCGTACATGCGGACTTACGCGGTCCGATGCAGGATGATTCCGTGGGAGGATCGCGCTATTTCCTTCTCTTGAAGGATGATGTTTTGCACACGAGAACGGTGTTTTTCGTGAAGCAGAAATGCGAGGTCAAGGATCATCTGCGAGACTTCCTCCGACGATGCGAGAAGATTTTGCCGCGCGGAGTTCAAACCTTGAGAACGGACAACGGATTAGAATTCGTAAACCAAGAGGTACGCGAATTAACGAACAGTCTTGGTGTGAAGCACGAAAAAACTGTACCATATACTCCCGAGCAAAATGGAGTACCCGAAAGAGAAAATCGGACCATCGTCGAGGCGGCGAGGACGCTGCTGTTTGCGAGGAAGCTCAGCACGAAACTATGGGCCGAAGCGGTCAATACGGCAGTTCACGTAATAAATCGAACGGGACCGAGCACCGTGAAGGGGAAAACGCCGTACGAGCTGTGGCGCGGTAAACCGCCGGACATCAGCTACCTCAGGGTCTTCGGAGAGGAAATATTTACGCATATTCCGAAAGAAAAGAGGCGTAAATGGGACCGTAAAGCCGAGCAAGGTTTTCTTGTCGGATACGATGAAGATACAAAGGGTTATCGCGTTTGGTTTTCGTCCGAGAATAAAGTTCAAGTTTGCAGAGACGTGAAATTCTCAGGCCGACAAGTCGTCGAGGAACAAGTCTCGCAGGACGAATACATGCTCCTTAAAATACCGAGCAAAGAAGAAGTACCAGAAAATGCAGAGAATCCGATCAACGAGGACGAGCCCGGGCGAGATGAAGAAGATGAGATCGACGACTTCGAGGATGCTTTCGACGATCACGACCACGAAGAAGTGGCTGTACAGCAGCGCGAAAGGTACGGTCTACGCAATCGGAACGAGATCGGACAACCTGCACGATACGCGGACGCGCAAACGAGCATCAGTCTCGCGATTCGAAGCGAAGAACCATGCACGTGCGAGGAAGCTGTGAACTGCAGTGACGCGACGTTGTGGAAGCGTGCAATGGACGAGGAGATGAGATCTCTCGAACAAAATAAAGCGTGGGTCTCGTTGATTTGCCGGAACACCAAAAAGTCATCGACAATCGATGGATTTACAAATTGAAGAAAAATACTGATGGAAGTAAACGTCGCTACAAAGCGAGGCTGGTGCCGAGAGGCTTCACGCAACAGTACGGCATCGATTACGAAGAAACTTTCAGCCCGGTGGTGAGATTTGACTCGATTCGAAGTATCCTCGCAGTTGCAGCATGTTCGAAGATGAAACTGCAACAGTTCGATATTAAGACGGCATTCTTGTATGGTGAGCTTGAGGAAACAATCTTCATGAGTCAGCCCATAGGCTATGAAGACGGGAGGGAACGCGTTTGCAAGCTCAAGCGCAGTCTGTATGACCTGAAACAGGCATCTCGCTGTTGGAATAAACGATTCACCGATGCACTAAAAAAATTCCAACTACAGGCGTCAGCAGCTGACTCGTGTGTTTTCACGTCAGGTGAAGGCGAAGCGCGACTGATTCTCGCGATCTATATTGATGACGGGCTGATTGCATCGGCGGACGACGAGAAAATCGCTTCGTTGATACAGGAGCTTAAAAAGGAATTCGGGATCACGTCCAACACAGCGGACATGTTCCTCGGTCTTCAGATCGAGCGACAATCGAGTGGCGCCATATTTCTGCACCAGGAAGCGTATGCAAATCGCGTTCTCGAGCGTTTCCGGATGGAAAACGCGAATCCGGTGGCCATTCCGGCAGATAAGCATCACGAATCAGAAAATGTAACGTGTGACAGCAAGGAGGCCGCAGGCGTGTCTTATCGACAGGCGATCGGCAGTCTTATGTATTTGTCCGTCGCCACAAGACCGGACATCACCTACGCGGTGAACAAGGCGAGCCAGCATCTCGAGAAGCCGTCGAAAGCAGATTGGAACAGCGTAAAACGGATCCTGAAGTACCTTAAGGGTACGATGCGTCACGGGTTGTACTACGACAAGGAGAGCAACGAGAAGATCCTCGTTTTCAGCGACGCTGACTACGCTGGAGATACGGAGACCAGGAGGTCCACCTCTGGGTACGTTCTGAAACTGGGTTCGTCGACACTCACGTGGAAATCGGAGCGACAAAAGGTTGTAGCGCTCTCAACGACAGAAGCGGAATACGTCGCGGCCTGTTATGCCGTCAACGAGCTCATTTGGGCAAAGAGACTGCTACGCGATTTGACCCCTGCAGCACAGACGACGGTGCTGTGCATTGATAATCAGAGCGCGCTCCGGTTGATTAAAACCCCGGAATTCCACAAACGGAGCAAACATATTGACGTCAAGTACCATTTCATACGGGAGACGTATGCAGCCAAGGAGTTCGTACTGGAGTACGTTCCCACCAGCGAGCAGCAAGCGGACATCTTTACAAAGCCGCTCACGAGAAACGCGTTCCAGCGTCAACGAGAGATGTTATGTGTTCTCGACAAATCGGACATGGAGAAATAATATTAATATTTAAGGAAAAAGGCCAAAGTGATAGAGACTGAAAAGTACAATGGTCTTTCCGAAGCGTCAAAGTGGGAGTGTTAACACTGTTGACTGCGAAAGGTCCCTATTATTGATAAGAAAAAGAACTAGTTTTTTGTTTTTTTGCCTTTATGTTTTTCTCCCTGGTTCTTCGCTTCCGGGCGCCATCTACTCACTCTCCATTCTGCACGTTCATGTATCACACGCTTTCTTTACGTTATTAAAACTTAATCCGTTTATATCATCATAATCCTGCGTAAAAACCGAGTTATTTCCATTTTAAGTTAACACTAAATTTAATTTATATCATTCATTAAATTTATTAAATTTATTAAATTTATTAAATTTATTTATTTTATTTCATTTATTTAATTTATTCAATTTATTTAATTTTTTAAATATATTTCATTTATTTAATGGAGTCTCGCTAAGAAAAATTTAATTGAAGCATACCTTCGATGAGAAAACAAAACTCCCCCTATTATACGATGAAACGATAAGACGAGCCCGATCGGCAAAGTTAACCCCAAAATGGATAGGCCCCTACCAAATCACTGAAAAAATCTCGCCCGTTAACTACGTAATAAAAAAGGTATGTCGGTCCCCAACGGTTCACGCAAACCGCCTGAAAAGTTTCATCGAATATTAAGAAAAAGAAAGCGAAAAAATTACAACAAAGAGCTTGAAATATTCTTCCTTTAGAAGAATTTTGCCAACCATATTTTTCAACTATAATAACTATATTAAAATTAAAATGATAAATAAATAAAAATTAAATTGAGAAGTAAATAAACCATTAAATAAAATGGTTAAACCTCAAACAATATGAGAAATAAATTAAAATTCTACTGCAGAAAATATTAAAATATTAATACAAATTTCTCTTAGAATTAGTATCATAAATCCAAGGGTATCCAAGGTAAATAATAAGCTAATATTTTAATTAATCACGGCAAAGAAATAAATCCACACGAATTCGACGAAAATAAAGGAAAAGATGACCGACCGCTAACGTATATTAAAATCCACACGGTAGCCATACGAACCTGTCGCCGAGACCCCCCCGCAAAGATCACACCGAGTGTTCTTATTACAGCTTTTTAACACTGGCGATGGTCAGAGCAGACGAACAAGAAGACCCATGACCGTACGAAATACGCACTCTCCAAACAAATCCAAGGATATGAAAAGGTCGGAACCGTGTCAATAACCGAAGACACGTGGAGTTTGATTCTACACATAAATTTACCATCGATGCAGTCCAGGGTAAAATTCATCAAAACTACCTTTCGAGAGCTCAACGCTCCGTATACCAAATAAGCGACAACAGATTCCCTTTGCAAAACCATTAATGGGACACTACTAGAATTGCAGCAGAAAATCAATAAGGGCATCGAAACAATATACGAATTATTAGGAAATAACTTGCGAACTAAGAAAGGCCTTATTAACGGTGTTAGCACCGTAATTAAAGCCCTCCCCGGAAACATGGATGCTGACGACGCCGAACGAATAGACGACGAAATTAATGAACTAAACACCCCCAGCAGATCTGCAAGAGTAATTTAAAAGAGAATTTGCAAATTGTAGAGCCATGATAGACTTCCTCAACAAAACAGTCAAAAATATCCAAGGAAGCGAAAAGAACCTAAAGAACATCGTACAAAACATCAAACAGTGTACCAACTAGGAAATACCGCATTTAATAATCAGGCAATCATTAAACGAGAATATCAATAGTCTCAGCAGGATAGTTGAATCATTGCTTGACGACGTACGAGAACTAGAAAATTTCTTATCGTTACTCACACAAGGGATTATTACCCCGGGTATACTCTCGGGAGAAAAAATGGTAGGGTACATCACAGACGCACTACCACACCTACCTACAGGACACAGCCTACCGACCACTATTACACGATAGAAAATACTCAAGCTACTACAGCTGGCCGAGATAAAAGCATATAACCGTGAGAATGCGATCGTAGTGGTAGTAGAGATATCACTCGCCGGAGAACAGGAATACGTTGTCAGGGGAGTATATCCACTACCAATGCACGCGTTCAACGACTCATACCAGTACATAGAGATGATGGACGAAAACATAATAGTAGATAAAGAACGTCGCACATACATCTGTAATATTGACTTACATAAATGTAAAAGGATAAGCGACATCTATTACGTAAACCCACCCACCCAACCCTCACAATAACAAATTCGGCTCTGTGCAAAATCTTAACCTGCACAATAGCGAACCGGGGAAAACCCTGATGCACAAAAAAGTTAATAACGCTTAAAAATATATTGATAATTCCGTTGCAACAACCATGCCGATAGATCTTCGTAGCACGGACGGAAGAACGGATAACAATAGCATATAATAAGATAATCCGAGAACATGAAATCTTAAAAGGAACAGGCATACTGGCTTTGATAGGGAAATGCGTTGTGACCGCCACTAATTTTAATATAAAAACAGAGAAGAAAACTGTGTAAGAAAAATATGAGACGTATTTATCACCATTCAACTTAATACACTTGGGAGAAAAATTCAATACCGAACCGAAAATGATAATAGAAAACAGAAAAATTAATTTAAAAAATGTAATAAGTAACACGAACGTATTGAATGACTTCTAAAGGCGTAAAAGTACACCCCTTGCAAAAGGAAATGCAAACAGAGTAAAGTTAAACACTACATCATCATCATACGATAGGCACATACTCACAAAGTTAGCACAGTAGCAATATTCTTGATAACAGTCTCAACGAAGGTTTATTAATTCAATCTTACATTTTCACGAAAACATGGTCACAATTATTGAAAATCTGAACGAAAACAATTTTAGCGCGTAGGGTGTCCATTTTATGCTGGACAAAAAAAAGTACGCATGCGATAAAAAAAAAATATGTGATCGCGTGTCCCATCTAATATTTTTTGTGACCACCTTTTGCTTGAATAACCGCTTGTAATCGCAGAGGCATACTTTCAACAAAGTTGTGAATATGCTGTTCGTCGATTTTGTCCCAGATCTCCCGCAAAGCATCAAAAAGTTTTTCTTTGTTCGTTACTTCGCCCTTATTAACATTCCGGTCCAAAATAGACCCGAGATTCTCAATAGGATTTTGATCTGGCGATTATGCTGGCCAATCCAGATGTTTAATCGTCGAAGAACGAAAAAAAGCCGATGATTTGCGAGCCCTATGCTTCGAGTCATTATCTTGTTGAAAAATAAATTCATCCTGCAGACCGACCTTCAGCAGCGATTCTTCCAAATTATCATTGATAATGTTAATGTACACATCTGCTGTGATAGTACCGTTGATTCGAGCCAAATTTCCCACTCCCAACCACGCGAAACAGCCCCACACTAATACACTTTCTCCTCCGGGTTTCACAGTTCTGTACATTTTTTCCAAGACGCTGTTCTCCCGGCTTGAACCAAACGCGGGATCGTTGTTTTTGACCAAATATGTCAAACATACTCTCCTCGCTCCAAATTACCTTTTTCCAGAATGCAATCGGCTTATGGACGTACTTTTTTTCGAACTCAAGGCGCTTGATTTTATTTGCTTTCCGAATTAAAGGGCGACGTTGTGCAAAACTATTATTGAAGCCTGCTTCTCGAAGTCTCCTTCAAACTGTTCGGTCCGAAATATTTAGTCCTATGTTTTCTAGAATTATACCGCTAGTAGGTATAATGGTCGGATTTTTCGTTACTTCTCTCATAATTCGGCGATTGTCTAATACATTTGTTTTTCTTTTCCTACCGCGTCCGACTTTATCAGTGACTACACCAAGCTCCTTAAACTTTTCACATATTTTTCTTACTGCACCTTTACTTATTGTATATTTTCGACCGATATCTGTTTTAGAAACACCCTTTTTATGGTCTTTAATTGCGAGTTCTCGCACTTGAATTGAAATTTTCGGCATCGCTTATTTATTAGTACTGTGTTCGATTATAGGCAAACGATAACTGACCAAAAATCTGTCGAATCAGTATATGTACATTCCGTTTGCTTTCCCAAGCTTCGTTGAGGGACAATCGTGTTGTTATCATGATGACAATATGTAAACATTGGAGAGCGTACTTTTTTTTTGTCTAGCATAGAATGGTCACTGTACGTGCTAAAATCGTTCTCTTTCTGGGTTCGAATATTTGTAACATTCATTTAATGGAAGGGTAAAGCTAATACGATGAACTATCGTAGAAACTACTCAAGGTCTGGTTTATTGATAATATTTCGAACGAGAATAGAACATATTTGGAATTTTGAACGGTGCGTACTTTTTTTTGTCCAGTACGGTAAATCTGAATAAAATTTTAAGTGATTACGTTAGTAAAAAGTTGTTATCTGTACAATTTTGAATTTGTATGAACTTCCCGGAATGTAATAGTTCGAAAAAAATTCTTCTGCTTGAGAAAATTAAGATTTTGTGGAAGAATTGGTTTTCACTGTCACTACATTTAATGCTTCACTGGCATAAGATTTGGCCAAGGTGAAGTTTCAGGTCAACAGCGTTAAACGAGAAGCAATTGTAACAAATCTGCATAAAATTTTATCATCTTCTCCTTTAAATCTTTCGTTTAAAACAAAAGCATAAAAAACGGTCAACGGTATGTATCAAATAAATTGATTATTACTTGTTTCTAAACTGTTCGCAATTCCTCTTTCTACTTCCTTGATTGCGTGGACACATTTATCGATCTTTTTTTCTTACTCAATATTTCTGTATTCTGACATATCGAATAGATGAAATATTGACAATGAAAGTCATAAATAATTAAAGAACTAAAGGAATATACTAAACTTCGTGTAAAGAACTTTTTTTTTTGTAAATATATAATTTTCCATACGATGCATTACCTGGAGGTTTCTATATGATGACCCTTAGAGACGGACTATGACAATCATTAGATGGGAGTCCCGTAAACCCAAACGGCTCCTAAAGCCGGACAGGATTTGCATCGGTACAAGAAAGCGTGTCAATTTGTTACTTGTGTTACTTACGGTCAGTAACTTCTTCCAAAATGAGGGGGCTGGTACTCGCAAGCCAGTGGCGTTTGGTTCATCATGGAGATTAATGCAAATTTTGAGGTTAACAAAAATTATTATTGATTATTGTTAATAATTATTACTATATTATTAATCTGTCAACATTTTTATCCGCGCACGGATATATACTTTTTCCATTTACTTTCATTAACGGGATAATTTTTTTAATTTAAAGAAAAAGATGCACACATAGAGATGCATTCACGGCGTATAACATATTAGACGTTTGCCTCATTCATATGGGATTTACGCTACTCCGAACGCTTACCCATCCCGTCAAATGACGTGGTACCTACGCGCCGACTTTGTACTTCATTGAATGCACTTTTGCAATTAATATCGTAAGGCGGGGGGATTATTTTTTTTATTTCAATGCTTCTTATAAAAGACAGTAAATAGTCGCAGTGTACTAGTTCAAACGAACGAGCCCGCAAGCGAGTTTGCGAACGGATAATCGCATCATTTATTAATTTAATTAAATAATCGTGACATTTCCTAAAGTTCTGTATATTCCGTCAGGCGATGACAATACTAATGAAAAGAAGCATACACACATGCAAAACTTGCCATCGAAAACAGCTTCACTTTTCCACAAGAAAGAGAGATATGAGCGCCCATCAATAATTGCTGGTATTGATAGATTATATAATTGATATGTGCAAAATTTAACTTTCATTATATTAACTTTTATTGTTTGTACAGATGAGAATGGCAGTCTGATGAAAATGATTAAAATCGACCTTATCAGAAGATCACAAGGACAATCTATACCCATGAAGACACAAAAAAACAACCGACAATAATTTCCTGTATATATAAAAACCACGTAATCGTTTTATACAAAATATCATTATCCTCTATAAGTTTCCTTTCATTTTAATATGCTTTCTTTTATAGCGGACAACAAACCGAGAATTCTTTTGAAATGAATGCATGAAAGGGAAAAAAACGAGATCCAAGTGCAGAAAAGAAATGTTCAAGTATTACAAAGATCATTTTGAAAGAGGATGGCAGAGGCCATTTATTCCATACGTGTGAGTTTTATTATTTTAACTCTAATTTTTTAATGTTCCACTTCGTATAAGGTCATACAAGAAGAAGACTTTGTTTTAGATGAATTTTTGGTCACAGGTTTGAGTGCAATGGAAAGGAAAATAAATACTATATTGTGTTTATTAAACAGCGGCAAGCCCGAGAACATAGAAGTAATAAACGGGGTAGATGCATTATCCCACTTTCTAATGAATACTATTGCCGAGTTCAAAGAATTTCATTCAAATTTGGATGGCGATATCAACCTGAAAAAGCACTTGGTATGTTAGATATGTTATTAAGTCATCGCATCTTTAACTGCTACTCGTGGGCTCTAAGTGGCATATACATCTTGAATGTATTGTGCAGAGAGAATACGCTACTATATCCGATAGCATATTGAGATACAGTTATGAATGTACAAATGGTCTTAGAAGCATTGGGTGTTGCTCTCACCTGGCAGCGGTTGTTTACTGTTTATCACACGGGAGATATTTGTCGAAAATTCCGAGACCTGCTCAAACATTGAGTAAATTATTTGATAAAGATAATATTTCACCTGTGATTGAAGAAGACAATGATGAAGACTAATGGATTAAGATTCTACAATAGATTTTCGAAATATATCTTTTATATATTTGTTTTTCTTTGTATTAGGTATATATTTATCACAAATTGCTCTTATATTTTAAGTTTTTCTTCTTCCTCTTGTATGTATAAAAAACAAACAATAAATGGATAATATCTATTTTATATTTGTTTGATACTTTGAATTTGTTTGGATAGAAGATTTTCTAGTTTTTCATTAATTCGATAATTTTTTATTACATTTATATTTCAGATTAATAGACATATATAAATAGTTAAATTTTATGATAGAAAGTCGTTTCTAAAAATATTTGTTAAATAAGTATAAAATTGATTATTCATAATTAATTGTTTTATCTTTCGACTTTGACAAAAAAATAATTGTTATCGTTTTGAAAATGAAAAATTGTTTTGAGAAAATAGTAATTATATGAATATGCATTAAAATAATACAATAAAAGACTAAAACATATAAACAGTCATTATTCGGACAAAAAGTGGATTTTACTTTTTTCTACTATGACGTACCTTTTGTTACATTTAAAAAATTCATGACTCTACAGAAAAATGCCTGTTTTTCAAGAATCTTATGAACCGATATAACTCTCAATTTTTTTTATTTAGAACTTATCATCAGCCCTTAAAACATGAAAATTTTAGATCAATCGATTTGCGCGTTCCTAAGAAAAACTTTTTTTTTTTTATTTTTCCACATTTTGCTTTTTCAAAAACTAATTGAGTTAAGGATCTAAAACTTTCAGGATCTTAGTATTTCATTAGTATCTACATATCCTCTTGTTAGTACCATTAAATTATCTCTCCGGGGCCGATTCGGTATACTTATATCCCTATGCCCTTTCATGTTTTTATTTTATTTCTATTCTTCTCAAACATTTTGATTTTGTTCACAACGAACGATACCCATAATAAAAACATACAAATGAAACACAAATAAATATGCTTGCGATAATTTCAATATATAACAAAAAAGAATATCCTAATATCCTCTAATATCTTAAATTTTTGAGACTCAAGAGGTATGATTTTCAACGATCATACAAAAATAAAGAAGAATTTTAAGTAGCTTCATTTCATATATTTTTATCAAAGTTCTGTATGGAATGATGATAGATATATTCACCTCTATAGTACAAATGGTTTAATTTTAAGTCTTATCCATTTTTTAAAAAATACGATATTTTATGTTTTTCGGAGATCCAGAAAAAATAAATTTTGGCAAAAAAATATATGATTATATATGCTCATATCTGATTATATTAGATGTGAAAATTAGCCGACCAGGTCTGATCTGAATAAGGCATGTGCAATACACTATAATGTATTGTACTTATACGTAATCAGACCTGGTCAATTAGCACATCTTAAAGTATGTACAATATAAGATTTATCAGCCAACATTATTTTTTCACGGGCAGGTCTAAATGTTCTTCTTCGAATGTGTCTAAACGTCATCTTTTAATGATGCCTGACTGTTATATTTCAGATTTGTCTGAACGTCATCTTTTAGACAATGGTTTAGAAAAGGGTCATTAGACAAATTTTCGCCACCTTTCTGATGCCTTTACGTCATTATGGAAATATATCTTTCCTGAAAAAAGGCTATCTTTTTGGACGTGTCTTAGATATCTCTGTGCTGTCTGCGATAGTACACACACAGGGTGCCCCTTTTATCTCTGTCAGCCAAAATAAATTGGTAATTATCGACGTTACAAAAAAATGTTCCAAACAAAAGTTGTACGGTGTGAAGGGGACAATCAAAGGCGACAATTTTTTTATATTTCGATGAAGGCGTACAATTTAATGACACTTTCACTTTTTTAAATGGAACAGCATATTTTTTTCAATCATCTTGTACAGTACCCCAAGTCACATAAAAACATTGGGAGCCAAAGTCGTTCAAGGTCATTCCAGGTTAATATCGATGATACATTTCTAAATATCTCGGACTACCAAATGCTTGGTAGCCGTATAGACTTATAGATGAGAGATATCAGAGATCGTAGTGATTGACGACACTTTGAATACCTTCTGTTCATTTACCAACCCGCTTTAATCTGCATCGTATGTAGCTCAAACGAGGTTGTCGTTCAGATTGATTTCGAATTTCGATAAAAGCTATTCATTATTTGAAAATGTACCGACAATTCGAAAAAATGAAGATAATACTGTGTTACAGTAAATCAAGAAAAAATTCGAGAAGAGCGAGTTTATGGTATGCTGAGCAATTTCCAGATCGACAGTGCCTACGCCGGCGAACGTTTCACGCCGTAGTGATGTCAATCAAATCAAAGCAACATTTTTTGTTTTCAATCGAACAAAAAATAAGAATCACAAATCTACCCGCTATGGATCTTACGGCATTAAACTCAGAATAAATCAAAATTTACAAAAAAAGAAAATCAAAAATAAAAAATGGCGGTCTTGGAAAAATTGATGGTGTTGTTTGAACAATTTGAAAAAATTCACAAAAATATTTTAGTGAGGTGGCAAGATATACAAATTTCAGCAAAATTACAAGAGGTCGGGTTCAAAAGTGGTCGATTTGGTGTAGAATATCCCATTAATTAGTATTTAATAAATATTATATTACAGGCTTTTGCAATCAGTCAAAAAAATATCCATCATAATGTAGATTATTATTTTTTAATAAATATTATTCTTTAAGCATAACAATATTGCCAAAATTCACGCTCTTTTTCCTTAATTTACATACACGTAATGCTTTAAATCGAATACTGTAATTGCAGGTTTTATTTCGTAGCTAGCAGTACTCGGCATGAGTTGCAAAGCTGTGTTTGTTTCAAACTATTTTACAGCGAATGTCAATGAAAAAAATTGTGTTTAATTATGATTATTCAAATGATTTTGGATACACAATAATTGTTATTTTACTATCTTGGGCGTATGCGAATAAATTACGTTTTCTTACGCGTGACCAACACTTGTAACGTGTACTTTCTTAATGGTCATTGTAAATGTGAGTCGCGCCGGAAACTGCAAACGTTTGAATCCGAATGGCATATCTGTTGGTACCATTGGGATACGAGGCAATACTACATATTCTTCTTTAAATTTTCCATTAAAAACTGTAGCTTCAATGATATTATATCATCATATTTTTCACTGAAAACCTGGTACCACTCCAAAGTCGTAATCGTTTGATGTTACGTGGAAGAATGATAGGCATGCCAATTTTTTATGTTGAAATGTGGGCGGTCGCCTGCCAAATCAAGTGAATTCAAAAATTCAGCTGGGTAATTAACAACTCCGTCTTGATTCATTAAAATGTACTTCGACTTGTACGTTTTAACTTCTCCTGGTATTTTGTTTTGACTCGTGAAATTTATATAGTTGACATCATTGTTTTGATACTAATATTGCACGTTCACTTAAGCACTTGTGATTTCTGTAATTATATGCAATATTTTCAAAAACTTTGTTTATCAATTCGATTATTTTTGCTGTTATTTCACAAAAGTTTATACGTTATATTCTAACGGTTTCCAGTCTTGTTTCTCGTTGCTCGTTCGCTTCTGAAGGTCGTATTTTTTTTTCTTTCCTGTTTGACATGTAGATCGACCTATCGGTTTTCATTTTGGTGCACTACCCCACTAAAAACATTTTAGGGAATTTTTTCAAATTTGTGTACCCAACCCAAAAAGGTTATGAATTTTGAAAAAAACGTCTTTCTGTTTTTCAATCCTTTTCAAACGCTAATAACTTTTTCAAAAATTGGTTAATCGAGGCTCTTCATTCAAATTTTTTATTTTTCAGCGTGCTGTTCAGAAAAAAAATACAATCCAAAGATATTCAAATTAGACTTTATGAATTTTTTTATTTTTTCTCACGACTTCTTTAATATTAGGCCAAATTGAATCTTTTTTCTTGGGAAATTTTTGTTTTTGAATGTACTTTTAAAAAAATATATAGATAAATTATTTAAGTGACTGTGTATTTTGATTTTTTTTGAAAATTTTGTTATTTTAAACTTCTATCAATTTAACAACTTTTAAGCTTGGACAGATCGGGGGCTGCCCATAATTACTATCTTTTTCGGCTTTCGAAAATTTGAAAAAAAAAATTGTTTTTTGCTAATAACTATTAAATCCGTTTTTTTATACCTGTGTAATAGTTTTCAATTGTAATGAACAATTTTGTATACTTTTTTGTTGTTAACATGCGTCTAAAATTAATAATAAGTATGTTTATAAATAATAGTAATAAAAGTTTTTATTGACTTGGGTATTCTATAAAAAATATTACATACTCGTATACGATTATTATTTATCTAGAATACCCTTTAGCTCGTACGTTTGAACTGAGCGAAATTTGTGTGTCCCTTACGATATTGACCAGACAGTTGACTCATGATAAGTCGATCAGACGGATACAAAAATTTCACTCACAATCAGTTATTCGGATGGATAAAGAAGACATACGTGCTTAAGAGTATTGTAGTTCAAATAATGATCGTATATGTACTATTTTTAAAAGGATACCCAACTGTATACATACTTTTGTTAGTATTATTTATAAACATACTTATAATGATGCATTTGAATTGTAAACGTCTGTTAACAACAAAAAAATGTTTAATAGTTACTAACAACAAAAATTTCAAATTGTCAAAAACCGAGAAAAATAGTAATTATAAAAAGCCCATAGAACAATCTACCGAGGCTTAAAAGTTGTTAAATTGATAGAAGTGTAAAATGAAGAATTTAACAAAAAATCGAAATATATTTTCTATATATATTTTTTTTAAACGTACATTTAAAAACGATAGTTTAAAAAACAAAAACAAGATTCAACTTGGCCTACTATTAAAGAAGCTATGAGCAAAAAAGCCGAAAATAGAGCGATTTTTTAAAATTCAATATCTTTTTCACGGGTAATAAAAAAAATCTCAAAGTTTACCACGAACAGTCCTTCGATGGGTCTAAAAAAAATATCAAAAAATTCTGAAGGTAAAAGAAAAAGTTTTTGTATCTGCCCCATTTAGCGTGGAACGGCCCATATATAGAGCGATTCACCTAACTTGACGAGCTTAAATATCTCGGTAATTATCGACGTCACAAAAAAGTGTTTCAAACAAAAGTTGTACAGTGTATAAGGGGACATTGAATGCGACCATTATTTGTTTTATGTTGATGGAGGCGTTGACGCACAGTGAAGGTCACCTTCACTCTTTTAAATAGAATGGTATATTTTTTTAATCATCTTGTAGAGTGTTCCAATCCGTATATAAAACATTGAGGGGTCAATATTGTACAAGGTCATTCAAGGTCAGTATCGATGATACAAATCTGAATATTTCGGATCATTATCAAATATTTGGTATTATAAAGAGGTTACAAAAAAATGTTTCAAAGAAAATTGTACTGTTTTATGGGGTCGTCAAATGCGATCATTTTTTTTTTGTAAAGTGAACGTGACTTTCACAATGCATTAACGCCTTCACCGAGATAAAAAGAGATGGTCGTATTTGATGACCCCCTTCGCACCGTACAACTTTTGTATTCTTTTGTGACGTTGATAATTACCACGATATGTAAGGTGGTCAAGTTATGTGAAACTCCATGTATATGTCAATATGTTAATATGTTAATTTAATATAAATGTTAATTTTTTGTCCAGTATGCATTTATTTTATATACAAAATTATTTTACTAATTCAGAAACCTTGGCGGTTGTGCGCACAACAATTTACCAAATTTTAATCGCATTCGGATGAATCGTATCAGAATTCGTGCGGGACAAATAAACATTTTTCCATTTTTATATAGTATAAGAAAAATGAAAAGTCGTTGACATAGCGTAGCAGTGACACATAAGACCTATGAACCATGCTTCTATCACAGAGTAGTACATATAGTAGTAGTAGTAGTACATATATTTTTTTGATTATAGTGGGCCGCCCAGGTGGAAGACGTTCAAGTCCGGCGTAGAAAATCAATACTACACAGCGAAGACGATAAGATAGTTAACAGTTAATGTTCCGAAGTATCTGACGGTTTCCTGTAATCATTATAACTAGCTATAGCTTAAAACAATTGTTAGGAATCTTCAATATTGTTAAGTAAAAAAAGACCCGGGTTTCGTAATTGTTTAAAAATTTTTCAGTGTATCACACACGTAGTTATTGTGAAATTTTTACTTCCCATAATTCGAATTGATTAAAAAAATTATCGTTTTTCTTTAGTCTGTGATGATCATGCCAATAACCAAGAATACGTATAGGATACAATTGATAAAATTGATTTGTATATGCTATATCAATATAAATAAACTTTTTCAGAACGTTCAGGCCTAACAATCATTTATTAGCGAAATCATCGCACAATGAAATCAATTGAAGTTTACAAATAACGCTTTGAAAATTACGCATTAAGTGACCTACTTCGGGACCCTACGCACACACACCCACATACATACACACAGTTCGCAAAGTTGTGAGCATATAAAAGAAGTAAGGAAGTTTTCCAAAAATATATATCTCTTGAACGTCTCACCCAGTGCTAAAAAAATCAGATATACAAAAGCAAAATGGTATCCGATTTGGCGCGGAATGTACCATATATACATAATATTATACACGAACACGAGAAAAGATGTATATTTTCTGACGGCGCAGAGCGATGATAATAAGTATGTCCAATGAATGCAAGGAAAACAAAAAACGAGGGATATGAAGGTTTTTATCGATTTTATGTTTCTATCTCCGCTCAGTCAGTTTTTCAAATAGTTATCATGTTAAAACACGTATTCATTGTATACTATTACGCTCCAGTTTCTTATGAAAAACTACGTACATATACTCACCGAGTACGAGGAGGAGGAGAACTTGTTCCGGTAACCGAGCCACCATTCTGGACTCCTTCTGCACATTTATGAAACTGAATCGAACACTTTTATTGTTCCTTGATTTTACTATTACTATCACAGTTGCCCGTCGCCAACACATTCATTAACAGTTATCAATTTTGAAGTCACGTGGCAACTTTGTTCTACAGTTGGTTTATGCACGGCTCACTTATTTTCTTTCTTGACTTATTGACTTTTCAGATCTTGAAGGATGAGCTAGAAATTGAATGATAAATAAATTGTCCATTTCACTGGCATTGTGTAGCAAAAGCAATTTATTGTAAAATGCTTTACAGTCTCACTGTAGTCGTAGTTCAGGTGTATGTATCACTAGTAGCTCGAATATCTCGTATGAGCTTGAAATTACATCCATTTACATATATATATATATATATATATACACATTTACATATATATGTCTTTAGGCACATCATCAATCAATTTTTCTAATCAAACCAAATATGCTTACCACATGTATATATATATATATATATATGGGAGATCCACATTCTTTTCTACGCGACTTTGGTTTGATTAGAAAAATTGGTTGATGATGTGCCTAAAGATTTCCTCGTATAGCATAATCTCACACGGTGACGGACAAACAACATGTAACGGATTTGGCTAACCGGCGAATCCGACGTGCTTTTAACGTTCTCAGATATTCATCTATAACGTATGCCTCTTCTGCACAACCTTTCAAAATCCAATCGTGACTCTCAGTATGATTTCTCAAAGTATCAACTTTTCTATAACTCTACCTTTCATCTGATGCTTAGAAACGCGATCCTGAACGTGAATTCAGGTTATGGTATTCGATTATTGTTTTGTACATACTAAATTTCTAAATGTGTTGTGATAATACTATAAAAATGATACATCTTTCTGCATCATTTTGTTCACTATAGCTACAAAAATTCAAATTCGCCTTTTATTGAGTGATAATATAATAATAGCAAGTCACACCGTTTCATTTAACTTGTTTTTGGTATACGTAATACTTTCTTTGAGTTTTTCTACAGCCGATTGTTTTATTAATCGTTTTCCTTTAACAATTTTATGTCATAACATTAAGTAAATTTTACTGAAAATTTGTCCAATCAACGCGTATTTTTTTGTTTCCCTCAATACTATTGTCAATGTTTGACAGCACATAACTTTGGTAGTATTCATCGTATAGGGATGAAGAAAAGCAATTCCAGGCTTGAAGTTTTTCCTTAACAGATTCTCATTTTGTTTTCCAGTCATTCAACGAACTTGCATGGTAAGTAGTAATGTGAAAGAAAATTCCGTAAAAATTTCTTCGTCTGGCTGCGGCTAATACGTTTTATGAAAATTTATTAGCCCAAATATTTTGATTACACGATTTCCGACATGTCCTGAAGAAACAGGCTCATAGAAACTAAAAAAACTGAAATAAAGTGAAGATACTAAAGTTTTGAATGGTTTTATTGGAATAGAAGACAGATTATTTTTTTCATTTCACGATCATTACCCTAAAAACAGTCAAATTTTCCTTAAATTTATCATCAGAATTCTATTCATGTATGAACCCAAACAAAAATTTCTTTAAGATCCTATATGAAATTGTCTTTCCGCGTTAAGAAAAATAATTGGTTAATTAAATTACGCGTCGTCACCACCAACGGCAACTTCATTTTTGTCTTGTTTTAACGCAAAGCTGCGCCGATAAACTTCGCTATGCTTAGTGTCGGTGGCGCAAAAGTTTGAACATTGATATCTCGATGACAAACGATGATATCGCGTTCATACATAACCATGTTGAAACATGAACGTTGCGATTTTGAACCTACAAAGATAATAGAGCTTAACGAAGTTTAGTGGGTCCATCGCTGACTGGAAGTCTGATGATGAATTTAAGGGATAATTTGACTGCTTTTTGAGGCATTGTAACAAATGGAAATGAAAATTTATCCTCTATTCAAATAAAACTATTGAAAAGCTTACTATGACTTTTTTTTGTTAATTGCTGCAAGTTCGTTTCTTCAAGAGATATTAAACTTTGAATTTGCAAGTACAACTTTTGATTCCAGCAGCCATAACTCATTGTCAATGATCAAAAATTCTACTGTGGCTATCAAAAAATCAATCTGTAGCTTAATCTCGAAACTTTGCAACTCTATCAAAAAAACATGCGCGAGAAACATTTTATAAAAAATATTAGCCATACGTAGACAAAGAAAATATAAGGAATTCTTTTGTCATTACTTTTTGATATGAAACTTTGTTAGATATCAAAGAAAAAAGCAAATCTCAATCGAAATTAAACAGAAAACACTTCAACCGTAAAATTTCTCTATTCATCCCTGTATAACGAATAGGACTGAATGTCAAATATAGACAATTGTATTGAGGGAAAAAAAGTTCCTTCATTTTTTTAAGCGATGTATATATATATAACTAGCGGCACATGGCTGGGGCAAACAACACGCTCGAGCTAGACCTGAGTTATTTTCAACCGTAGTTTGAAAGTTAAATAAGGCAGCAATCGTTTTACAAAACGTTTGACGAGTCGCACTGCACTAATCTACTAAATTTAGCACCAATTGGGAATGATCTTCGTAAAAACGAGCCCCTTAAACAGACGGCCCGAATATGCAGGTTGTTATGCAGTTGCTATTCATGTGTTGTCATTTGTTCTATTATGAAATATCGGTGACGCGAGAATTTCGGGGGCAAATATAATGTGGCATAGTGCGCTTCAGAATCTCTGTCAGTATAGAAAGGTTTTACTCGATTCATTGTTAAATTGATGATTAATCATAGCTTTCCATGCATATAAATGCAGATGAGGATTTCGGTAAATCGAATTATTAATTTACAAGTCCACAAGAAAGTCGTGTGGGCTGGGTGTCAGACTATGTTATTCTGCCATATTTTCTCTCACTAAACACGAATCTGAAGTCAGAATTGGGGGTCGCCCAGTAAAGAATCGCTAAAAACCCCAACAACGATAAAAATCACGATTTAATAATTTTTTCTGCATGATATTATCATCACGCGGTTTGTGCTTATTTCTCTTTGTAGTATCCAACCTCAATTTGTAAATATGTCGAGTCACTGCCTATTACGTCCCATTTAGGTTTCAGATGAAAGACATTTTTTATATTTTGTCTATCACAAAAAATGGCAAATTGGTACATTTACCGGCAGAAGCCTGTTACCTCGGAATGTTCGGACTACGATGA
This sequence comes from Netelia fuscicornis, assembly GCA_946811545.1. Classification (NCBI taxonomy): domain Eukaryota; kingdom Metazoa; phylum Arthropoda; class Insecta; order Hymenoptera; family Ichneumonidae; genus Netelia; species Netelia fuscicornis. The sequence continues at coordinate 21,437,828 of OX328013.1, forward strand.
CAACTGCCTTCTAATGTGTAGAATGATTCTTTACGTCCCCGTAAAAATTGGAAAGCCCTCATACTTAGGCCTGGGGAGGTATGAGAGTTATCACCCCTAGGGCAGCTAACTCACCTGCGATCGGGTCAGGTATTCGAAAATTCAATTTCTTGATTCTCATCTCGACCAACTTCCGGAGAATAACGGAGACTTTAGTGAAGATCAGGGCGACAGATTTCACCATGATCTGAAGGAATTTAAACGGCGATTTTAGGGACAGTGGGGAGTAAATATGTTTGCAGATCACTGTTCACTGCTACAAAGGGAAACTCAAACGAGAGAGAAACCATAGACTGAACCCCACCACACTTTTCTTGTGGAACTGTATAATGTAAATAATAATAGTATGTGACAATAAATAATAATAATAATTTAAACGCTACTTTCCGTGATTCAAAGTACAGCATGTAACTTTCCAAATCGTGTGGCGGGTGTGAAAACGGACTTTCGTATTTGTGTACGGAATATGGATCAAAAATGTCAAATTTGCCGCGTATTTCTATCCACTTGGCGAATTCCAGTCACTCAATGGAATAAATCTCTTCTAATACGAGTAAAATTATAAAATACACTCTTTTACTAGAGGTATTAGAGGAGATTTCTTTTGATAAGCTATTCGTCTATTCGATAGACTAACAGGTTATCAACATGTTTATAACACGAGCAATTTTTATGCGGTCCGAGCGACTATAATATTGTTTCACCTTCTAAAATGGAAAGCACAACATTGGAATTATCCATCCAATATCATTGATCGATCGATGGAAATGGGGGAGGGGGGGGCGGATTAACCACCTTGCCTCTACCATTCGAATAGCCCAGTCCATGTTGGCCTCACAGAAAAATTGTGAGATTGCTCAAGAAGTCTGTGATCGATAATACTCCGCGTGGTATAATGGAACCTTTATTCAACTTTCTTTTTATCACATTTGGTTAATGATGTTGATCGAACTATATATTTCATAATTGTAATGGATATTACAACCTTTTATTATTCGCATTATTTTCAGTTTAACTCTGGTTGGAGTGGTTGCTGCTTTGTATGTTAAAGATTTACCGAATGGGCGAAAGTTCTACTATGAACTGAATGTTCAGTCTATGGAGTTGATCAGGTTTTCTTTAATTATGTGTGTGGATATTTATAAGAGAAATCGTAATTTCTCCCGATAAAATATTTGGTGTAATGTAGCTGCCAGTGACTCACCAGAAACATGCAGTAATATGAGGCGGTAGAGAATAATCGAGACAGCTTTTCGTAGCATCGTATTTTCGTTCGTTATAAGATATTCTTAAAACATTTAATAAGTTATGCTATGTCGTAAAACCGAAAAGATCGATTCTTTTATATTGACTTCAAATAATATAACATTCTGAGATGTCCCCTTACAATTTTAGAATTTTAGCCCGGCAATTAACAGACTTATAGACTTTCAAAACTTATGCTCCGCACAAGAGTACCAACTTGCGTGAAAACCTCAAGAGGTTTTATTTTTTCAAAAAGTGTGTTTCAAAATTGGTGATCATGATTTTTCAAAAATGGATTACATAACTTCGGTAAAACTTTGCGAGTTTATTGTGTATTTACAAAAAGTAATGTACGATATAAAGAATTGTCATAATCCTCTCGTGTTTTTTATGTTTTAATAACAAGCGAACAATGTGTTCGCCGTGGAAGAAGTTTTAACTTTGACTGACTGCCATTTTGGTCTGTATTAATTGTAAGATTTCGAAAAACCAAATAATGAAGTATGGAATAATTAAAGGTAACAATGAAATCTCTTTGATATTTTTTTTCGGACGAAGCCAATGCACAATGTAATGATCACGCTTGCACATGTTCTCGGAAGCACCATACAGAAGAACGGCCCCCATGCCGATAATACGGAATATTCTTCAATAAAAACAACCTACAATGTTTTTGAAAATATGTATTATATAATGTATCAAAGTTTTTATGACAAGTGCCCAGTAGCTTGTACATCTGAAAAGGAATGAAAATGAATAATATGTCATTCGTAATAAACATAGATTACTTATTGGAGGCGCCTTTACTCCATCTGAAAAAAGATGCGGGCTTTTTTTTAACAATTTTCGGTAATTTTGAACATGATAAATCGAAAGTGGTAATGGTATAAGCATAATTTACAATGTGATAATAATTATCCGAGAGGACTTTCACAATAATAGCAATGGTGTAAAAAAGTCACGTGAAAATTTATAAATAATATTCCATAGATTCTATTAAATAGTTTTGTTTAATTGTAAAGCCTTTATGAACACCTTCCACAAATGTAATGTTTATTAAAGTTTGAATTATGAAAAAAGATTCATCCATTGGAAACAAGTGGTAAAATATCGCAAGCATGACAGTCCCTTTTTATTTCTGTATGCATGGCGAAATAGGTTTTTTAATACCATTCTTTAATAAATTTCCGAACAAAAACTGATCTACATTACCATAACCGACTATTCAATATTTCCATTCTTAAATTATCTTATTAAGGCGTTGCTACGGATATTGATATAAGAGAAACTCGAGGCTGCTTGGCTTCATGCCGACATTTTTCGGGTATATTTTTATCACCTCCATGGATCAGCTCTGCCCTCCCCTATCCCGACACCGTTAGTAGGTCTTGTCACCGTCGATAAATTTGTCGTACATACCATAATATACTATTCTGAGTTAAAAATTCTTAACTGCACGCATTTATAAAAACGTCCAGCTTAATATAGCAAGTTAATATTTGCTATATTAAGTCTTGTACTACTCATTTAGGTGAATAAATTTATGTTCGTCACATTTTATCGCCCGAAACTAATGAAATAATGCTACACAATATTTGAAAATTAGTTAGAATTGTTACTACAATGTCTATTTGTTTTCTATGTATATTTTAACATAGATTTACACGAATTAACCAGGGGGGAATATTATGCACCATTCAACTGTATTTTCTCTTTTAAATTCGCTGATGTTTCTGTCGAGCTTAATTTCATTGAGCACATGAGTATATGAACAATTTTGTACGATCTTTCACGAACCTGTCGCATTATAATACGAGCAATGTTTCGGTCGCGAACTCCGGCCTCTAACTGAGCTTCCAAGCTCGCAAGCCATCCAGTCACCCCCACTCATCCACCTCCCTAACCCCCAATCGCTCCCATCTTCACAGATATAGACCGACGGAGCTGACGACTTTAAGCTCTGTAGTAAACAGTTCTTCTTTACATGCAACGATTGTAGAAGGACACACCGTCATTTTATACAATTCGTTTTCCTATTTGTGTTCAGTTCAATTTTCTTTGCAGCATGAGAATGAATTTCAAAGTTAATGGCAAAAGACAGGAGAACGCAATGGCAAAGAGTCGTCGAAGAGATTATTGTAACAAAAGTCATCAATGCGCGCAGTCAGTAACTGGGAACGAGCTGCCGAAAACTGTCCGAAAATTGGAGCCTCTACAAAACAAATCTTATATACGTTTTAGAAGAGCATTAAGGGGGGATTGTCTTTTTTTTCGCAAAATTTACTGTTTTTTGGGAATTTTTTTGTGAAGAAAGTATACAACGGAAAACTTGTGAAACTTGGCATATAGTTTTATTGATCTGTTTACTACATACAAAAAAAATTTTAAACAATTTCATCAAAAAATCCGCCTCCCACCCCCCTTGACGCGCGATGGTCCTTTTTTGATGGTGTGCACGATTACAGCCTTCACGTTCATCCTGCAACAAAAACACAAAAGCATTTTATTTTAGACACATATAGATATCGTTCGATGAAGGAAAAAAAATAAAAAATAAATATAATTGACGATTTGGTGACGTTTTGAACTTGAAGTATCGATTTTTCGAAAAAAATTGATCGATTTTTTGTTATAAATAAAAAACTATTAAACGTATTGCTTTTTTGCTTCATCAAACGATAAAAGGATGTCAGCTGAGCATTCTGTCCAAATTTGAAGGCAATTGGTTGAATAGTTTTTGAGAAATCGTGCACACCAGTTGTGAAAAAGCTGTTTCGAGAAAAACGCGTTTAAAGTTGTGAGTACAGTTTATGGGACATATCGAGTACTTACAGTATTTTTAATCTAATCTGCTATGCCAGGGTCATACAGGATGCCTTCCTCGGCTTCGAACAACTCATTCAGTGAAGCAGTTTCGCTTCTGCGTCTTGTTCGAGCCTCTTTCGTTGCTTCGAGGCTGCGTCTCGTTGACCTCTCTATCCGCCGCTTATCTCGCGCATCGACGAATATTGATGCTTGCTGGCCAACGACGATTCCAATCGTCGTCATTGTTTTAAGGACTGCTGTAAAGCCTTCGTTAAAAATCCCTGCGGCCAAATAAGCCGCGATGTCGATCGTTTTCGCGCCACAGTGAAGGTTTAGGTGCGAATCGCCAAACGGTTGCGTTGAAGCTTTCGTTGTTGTTTTGAGTATCGGCACCTAAACACCTTTCCAGCAAGTCTCTCGATGACAAATCAATGTAAATCGGCTTAATAGCATTCGCGGCGTCTTCATGCAGTGGAGCTTCGTGATCAAATTCGTCCAGAGTTTTTTCGGCTTCGGCAATGCGCCATTTGCACCCCTGCCGTGTGACAACGAGCGCGCCGCCACCGCGAGTCGACACGCAGGTATAAAATCGCTTATAACTTTGCCATTTTTGAGAATTTTAATTTGAAATTTTGCACACATATTCTCAACACTTTGAAGAATATGAAACAGCGGTCAGCGAAAAATCGATTTTTTTGTCGAAAAAAAAGAAAATCCCCCCTTAAAGGGGCAACTAGACATTTTCATGGATTGTCGGCTTCATTTTTTATTTTACGCATGGGCAGTCTAAGCAACGACAATAAAAAATTGATCGTGAACGATTTAGGGGACATCAATCGGACCGATAAGCAAATTGTTTTCAAAACTTTACCGACGAAAGATCGATTTATATTTCCTCGGAAAAGTTGGGAGGCGTTCCAATTTATTCTCGCACGTGAAATCTGTCACAACTGTTGTGAGAACACTAGTTCTCCAATGGTTGGGCGGAAGTTTCAAGCTAGAAACAATCATACCTCTATATTGGAAACTACTTCGTATGCTTTAAATTATTATACTTAATGATTTTTCGAAAAACCTGCAGGAATTGCCAATGTATTATTTTTTTACTTCGCGCTGTTTAACGTGTACAACAATCATGGATTTCACTTTCGATTCATCAAAATGAAACGTCATGGATGTCTTACCAATGATATTAATGACCATCCCAATGTGTCACCTTTGATATGTACATATATATGTATATCTGTCAACTTTCATATATATAGCGGTCGACCTTGATATTTCAGAATCGTATAGAGTTTTTTTCACAACTTATATTCATAAAATACATGTATTTCAGGATTTCCCTGCAAAAAAAATTGCTGAAAATGTTCATAAATGAATTTTTTACAATTTGCTGGATTTCCTCCAATTATCGTATACATGACATTTATTATCACCAGTTGTACTGATCAGATCGATATGGCTTTATAAAGTTTTACACTCTATTTCGTTAACTTTTAAAGAGTATTTTTAACTAAATTTTAATTGTCAGTAAATCAAAAATCATAGCAATTTGATTATTTAAATTATTGTAACATCCCAGACAGCACGATGGTGACTAAAAGACGACTAAAAGACGACGTAATATATGTAAAGTCGACTTTCAAGAAAGGCATAAACACGTCTAAAACATACTAGAAAGATGTCTTATGTCCTGATTTTTCATGTCTTTCCGACAAGATTCAAAGACGTCTTGCAAGCATGTCTGAACGACGTCTTTTTAAAAAGCCCGAAAGACGTCAAATTGCGAAATATTTCCATCCGCTCATTTTACTGATTTTATTAGTTCAATGAATTTATGAAAATGAGGAAAATTTTAAACAATGGTTTTTATTATTTATTGCACATTAATCATAGGTATAAACAAGCATAGTAATAATATCTGATACAATTATAAAGATGATAGGAATAATAATAGACCATTAGAAAGAGAAGCATATGCAGGCAAATATAAATATGTCTCTTTTTACCCATCTTTTATTTCATGTTTCGTAGCCGTATGTTCTTAGGTGATAGTTGTACTTGTCACCTGCGCGGCGCAATCTTTGACTAAAGGCACGACTCAGCTCCGATTCTGTCGCGTTCTCGTGTCTTCTTAAGACTGTTCCTGGAAACAATTGCGATTCTGTCACTAAAAATGTCCGTAATTTATAACTTTTAATTAGAAACCATATTTGTTTTAAATTTTCGGTTTTGATTTGTACACACATTTTTTAGCCTAGTAATAACTAATATACCGATAATAATCGTTGAAAATGCCAAATCCTTTATGCCGTTGGTGTTTCTCTGTCCGTCCCAGGTAATACTTTTTCCTAACTTATTTGTCAAAATCGCTGAAACACAATTTCCCATGTGTTCCGAGGCTGTGCTTCCTCCGTTTTGGATAATTTTCTTTTTCTATAAGGGCATTCATTTTTTAATTAATTCCCGCAAGTTTCCCAAAATTTGGCAAGTGTTTTTGCACACTCATAAATTGCTGTCGCAATTCTTGATCCTATGTCAAGTCAGCGGAGAACCTCTCAAGATCTGCGATACAGCGGAGTGGAAAATTTGGCAAACTGTCGACCATTTCGTCAATGCCCATCTCGCGCTGAGTATGGTTAAGCAAACCTAATATTTGGTTGAGCTTACGGTCTGTTACTGCAAACCGTTCTTCGCTCTGCCTGGCAAATTGATTCAGAAGCTCGTCTAAATAAACGAAAAAAATATATGTTTTACAAAATATTTTCCATGCTATATTAAGCTTTTCAAAAATGTCAACTCACACATGGAAATGTTTTCTAAATCTTTCGAAGAATCATGAATGAAGTCTTGTAGAGGAGACCCTTGAATTTTTGGCTTGCGTGAACACATTCCGATCAACTTTTCAGGTGGAATCTTTGGATTTGTCACTGAAAAAATGCATTAGTATAGGGAAGAAAAGTGATATATAGTGTTGTGTGTTAAATGGTATACAAAACACATCACGTAAAAATAAGGACTATTTAGATAAACCGTTTATTATTTGAGGCAAGGCCTTGGGCGGAAAGCTATTCAACTCGCAACCGTAATCTGTAATCATTTCAAAGTTAAGTATTGAAAAACTATTAATAATCTGAGATAAAATCATAATAAATCGACAATCACAAACCTTGCAATACCTTTAGTGCTAAAATCGCCGCTAAGTTTTTTTCGTCTGATTCGACTGAATTGTAATTATCTCGCGGATCTGGAACTAAATATACAAAATTTGAATATACGACATTCACTCTCATAAATCATCGAGAACAAAAAAACATGATAAATTTACTATGCCTCGAGGCCTCATCTGAATTACAATCAAAGTCTATTCTTTTTTTAATAGTTTTTTGTGAAACGGGTATGCAGCAATCCTCCTTTGAATCCGTCTTATTACAAAGATTACGCACATTTGAATGGGCGACTACTTTTTCATTTTCGTCAGTATCGTCCGTATCGTCATCGAATTTTTTTTGTTTTTCGTATCCGTTTGAGCGGAACCTTTTCAATTTCTGTATCTTCCTGCATACTCTCTGCTACAATTTCATCCGAAGAAAGAAATTCAGCCTGTTTTTCTACTTTTTTAGCAGAATCGTATGAAGCTGTAAATGCCAATGTATTCTTTATAAAATACTGTCAAATGAAGTATAATAATTATTACTATTATCAGTTCATACGCACCATACGGTCCTAATATGTATTTTGGAGTCAGTTTTAGCCATGAGCTTTCTGGTTTCATTTTTTTTTCGTTGCTTTGGGAATATACGTTCCCTTTGGTGGCCAATAACAAATGTTATTTTCTTTCTCCACCCATAATGATGGTACGGTTGCACACCACTCGTCAACGATGATAACGTTAAACATATGTGGAACATTAGAACATAGACTCAGTTAATTGAACAGAAAAATGATTATATTGCTTTTTTGGACAAAGACAAAAGCTGATGTACCTGGACTTAGATCGCAATGCAAAAGTGGATCGCAGATGAATTCACTACCGTAAGGAAGGACAACTATTTTTTGAACTATATCGGTAACAGGATAGAGTCGCAGTTCCATGCAATCGCCATTAGTTAAGAAAATATTCAAATTTTTCGAATCGCAAGGATAAAAAGGGACAGCCCCCGTATTCTTCAATTGTCTTCCAATTATTACAGAGATGCCATTTTTCAATCCTATTGATGATACCGATATGATTGGCTTATTTTTTAACATAAGTCTTTTTTTATCTTTTCTAAATGCATTTGCCACATTATTTTCAACTATTCGACGATGGATTTGTTGAAGAGGTTTTTCGAATTTCCGCAACATTTGTTTTAAGGACTGCAAATGATTTTCGAAAGGAAATGCACTAAAAGAGTCTAGAGGGCCAAAGCGTTGTGCACAATCGGCCAAATAAATCAAACTATGAACCGTATATATCATGTTAATTTGTCCGTACAGCAATTTAAAGTGTTTTACAAAATAAAACAATAATTGTTTTGCATATTCATTATTCATTAAGTAACCGTCTGGTTCGCATAGTATGCGAATTGCCGTATGAAATGCCATAAAATGCGTGATGTACGTTTCTGGAAGATATTTGTGCATTAGAGCAGGTCCGAGGTATAATAAGAATATTCGAAATTCTGTGGCCTTCCACCGGTCTAAATCTTCACAATTAATCGGAATTCGTGCAAAATCTGACGGAACGTGTGACTTAATTGCAATTAGTTCTTTTGTTAATTGAGTTATTTGAAAACCTGATAAACGAGCGCCGATGCTCGGTGCTCCTCTTAACCATAATTTTAACATTTTCTTTAGTTGGCCCAAACATACCAAATGCATATAGTCAAGTGGGAATGTCAAAGCCATTGGTACGGGAATGGATTCGAAAAGAGATGTTCCAGTATGATGTTCCGCATTTTCTCGACGTGAGAATGATTCGTCGGTTCGCAAACTATGATTCTCACCGAGGAAGAGCATCCTATGATTTTTATACGTACCTTCAACGACGCATTTACTACACCCGAAATAGCCATTGTAGCCTTTTACACATGCCACGAATGCTCTTGCTGGAGCATCACAAATAATAGCTCTTATTTTTACGAAATAGACATCTGCGTTAAACTCAAATCCCTTTTCATGTAATTCTTGGTATTCGTTTATGAAATGTGATAAAAAATGGATCTCAGAATTTACAGGCTTATTATAACCATGAAAAGCACCTATTGTGAAATGGTGAGTCTTTATCTCTGGAATAAACATTTGACCAAGGATTGGCCATAACTGACTTTTTGAACTTTTTGAGATTGGTAAGCCATCAATATTAATATTAATCAAAATAATCTTTGGCACATCGATATTGTTTAATAGCTTTAATTGATCCATCAACCCTTGTCTCAATCCATAATGGAAATAATGTCCGCCTGAATTCTGAAAAATTTGTGTCCTTCTGGGTGTCTCCAGCAAAGCTCTCGCATCGCTTGGTAAGTCGTTATGATTTTCACTCTTTAGGAGATTCAATAATGACGTTACACTACAATGCCCGATATTATTTTCATTTACCCATACTACCAACTTTTCTCGCATAGAAAGTTTTGTCTCGTGAAATTGAACGGTATTCGCAATACTTAATTGGGCCTTTTCCTCATTTAGTTCACATTCACTTAAATCTTGCCTATGATCGAGCACAGATATTTGAATATTTTCAGGTCTAGGAGCGATCACGGAATGCTGAGTTGATAAACAGTCCTTCTCATTTAGATGAATTTCATTGTTTAATGTAGTGTTGTTATTGATATCCCAACAATTAAATTTAATTGCTCCTTCCATTCTCTTCAAACGACGATTTTGTTGGCGCCGACATAATTGTCGAAAACTTTTCAGCTTCGGCATTTTTCAAGAGTAAACCACAAGCAGAACTACAAAAACTAAAGTGTACATGGTTAATTGGATAAAAAAATCTAAAAAAACTAGTGTTCTAAATATGTATGTTAGTATATAACGAAACGAATTGTACGAAAAGATTTTCCTACATTACAATTTTTTAAAGTGAGGTTATTCGTGGTCCTGATATAAATGGAGCGTCGACTAAGACGCTATAAGCAATGTTTTATTATTATTCAGTTTATTTTTCTTGAATGTTTAAGATATCTGTAAACTGTAAATTCAATATTGTTCCGTAGACAATCATGCATTTTCAAGGGAAAGATCTTTTCGCGGTAATCCTTTCAGGTCCATAAAAAAGGGGAAAAACAGTACGCGACCAACGTCTGGTCGCCAAATGTTTTATTATTGGAAAATCCCTCCAAATTAGTAATATGGAAAAAACCCATGAATCAGGCTCTGGTCGCCAAATGTTTTATGAAAGGTTGACCCTTTGGGGGTTCTATGTACCCCCACTAACCGCGAGTTCAAGACGTTCCCCACTTCCGAAAATGTTCAATCCACGAACTAATGAAACTGCATGATTGTTTGCAAGACGCTTCTCCCTCCATTTGGGAATGAAAAAACAAAAATTCAAGGCTCTCTTAAACTTTTTAAAACAAGACAGTCTCTTTTGAGAAGTCATCTATTCAAGTCACAACGATTCCAGAATTAGTCGCCGAGACAATTCGGAAATCCAGTTTAATTTTTCACATTTCTATCACCGTGTAAATTCTCTTCAGTGTACAGTTGTAAATAAAGTTTGTTATAGTTCATTAACGTGTCGGATCCTATTATTTTATTTTCCGCGAAATCAGTTGTAGCCGATTAATTTTGTCTGCAACCGCACCGTACGAACCCGTCGCAGCATAGCGTACGAGAACTTACAACTCTCGTAGAAATTCGAAATAATACGAATCGCGAGATCGTCGATGCAAAACAATAAATATACACTTAACCGGAAACATTTAATCTGATATCATGTCATGAATTTGTTTCTTCGTGCATAGTGAAATGTTCAGCTATGTAAAGTTAGCCCCTCGATTTTGACTTTTGCATTTTTTGTTAATTTATAACGATTGTTTGTCGTTTGTTTGTGATTGTTTGATTAATTAAAACGTTTGTTTGATCATATTTTTTATCAAACAAACAAAATAAAAATGAGCGTTAAGTTAGCCGCAAATTTTTTAAATTTTGTCCTATTTGATTTTTTCAAACGCCAATCGATTCGGAATCGTTTGTTGGAAAGAAATAATATAATTCGAACGTTTGTTTGATCGTTGTTTTTCCAAAAGATCAATAAACAAAATATTGGTTCGCCGTTCGTCGGTGTCATCTCCTTATTTTTCCTCGCTTATATATTTTCTTTTCTTTCCTTCTACCTTGGAGAAACTCTTCCCTCTATCTCATTTTCCATGAATTAATCTTTATTCTGTCCTTTTCTAATTCTAATTTCATTTTCAGGTGCGGTGACAGGTGGCGGCACTTGGCCTGGGCAGGACGACGTCTCATTGTCCCCCCTGATTTTTCCACGCGGAGTCATGCTGAGCTGCGGATGGTCTACTGTCTTTCGCAGCTTAAGTATGCGCAGCGAGGGAAAATCATATCTTTTCATCTTCTGCTTTGTTTCCTTTATTTCTAATCTGTTCTATTTTCTTTTTATTTGTTTCTTTACTCTGTTTACAAATTCTTTTGTTTTATTAAAGTTTGTTTTTATTTCCTTGCTTTTTGCTTGTTTGCTTTTTTTAATAAAATTTCTTTTGCTTTGTCTTTGTTTGTTTTCGTTGACTTATTTTTCAGCTTAATTTGCCTTTTGTTTCTAGTTGCTTTTGGTTTGTTCTCTTTTTGCTTTTTGTATTGGGTAAGTTGCTTTCTTTTGCTTCTAATTGCTTTTTGCTTATTATTTTGCTTGTTCGTGCTGGGTAAGTTTATTTTCTTTTCTTTTGAATATTTTATTTCGTTTTAGGAAGGGTAGGAAAATTAAAAGTCGTATGTTGTAATAATCAAATTTTATTTTAGATTGATATGTCTGAGGCTGTGTCAGATTGTTCTTCCTCCGACGATTGGATTTCTGCTTGATACTGGGGCCATATTCTATTCCAGTCGTGTTGCGGCTCTTCCTCGTCGTCGTCGCTCGGGATGTATGTTGAGGCATCTTCATAGTACACGCTGTCCTCGTCGTAAAGGTCGTCATCTATTACTGGCCGTGGCCTTGGTGGGTTGCTCCTCGCCGCTGTCCCGCGGATTTCGTCGCGCGTTAAATTTCTTCCGGCGTATTTTTGCCACCAGCTCAGTTCGTCGGATCGGGAGGATATGTGTGGTCCTTGACTGTGCCAGTAGAATGGTTGTTTTGTTGTGGTTGAAATGGCTGCCCCCATGTCGACTGCCATTTTTCTATATGTTTCGCCGTTTTTCGTGTTGGTTAAATGCGCGTATACGGCTTCCGTGCCTGTTCGTCCCTTCTCAATGGTGAGGTCCCACGTTTCTGTGATGGTTTTTTCTCGTAGTTTTGCCATTGCCTCCCATTGGTACATCGTGTGGTCCGGTGGTGCAAGCCCTTGAATTGCACATGGTATTGCCGTCCATGGGTAACCGAACGTCCAGGTTGGTCGTATGTAGCACTCTTCTCGCTCGTATACCAATTCGAGTCCGTGATCCCCCATCCAAACCTTGATTTCATTTTCCTCGTGGTCGAACTCGATTATGTTGGCTCTTGAGAACGTATTCCCTTCTTTGACGAGGATGCCCCTCCCTTGGTACATTTCTTCTTCGAGACACGGATGCACTTCCTCGTCTATATTTTTTATTTTTTTTATTATTTCTTCTATGTCGTACCCGCCACGGGGTATCCAGACGCACACTTGCTCGGGTGATATCACTCCCGCCACTTTGATATTTTCGTATCTTCCTCGTATTCCCTCAATGGGACAGTTTTGGTATGTTTGTGCCATCGTTGTTATTCGTTTGCTCGTTATCGGATGAATGATCTCCCAGTGATATTCCTGGGTACCACGCCCTAATATTCTCGTCCGTGACTGTGAATAATTCAAAGTCGTTGACATACTCTATTGTTATTAATTTTTTTTCTTCCTTTGCTTTGCGTTGTATTTGTCGCCTCTTCGCGTTCTTTTTTTTTCTATTAATTTTTATTTCGGAAGTTTTTTTTGTTTCTTTCTCGTTTTCCATCTTTCTCTGTTCACTTTTTGTTTCGAACTGACTTTGGGGGTGTGTTCTTTTTCCTTCGTTTCCGTTAGCCTTTGATTATTTTGGCCTTAAGGATTTCGATCTACTTTCGAATTTCACCTCCTTTTGGCTTATCTACCCTCTATTGATTTGATCGAGTTATCTTTTCGATCGTTTCACCGTTGTGATGTTAGTCGCGGTGGTTTTGATTATCTTTTCTTTTATCTTTTCTCGCTTGTTCTTGTTGTATTCTTTCTTTTATTGTTTTGTTCTTGGTTTTGGTCCTTTGTCTTCTTCATCTTCTTGTGACATTTCTTTTTTGTATTTTTTTAATAGGCATCCGTGGAATTTTCCTCTTTCCCGGCCTGTTGCGGGGTCCCGAAGGAGATACGTTGCGATCCCTACACATTTAGTTATCTCATACGGGCCTTCGTATAGTGGCATGAATTTTGCAGTTTTCTTCTTACTCGGGTCTGAGACATTCAGGGCTCGTACTAACACCTTTTCTCCTTTTCCAAAGGTGGTTGTTATATGTTTCTCGTTGAATCTTTGTGCTCGTTTTTCTCCCTTTTTCCTGATTCTTTCTTTAACGAGCGCGATTTTCTCTTCTTGCGTTAATTGGTCGACCTCCTCGTCGTTGAGTGCTAATATCCACTTCTTCCAGATTTGAAACGGTTTCTTCTTTGTGTGTAATTCCGTTGGTGTTATTTCCGTAGTTTCGTGGTGGGTATCATTTATGCACGTCTCTATAACTGGTAACCATCGTACCCATGCGACGTGGTTCTCTTCTAAAAATGTCCTGAAGAATCTTGCCAATTCCCGATTTACTCGTTCAACTATGTTCCCTTGTGGGTGCCGTATTGACGAAAAGATACCCTTTATTCCTTCTTTTTCTAGTTTCTCGAGCCAGGTTTTTGAAGTGAACTGCGTGCCGTGGTCGAATTGCATTCTTTTTGGTTTCCCGTATTTTGGGATGTAGTCCTGGAATACTTTTCTTATTGTGGCTTCTGCGTTTGCTCGTCTGAGTGGATATAGTTTTACTAGTTTTGAGAAAGCATCTATTGTTACGAGTATGTGCTTTACACCGCCGCTGGCTGTTGGTAGTGGTCCAAAAAAATCAATTGATAATAGATCGCCTGGCCCTTCTGGCAGGATTGTTTGCATTTTTGCATAGTTTGTTTGGTTTGGTACTTTATTTCTCTGACACGTATCACATCCTGCCAGGATTTTCCGGACTCGTTCCGCCATATGTGGGTGTGTGAAGTCTTCATCTAGGACCTGGTATGTTTTCTTAGCCCCGACGTGTCCATAGAGAGTGTGACATTCCTTAACAATCTGTTCCAGTAAGTGTTTTGGAATTACCGCCTTCCAAGCACCTTTCTTGTCAGTCTTCTGCAGGCATTCTTCCTTAATTCTGTATCCCTTTCTTCCTTGTTTCGTCAGGATTTCTTCCCATATGGCCGCCAACGTGGGGTCCTTTTTCTGTTCTGTTCCGAAAGTGCGGAAGTATTCTTCTATTTCTGTTTTTATTTCATGTGCTAGTACGGTTGCGATAATGAGGCATTTTTTTTCGTTTTTCTCGTTGATTTCTGGTCGACTTAGCCAGTCTGCTACCGGGTTCTCGCGGCCGGCGCAATGCTTTACTTCTAAGTCGTATTCCTGGATTAGGAGTGCCCATCGTAGTAGCCTGTCCCCCCCAAATCGGCAGGTCTTGAGGAATGTCAAGGCCTTGTGGTCCGTGATGATCTGGATTTTTGCTCCTCGTAGATATGATCTGAACTTTTGGAGGCTCCATACTATTGCTAGCAATTCTTTTTCCGTCGTGGTATATCGCAGCTCGGCTCCCTTCAATGTCCGACTTGCGAATGCTATCACGCCTGTTTCTCCTTTTTCGTCCTTTTGTCCGAGTACTGCCCCTAAGGCGTATCCGCTAGCATCGGTGGTGAGGATGTATCCTCTTTTGGGGTCTGGATATCTCAGGATGATGTCCTCTATGAATAATCTTTTCGTGTTTTCGAATGCCTCTTGTCTTCGTGCGTCCCAATTCCATCTTTCTCCTTTTCTCAGGAGTTCAATGAGGGGCACTGTTGCTGCCGCGTGTTGGCTGGTGAACTTTGTGTAGAAGTTAATGAGTCCCAAGAAGCCCCGTAGCTGTTTGAGGTTTTGCGGTTGTGGGAATTCCCGAATTGCCTGTATCTTTTCTGGTTGGGGTTTTATGCCGGTGGTTGTAAGGATGTGACCGAGGAACTCCACCTGTTCCTTGAAAAATGATGACTTTGAGAAGTTTAGCGTTAGGCCGTATTGCCTGAGCCTCTGGAAAAGTATTTCCATATGTTCTATGTGTTCTTCATACGTTGCTGATATACACAAGATGTCATCCACGAAGTTTAGTACAAAGCTTTCCAAACCTGTAAGCGCTATGTCCAGGGCTTTTATTAGGCTTCCCGTGCTTGTTTTTAATCCAAATGGGGTTACCGTAAACTGATAGCATTTTCCTTCGTGCAGAAACGCTGTGTACTGCCGGGACTCCTCGCTTAATGGGATTTGCCAGAAACTACTGGTCATATCCAGGCTTGACATGACCCGTGCATTGCCACGACTCTCCAGCGAGTCGGTCTCAAGTTAGCCACCCTCGCTTTCCTTTCGGGGAGCAATGTACCAGCTTTCTCAAAACTTTCTCGCTGTCAAAGTCTGTGAATTTTCGGTGTCATCTCCTTATTTTTCCTCGCTTATATATTTTCTTTTCTTTCCTTCTACCTTGGAGAAACTCTTCCCTCTATCTCATTTTCCATGAATTAATCTTTATTCTGTCCTTTTCTAATTCTAATTTCATTTTCAGGTGCGGTGACAGGTGGCGGCACTTGGCCTGGGCAGGACGACGTCTCAATAGATCACATTCAAAAGTCTTTTACAAATTGGTACCATACTAGCGCCACACTACAGCGGCCACGCTAAGATGACCATGTTGCGTATTACGGGTATTAAGAATTTAGGTCCAGTGTCAGGGACTTGACTCTGACTCTGTAGTGCTAAGCGTCACAATTTTCTGCCGCTGACTTGACCATGAAACTAGCCCATTTGCGAATATGAACGCATACCCTGTCGTCGATCTACGCGTTTCAATGTCACCCGCAAAATCAGCATCACAATAGCCGACTAGGTCTGCTTCCTTTCCGCCACTCTTGTAGAGTAAACCTCGACCCCGTGTATCAGCTAGATACGCTAAGATTCGCTTTACAGCCATCCAGTGCGCCCGATTATGTTTACTTAGATACTTCGAGACTAGGTTGACTGCAAACGCGATATCAGATCGGGATACAACCGCCAGGAACATCAACGACCCTATCGCTTCTCGATACGGCACATCCTCGCACTCATCTTCATGCTCTACCGGATATAATGTGACATTCGGATCAGCAGGTACACACAAACTTTTCGCATTCAACATACCAAACTTTTCTAACACTCTTTCGGCATACTTGGATTGGTGCACGAACATCGTTTTCTTAACACGATCTCGCTCGATTTGCAAGCCTGCGAATCGTGACGCGTCGTCGATCGTTATCTCAAACGCGCTTTTTAAGTGGTCTAACACAACACTGATCACTTGTTTTGACCTCGCGGCCACAAGACCATCGTCGACGAACAACGCCAGGAAAACATTCTCATCCTCGACCCGCCCCTTGAATATGCACTGATCCGCATTGCCTTGAGTGAAACTGAACTTCTTTAAAAATTCACTGAACTTGAGGTTCCAGCACCTGGGTGCCTGCCTCAAGCCGTAAAGCGACTTGTTCAGTTTACACACATAGTCGCCTCGCTGTTTCGTACTTCCTTCGACGATGAGGCCTTCGGGAATTTTCATAAAAATATCCTCTTCTAGTTCGCCGTACAGGAACGCCGTGCAGATGTCGAACTGAGCCAGCTCGTAATTTTCTTGCGTTGTCTTCGCCAGTGTTACGTCCTGACTTCCCAAATTGGATTTTTTAAAAAGGGGTAGGTGAGACGGGATAGCATCAGAGTATCTTAATGGATAGTCATACGATGGGTGACCACCAAAAAGCGGAATTCGATCATAGATCGTTTCCTATATTCATCATATGCTAATGTTGTGTCTTTACCTCCCGGGTATGCTCGTTAAAAAATGAACGGGGACCTGTCATGGACAGAACCAAAGGATTAGGGGTTTGACTTCTTTAAGACGGGAATGTGCCCATCAGGGACGAAGTCGCCGTTGCAAGGTCACTCTATTGAACCCAATATGAAAGTTGTAGTCACTTACCTTTACGTGATTGTTACGGGCTTATTCCAGGTAGACGACAGGTATGTCCGATCCCGCTGGTGCCGGGGTTGATGGTCTCGGCGTTATCAAGAGTATCAGGTTACTCGAGAACTCTTATCGGCCTTATCGGAGTATTGGTTACTCGGGGCCCGTCGAAGTGCGTCGCTTGTCGAAGTCTCTGCACAAGCGAGGCACCTCGAATAATCTACTATATTCGAGAATGTTCTAGAACGTTCTCTTGGACTCTTTGGTCAGTGATAATAATAATGAGCAGAGTTCAGCTGCGATTACATAGGTATAGTGTATGCTAGTTGTATAGTGTAGTATGCTAGTGGTATAATGTAGTACCGCATATCATAGTGTATGCTAACGGTACAGTATATGTTCTACAGCGTATGTGTACCATATGGGTTGTGTGTTATACGTACTATATATGTTGTTCGTGTACCATGCATCGTGTGCATATGTATTACATGTGCATGTGTGTTATGCTAGTATATGTATTATAGTCTATGTGTATTATATGTATATTATATGTATATTATATGTATGCGTGGATCCAGGACGTAACACGTCCCCCCTGGGAGTCGTAGGTCGTGCCAACGGCTCTACCTACGATTATGAGTCAGGCGGTCGGCCAAGTCTGGATCGACGCCAGTTAGTCGGGTTGTCCCTGTTGATTCCATTGGTGGTAATGTTGGGTACGTTGTCGTTGATACTGATGTTGGTGTTGGTGTCGGGACGTCATTCTCCTCGGAAGGGATGGTCTCCATTGGAATTGGTTGACCCCTTCGAATTTCCCTTTTATGCGCGAGGGTTATCAGTAGTCCCGCAATTGAGCTCCATATGGCTCCGATTAGGTATATACTCCACCCATACAGGGAGTGCAGTGCATACCCATGGATGCATGTGTCGACTGACAGTTTTATTATTCGGAGTATGAGGAATACCCCTATTATTCCGGCACTTGCGTTGCCGAATTGTAAGAAACCGTTCCATACTTTCCGCGTTGTTTTTTCCGCGATATTGTTTAGGGTGCCCTCGTCGAGTAGACCCTGTAGAGAGACGCTCCCTGCTGGCACGCGGTATCCTGCTGATCCTCGCGCCAGTTGGTTTAGTAGAGCTGGTTTCTCCGCTGGGAACATTATTCGGTCCCGGAGTTGTTCGATGTCGGTTTCGGAGTAGATTTCGCTAATCGCCAGTTCCCCTGGAGATGTGTACTTCCACGTAGGTTTGGTTAGCGGCTGTAGTTTTTGTGGGGCTAGTACCTCTATGGGATGAGGCGTAAGCCTATACCAGGTGCCTTCGATGGAGTACTGTGCAGGTAAGAGCGGATTGCACTCCACCTGGGTACCTGATTTTAGTAGCATTCTCGATGTTGTTGAGAGGAACATGGATTGGTTCCTATAAGTTACGGGAAGTTCATGGTAGCAAGCGTCAGCCTTTCGCAGATTGCATTCTATTGGTATGCATTTAATAATGTGGGCGACTTCTCCGGCTATAACGCTCATATACCCTGGTCCCTTCATTACCGTGTAGGCAAATTTTTCCGGTAGTATGGCAGCTGTTGATAATGCGTTCTGAAGCACTTGTTGTTCCAGTCGGCATCGCTGGATGAGGACGTCCTGGTATAATGTCCGCATTTGGTTTCGTACGTGTTTTTCTACATATACGAATTTAGAATTGATGTAGGTAAAAATATCCAGATTATTGACTGATATCTGTTTCTTTACTATTGGAGATTGGTTTTTGGTGGTTTCCAGAATGAACAGCTTGGGGTGCTCTGTCCGGATTAAGTTGTATCCGCATATGCTTATAGGTTGAAGATGTTTTGCGAGTGCAAAAGTTGTAGATTGCGTATTGAGGGTATATACCTCCGGCGAGCGTATTTCGTTGTTTGTGGATTCCAATTTGGTGGCGATGCCCTCGTAAAGTACGTCATACCTGGTGAATCCGCATGTGTCGGTAGGTATGGAGGTCCAGAAGGCGGAATTTCCGTGTATGTCGACACAGGTCTCGTCGGCGAGTGGGCACTGTGTTCCGGAAGGTAATATAATTTTGCCCTTGTTTAAATCCACTACGGCTCGATAATTATAGATGGCGACCTGAACTGTGGCCATCACGAAGACTTTGTTCCAGTTGCCATAAGCGTCGCTGTACTGCGTTCCCTCGCAGGTACCATCGGTGTCGGCTGATCCTTCCATGGTGACGGTTCGATATTCTGTTGAGTTCCGTCGTAGGCCCAAGAGTTCAGCAGTAAAGCTCAGTCTTATGGTGCCAGCTTCCTGTAGTCGTCGGCAGGCCCGTTGATCGAGATCCTGCAGGTAGACCTGGCGTCCTCCGTGGACAGCTGATCCATGCGAGTGCATGCCGCATCGCGTTATTGTGCGATCAATCCGCACCTTACATTGGATCACTTCGGTGCTCTCGAATTCGGACAGCTGGAGTAGCTGTATATATGTGCTAGTTGGTTTAGGCTCGTGCACTGGGATGTCGCAGTCTCCCACGCCATTGAGGGAGAAGGTGGTGACGTTCAGTGTCGATCCTCCGCAGTCGTATCCGATGATGGCTGCGCTAGTCCCGATGAGCAGGCTAACCATCGCTGCTATCGGTGTCGGCCTCATTGTTCTGCAACACAGCGTTTTTGGGCCTTAACTTTGTTAACCGCAACTTGTTAGGGTGTACAGTTTTAGGTTTGCCCTTGTAGTCTATTACGACGTTTCCTCCCGGTAGTACGTCCAGCACCATGAGAGGTTCAGTGTATTGGTTTGCGAATTTTCCCAAGCGGGGTTCGCGAAGCATTAACACGATGTCCCCCTTTCCGAAATTTTGAGGGTTCAACGTTCTGTCGTAGTATTGTTTGGAGCGTAGTTTCGCTTTGTTGAGGTTTTCGGATGCCAGCTCTTGTAGTCCATGGATCTTTGTGAACAGGTCCTCAAGATACCTGGCGTATGTGGGGTCCTCTTCGTCCTCCACATGTTGATGGCTAGATGGTTGTCTTGCCGGTTTTCCGAAAACGAGCTCATGCGGAGTGAATCCCGTTCCCTCATGCATGCTGGTATTGTAGGAAAAGGTGGCGAGTTCCAAGAACTCGTCCCAATCGTGGGTGCGGTCGACATACTGTTTAATATACTCGGCCAGCACATGGTGCGATCGTTCTATCGACCCATTGGACTGTGGTCGATAGGCCGTCGTTTTGTACTGTTTGATTCTAAATTTTCGTGCGATGTTCTTCATTAGGGAACTGCAGAACGCTGATCCCTGGTCAGTGAGTAGAGCTTTGGGGGCTCCAAATCGGGCGAAGAACCTCTTGGCCAAGGCGTCCGCTACGTCTGCAGATCCCGTTCCCTTGAGAGGAAGGGCGAGCGAGTATTTGGTGAGGAGATCCTGGATTGTAAGGATGTGTGTGTTCTCCTCACGTGTTGCTGGTAATGGTCCAACGATGTCCATGGAGACTTTGTCGAAGGCCGTCCCGGGGGTGTCGGTGATTACCATTGGTTGCTTAGTTTTTACTCTAACTAGCTTTTTCAATTGACAATTTTTACATTTTTGAATATACTCTTCGATTTGAGTTTTCATGTTTTTCCAAAAATACTTATAACGTATTCTTTTGAAAGTTTTGGTGACCCCTTTATGGCCGCCAATTAGTGAATCGTGGTTTTCGGCGATAATGTTATTACGATCTTCCTCTATCGGAATTTCGACTGTTTGTGTGCATATCACTAGTTCAATTGGTAAATCTGCGAGATGCGCCTTTGTACGATTCAAGATTTCTTTCCACGTTATGGTATCGATATGGTCGGTTCTTGCTACGTGTAGTGATTCTAGTTTTAGTTCTATGATAGCTTGCCTGAGGGATTGTAATACCTCATGCAAGTCTGCGGTCGAGGCATTTGCACGAAGATCGTTTTTAATTGGTAGTGCCAATAGTTTTTTATTTTTGCGTGCAGTTACTTGTACGCGACACAATGTTAGATTTTTCAAATTTGGTAACTGTCTTAGGGTTTGGAGATCTTCTGCGCCTGCGTCGACCGGTTGACCCTTGGTTGTTACGAAAAACGCGAGGTTGCCGGTCTGCATGGACAGCCTGTCGCGTGTCTCGCTAAGTTTTAACCTGTTTTGTTCGTAAGGAACTGAGGTTGGGTCAAAGATCATTTCTGATTGTTCGGATTCATTGTCCGAATTATTTTCTGAGTCTTCGCTCCCGGAGGGTGAAGCTTCGCTTTCGCTCGCGTCGCTTTCTGTGTCCTTCGTATTACCACGTGTGGTTTTTTGTTGTTTCGGGTTTCCCGATGGTCCCGGCCTGGCCGGAGGTGTGGCGTTAAATAAGGACTCGTCGTCCGTATCGATAATTTCCCTTGCTGGGGCTGCCACCAGATCGGTAGGCTCTGGAGGATTGCGTGACAATGCGTCCGCGTTATTATTAAACCTTCCCGGTTTGTAGATAATCTTGTACTGGTAGTTTGCAAGTTTTAACCTCCAGTGCATCAACCGATTTGCGGGGTCTTTTACGGAGTTAAGCCACACCAAAGGCTTGTGGTCCGTGACCAACAAGAATTCCCGCCCGTATACGTACGGTCGAAATTGTGATACCGCATATACTATTGCAAGTAATTCTTTTTCTATAGTGGAATAGTTCAATTCAGGTTTTGATAGTGTACGTGAGGCGTACGATATTTGCTTGTCCTTGCCAATTTCGCCTTGGCTTAGTACGGCGCCAAGTGCGTAATTCGAGGCGTCCGTCGTGATGACGAACGGCTTCGTAAAATCGGGATATTGCAATACCGGGGACTGGCAGAGTGCTTCCCTTAGGGTTGTAAAGGCTTTTTCTTGTACGTCCGTCCATTTGAACGCAGCCTGTTTTTGTAACAATTGTGTCATAGGTCTTGCTATACCCGAGAAATTTTCTATAAATTTTTTATAGTAGCCTGCCAGTCCCAGGAATTGTTTGATTTTAGTGGGGCTGGTAGGTCTAGGGTAATTACGTATCGACTCTATTTTTCCGGGATCGGGTCTGACCCCGTCCTCGCTGATTATATGCCCTAAGTATGCGACTTCCTTTCGTAGGAACTCGCATTTGTCGGGTTGCAATTTGAGATTTGCCTTCCTTAGTCTTTCGGCAAGTTTTCGAAATTTTATTTCATGTTCCTGAAGGGAACTTGAGTAAATGACTATGTCGTCTAAATATACAAACATCTCGGTTCCTTGTAAACCACATAAAACTCGGTCCATTAACCGTTGGAAAGTAGCAGGGGCGTTTTTAAGTCCGAATGGCATCCGATTGAACTGGTAGTGCCCGAAAGGAGTCGAGAATGCCGTTTTATGGGCATCCCCGGGGTGGACTTTAATCTGATGAAACCCACTAGCTAAATCAAAGACAGGGAAGTACTTAGAGCTCCCCAGTTGGTCGAGGATTTCCGTGATATTGGGAAGTGGATAAGCGTCTCCTATTGTCTTTTCATTTAAGTTACGATAGTCAATAACCATACGCCATCTTTTGT
Organism: Netelia fuscicornis; assembly: GCA_946811545.1. Lineage (NCBI taxonomy): Eukaryota > Metazoa > Arthropoda > Insecta > Hymenoptera > Ichneumonidae > Netelia > Netelia fuscicornis. The sequence continues at coordinate 21,460,829 of OX328013.1, forward strand.
TACCCTGGGAGTCCGCTTTCTTTGGTACTATCCACAGTGGTGAACTATATGGTGAGTCGGATGGCTTAATGACTTCGTTTTTTTATTAATTCGTTAATGTTTTTTGTAATTTCGTCCCTATGTGCAGGGGGAAAACGGTACTGTCTGGTGAACACTGGTTGGTCGTCAGTAGTGGTTATTTTGTGTTCGATTATGTTTGTTGATTGTAAGGGGGTGTCGGGAATGTGAAACAGGTCTCTGTTCTGTTTAACCAATTCCTCGATATTTTCCCGTTCCTCCGTGTTTAGGTGTTGTAGGCAGAGTAGGCCTATAATGTCGGCTTCCTCCTTTGGTTGTGCGTTTGCAGTGAGGGTGTAAGCGGGCTGTGTCTCTATGAAGGGTTCTAATTCCACCATTGGAGTAGGTATTTTTATATCCTTGTCGTTTGTATTAATAATTTTAAGGTAGGTGGTCCCGTCGATATTTGAGACAACTGCGTCTCCCGCGTAAATTCCCTCGCCCAAGTTTAAGCGATGGATGTATCCCTCTTTTAGGTTATTGTCTTGGATTTTTATCCCAAACACACAACTAGATCGTCTCGGGAGTGTCAGGTGGTGGGTATTTTTGAACTTTAATTCGTTTTCTCCCCAACTGACTATTTCTGCATCCCAATCGATCTTGGCTTTGTTTAGCCCATGAAATTCGGAACCCAGGATCGCGGATTCCTTGATAGGGAAATTATCCTCAACTATGTGAAATTCTGATAACGTTCCCATTATGTCTATTTGTGTTCTCCCGATCGTAAATACGGGATCGTGTGATATCCCCTGTAGTCGTAGTAACGCGAGTGTGTCGAAAGGTGTTCCCGGTTTAAGCGCACTGAATTTTATTAGATTAGGGTCAGCTCCCGAATCCACCAGGAATTCGGTCGGGCCATTTAGTTGAGGCGCTTCTAGTTCAACTACTGGGATAAATGAGTGCCTATTTAGGCTGATGTTGGCGTGTTTGACTCTACGCTCGGAGGTGACTGTTGTGGCAGTCGGGGTTGCTCCTTTGGCATGGAGATTTGGGTAGTTTTTACGGGGTGCTCGAGTTTCTCCGGCCGTTTTGCACCCGATGACAACGGACCGGGATTCCCGTTTCCCGATTTGCGATTTTCGTCGTTTTTCTTTTTGTAACACTGCTGTTCAGTGCGGCCCAATTTGTTACAGTAATTACAGGTATTAATGTTCGTGTGAGGGCGTTTATTCTGATCGTTATTGCGCTGCTCTTTCAGTTTGGGATTTTTGAGCCAACATTTTTCTATTGTGTGCCCTGGTTTGTGGCAATGTTCGCAAGTTACTTTGGTTGCGTTTAATGATTTGACATTTTGGTTTGTTGATGCCATTTTTGGTTCTGATTTTGTGAAAAATTGGGCTCGGTCGCGCTCAATTTCTTTTTCGATTCGGATGGCAGTTGCAAATGCATCTGTGAGGTTATTGTAGCCTTCTAGTTTTAGCCTAATTCTGAAATCGGGAGGAAGTCCCGCGAGGAAGCACGAGAGCGTTTCCTCCTCGAAATATATGGTTTGTTGAGGGGGTAGGACACCTCGTCCCTTAGTTTCACCGTCCAGGATGGCACAGTGCAAGTCTTTTATTCTCGAAATATAATCTATGATGTGTTCTGGGCGCCCCTTTGTAATATTACCGAGTTCGCCTCGATACTGGTTGACCGATTTTGAGGCCCCAAAAATGGTTTTTAGTTTGTTGATTAGCACAGCAATTGAATTGAACGTATCATCCTCGATAGCGGTGTACGCTCGATCTTTTAGTTTGTTTCGGAGTAAACGGACCAAGTTCCGCTCACTCTCGGGTGGGAACATCTCCCTTAGTCTTGCGCATGATTGCGAGAACCTCAGGACGGATATATTTGTACCCGTAAATGTAGGTACCGACTCTAATGCGTCCTTGTAATTTAAATATGGCTGGGTATAATTATGTGGGAGAGGTAATCCCGTGTAATTGCCAGAGGTGGCTGGATAGGGTGCAGTATACCCTTGTCGTTGTGAGTCCCGAAGATTCGATATCTCATTTTTGAGGACGTTAAAATCATTTAACATTGATTTTACTACATCACTTAATTGGGTATTACCCGTAGGTTGGTTTTCTAAACCGTAGGCGTTAGTTGTTGCTTCTAATATTGTTTTGTTATGTTCGTCAGCCAAGCATGCTGCTTCTTGCTGCTCCTGGATTAACTTTGTTTCGAATTCGCGTAATTATTCAAGTTGGTTTTGAGTTTCGCGTTCACGCTCTTGTAATAATTTTTCCTGTTCGCTCAATCTATTCTGTTTAGCGAGGAGCTGATTTTGGGAAATGGCCAACTCATCTTCTGTGAGAGGCTTTGAGCCTTTTGAAAGTTGGGCTCTAGTTTCAGGCATTGTGACTTTGTTATTTTAGGCAGGTTCGATAGGGTTTTAATTGCAACGGACGGATCCCACCGCTGTCACCAATTTTTATTTCCTAATGTTACGTCCTGACTTCCCAAATTGGATTTTTTAAAACGGGGTAGGTGAGACGGGATAGCATCAGAGTAGCTTAATGGATAGTCATACGATGGGTGACCACCAAAAAGCGGAATTCGATCATAGATCGTTTCCTATATTCATCATATGCTAATGTTGTGTCTTTACCTCCCGGGTATGCTCGTTAAGAAATGAACGGGGACCTGTCATGGACAGAACCAAAGGATTAGGGGTTTGACTTCTTTAAGACGGGAATGTGCCCATCAGGGACGAAGTCGCCGTTGCAAGGTCACTCTATTGAACCCAATATGAAAGTTGTAGTCACTTACCTTTACGTGATTGTTACGGGCTTATTCCAGGTAGACGACAGGTATGTCCGATCCCGCTGGTGCCGGGGTTGATGGTCTCGGCGTTATCAAGAGTATCAGGTTACTCGAGAACTCTTATCGGCCTTATCGGAGTATTGGTTACTCGGGGCCCGTCGAAGTGCGTCGCTTGTCGAAGTCTCTGCACAAGCGAGGCACCTCGAATAATCTAGTATATTCGAGAATGTTCTAGAACGTTCTCTTGGACTCTTTGGTCAGTGATAATAATAATGAGCAGAGTTCAGCTGCGATTACATAGGTATAGTGTATGCTAGTTGTATAGTGTAGTATGCTAGTGGTATAATGTAGTACCGCATATCATAGTGTATGCTAACGGTACAGTATATGTTCTACAGCGTATGTGTACCATATGGGTTGTGTGTTATACGTACTATATATGTTGTTCGTGTACCATGCATCGTGTGCATATGTATTACATGTGCATGTGTGTTATGCTAGTATATGTATTATAGTCTATGTGTATTATATGTATATTATATGTATATTATATGTATATTATATGTATGCGTGGATCCAGGACGTAACACCAGCAATGCCCGAAGAGAGTCGTAACGTATGACAGGAGCGAACCTGTCATTATAGTCCACGCCCTCTCGCTGCAGAAAACCTCGAGCACACAAACGTGCCTTGTAGCGACACTCACCCTTTGATGACCCCTGAACGACCTTGAACACCCACTTTGAATCTATCAGTTTGTCGCTTGATTTCCTGTCGACCACGGTCCAAGTTCCGTTTTCATTGTGAGCTTGCAACTCCTGATTAATGGCCTCCGACCATTTTGCTCCATCAGGTCCGCTTACAGCCTCTCTGAAGGCCCCTCTACATTCACGCGAGAATCTCGCGAGAACGCGAAAAATATGCGAGAAACGTGAATGTGGAAGCGATTCGCGTATTCTTCTCAAGTTCTCGCGTTGTTCTCCGGCTCTTCTCCACTTTTTGTCGGTTTTTTGGCGCGAGACAAAGGAGCGCGAGAACGTGAGAACAAGCGAGAACGTGTATTGACTCCACACTCGCATGTTTCTCAGTAGCAGCGAGCGAGCCGCCGACTTGAACGGTTGTATATTGTGTACCGCGTGGCGTCAATATGAGCGTAACTTGGACAAACGAACTTGAGTTGAAATTTTTAGAATATTTCCAAGCGGAACCCGTACTATGGAATACAAATTTAAAAGACTACAAAAATAAACTAAAAAACCATGATGCGTGGTGTCGTCTAAGTGAATTGATGGGAGTACCCATTGATGACTTAAAAAACAAAAAAAACTTCGTTATTTGCAAGCTACAGAGGGTACAAAAATAAAGTTAAGAAATCAGAAAACTCTGAAGCAGGTGTCGTCGATGTTTACAAGCCGATATGGTTTGCATACGAAATAATAGACTCTTTTTTTGGGGATACTACGAAATGTAAGAAAACAATAAATACGGTAAGCAGCAACTTTTATTACTTATAATTATTATTACATATAGGAAAGTACGAAAGCGCCTTATTCGACGATACAGCAAGTTTTCCTTTATTAGTAAGTACAATCAACTTGTGTCTGTTGACAACCAGTACATAACCTATCTACTGAAATATTTAGCGAATTCGTCTCTTATTTCTGTTGCGTGATGAGCCGCTCGGCGTTGAATATGTCGCGAATTTCGAATAGCACAGGTGCTCTCCACTTCTCGTCTCCAAGAGCCGGGCTCTATTAATAAATTATTGTTGTCATAAGTATCTATAGTTCCGGAAGGTGTATAGATGTGTGATAATGTAGTGCTTCGTCTCAAGAAATTATGTAAGAGTATGCATGTCAACGTTATCAAGGCGGCTTTTTCGGGTTGTAAATTTATTGGTTTCTTGAAAATTCTAAATTTTGTTACCAAAATGCCGAAAGTATTTTCAACTACTACTCGTGCTCCAGACAAAATCTGATTAAACTTTCGTTTTGGGGATCCCAAGTTGTGATTTCCGGAATAGGGTTTCATAATGTTTTCCGAAAGGGCAAAAGCGCCGTCTCCCAAAACATGTACGGCACGTCGATGTTTGAACCAGGCAGCGGATGTGGTTGTGGTAAATTTAAATCATTTGTCTGCATTTTTGACCATAAAACTGTGTTAGTGAAAACTCCGCCATCACTAATTCTGCCTTGACAGCTAATGTCTGCGAAAATAAAATTGTACTGACTATCAACCAACGCCATCAAAACTATACTGAATGTTCTTTTATAGTTATAATATTCCGATCCGGAATTTCTGGGACATTCTAAGACAATATGTTTTCCGTCGATTGATCCAACAGCACGCGGGAATTTCAATGCAAAATCTTTTTCGATTTGTAGCCATTCTTCGGGGCACGATGGTAACTGCAACAATAAAAATAATCTTTTTAATTTATTTCTATTTTAGAAGGAGCAGTCTACTAGTGGCGGAGGAAATGAAGAACTTCAAGAAAATCAGAGTAATGAAAATCCGCAAGCTGATGATCAAAGTCAAACAGTTAATACAAATGCAACAGCAGTATCAACAATTCGTCGGCGAAAACACCCCACCGAACTCTTTCAAGCAGAAAAAGTTATGAAGGAAGCCTTGTCTACGTTTAATGCAACTGTTAAAAGAAATACACCTCAACCAATTCCAAAAGAAGACGATTATTATGACTTGTATGCAAAGCTTTTGGCTACAAAGTTGAGAAAATGATCAGACAGACAAAAATTAAAATTTATGCATGATATAGATGGCATGTATATGCAATATACAGTACATTCTGAATCCTCATCACCAGTACCAACACCGTCACCACAGCCACAACATGCCTGTCAATTTATTCTACCACACAAATCATCTCACGATCAATATCGACAGAGACCTGGAACCTCGTCATCCTCACATTCCAAGCCGATCATTCGTTACTCACCAAATTCAAATATTAATATTCAGTCGAATGAAGTCATTTACCCACCACTTATTCACATTCCTGATTCAAACACTAGTGCAGAAATAGGTACTGTGACCTATGAAGGTTTAATTTCGCCAAATTCACTTATTCAGGAAAATAACAGGGCTGCATCTAATATCATCAATGAAGCCTTTCAATCGTGTGATAAATAAAACAATTTGTTTGATACTAGATTTAACACTTTAAAAAAATTGTAATTCGGTCGTAAGTAACTCCGCATCCGTTGGTAAAATTTAACTTGTATCATATAAAAATTGTTGTAATACTTTTAATTTTATTTCAAATTACGTTGTAATTTAAAAATGTTGTAATACTTAATAAGTTGTTTTTTGATAAAATATCATAAAATGTCATATTGTATTTTTTTACAGGTGGCAACAGCCATTCACACATACCTTTATATGTTCCTTTAACGCTTCATTTAGGGCTTGACAAATTTCTGGCATTATCTGCGAAATCACTTGTGGGGATATTTTAAATAAAAAATGGAGACTTTGGTAGTCATCTCCTGTGGCCAAGTATCGTAGTGTTACTGCAAGACGTGTCCGAGCGGGCATGGCTTCCCTTAATTGAGTATTTTGCTTAGAAATCTGTGTTGACACTTTATTCAATAAATATTCAAAATCCACTGAAGACATTCGTGTAAACTTTTTAAATTCTTATGATGGTTCGGCCACTAATTCATGCAACTGCTGATCCATAGTTAGGCTGTAAACAGAGAAAGTTATTTCATTAGCATGATTATTATAAAGTGTTGATCATTTTTGGTTTACGCATTAATAAATCATCAACGTGATTAAGGTTTTTTTTTTAAATAATCATGAGACATAAAAATTATAAAATAACAACCTACATAGTCGTTCAAAAAGTACTTACCTTGTTCTATTACGATGAATCCTTGTCATCCACCATCTTCTTTTTTGCCACTTCTTTTTAATAACTTTTTTCTCTTTAGCATACGCATAATTATAATATGCGAATGCGCATAACAATAAACTTGTCGCAGCGGTTACTTCTGCGTCCATCGTCATCGAGCGCAAGAACTGTAGTGAGAACTATTTGAAAACTTTGCGAGAGTGTGTACTCAAAGAAGTTCTCACTACAGTTCTCGCTGAGAATCTCCGGAGATTCTCGCGTGAATGTCTCGCGTGAATGTAGAGCGGCCATGAGTGTTGCGGGTGTCTTGAACTCTGCGAAATCAATTTCGTATAGATACCTGTCGGGAGGTCGAATCAGTCTCCGATCCCCGAGTCGACGTTCGTCAGGTTCTCCACGTTCCTCGGCCTGTTCTTCCTCGTTCTGCTGCTCCACATCTGGCTCGTCCTGCTGCTCGCTGCGTTGACCTTCTTGCTGCTCGTCCTGCTCTGCTTCCACGTCCGATCCGTCGGACACCTCGACTACCTCGTTCTCTCCACTGTACTTCAGCAATCCTTCGAACTTGTCCACGCTCGTACTCTCGTTTGCTTCAGATTCGTTGAAGACAACATCGCGAGCCACAACTATCGATCTCTTCTTCTTATCGTACAATCGATAGTTCGCTGATTCTCCCTGGTGTCCCACCAGTACCAGCTTCTTCGCTTTGTCGTCGAGCTTCTTGCGGAATTGTTTCGGAATATGCATATACGCAGTCGATCCGAAAACTCGTACATGTCCTAGCTCTGGTTTCCTTCCGGTCCACTCTTCGAACGCTGTCTTGATGTTTTCTCTGGTCGAATGGGTCGTCCTGTTGAGAATATAGACAGCCGTATTCACGGCTTCAGCCCACAGCTCCTTGGGAAGATTCTTCACTCGAAGCATCGTTCTTGCACTCTCAAAAATAGTGCGATTTGCTCGTTCAGCTTTCCCATTCTGTTCCGGCGTATGTGGCGCTGAATTTTCCATGACTATACCTCGTCCGACAAGATATGCAGCAAACCTTTTGTTCTTGTATTCGCCGCCATTGCCCGACCTTACGATTTTCAGCCTTGCATCGAACTTGTTTTCAACCAGCTTATCGTAAGCCTTGAATTTTTCGAGCACCTCGTCCTTGTGTCGGAGGAAGTCCACGTGACAAAAATTCGATGCTTCATCTATGAACGTTACAAAATAGCTAGCACCACTTTGTGACGTTACCTGCATTGGTCCGCACACGTCTGTATGCACGCACTCGCCCGGCTTCACTTCTCGCGACCTCGAACTCTCCTTAAACGACTTTCGGTGTGTTTTTCCAAACTGACAGGGCTCACAGAAAAATTTTCCGACGTTTTTCAGCTTCACGCCAGTCACACGATCATGTTTCACCATGTCCTCTAGAGCACGCGCACCGACATGTCCTAAACGCTCGTGCCACACTTTGAAGTCAGCCGTCGATACGTTGATTTCCATCGACTCTGTTGGTAACACCACGCGAACGATCATTTGGTAAATCGAGTTACCGAGACCCACACCGGTCATCACGATTTCGTCCTTTAACGTCACTGTCACACTGTCCTCGTCGATCCCGATGAAACAACCTTTCTTGGCACAGACTCCCAACACTAATAGATTTTTTCTCATCTCCGGAACGTACAACACTTTTTCGATTCGCACGGAATTCCATCGACCATCGACAAAAGCTTCGAGGTCGACATAGCCCTCTCCCTCGACGTTAATCTCGTAGCTGTTTCCGAGCACGACCGAGCCGCCGATCCCCGTGCGAAGATTTCGGAACCACTCGCGCCGATACGAAGGATGACACAAAGCCCCGCTGTCGCCAATCCACTTCTCGGCCTTATCGACCTCGAGTAAGCGTCGCACACGTTCGTCCGAGATACCGACGCGTCCTTTCGGCGTCGTCGATCTACTGTCTTCTACATTTGCCATGAGCACAAATTTCTTTGTTCCACCGCCATCTTTGTCTTTTCCCCCACCACTGTTCTTCTGAGGGCAATCACGCGCGAAATGACCTTTTTCATGACACTTGAAGCACTTGTATTCTTTCGGGTCCTTGTTCGGTTTCGAGTTTTGCGTTTTCTTTTTTTTCCACGTACCACTGTTCTTCGTCACAGCTAATACCTCGACCGCGTCACCACTCGTCTCATGTCTCGACTCTTCGCGCACGAGTCGTTCTATTAAACTTTGGATCATCTGTTTCGCACTGTCGATGTTGTCCCACGCTGTCTGAAAACCATTGTAACTCTGTGGCAAACCCGAACGAATTTTCACCATCACGGTGTCATCGGGCACTACTGCTCCGACATTCTTTAGTTGCAACACTATGTTTTTAATTTTTGCAACGTGTTGCATCACCGTGTCGCCCGGCTCCATTCGATATGCGTGGAACTTGTTTAGCAAATGCAGCTTACTTGAAGACGACGTTTGCTCGTATTGTCCGCACAATGTGTCCCACATCTCTTTCGCGGTTTCACACGTTATAAGAGAGATCAACTGCGACCTCTCGATCGACGTCGAGATCAGCACTCTCGCATTCGCATCTTTCTCTTCCCACGTGTTCCTTTGCGCCGTTGTGGTCTCCGCCCCCAATACGTCCGAGCCGTCCACAACGCTATGCACTTTCGCTGCACGAAACACTGCCTTCATCTCAAATTTCTACGTCAGGAAATTCGAGCCATCGAGTTTCTCGACGTGTCTTATCGAAAAATCGTCCGTCATTTTTCCTCGCCTCTTCCCGCTCACGCTATCTCCGATTCAATTGCTCTACACGACACTCTTACGAACCGGCACACGCAACGGCTACCACGCGCCTCACGATACGACGACCTGTTGCCCAGCATCTCGACGAAAAATAAACTATTTACGCACGAATCCTCTCGGAACGTGCTGGGCCCATAACTTGTTGAAGTATTCAGGATGAGCAGGATTGGTTATTATATTGATTGATACACGATACACTGCGATGAAACAAAATATGAAAACTGTATTTAATTAGTACAAAAGAAAATCTACGTTGCTATCTCCTCGTGTTTGCCGGAAGTCTGATTGCTCAGCTGTGATTCGTCCACACAAGCGCTCCTCTCGTCGATTATCCAAACTACCTTATTCCTCATTGAGCTGCGCGCGCAGGCGCGGGAAATACGAGTTCAATAACCTCATTCATTTTTATTCAACATCTTCAACTTTGAAAGTAAGGTTATGTGTGCTCTTAAATTTAACGGATACAATTCGAAATATTTACCGTAATTTTATTCTATAATTTTACCTTTTTCCGTTGGTACGGAGATTTGATTTCAATTTTAATAATCTGGTTGTATGAAAAATCACTTTAGTATATGTTTTAATTATTCACTGCTGGAAATAGTCGCACCTAACAATTTCGGTAACTGGTATAGGCGTCTGTTGCTGGTAGATAAGGGTACCGTCGTTAGTGCCACCAGCGCTAGTGAAAGACGTCTTTCCGACGACTTTCCATTTCTTCTCTCGGATCCAATTTTTACAATTTTTACAAAGATATCTATAAGCCGTCTATTTGATAGCGTATTCAGCTTGACTGAAAAACATCTCTGAAAAGTAATCTTTTGGCCATCTTTCTGTTAAATATGCTGTCTGGGATGTTATTCCTCCACCTTATATCGATTTAAAAAAATATCATTTGGTTCTTTGTTCTCTTATCTACAAAATGCTATTTATGAAAAATGCTGTTTATGAAAACGCGATCGCTGTTTGGTCCGGCAGTAAACCACCGATCACTTTAAAATTTAGAGGGCCCATAGAGAATTATGGCACAAAGTGCCTAAGCCTCGTTTTTTTCAAAATACTGAAAATGTTTTGAAGATTCAGTTTACCATTGGAGAAATGCGACAATTCTTTATAAATGCACCGATTGTAGCGAAATGTAAGACTCTTAGGCACTCGCGCTTTAAAAAACGCACATTTTAAGTTTTGTGTCATTTAATTTGGTGCAAAATTGGCTGCAAAAATGGCTTTTTGCGTTTCGGAAAGAAAAGATCGAGATTTTTTATCAGCACAACAAGAAAATAGTGTGACGAAATTCCGCATGGACCGCTGACGAAATATTCTCGCGAGAGGGGTCGGTAACTGGTCGAGGAGGAGAGACATACGGCTGAAAAGTCACTGCCCATACCACTATGACCAAATATAGAAATCGCTTAGACAGCGTCACTTCGCCCCCTCTGAAGTCGACTGCAACACGTCCCTCCCGAAATATGAATGCCGACCCGATTTCCACAAAAAACGTAAATCCTCATAATTCAGGCATTTGTTCATCAAATAATACAAAATAAAGCCCAAAGTGTGCTTGTTTCTATTGAGCATGAAATGCTGCCTTCAACATGATACGAAATATCATGCGACGATGATAATTTTATCATTTTTCTTCAGTAACGAAATAATGTTTTCGAAATAAAATAAAAAATCTTCCATTAACATCGGTTTACCATAATTTTTTATGTGCCCTCAAAATATTCAACTCGATTCGGTCGCTCAGACAGACAAAATTATTATATTTCAGCATTATTCTCCATCTAACACGACAGTATACGACTATAGCTCTCTCGTCCGAAGAAGCTGCCTTATAAGTTGATCGGCCGAACCATATACTTTCGGCGACGAAATATATATTGAAACGGCAGAACGTTTCAATAAATTTATTTGAGTGCGATGGCTCGACGATTATATAGTTTATGAAGGTTTTTGGTGAGGGAAAGTAATTTCTCTGTGAGACTTGGTTTTTGTATTGGTAAAAAAATCGTTTATTCTTTTTATTTCTGACATTTTTACTCTTTGGTTGTGGCGATTTCGCCTTTATTTTCTATATAACTTTAATGAAAGTAAAATTCAATTGCGTTGGGTTTTAATCGTATTAAATTCGATTAATCCCGCTTCAATATTCCCCCTCCTCTTGGTAGTTCATCCGTGTGCCGCCAAAACGTCGATGACAGTCTCGATCGCCGTTTCCTCTCCTCTCTCGTCAGCTGGGCCGGCGACGTAAACACCGGTGATCGCTCCTCTCCCCGCCTGTCCGTTGACAATGCGCGTCGTTGTGTTTGGGTTATAGGTCAGTGCTCTCAGGCAGGACCTTTACTGCTCGTTCGATATACTTTTCGTCGAGCAAGAATTCTTTTTCAGAATTCTTGCGTTAACTCGCCGTTTCGCTCTTATTCAGAGGTCAATGCCGCTTACGAGGTTTCGTCTCTTCTTCAGAGCACCCACCCGGGTAAGTGACCAGCTATTAACTGATGCTCGATCGTGATTTTTCCGGCCTTTTATACTAATTAGGCTGCTTGCTTATAGGTCAAAGGATTTTCAGACGGACCAATCAGCTGTTTTGACATTGGTGCCGTGTGAATCTAAGTGCTGTGTGCACTGGCGACGTTCGATCTTTCGATGGTGGGGGGATTTTGCTCGTGTATGAGACAATATCATCTCAATATATATATATATATATATATATTGTAACGTTGTACAATATCTCCCCTGCACCCGGCTCGTCCCAAAGGTAGCCGCCCCCACGGAAAGGCTCAAAACAAGGCAAGTAGGAAATATTATTTTATTTTCCCTTCCTTTTTCCGAAACAATTGTAAGGCCTGTGCAACACGTCGTCAAGAGGACTGACCCGCCAGCCCCGAAGACACCGCCACTGCATCGCCATCGTCATCGTTCACATCATTGACGTCGACGAAGAGAAGACAAGAAACTCAGAAACTCGCACTACACTCGCACCACTCCCAAAATCAGCCACCTGTCGGGAGAAATCATCTGTCTGTCGCCGCACCACAGCCATCCATCGGCTGAGCGGCGACGAAGAAGCAACGATGGCTGCAGCGCACGGCGATAACCGTACCTACCTATTACCCGCAATTATCAAATCCCGTCCAAAATTGATCCTGATATACCGACCGACCTACTTATCTGCCCGTCCGGATAGATCCCGCCGCGATGATCAAAAATCGATCATACACCTGACCCTTTCCATATCGACCCGTGAGGCTACTGCCCAATTATCGAGTCCGCTAATCAGTGAAAAAGAGAGAGAAGTCAAAAGAACGCTACAAGTCAACGCAGGATTCTAAGATTCATCGACATGCGTCGATCTTCAATGTGGGTGACGAAGTTCTTGTCGCTCAAGAAAGAGATAAATCCCCACTCGCGCCTAAGTGGAAAGGACCAGCGATAATACTTGACCGAACATCCGAAGTCAATTACGAAATTCTCCTCCGAAACAGAAAGAAACTCATTCATGTAAATAAGTTAAAACCTTATTACAAGAATTAATCGCTCGTTTGTTTAGATCATGCCGCTATCTCTGCTCCTCCTGATAACTTCAGCCGCAGCCACCGGAACCTTCATACCGTTTCAAGTGGAACCAGTAACGGGAGCCATCTGCCTGGAACATTTGGGGAACATAGTAATGTTTCATAAGACCTGGACTGTCGTGAACTATGTAGACCTCACGGAAATCAACGTTCAACTAGACAAACTTTTATCTATTGCCGAAAAACTGCTCATTGTTTGTAATAATATGCAAAACGGGAAGAAACGTTTAGAATCGATAACAATAAAAACTGTTCGACAACGATTGCATAGAATAGAAGATCGCAGAGACCGACTCATGGGGATAATAAATCACACGCCCCGCTTTAAAAGAGGAGTATTCAATTTCGTTGGCGACATAAGTAAAATCCTTTTCGGCACTTTAGGAAACTCCGATGCGGAATATTATAACGCCGAAATAGACAAAGTGCATCAGGATAATGAGAAACTAAGTTTACTCCTCCGTAATCAGATAACAATAGTAAAAGCAACAATTTCTACCTTCGCTAAGGCAATTGAGACGTTAAAGAACGAAAGTGATTACCTGCATGGCGGATTATTTAGCGTAGCCTACCAAACCACAAATAACACTCGAGACTTAGTTATCAGTTCGCAAGTGGCACTAGTGGAGACCCTTATTGACGAATACAGTGAAAATCTTAACAACGTCCTAAACGCTGTAAACGACGGTAAACAGGGTATTGTTCACCCACAAATCCTTCGACCTAATGACTTGATAAACGCACTTCTTAAGATCCGAGAAAAAAGTGTCTCTAGTGATGCACCTCCAGTACCAATAGAAGAGTCTGCCTTCGCCTTAATAATAGATATTAGCGACATCAGCGTCATGATCAGCGACAATCGCTTCTCTTATATTATAAAGGTCCCTGTTGCAGAAGAAACCATATTGCATGCTTATAGGTTAATCCCAGTACTCCAATGAAAGTCTACTGGTAGCACATTCTACTACCTGAATCCTCCCGATTCCATGATCATTGTAAACAGTGCAAACACCTTATTCACGCCAAGTAACGAGAACGAACTCTCCAAATGTAAAAAACTAAATTCGAAACTTCTTTGTAAACGACAAAATCCCGATTACGCAATCAACAACGCAAATAGTTCGCAACGCGAAGTGATTATTTTGCAAAGACCATTGGATATATCCGACTCACACTGCCAAGTACTATTCATGAATCTTGCGAAATGCTTATGGATTCAATTAAAGGTTGGCAACTCCTGGATTGTGACATCTCCGGAACCCGAAACCCTCCACGTACTATGCGACGACAACAAAATGCGACGAACGACATTGCACGGCACAAACAAAGTAACGATCTCGGGAAACTGTCTCGGTCAAACAGACCACATTGTCATTAGACCCCGAATCGAAGAAAAAATTACACAGACGACTGACGTGATTGTCAACAAGACCATCCTAACTCCTAAGCTGGACGACCTCCTAGGTAATCATTCAGCCTCCCTCAAAGACCTAAAATTGACGACTCTAGGAAGACCGACACACATTGACATATCCCAGTTGAAATCCTTGGGACAGACATTGAATGAGATTTCAGACGAAGCTGAAAAGATCGGACGGTACAGACGAACCAAAACATTATTAGAGACCGCGCGTGACGGGTTAGAATACTTCGGGTATGCGTGTATCTGTATGGTAACCTTGTTAATAGCCTGTAGGATAGGACTATGTGCTTGCCTAGGTAAGCTGTTAAGCAAACTTCTTTCTTGTACCTTCGTGCCCTGTATCAATGTTTATAATAATTGTTTTCACACTAACAACACCGATAATGCCAATTACGCTGTACAGTATCCACAAGAAGAACTACTCGCCTTGGCCGAGATAAGCCACCCTCGAGACGCACACCGAATTTCACCTTCTGTAAGACCTACCAGTAGAAGTAATGTCAGATATATTAAGGCCTAGAAAATCCATTTAACTTTGTAAGGATTTTCTAAGGGGGGAGGTGTGACGATGATCAACTTTCATCCACCTTTTTTTCTCTTTCCCACGCGTCTCTCGCATTCCCTTTTTGCCTACGTGACTTCCTGCAGCTGCACCCTCGCTATCGCAGGGGCATCTCGCCTTCGAAATACAAATAATCTCTGTTTCCCGATAAAGACCCAAAACTACATCTTTTTCATTTCCCACGATACCGCCATAAAACATCTATCTTTATGGCCTGACCCGCCTCAAGCTCGAAACAGCTGCCATTCCTAGAATCTTCCAAGACATTTCCGCCTCCAGAATGTTCTAAGTTCCAAATTCTCTCCCTACCAAACCGCGACTTTCCCACGAGTCAATGTTATAAAAACCACCCTCTCCTTAGGCTAGCCAGTTAGTAGTTTTCCGATCATCCAAGCAGCAACGTTACGCTGTCCGTTGTAACACTGAAAATAAAGTCTTGTGCTTCTCGATTAAGTGTCAATTAAGTAAAAATTAAAGAAGTTATGATTTTGCAAGTGAAATTTTTTAAGTTTTTTTTCGAAGCTTTTTCTAACTAACTTAAATCGAACAGATCACTGCAAAACCGATAATACTTTAAAAAACATACTTGAAACTATATCGGATTAAATTTTCATGCAAATATATTCAATAGCGGCTGCGCAAAACGTATTTCAGCACGTGGGGTAATAAATACCCCTTGTGCCAGTAATGTCATATGGAGAAGTTATGCCAGTTAAAGGCTAAAATAAAATCTTAAATATGGATAGAATACAAAGCAGAGCTACTTTTAGACGACCATCTTTTCAAGCGCGTAAAAGATCTTTCAAGGGCGTGACAGGTTGGCTTCTTTGCGGTTAACGAAATGGTACATGACAATAATGCTTAATGACTTTTATTAATTTGGCGGAGTGCTAGACGTTTGTCTACATTAAGAGTTGGAGGATGACTGTTTTGAGATAATGGAAGAGGCTGGAAGAAAGGGTTTGAAAGAAAGAGTTTAGGAGTAGAGGGGATATCGCGTGAGGGTGATAAGGGGCCGTGGGGTTGTGGGTTGAGCAGAACGGGAAGAGAGATTAGGGATAGATGAAACGGTGGGAAATGAAGGGGGGACCGTTACACTCCTCTTCTTACGAAAAGAGTGGATGCTCCCGCATCTGTTTTACAAAAATTTTGGTTATATTGTGTGCTTCCATATAATTCTGAGTAATTTTGATTACGAAAAGAGTTTTGGTTCGGGTGTGTGTGTGTGATTTTATATAATTTTATTCTTAAATGGTCTGTGGTGTTTGTGTTTGTTTGTGTCTTATTGTTTTGCTTCTCATCAGTGGATCCTGATGATTTATGGATGTTTCCTTGGCAGTTATTGTTTTGGCCTGTAATTATAAAGATGGATTAATCTTGGTGTAAGTGGATGGTGGTGTGTCATGATGAGGGGGTAAGGTTACGTGGTTGTGTATAAATGTGTATAAATTGGTGGTTGTTTCCTGTTCTCCCTTTGTTTTATCTTCTTGGTTTTATCTTCTTGGTCCGAATTATATATTTGTGTTTGGTCCAAGTTATATTTTCTGTTTTGGTCCTGGTTATGTATAAATTATTTGTCCTGGTTATATGTTGATGTTCAGAAACGTGCGTAGTGTCGGGAGTCCATACGAGAGGTCAGCAGATCTCGGCCTTTGACTCTCGTGTGGACTTGGCCGTACTCGCGCGTAACGAGATCTCCCCCCACTTATCAATCAATGAGCGAGATCGATTTCCGGCATCTTCACTTCTAGGTCGGCTTCTCTTGCAAAAGGTCTTCGACACGCGCTTCTAATTTTCTTCATTTGCATATTCGACTTCGGCTATTCTTTCTATTTAATTCTTGTGACACAGTGCACTATTTTCGAACCGGCTATCCTTCTGTTTCTTCTCATTTATTGTGGCATTTAGATTAACGGTTTATTCAGAACGACAACGGCTTTCTACAAGGAATAATTCTAACGGCCACGCGGTCGCGAGTGACGGTGCCGCCATTACTCGGCTCGCACTCCGGTCCATAAAACTTGTACAGTGTATAATAAACGTTGTTATTTTATTTTGTTAATCTTCCGGTCTCTTCATCCTTTTGTATTTCGGAAGTTCACCCGTTCACCGTGCTTTTCCGTCTCCTCACTTCCCCTAAACCAGACCCCGGGTCTGCTCCCACCTTTGCAGACATTTAATGGTCCTTCGAGCCGGATCTTCGGAAGTGTAAAAGTGAAGGAAAAAACGGTGAACAAATCAGTGAATTTCGTGAAAGTGAGAGTGCTTCGTCATTTCGGGAATTTTCCAGAAGTAACGGACAAAGAAAGTGTCGCGCGACGGTTATCTTCGTCTCCGCTTTGTGCCGATCTTCGCACCTCCCGCAGTGGACAATACATACGGCCTATCTTCGCGTTGTCCCTTTTGTGCGGATATTCGTACCTCGCGCAGTGAACTATATTGCTCTCTCTCTTACTAGTACATACAGCCTATCTTCGCGGCGTCCGTTTTGTGCGGTGATTCGTATTCGCGAACTCTTCGAGCACTTCTGTCTCACTTGCGCTTACGGGCCGACGTATATCGCGCTCTCTCACTCACGTGGCTCACGTCTATACGAGCTGACAAGTTCTCCGAGTGTTAGTGCGAGATACAATCAACGGTCGCTTCCAGTGCGTGTGAGTGCGCGAGACTATACAAGGTGTATCTTCGCGAGTGTACGCGTTCTCGTATAGTTGTCGTTCGGACTCTTCTATTCTTTTCGGACTCTTTGTTTTTTTTTGGTTGGTTTTCGTGCTAGTCAATAGACTCTTCACCGCATTCACTTCTACATTTCGGTGCGGTAACATGACGAACAACGCTGTGAAAATGGAACGTCGGGTTGCCGGACTGGTCAGCACGGTGCAGTGCATCTCCGACCTTTTCATCAAGGCTTGACCGAAGGCTTGACGCCTCAGCAGTCAACAATGCGATGCCACTTCTAGTCCGGTCACTTCTTCAACAGAGCTCTTCCCATCGGACACTTCTGGCCACTTCGACACTTCTAATGGAGCGCTTCATTCAGTCAATAGTAAGGTCTCTTCAACCAGCGATACGGTAAGACCTTCAGTTTTATTGGCAACTAGCCAAGCCATGATCACTTCACTGTCTGGTGCTTCACATCGGATCAGACTTTTAGTCGATCCAGGCGCCGAACTATCGTTCATTTCTGAACGCATAGTTCAACTTCTACGACTGAGTCGAACGGCCGCATCCATTAATATCATCAGTATTGGCAGTCAACGAGCTGGGATGACGCGGGGAGTAACTACGGTCAAACTCACGTCCATACACGATCCATCGACAGTCATTCCGGTCACGGCGTATATCTTACCCGTTCTAACTTCAACGCTGCCATCCTTCACTTCTTCTAAACAATGGCTACATCTTCAGGGTCTACTTCTGGCAGACCCTGACTTCCTTAAACCAGGACCCATTGACTTCATTATCGGAGCAGATTCCTACGGCCTTCTCGTGGAATCGGATATTGTAAAGGGTCTTGTCACCGAGCCAATAGCTCAGCGGACGAAGTTAGGATGGATCGTGCTTGGCCCGGTTGACACTTCCACTTCCAACCCGGTTCGTATTCAGCATTCTTCAACAGAGGAGGAGGTCACTTCATTGCTCGCGAAGTTTTGGGAACAAGAGGAAATTCTTCCGGATTCGGCCTCTACACCCGACCCGGATGAAGCCTCCTGTGAGCAACACTTCCGAGAGACGCACACGAGAGACGCTTCAGGACAATACATCGTGCGACTTCCCTTCAAGGCGGCACCTTCGTCACTTGGCTTCAAGAATATGAAGCGCTCTCTCACATGATTTGTGCGCCAATGGTAAATTCTTCACAGCCACAGTATTTTCTTCCACATCATGAACGTCTTTCGTGCTCAGAGCACGTCGATCAAACTTCATGTTGTCTTCAATGGATCGTTTAAGACTTCAAATGGAATATCTATAAACGACCTTCTTCATACCAGAGCTAAACTTCAGCAAGATACTTCAGACGTGCTACTATGGATTCGCCGGCATCGCTTCGTCTTCGCAACGGATATTGCAAAAATGTTCCGTCAGATTGCGGTGCACTCTGACGATTGGCCTCTTCAACAAATTTTCTGGACTGATCACAACAACCAAATCGTCCCTTATCAACTGACCACCGTCACCTATGGTCTCAGCTCTGCACCTTTCCTCGCAATTCGGGTCATGCTTCAACTGGTGGAGGACGAGGGAGACGACTTTCCACTGGCCACTTCTCCCTTGATGAAGGGAAGATATGTCAACGACATCTTCGGCGGTGGTGACATGATAAAAGAGCTTCAATTAACGGCAGTCCAACTTCAAGGAATCTGCCAGCGCGGCGGTTTTCCACTTCAAAAATGGTAAGCGAATTCCAACGAAGCCCTTCAGCACGTCTCTTCAATTTCTTTTTCAGACGCCATAGTGATATAGTCGGAGGATCCTACTGTAAAACTTCTTGGCCTCGTTTGGAATCCCATCGAGAACAACTTCCGGTTCAAGCTTCAGACTTCCTTCAACGCTGAGATGACGAAGAGAACTATTTTATCGGAGACGGCTTCTCTCTTCGATCGCACCCGTCATCATCACAGCAAAAGTCTTCTTACAGGAACTATGGATGGCCAAACTTCTCTGGGATGATCAACTTCCACTTCGTCTTCAAGAAAAATGGCAACGCTTCCGAGATAGCCTAAGCGATCTTTCGCTCATCAGTCTTCCGAGATGGCTTCAACTGACTCCTTCGCACACAGTTGAACTTCATGGATTTTCAGACGCTTCATAATTGGCCATGTCAGCAGTCGTTTACCTTCGTTCAACTTCTCCAAACGGCTCCACCACAGTCACGTTAATTTCGTCGAAAACGAGAGTCGCACCATTGAAACGACTGTCAATTCCCCGACTCGAATTGAATGCCGCTCTTCTACTGGCACGACTTCTGGCGTATGTTCAGAGAACGTTCGACCTCGGAGATGCTCCGACCTTTCTCTCGATTGATCAGCTCGATTGATCTGAATACTCTGAAAATAATAGAATGAAATTTTTTACTTATATATTAAACTTTGGTCTCTTCGGAGGTTTCTTCGGCGACGGAGTTTCTTCGATGTAAGTAAAAAATTTAATTCTATTATTTTCACGATATTCAGATCAATCGAACTGACCGGAAATAGGTGGAAAAAAATTTCGGAAAAAAAATCTGAAAAAATTCTTCTGAACTCAGCAAGAAGTAATACAACTTTTTGCATCTTGAGGTTTTGTTGTAAACCTCATCGTTTTCGTCCTATGGAGCAATTTTCAAATTGTCTATTTTCGAAAAAAAATCGTAGACAATTTTCTAAAAAATGAACTTGAAGCTTAGACTTCCCCCTTTATGAGCATTGTGGAAGAAATTCGTTAAACAATTTTTACTGTAAACGGGGTACACTCGCAAAAGAAGAAAAAAAAACGACCAAAAATTGTCGTTTTCAAAACTGTGTGCCAATTGTAAAAAAAAATCGTAAACTTTTTTTAAAAAAGCCGAAATGAATGGAAATCCTGGCTCTTTAAAATGGTGTTGGTTAAATTGGCCTAGGTCAACTACCGGCGAAATGGCATAAAAAAACGTTCCGGCACTGTTTTCAACTTTTGTGCGGAAACTTTCCGCCGCTAGTGTATGTTAAAGCTCTATTATCTGTGATCAATGTAAATTATCTACCGTATAGATACGGGCGAAAATGTTCTACTGCGAAGACGACGGCTAACAATTCTTTTCTCATTGTGTCCTATGCTTGTTGTGGTCTCGAGAGTGTTTTTGAATAGGATGATACGGGGTGGTTGAATTTATTATATTCCTGATTTAGGACTGCGCCTATTGCGTAGTCTGAAGCGTCCGTGGTGAGAGTGAATGGTTTTTCGAAATCGGGATAACGGAAAATTGGGCGTTTTATAATTTTGTTTTTGAGTAATTCGAATGCTTTTTGGCATACGTCTGTCTATTGAAATTTCACATGTTTTTTCAATTGTTTTGTTAGTGATGCTGCGATTTTTACGAAGTCTCTTATAATCGTCTATAATAACCTGCGAGAGCTGTAAATTGTTTTATCAGTTGGAGGTGTGAATTCCGTTATGGATTTTACTATTGTATTGTTGGGTTATACGCCTTCTTCCGTAATTGCGTGCCCTAAATATATGACTTCCGTTCGCAAGAATTGATATTTATCGGTTTGCAAGTTTAGACCTGCTTCGGTTATGCGTTTCGCTAATCGCCGAAATTTTGTCGCATGTTCGTCGAGAGTGCATAAATAACAATGTCGTCCAGGTATACGAACAGGTCATTACCCTGGAGTCTTGATAATACGACGTCCATCAATCTTTGGAATGTTGCAGGTGCATTTTTCAACCCAAATGGCATACGGTTGAACTCGAAATGTCCGTTTGCCGTTGAAAATGCAGTTTTTTTGTTTGTGGTCGGAATCCATTTCGATTTGATGGAAGCCGGACTTTAAGTTAAAAATGGAGAAATAACGCGCTTTGTCCAATTGGTCCAGAATATCTGCGATACTTGGTAATGGATAAGCGTCGGATGTTGTTTCCGCGTTTAATTTGCGAAAATAGATTACCATTCGCCATCTCTTTTTGCCCTGTGAGTCTGCCTTTTTAGGTAGGACCCAAACTGGTGAGTTATGGGGTGGGAGGGAAGGTTGGATGATGTTTTTCTCCAATAAATTATTAACTTGCGTTTGGATGTCTTTTTTGTGTACAGGTGAAAATCAGTATTGTTTTGTGTTAATAGGTTTGTTGTCTGTCGTGGGAATTTTATGTTGTGTTATTGTTGTGTGACCAAGTTCGTCGTTTGGTAGTAAAAAGAGGTTTGGATATTCAGAGACTAATTGTAAAATGTGTTCTTTTTCTTCGTTATTCAGGTGATCTAAATGGAGCAATGATTTGAGACTTCGTAGTCATTCTCTGTTATTTTCGGATACGTTTGCTGTATAAATTGATGCGTTATTGTTTTGCGAATTTTTGTAAAGGTCGTTTTCGAGTTTAAAGGCTATTTCTCAAACGATCTCGATTGGTTGCAATCCTATAGATGGAATTTCCAATTCTATTGATTTTGGGTTCTGAGATTTCATTATTTTTAATTCTGATATGCATTACTGTTTTTGATTTTGGTGGAATTATGATATGTTCGCTTCTGAAAAATGGTATGGTATGACCATGGAAAGTTATGTATCTTTGTGTGTATAAGATATCGGCTGGAATTTGTTTTTTTAAAAAAGCGTCGCCAAGTATCGCGTTTTCCTGAATTGGGAATGCGTCCGCGAGGACATGAAATTCTGCTTTTACTGTTTTAATTTGGATTAAACATTTTTTTATCCAAGGAGTTGCGGAATCCGTTTACGAATACTCACGAGTCGTGCGGACTGGTGATTATGCTGACAGCCCACTTCCGTGGGCCCCTAGCTAGACTACCAGCTAAACCGCCACCTCCGTTTTCCCTCCCCCGACCAGGTACTATTTTCGGTTGACGTCTTGTTGGGGGGTTCTGTGTCCGTCTCGTCGTCCTGTTTCCAGTCATCTGTACACTCTTTTTCGCGTCAGGTCCGTCAACTCAGGCAGCCGTCCGCGTTTTTTTGTCGTAATATTGTCTCTGTGTAAGTGGCAACCCGCCGCCACTGCTCCTTTCCCCAGAGCATCACCCCCACGATGTTATCGGGAGTGATGTCGATACCCGAGGCCGCTTCCAGTCTCTGTCGTTGTTCTGTCCAGTGGTCGCATTTGAAAAATATGTGTTCCACATCGTCTCGTTCGTGTCCACAGTAAGTGCAGTCTGGTGTCTGTATTTTGTTCATGTTGTGTAGGTACCGTCTGAAGTATCCGTGTCCCGTCAGCAGTTGGGGGACGTAAAAATTTACGTCCCTAAAATGCCGTTCGGTCCACGTTTTTAAGTCCTTTATCAGTCGTCTCGTCCAGTTACCCGCGGTCCCGTCTACCTAGCGTTGTTGCCACGTTTGCAGCATCCTGGCTCTTTCCGTCTTTGCCGCGTCCTGTCGTCCCGTGTCCTCAGTTCTTTCATAGATCCTCTTGCGCTCGACCGCAAGAAGATCGATGGGGATTACCCCTGCCACCACCAGCACTGCCTCTGCTGAAACAGTCCGGTAGGAGCAGGCGACTCTTAGAGCGCTCCGTCTTTGTACTGTCGTCATTGTGTGGCAGTATTTTTTCGTACCTAGGGAATCTGCCCAGATCTCCGCGCCATAGAGAAGGATCGAGTGAGTCGTTGTCTGGTGGACGACCCGTCTCATTGTCTGGTTCAGTTTGTACTGCGCCAGATCCGTGGAGCGCTCGACGATCAGCGCCGCCACGTCGTCGGCATAAGCGACGAGACGGACCTCAATCGGGAGCTCCAGTCTGAGCAGGCTGTCGTATAGTCCATTCCAGAGGTCCGGTCCCAGTATCGATCCTTGGGCGACCCCCACGGTGATTTGTCTCGTCTTATCTTCTTCACTCGTCTCATAGATTATGCGTCTTTTGCGTAGGTAGTCCTCCACAACTCGGACCAGATATGGTGGACCCCGGAATTTGCTTTTCAGCGCCTCCAGAATGTCCACCCAGCTGGCCGTGTTGAAAGCGTTCCTAACGTCCAGTGTCGCCAGTAACACTATTGGTCGCGCTGCGTGGCAATGTCTGTCTGTGTCTCGGAAGGTGTCTACCACCCGTTGGACGGCTCCCAACGTTGATCGACCCCGTCTGTCTCGGTCTAAGTAGCTGTTCGTATAGCTTTCCTGTCGTGTTCAGTAGGCTCAGCGGCAGGTGGGACGACGGCGTGTTGGGGTCTCCCTTACCCTTGAGGATAAGAACGAGCCTTGCCGTCTTCCACCGGTCGCTGAAAGTCCCTGTCGTTAGGCACGTGTTGTAAAGGTCGAGATATATGTCCAGCCTCAGGCTAGCCATCAGTCGAACAATCTCGACGGGTACTCCGTCCGGCCCTGGCGCCTTACCAGTCTTCATCGCCTTGGATGCTCGGGTGAGCTCCAACGCGGTGAAGATGGGGGCTCCTGTTTTCTCCGTTTCGTTCATTGCGTCCGTACGAATAGGGTGTGTCGGAAATAGTATGACAACGATGCGTTCCGTAGTTTCAACGTCTTTGAGTTCAAGTGGGATTCGGCCTCCTAGTTTCCCGGTCACAATTTTGTAACGGGTTCCCCAGGGGTCCTGGTCCACCTCCTCGCAGAGCTTCCTCCAACATCGCGCTTTGCTGTCTCGGATGGCGTTCGTCAGCTATTTTCACAGCGCCAACCTTGGCCCAGACGTAGTCTTCACCAGCTCCGCCGTCGGTCATCCATGATTGGGCAGCCCCCCTCACCTAGATAGCCGCTGTCTCTGTTACGTTCGTAATCGATGTCCGCGTCGGCCTTCTCATGTACGGTTCGCACAGGATCAGTATGTCTGCGTCATGTTCGTCGGCTATCTGTTGAAACATAACGCTTAATTAAAGGTTTGGGCGAACTTTCCTTTCATATTTTCGCGCCGTGCTGTTGTGGCGCACTCTATGCGCTCTAGGTTTCTGATTTCTTTCCCTCGTTTTTTGTATCAAGCGTGTTTCATTTTCCAATTATATTGTTCTCACAAATATATATTGTTTTTCGTAAGATTCCGAGTTTTTACTTAGCCGAAATACCTAAATCCAACACTATCTGTGGCAGTAACATGTCCGCCATCCTGCTTCGGTTCAGGTTTCCCTGGATTATCCTATCCGTCTTCCGGCCTGCTTCCTGCACTCCTCCAGCGCGACCCGGAACACCGTACACCTCCCGCTTCTCGCGGGTGTCTTACGTCTTTGTGTGCGATCTCAGCGCAAAGGGGGCAGGCCGGTTCGTTCTTGCAATCCGTCGCGTGGTGTCCCGTCTCGCCGCATTTTCTACAACTTTTTATCCGGTCCTTATTCGTGCAGTTGGCACCCATCCTATCGCGATCCGACCCCGGGCCAGCAGCGCCCTGGCTTCCTGCGGTTCGAGGTTGCAGACCGCCATATATTGCTCGGCCCGGTTTGGGCCGAATATGTGGACGCCGAAGTCCCCTTCTCGTCCCGTTTCTCGTCTCAGTGCCTGTGTGACGTCTTGTGCGGTTATGACGCTGTCCAGGTCCACGATGTCCAGTTATACCCTGGGTATCACGGCCTTAACACTGCCCGCGTCCCCGACGGCGTCTTGTAGCGCGCGTCGGAAGTCTTCTCGTCCGTCCGTGTTCGTCTGCATTTTGAGGAGACACAGTCCATCTTTTGTCTTCCTCATGTTTGTTACCTGGACGTGGCTTTTTTCCGGGTCCACTGTCGTACGTATTTTTCGTAGGATGTCGGAGTACGTCGCGTCTTTGCCTGGTTTGACCAGTACATCCGTCCCTCTCGTTCCCCTATGTTTGGGGGCTGACCTGCTCTTTTCAGCTTGGGTCGTCACGTTCGTCCTGTCCGTTTTATTTTTCCGTTCTGTCATTTTTGTATTTTTATGGTGCACTGTTTGTCAGGCCCCGTCCGTTCCTTTTTGTGTTGGTGGTTGTTTCTGTACGTCCGAAGGGGTTTTCGTTGTCTCCCGTTTTCGTTTGGTTGGTCGTACTTGTTCCGTCTCCGTTTCCGTATCCACAGTATCTGTCTCCGACAGGTGTACGGTGGATTGTCCTTTCCTGGCCGTCTTGGTGCGCGTGGTCAGTGCGGCGTCGGCGGCCTCTAGGATCGTCAGAATTCCGGTTTTTACCGTCATATTCATATTCTTCTGTATGGCCGCTGCGTTGGCCATTTTCGTCGCTGTCCTATGTATAAGCTTTAGCAGCATCATTAGCTCCGGTTCGTTTTGTCTTAGTGTTGTGGCGTCCAATGTTGTTGCTTCGTTCATCTGTTCATTTTGCGTGCCCGTCGTGTTTTCGGCGTCATAGGCGGAGGTCGCAGAGCTTACTCCGCTCTTTGCGCTCGACGCGCTGTCCGTCCTATGTCCTTCTGGTAACCGTAATGTGTCCCTCCCCGTACTATGAGTTGTTGTTGTTTGTTTGTTAATTTCAATATATTTATCCATGTTGTTCCCACGAGTATTCAGAAAAAAACGGCCCGCCCCCACAGAGCCTGAATGTGGGGGTAAGGCTGATTACTATGGGGTTTCGCCCGGTTCCCCATAGGCATCGTGAAAGGCACTATAACCCAAGTACGATCCAGCCCTCGGCAGGATAGCTTCCACCTTAGCTTGGGGAGTGGTCCGCGACAGGGCCTTAGGTCGCCTTGACCAGTTTTTACGCCGGTCGGCTTCCTTACAGCACCCGCTGACTAGAGAATCCCCCCCCCCCGTTCACGGTCCCCGTCCCCGTATGGCGCCCCGGTTCCCTGTCCGTCTAGGGGTCGCGTCACGCTCTGGACGTCCCTCTATCCGCTACCTAAGGACGCGCCCTGTCGGCCTCACCCCGGTTTCCCGCTTCTATTTACGAGGAGGAAGAGAACCCCGGGTGGATTAAACATTTACCTCCAGTGCATGTTTTACCGTCAGTTATGCCTGTTAATTCATAGAATTCTCGTGTATCGATTTCTGTTATGTGCCTGAGTGCACTTCTTTTTATCAAGTTTATTTGTGAACCCGTGTCGATTAATAATTTCGATTTTTTACGTGCAAACTAAGGTGAGTTTAATATTATTGAAGGAGATTTATGATTTTTCGAAATTCCTGGCGATAAGTCTCGTGTCGCTCTTTTCCGCGAGACGTTGTCTTAGTTGGCGTTGACGTTGGCTTAGTCTACTTTCTCCAAAATGTTTCAATATTTTCTGTGCTATTCATTGTTGGTTTAGTCGGCGTGTTTCTGCCGGATGAATTACCTCGAGAGTTCAGTTGTTCGGGGTTTGAGTCTGTATTAGGTTGGTCTCGATGTTCGTTTTGGTGTTTTTCCGGTGAATTATTTCGGGAGTTATTTCGATATCTGTCATTTGAGTGATTTTTGTATCTGTCATTCGAGTGATCTTTGTATCTGTTGTTTGAATAACTTTTGTGTCTATCGTTCGAGTTATTCCTGTGTTTGTCGTTTGGATATCTATCGTTGAAACGATTTCTGTCGTTTGAGTATCTGTCGTTTGAATGATTTCTGTATCTGTCGTTTGAATATCTATCGTTGGAACGATTTCTGTATCTGTCGTTTGAGTATCTATCGTTGCAACGATTTCTGTATCTGTCGTTTGAGTATCTATCGTTGGAACGATTTCTGTATCTGTCGTTTGAGTATTTGTCGTTTGAACGATTTCTGTATCTGTCATTTGAATAATTTCTGTATTTGTTGTTTGAATAATCTCTGTATTGGTTTCTCGTTTTATTTTGAGCGTATCTGTCTCGTGAATTATTTCCGTATCCGCCGAACGTTTTTTGCGCGCGACAAGAGTTCTTGTCTCCGCGCGTGTTTTTTTATCGTGAAGCAGTCTTTTGTGTTGTGTGTGTGTGTGATTGGTGAAGTTCGCAAAATTTTTTTGGATTTTGTACTCTGTAAAATGGACTTTTGCGGTGTTTCTGATATCGTGTATTCCGCGCATTCGCTTTTGTTTTTCAGTTTCGTATTCTATTGTTTGAGCACGATCTATAAGATTATAAAATGTCTCGGCGTTATGAAGAATTAAGTGAGAACCTATTGCAGGGATTAGACCTCTGACATAAGCTCTTTTTGCTCTTGCTGTTACTTCGTCAATTCATGTGTCTAAGAATGCTCTCTGTGCGGCTGTGTCCTATACATCTCACAATTTATCAATGATTTTATTAAGTATATTGCGCGTTCTCGCAGCACATTCGATGACGGTTTCGTCGTAATTTTGTGGGGATGATTCGATTTCGTTTTCTAAATCGGCTAAGTCTTTATTTTTACTAAATACTTTTTTCAATGTTTTCAAAAGTGATTCGAAAGAATTTGGAGGGTTTGCGTCAACGACTGAATGTGCGATACCATTCAGTTTGAGCGGAATCACTTTAATAATTTTAATTGTTCGCCATCTGAAAGGCATTCATTGACTCGTTTGAGTGTTTTGGCATAGTCTTGAACTTCCGTTTTTTTTCGTCGAATATGGGGACGACTTTAAACGCGTCTCTAAACGTGAATATGTTATTATTTGCAGTCATTGTGTCTGCAAAAGGTGGGAGCAGACCCGGGATCTAGTCTTAGGGGAAGTGAAGAGACGGAAAAACACAGTGAACGTGAGTAGTATAGCGGCCACTATGGCGACCCCCACTCCTCCCCCACTCCTTTTCCCCCACTCCTCCCCCCACTCCTTTTCCCCCACTCCGCAGTCGCCGAGTTCGCCGAGAGCTCGAGCGGTCGTGGATGCAGGGGGGGGGGGGGTCGGCATAGTGGCGCGCTGTTTTTTATTTATATATTACATTTTTTTAATTTATGATAATGAGTTTATTTTGGTGGTAATTTTTTGGCGCTGACCCCAGCTCCGCGTCAAACCCAAACTGGTAATATATTGAAACGGGTCCACCTGAAACATAGAAATAAATTAGTACCACCAGGGGCCGATATTTCTCGTAAACGAAAGCAAACAGCAATGAGTATAAATAGGGGCAAACACCCTCTCGAACTCACCTTAGTCACCTTGGTCTCTTACCCGTGTAGTCCGACCAGGCCTTACCCGACTGTTGCCTTACGACGCTTGACGTCTCTACCACGGTAGAGACAACGAGTCTCGTTTGACTCTCGGAACGGTACAGATCTGAAAAGACAGAGACACAATTAATTTCGTATCAAAATTCACGACTCACCTGAGAAGTAGCCGGCACCAACGACGAAGTTACTCAACAACGGTCCACAAATTCGGCGAAGGGTCAACGACCCGAGGCATCAGCTGGAAGGAGGAAAGAAAATTCATATCGGGACGCTTGATCTAAAGAAAAATCGAAACAACTCACCTGTCTACGGAGAATTCCAACAACACAGATACACCGCACTAGACACGCCGCGATTCGAGCAAAATGATTATTTATAACTAAAACAAAATATAAACGAGTCACACGCACACGCGTGACAAGAGAAGCCGCAGCCATATTGGCAAAACTAGTATATACACTAGACGACGCACCCCGAATGATCGCTAGCGCCAATATCAATCAATCGAGATCGATACGCGTAGCGCGGTACTAATTAGAACACCGGCGTCGACAATAAGGAGCAACTGTAATTACCCCGAAATGAATTCTCAATAAAGTTCTTTGCCTTACCAACAGGATATTAATCTATTTATTCTACCTCGAGTCTCGAACTTGCCATAAAATTTAATGATTCAGGTAATACCGTTTCAATATATATATTCTGGCTGGACGTCGGCATAGGGGCACGCTGTTTTGTGTATTTTTCGTAGAATACCTCGCGCTTTTTTCTTTTTTATTTCGACTTATGTTTACTCTTAACTTTTTGCTGTGCGTTTAACTGGTGAGGGTGTGTTATCCCAGTCCAGTCCACTTTCGGCCTCGTTCGTGACACACACACACGCACACACACACACACACACGCACGCACGCGTACACGCGCACTACTCTTGTGGCCTGCAAAATGCTCGATCACGTTTACACCTTCTTCTTCATCTATTACTTCAATGGCACCCTCACCCTCACGGCTGACAACTGTTGCCGTCAATTTTAAGTTTGCGAGAAAACACAACATACCGAGTCTATCGGCCACATCTTCACTCCCGGAAAAACCTTTTATGCCACACATGGCTAATTGTGGTGGAGGTGCTTTAAATTGTAGAGGGGCAATATAAATATTGACACCCTCCACAAAGTTATAGAAGCCCTCGTCTATTAGCCATACACCGCAGCAGCCATCGGACGACGTATGGCGTATGTTGGCGCGATATACACTACGTCCGATGCGGACAACACACCGCATGCCGCTTTTCACCCTATCATTGTCTATTGCTACACCGCGTAGCTCGAAATTATCAAATATATATCATACACTGCGAAGCGGAAGAATGATCGATAAGCTCTGAGACACAAGTGAATCCACTTTCGCTCTCGTACGTGATCTTTTGCTCCTTTGCTCGACCGCTCTTTTTTCAGAAATAGGCGTTGTTTTTTCGTTGTTACGAGTCTTGATTTTTTAACCTTCGATACTCGCGTCGTATCTTTTTTTTCTCGAAATCGTTTCGTAATGCTGCTCGGAGATGATTTCAATATTTTGTACACCTCTTCAATGTAAGATACTCTTATATTCTTTTGCGATACCGCTGAAGCAATGCGATAATTGAGTCGTTCTGACCTAGTGTAGAATTTTGATTTCGGAGCTTTACTTGCTGCCGTGTGGTTAAATGACTCGTTGGCCTGACTCGAAGTACACAGTGCCAATTTGTGCGAATTTCGTGCGAAGCGTGCGAATATAGAGGTCAAAGAGTTTCGGAGTTCGGGATCCGTGAGTGGCTGTCCTTTTGGGAGACCTTTGTAGTAATAACTGTCGGACGTCTTCTCATATCCATACCATGTGCCACAGTCGTCACATTCTCCATAGGCGTGACAAACTACAATATATTATTTAGTGCCGAACATACAGCCGTAGGGTCGCCTTGGTTTTGTTTCACGGCATAGTTGAAGCAGCGTAACAGATAAGTTATGACTTTCGGTGAAATGCGTAAAGTATACAGAGCGTTGGTTAACGCTTCAGCCGAGTGATTTAAATGTGACCACTTTTCGATTTGTGTAGCAGATTCTCGTCGCACTGCTGCAATTGTTGAAGAGTCGTCATCCCCAATGAGCACTGAATTCCGGACTCCCTCGTTTTTCAGCAAGTCATTATTTACGATCGCTTCCACAGCCATATTCGGTTCCATAGATTTTGCGCTACCCTCAACATTTTTCCGACAATCATGGTCATCGGATCAATGTCTTTGATTGCAATTGTCACACGATTTACTACGGGTACCGTACCTCATGATCTTTTTCGAGGGTAACCAATAAGAGATGAGTGACCTGTAAAATTAAGTATCAAATGTACAGTATTCAGAATTCATACAATATTATTATTATAACGCCATAAGAGATTTACCTGAAACGCTGTTGTAGGCTCGGCCCGTACCACGCTTCTGCTATCCAGCGTCAAACGATGCCACTATATCCACAGATCCTCCCGGTTCATGGAGTGATTCACTAGGGCATCGGGATTCCGTGTAAAAAAATATATAGATTTTTAACAATTTAAAACTCACCTGTCTCTCTGTGTCGAAGTTTCGCAGTTTGTGTTGATGGTCATTGCTTTCTCAATTTTGATACTGTCGCAGCAACTTTTTTTCGCAACTATTTCAATTGCAGGGCCAACTACTCGCTCGTACCGTTTTAGAGTTGTAGATGAAAGTACCGGAACATTCAAAGCAGACAAGATTGTATTCAGTTGTGTTTCCCCTATCCCTGCGTCAATGACCGCTGCAAATTGAAAATATAGGAGTTAACTTACCCATCGCAATTTTTTCATTGATGTCATATAACCTGCTTTCAGATGCTTGACGACTATTCGTTTCAACGGTATGATTTTTTTTGCACTGTACACACAATACATCTAGTTTACTGGCGAGTCCGAATCTCTGCTCGCTAAGGATATGCCGAAGTGATAGAGAACTATTACAATCAGTGCACCAGAGTTCGCGAGCGAGCGTAGCCAAGTCAACGATTCGCCGACTAAAATATTGAAATATTTTTGGCTCATCCTCACTACTAATTTTTTTTTTCGCTCTTGATGAACGAACATTATTCCGCCAGTTTTCTATTTTACTTGACGCGAATCGTCCTTTATTCTTGCCATGATGCTTTCGAATATTGTGCCGATCCATGGTGAAACCAGAGATGAGTAGGGAGATCAGCAACGCTCGACAAAAGTTGAAACCTGGAGAATTTGTTCTGCGACATCTGGGTGACCAAAGCGCCAACTATTTCGTGCCCCCGTTAAGTTGGCCGCAAGCTACCGTAGTCATATATATGGCGAAGGGATCATATATATATATTGTGACGAGGCGGTACTCTCCTCGCAGATCGCGCTCGCTATTAAGATTCGGGAAAGAAAAGCAGAGTCGCGACGCCTCGCTCCCGTGAAAATAAGAGAGATAGAAGGACACACTCTGTCGGCGAGGCTTCCTTTATTTACAGGGAGCGGTCGCCAACCGTCAGCAGCAACGACGAGAGAGAGCGACGCTGTGCGAGGACCGAAGGAGCGAGAGGGATGGCTGTGCCGGCGATCGAGGAGCGATCGCCGTGAGAACCCCCACCTTCGCCGACAGGAGAATAAGGGAGCGAGGAGTACGAGAGAGCCGATGGTCACCGAGAGAAGAATTAGAATAAGTTAGTTAGTGAGGTTTTGGACTGATAAGCGATAAGAGTGAAGATTTGGACTGAGAATGAGATAGTTAGGTTTTGGGATTGATAAGAAGGGAGTTAGAGTTTGAATGTGCGAGTAGAAAGGACGTATGTTAGAGCGTAGAAGTAAAGCGATAGAGAAGAGCGAGAATTTGAGCGAGTGCAGAGTGCAGGACTGTAAGGATTAAGTGTGCGTGCAAGAGAGAGAGCGAGGCTGAGCCACCGGCGTACCGGCGAAAGCGAGCGAGAGAGAGAGGATACGCGACGAGGACGCGGTGCGAGACCAGGACGATCGACAGCGACAAAAAGGTAGGCGCACGCGGTGCATTTTCTTTATCTCGTGCGACCCCTCCGCGATCGGGCGTGAGGTGGCGGTTGGTGTCCGTCGCGCACCCCCTTGCAGCTCCGAATGATCAGCTGTGCTTTCCGGCGTAACCGGAAAGCCGCTGCGTCCCCCGCGCACACGAGTCAAATCCGTAGAGTAAGAAGAGTGGAAA
The DNA here is from genome assembly GCA_946811545.1 of Netelia fuscicornis. Lineage (NCBI taxonomy): Eukaryota > Metazoa > Arthropoda > Insecta > Hymenoptera > Ichneumonidae > Netelia > Netelia fuscicornis. The sequence continues at coordinate 21,493,718 of OX328013.1, forward strand.
TTGTAATATTGGTTGTCGATTTCGCATTTAATAAATGTTAAACTAATTGCTAAAGGATCGTTGCTCACCCGTTATTTTCGTAAACGTCACAGATTGTCCTCCGAATCCCCCCCCCCATTCCCTGAGTCAGAAAGTAAACGGAAAGTAAAACAACCCTTGGTATTTCGGGGTGAAGGAAATACCTGGCGCCCAATTGGCGAAAGTGCAACAACAAAGAGGGAAGAACAATAACAAGGGCGTCATTATAGATTTTGAGACTGGCAGCTCGTCAGCATCTGTTTAACGAAATTTTCAGATCGCGAGCTCGTCACAATATATATATATACTAGCGGTACCCGGCTTGCGTTGCAACGCCGTTTTGGTGTCAAAATTTATTTGACACACAATATTTTTTGTTTTTTTTTGTCCATATGCGGAGTATAGACTTTCCAAATATAATCTATACTATACACATTTTTAGCGATTTTCCCCGTGCTTCGTTGATGGGCATTGCAAATGCGAGTCGCACCGGAGACTGTAAACGTTTAAAATCGAATGGCATATATTTTGGTATCATTGACATACGTGACAACAGTACATCGTCTTTTCCTTCAAATTTTCTATTTTAAATTGTAGTTTCGCTGATATTGTTCATCATATTTTTCCCAGTACCGTTGCAAAGTCATGGTGGATTGATGTTTCGTAAAAGTATGATAGGCATGCCCGTTTTTAATGTTACAACGTGCGGCGCTATGCCTGGTAAATGAAACGAATTCAGGAATTCAGTTGGATAATTAATAACTTTTGTTTTTCTCCTCATTTGTGAAGTATGAACTTTCCAAATATAATCTCTACTATACACATTTTGAGAGATTGTCCCAGTACTTCGTTGATGGACATTGCAAATGCGAGTCGCACTGGAAACTGCCAACGTTTGAAATCGAATGGCATATATTTTGATATCATTAGGATATGTGGCAACAGCACATCTTCTCCTTTAAATTATTCATTTTTAATTGTAGTCTCATTCGGATTGCTCATCACATTTTTCCCGAAAACCACAGTACCGTTGCAAAGTCGTGGTGGATTGATGTTTCAACGATTCGATAAAAGAATGAGGTACTCTCATTTTTAATGTTACAACATGCGGCGGTATCCTGACAAATTAAGAGAATTCAAGAATTTAGTTACATAATTAACAACTTGTTATTGATTAATAAAAGCAGCAATCGAAATGTACTTTTCAGCTTCTCATGGTATTCTCTTTTCTCTCTTTCTCTCTATTCTCTTCTCGAATCGTGAAATTTATATACTTGACATTAGTGTTTTTGCTGCTAATATAGCACGTTCCCTTAACCACATATGTGTTTTGTAGTTATGTGCAATATTTTCAAAAACTTTGTTAATTAATTCGCCTGATATTGCTGTTATTTTAAGAAACTTTGTACGTCGTCGTACGTACTCCAACTGTTTCCTGTCTTGCTTTCTCGTTGCTCGTCCATTTCTGAAGCTCGTAATGTATTTTTCATTTGTGACTGACGTGTATATCTTCCAATCATTTTCCGATTTAATGTCACGATTAAATAAATTTATCTGGTCAGCGAATTAAAAAACATATATTGATTAAAAAATCAGAATATAGTTATCAGTATCTATAAAGTCGTGTTCTTCAAATTTGAAGTCTCGAGGATACCTTGTTCGCGGGACATAAATAAAAACATATTTTTCCTAAATTAACACGTACCTTTATGGATTTCAGTAGTTTTTCCGTCTACGAACATTAAATTCACAACCATTGACAAACAGTTTTTGACCAAAATTGCAGAATTAATAAAACGATATCTAAGGTATATTTCTAGAGCTTCATAAAATCGATTAAGTACTCATGAGATTCATAGTAAATTAATTTGTCTCGAATAATAGTAATTTTGGCGAGGTTAAGCATTCGCCGCACCGTCAAAGATGCTGAATTGAGTACGCTTGTCACACAAATTTTTGTTTTGACTTACTTGATACCAAATGAACCTCCTTAATTTGACATTCGCTGTCAAATGAATTATGCAATCGATATGTGTAATATCGAGTCGATCGAGTCGTTAAAACAAAAGCGTGTCTTTTATTTCACGTGTCATTTTGGTAGCATACTTTGACAGCTGTTAAATAATCTCTATACAGGGTGAATTGCGTAAGGGGTGCCATCCGGGATTTCAAGGTAGATGGGCACAGTACGAACAAAAGTTGCAAATAAACATTAGGGATATTGTTAATAATTTACGAGATATTAATTTTTTTAATCGGACCAATCAGAGCGCGCCCAGAAGCGTTGAAGCCACCCACTCCCACCCTAGCCGTAGATATAGCATAGATTAGGGCGTTACATTTAGGTTTGCAACATTCAGAGCAGTCAATTAGATTGCTTGTATTTTTCCGCAGTCATTTTTTTTTCTCGAGCATTGGCTGCTCTGAGTTTAGCCGACCTTCGCGAGAAGCGTTGGAGCTTCCTACTCCCCGCCTTAGCCGTAGAGATAGCGCAGTGAACTAGGCCGGGCAAAATTCAGAGCAACCAATGACCGCGAATAAAAAATGACTGCGTACTAATACAATCAATAAAATTGACTGCTCTGAATTTTGCAAACACAAAGGTAACGCATTAATCTATGCTATATCTACGGCTAGGGTAGGAGTGGGTGGCTACAACGCTTCTGGGCGCGCTCTGATTGGTCCGATTAAAAAAATTAATATCTCGTAAATTATTAACAATATCCCTAATGTTTATTTGCAACTTTTGTTCGTACTGTGCCCATCTACCTTGAAATCCCGGATGGCACCCCTTACGCAATTCACCCTGTATATAGATATACATAAATGTTAATTTCGTTTTGCCCCGTACGCGTTTATTTTGGCAATTAAAATTATTCTACTAACGCAGAAACCTTCTCGGGAGTGCGGACTACAATTCACCAAATTTTCATCGCAATCGGACGAATGGTATAGGAGATTACTCGTGACACTCAGACAAACAAACATTCTTCCATTTTTATATATAAGATATATATATATGATATAAAAAATATTGACATATGTCATCATTGAACGCCTGTCTCATTCACGGAAACATCCGTGAATGAGACAGGCGTTCAATGATGACACAATGATTTTAGGCCTGTACGCGTTGCTCGAATGTTCTGAGATCCGAGCGAGCGGAATATTTGAAGGTCCGCATGTACAACTTGTGTAAAGCCGCCGATGTCTTTTTTATTCTTTCAGCTATCAAATCTGTATAGACGAATTAGAAATTTTTTAAACAAAATTAAATAATGTGAAAAAAATATAATTTATCATCGTCAATCTAGCTCCATGAAGCATCTTCAATGTTTCTTGTTATAGCAGGATATTATTTTGCGGAAATGAAAGAGAACTTGAACTTGAAAATGACTTGAACTGGCAGCGCGAGAACGCCGCGACATGAATGATTTTTTATTTTTCAGCTTTTACAGTATCTCATGAATAAACAATCGACCAATCTGACTTCATTATATGTATATTTTCTGAACTATCGAGAAAAACTATAAAGCTGGTCGAGTTGTTAATTAAATGTAGTAAATATTTTCCTTTTCCTTCAGTCATTTGTTATTTTATTATATCCCAGACATTTGATGTAAGTTGTGAATTCAATTGAGAATAAGAATAAACGAAACTCTTGTGAAGTGACAAAAAGTTTATTAAGAAGAGTTTATGTTTTTTTAAAAAGTATCTAGCTATGGAGCCGAATACAGTAGAAAAAATGAGAGACCTTTGTGCGAATAGACGCTGTAATAATTCGAGACTATGTATTATTTTGTTTGCGTAGTGACCGATTGTCATTTGCCTACTAGCGAGCGGTAGTCGAATGTCTAGTGCTAATCTCCGCACCACCCTCGATCGAAAAAATTGATATCCGTTCCATTATGTTTTTCAGATTCATCAATTTCAGATTGAGATTCATCAAATTTCACAAAATTATGTACCCGTCTTCGTACTTTTTGACTGCAATTGAGATATGTAAAAATAATGGAGCCAGATACATAATACGAAAAAAAAGAAAAAGCCGTGGCGATCTCGCGCTGCTAGTCCAAGTCTCTTTTATTTCTGCAAAATAATATCCTGCTATAACAAGAAACATTGAAGACCTAGCTTCATGGAGCTAGATCGACGATGATAAATTATATTTCTTTCACGTTATTTAATTTTGTTTAAAAACTTTCTAATTCGTATACAGATTTGATAGCTGAAAGAATAAAAAAGGCATCGGCTACTTTACACAAGTTGTACATGCGGACCTTCAAATATTCCGCTCGCTCGGATCTCAGAACATTCGAGCAACGCGTACAAGCCTAGAAATATTGACATATGTCATCGTTGCACGTCTGTCTCATTCACGGAAACATCCGACCTGCGTATACGGACCGCCAAATTATATATATATATATATATATATATATATATATATATATATATTGAAACATATATATATAATATATATATATATATATATATATATATATATATATATATATATTATATATATATATATATATTGAAACGGGTCCACCTGAAACAGAGAAATAAATTAGTATCGCCAGGGGGCGATATTTCTCGTAAACAGAAGCACACAGTAATAAGTATAAATAGGGGCAAATACCCTCTCGAAATCACCTTACTTACCTTACTCACCTTAGTCACTTTGGTTTCTTACCCGACTGTTGCCTTACGACGCTTGACGTCTCTACCACGGTAGAGACAACGAGTCTCGTCTGACTCTCGGAACGGTACAGATCTGAAAAGACAGAGAGACAATTAATTTCATATCAAAATTCGCGACTCACCTGAGAAGCAGCCGGCACCAACGACGAAGTTACTTGACAACGGTCCACAAATTCAACGAAGGGTCAACGACCCGAGTCATCAGCTGGAAGGAGGAAAGAAAAATCATATCGGGACGCTTGATCTAAAGAAAAACCGAAACGACTCACCAGTCTACGGAGAATTCCAATAACACAGATACTCCGCACTAGACACACCGCGATTCGAGCAAAATGATTATTTATACGTAAAACGAAATAGAAACAAGTCACACGCACACGCGTGACAAGAGAGGCCGCAGCCATATTGGCAAAACTCACGTATACACGAGACGACGCACCTCGAATAATCGCTAGCGCCACGATCAATCAATCGAGATCGATACGCATAGCGCGGTACTAATTAGAGCACCGGCGTCGATAATAAGGAGCAACTGTAATTACCCCGAAATGAATTCTCAATAAATTTCTTTGCCTTACCAACAGGATAGTAACCTATTTATTCTACCTCGAGTCCCGAACTTACCATAAAATTTAATGATTCGGGAAATACCGTTTCAATATATATATATATATATTTAATGTGACGATGGTCAACTTTCATCCACCTTTTTTTCCTCTTCCCTGCGCGTCTCTCGCATTCCTTTTCTGCCTACGTGACTTCCTGCAGCTACACCTTCGCTATCGCAGGTGCATCCCGCCTTCGAAATACAAATAATCTTTGTTTCCCGATAAAGACCCCAAACCTACATGTTTTCCATTTTCCACGATCCCACCATAAAACATCTATCTTTATGGCCTGACCCACCTCAGGCCCGAAACAGCTGCCATTCCTAGAATCTTCCAAGGCATTTCCGCCTCCAGAATGTTCTAACTCCCAAATTCTCTGCCTACCAAACCGCGACTTTCCCGCGAGTCAATGTTATAAAAACCACCCTCTCCTTAAGCTAGTGAGTTAGTAGTTTTCCGATCATCCAAGCAGCAACGTTACGCTGTCCGTAGTAACACTGAAAATAAAGTCTTGTGCTTCTCGATTAACTGTCTACCGCGTTTTACTTCTCAACCACCGCGTTCCGTAGCCGAGTCGGCAGCCCCAATTACAATAAATAAATTAATAAATAACTCGCGACATCACAATATATATATGATCCCTTCGCCATATATATGACTACGGTAGCTTACGGCCAACTTAACGGGGGCACGAAATAGTTGGCGCTTTGGCCACCCAGATGTCGCAGAACAAATTCTCCAGGTTTCAACTTTTGTCGAGCGTTGCTGATCTCCCTACTCATCTCTGGTGAAACATAACCTTGTTATATCTATGGTAAACAAAGTTTGATGTCACGGGCGTAACAGCATTGCCACATTTATCAGTAGTATGGACGATCAGACAATGTAAGTCAAATCAAATTGAGATCGAAAAACCTCATAATCAAAAGTAATCCATAAATAATCATGACACTCGTTTCAAAAATCGCTGACTTTCGTTATACTAATAAAATAATATTTATATTGATCATATATGGTTTATTTACAGTGTTACAAATAATATAATGTGTTTTGACTAGCTAATGCGATCGGACTACCTTAAGTTGATTAGGTATTACCGTACATACTTATTCCTTCCCATAGTCGCTCCGTCGGTTACTTCCGTATCATTTACATTAACTATATTTGCCTCGCGCCCTTCTCTATCTCTGTACTTGTATAGTACCTTATACGATAAGTTCGTTAATTGTTATTACGGGTTTATTATTTGTTATATTAATTCTATATATCGATCTACTTCATCTCCATTTAATTATCTGTCCTTATCATCGTCATTTATCGTTCACTGTTCAGGCCTCTCGTATGTGTGTGAATGTGTGAAAGAGGGACAGCGATCTATTGTGTTTATTTCTACTCCACATACTCGTACCATTATACATTTAAATTATCTCGATGTAACTCTCGCTTGTTTAAAGAGCGGGTAATTGTAACGTTGCTCGACTACGCGAGACACCATCAGCCCACGGGGCAACTCAAAATCCCCTCTACTCGCTCTTAAACGTTCCCCACTAGGTAACCCGACCGTTGGGAGACTAATTCAAGATGACTCGCAAATTATATGACAGTCAAATCAAAATATTCATAGTATATAGTCGATGGATTGAGAGTATATTGTCATTGGTCGAGGGTTCTCTTCTACATCTGGAATCAAGGAACGGATTGAGACGTGCGGATTATCGCCGACGAAGGAGTAAAAAAGAGCATCCATCGCCCGGCTCATGCCTGAAGATTGAAGGGAGATCGATTATCTCAGCAATGTCTGCGAAGAATCAACCGACCGGGACATCCAATTAGTACGGCGTAAAACTGAAACCATCTCCGACACAACTCGTATAACTCAATAACGATAAGTTAATCTATACTATATTCGTATTAGTTGTTATAAATTGTTATAACCAGGCGAGATATTAATCATTCATGTTGAATTATGAGTGGTTAATCATGAGTGATTATATAAATGGTTATTGTCGTCTGATTTAAATATATTACGAAACGAAAATCGAGTAACCATTACAGCTGATATTTAAAGGCGAGCATAAAGAGAAGAGTGATTAGAGAAGGACGAACGTGCGGAGAGTGCGAGTGAACGAAAAAGAGAGCGGGTGAGAAGAAGTGTGGAGTGCGAGTGGAAATAGACGAAGGATAAGGAGTATGCGACCGCAAGAAAAGACCGAGCAACGAGTGAGAGAGAGAGAGAGAGAGAGAGAGAGAGAGAGAGAGAGAGAGAGAGAGAGAGAGAAACGGACCAAGCGACAGCGAGAGAAAGAGAGGAAACGACAGCGGTAACGACCGGCAATCGTAAGTGTTTGCACAGTCTTCCCCCTAAGGAAAAGATTTCTAATAGGTACAATTCTGTCACCCCCCCCCCCCCCCCTCAATTATTTCTTCTTATTTTCGGACATAATTAGAGTCATCTCTAACATATTCTCTCTTCTTCTTCTCGTTCCTTTTTTTCTTTTGAATTCTTGCGTGCCTAGTGAGTAGAATAGGCTATATCAATTTTAAAAATACTGGTGCGCGTGGAACGGTTGTGCGAGCTTAAGAGCCCCCCCCCCCCCCCCCCCCCCCACCCGGCCCATCCCATCAATCGGCTGGTCGTCCTCACAACAAAGGTCGACGCGAACACAAATAAAGTCAGTTTCGTTTCCTTTTCCGGTCCTCCCTGGTATTAGAGTATCCCAAGAATCCCAAAGTATTCGAGTTTCGATAACGTTCAATAAACCTCGGTGGTAATTAAGGGGTTACCCCCACTTGTAGCGCAAAAAAAAGCCTTTTTCATGAATTTTTTTAAAGAAAACTACAAAACTTTTTTAATCGATCAATATACCATCTTAAAGAACACATCTTGAAGAACTTTCAGTAATTTTTTATTGAAAAATAATACATTGTTTAGTGGCAAATGGCCAATTAAATTATGTTTTTATATATACGGTTTGCGGTGACCAACATTGCGGCGAAGTGGATCATCTGAAACAAAAATGCGGATGGATTTAGTCAAATATAAGTATAAACTAGTCTTTAATCGAAGGATTTAAAAAAATATTCATTTTTCACAAAATGGCGGACAGTCAAAGTTAATAGTTCGATTTTAATGAAAAAAACGGCCGTTTTTTGCCTATAAAATGCCCATTTTTTTCGGAAAAAAAAGCGCACAATTAAAGACTATATTTTTATGTATTAAATAAGCCTGCAAAATTTCAAAAAGATCGGTTCATTAGTGTTCGAGTAATCTTGGTCACCGACTTCAGAAATGCTATTTTGACAAAAACGCGTTTAAAGTCTCAATTTCAGATTACACGAAGAAAATATATTTTTTTTAAACTTACATAGAGTCATCTATTCCGGGTCCATATAGAAGTTCTTCTGCCGACGATGCCGCTTCAAAAAAATGCAATAAAAAAAAACGATTTTTTCAAAATCGCAAGTGGGCGTAACGCCTCAATAAGAGGCCAACGATAGTCGTAGAATCCACTTCCCTGAGGTCCCCCTTTTCCCCTCCAGTTAGCCTCCCCAATACTCACCCTATAGAAATTAAGGTGTCGTAGTATTATTTAAGTAAAATTTCTTTTATTTGTTGGCGTATTATATTCTATTACTTAATTCTGTTAATTTATCGAAATTGACTAGCGCCCAAAAATCTTAGCAATAAATCACCTCCCCCGAGATCGTCCGCCGATCTGAGTTATTTATAAAAACCATCCATATTTCTTTTTGTACGGAGGATAGCAATTTTTATTCGCCGTAGGAAGATCTTTTGTGAAGACTTAAAATTTTTTTATATATATACCAGAATTATCTTTTGTGTTTATTCAACTGAAGGTTAATGCTATTCTGCTTTCCTTTTTTTTCTGTGCGTGCTTACCTTTCTGCAATTCCCCTTAACTCGTTCCCAGTTGTACCCCCCCCCCCCCCCCCCCCCCGCCAGTATGTATTATTTAATAGCGCGACCGAGAATGACGGCAGCAACCCCGTTTTGAGAATACGTCTTTTTTTGTTTGTTGAATTTTCTTTTGGTAGACATTTTTTACGTATTTCAGTTTTTTTTGGGCAATATATAAACCGATATATCAACGATTTTGAGATTAAAGAGAAGTTCGTGAGTTGTTTCTTTTCCTGAATCTTCGAAATTTATTTCAAACTTCATATTTTTGTTTGTTATTGCGCATAACATTTTGTTTTGAGAGTATTCTTTTGGGAATATTTTCCTTTCTTTTTTTTCTCCTCAGAATTACAGAGAATAAAATAGGTCGAGTGTAGGAATTGTTCTTTAACAAAAAAAGGAGAAAACATTTTTTTTTTAAGATGTATTTTCATTTTGGTCCTAAGATTCTTTTTTTTGTGTTTTCGGAAATCTCAATTTGAGAGGAGTTTTTTGAAATCAAAATTTCTTTTTGAGTAATGGATTTTTCTATGTTTTAATTCAAATTTTTTTTTTAAGTAGAAATTCCCGTTTCTTTGGTATTTATGATCTTTTCCGTTTGCCGTTTCGAAACCATACCTTTTTTTTTGTGAATTCGGGAACCCCGTTTAGGAATTATTTGTACTTTGTGTGCAAAAAGTTTTTTTTCTCTATTTTTTTTCTTTCTCTTTACATGGAATCTTTTTTTTTTGTCTTTGTGTTCTTCTTTCTCTCCTTAATTGGAAAAACTTTCTTTTTAAGAGCGATCTTTGAGAAAATCAATGGAAATTTAAGGAGCTGAGAAGAATTGCGGAGAAGGGATTATCTTTTTTTTGCGTTTAAGTTTGATTTTTTTTTGAGAATATATATATCCATATATATATTTTTTAAGGGCGAATTTCGGTCTGACAGGCGTTGGCGACTGGAATTTTTCTTTTCCTAAGGATTTTTTTTCGTTTGGAGAACATATTTTCTTTTTAGAGCATCTTTCCTTTTTCTAGGCCCCCTTGAATCCGAGTCCGAGGATTTTTTTTCTTTGAGATCTTCCGCACATCTAGTATGTTAACATTTTTCTCGAGTACAACTCTACAATTTTGTTCTTTTGCTTTGAGAACTGTCCCTCCCTTCTTTCTATTTTGCTTTGGATTGTTTGGAGACGACTTTTTTTATGTTTAGGGATTAAGGATTTACTTTTTTCCTCCTCTTACTACCGTCAGTGTTGCTGTCGCCCCCCCCCCCCCCCCCATTCTAGTTATTATCAGCGCCCATCACTGAGGTAGAGAACTGCGATAGTGTGTTTCTTGATCTGCTAAAATCGCCGCCGCCGTTCCATGAAGTAGGAGGAACACCTCTTTCATTGCTCCGCCTATTCTTATATAGGGTAAGATTTTAGTTGTAGTTATAAAATATACCTCGCTGTTATCAATATCATAAAGTATATGTCGCTGCTATTATTATCAAGCATAACCTGTATTGCATGTCTGCGTGTGTAATTGTGTCCTCCCTCCCTTTTGTCTTTTTTTTTCTCCAAAATCTACATACGACTCGTTCCTCCATGATGGAGAGAACGCTCCCAGTTATCACTATTGCCGTGACGGTCCCACCAACGACCGCCACGACCATCGCCATCAACTCTCCTATTACGCACAGCTCCCGAACTCAGTCCCTGACTCCCCCTCCTACAGACAGACGGACTCTCTTCCGCGCCTCATCGATGAGGTTCGGGCGAAAGTTCAGTAAATCTACGAAGCCTGCGAGTTGATGCAACGATATATCGTCGCACAACTTAGCTCTAGAGGGTCCGAAGCCGATCTACGGAATCGGCTAATACGCTACGAGACTCGACGACTAGACCCTTCCACGTCCGTCCACTCGGACCCGGTAGATGACGAATCCGGCTTGACGACCCTCATACTCATTGACGACCATTGGATCCCACTGAAACCCCCGAGTGATTCGGTGGAGACTCACCCTAACCCCCAATCATACTCCCTATCATAACCCCTATCATACTCCCGCTCCCCCTCCGCACCCCCAGGAAAGACAACCCCTTTTTCGAAGGGGCGCACGGACCCCTCTCCCCTTCATGACCACCGATAGGAGGACACAAGGCCTCCTAATACGGACGGACGAGGCCTTACCCGTCCAATATTACCCCCTTCTACCCCTCTTCCCCCTAGGCGTTCCGTTCCGGCGGTAACCTTCGCACCTAGTCCAAAATTCCCCTCTTACCAACCACCCCCTGCCGCGACTCGAACCACCCATTCCCTACCCAACCTTTCGTACCTGGACGACGCCAGCCAATGGCACCTTCCTCCTCACCCAAGGCCAACCCTCAATAGCACCCGTCTGCCTCCTTATCACCCAACGCCTTCGTCCCATCCTCCTACTAGAGTGCGAGAATCCCACACTCTCGAGCCCACCGAATACCACGAATCGCAAGGTTCCCGACATGCACGGGACGGCGAAGATTGGCGCCGAAACGGGCCAAAATTCGCCGGCAAACGTGATGAAGACGGAGAGGACTTCCTCCGAAGGGTGCACCAGTACTACAGGTCTCGTGACTACTCTGAGGACGCTCCCTCCCCGAGGCCCTCACAGGAGACGCCCTGAGTTGGCACCGCCTGGAGGAGGACAGCCCAGACGAACTGTGTAGTGAGTTCATAGACAAGCTGAGGACCCTGATATAGAGACTAACCCCCTTCCCTCCGTCGACGATCAAATATCGATGTGCGACGCTAATCTCCACCCGGATTTTAGCGAGCACATTTCCCGAGAGCAGGTAAGCAACTTCGTCGCCCTCCATCACGCGTGTCGACAAAGGGAGATAATTGGCGAAAAGCGAAGGGCCTACCCCCTCCCTGTACCCTCCCCGCCGGCGAAGCTTATATTTCTTATAAACCATAGACGAAGCCAGAGTCGGCGACCCGCCGCTCTGGAAACCACCCCTACTCCCTCAACTCCCCCATATCCGCCCTCAGCGGACAAGCATGTCTCCACCCGGTAACCCGTTAAAATCCCGAGCCCGAACCGCAGCTACCGAGATGTAGCAGCAGCAGAATTCCACTCCCTTCCTCGTTGAGAAAACTGCCCTGTCAACCCTAGAGTCAACGTACCCTCTCAAAAGGTTAACCCTACTCCCATCCCTCGCCTGGTCGATGTCACTCCCAAGCACCCCCTCAGACCCGTGTTGTGCCCCGATAATCGAGCGTTACTACAATGATGTAAGGTAGTACGTATAACCGAGTAGACCAACAATCCACTTTAATTGCATTACGCAATTAAAGCCGACTTCGGATATGAGAACGCCGACCCAGAACAATTCTACGTAAAAGTTGCTACCTTGATGTAAGTAATACATACAACCGAGTAGGCTAACAATACGCTGAATCGGCATTGCGCGATTGAAGCCGCCTTCGATATTAGGCTATGCGAACGCCGACTCAGACACATTTCTACGAAACAAGTTAACTTCCAAATCTGAGAAGTAATGTAAACCAGATTTGGGGTACACAATAACAAAACAAAGCTGGTCAAGCTGTTCCAAACTATAACTGTATAAAAGGACCAGCTAGCCAACATTTAAACAGTCTTTAAGTAATCTTTACCCTGTACGTGCGGCTCGACGGATTCGCGCAAGAATCCGTCTTTCCTTTCTCTTATTTAAAGTGTCAATAAACTATTTATATTTTTCGTTTGTCTTTCATTTGGGTTCTAACCCTTTAGTAACAGATCCCTAAAAATATTAAAGTGTAGTGCGAAATCGTGCGGCACAACATTGGTGGCAGCGGTGGGATTGCTACGGTGAAACGAACAATAAAATATAATCACTATCGTCAGGACGATCTTTTTTTCTGAAAGATAACCGGCATCGCCAGTGCGGAAGTCAGATGCCACTTATTCTGCACCGAGCAATAAGAAGACACCCCGCACGAGAGTAACCAAGGACCGACCGACAGGCTACATAGGATCAACTAGGAATGTCGAGAATAATTTGGCTGTAAGTCCCAACTTTCTCACATTACTATCCTATAACGAAAAGCGCTACGGGCGCCGCGAAATCTAAAACTGAATTAGAATCGCGAAAAGTCACGCGCTAGCAAAAATGAGTACGACAAGACCGCCAGTGGACGGAATCACTACGCAAAGGGGAACCGCTTTCGGAGATACCGATAGTCTTCACGATCTCGAGGAAAGCGTGTTCGAACCTAGGCATACCGTGCTGGTTCGTACACCACCTAGAGGTGACCTAGCACCTCGAGGACCTCCGCGAAGGGCTCGAAGTGAAGGTAATTCAGAATACCATCCGGACGTCAGTCTCAGGGAATCTATGAATGACGCACGATTTCGGTTAGGACTATCGAGCCTCGCACTTCCTCCCGTAGCAAGAAATCTTCTCGACGACCTGTCGGCCGAGAGAGAAGAACAGTAGGATGAACAGATTCGGGTGGCAGAACGGTCTACTCCCGAAAACAATGCGATCGCCCGGTTAGAAGGAAGGGTCGATGAATTGGCCGCGGACGTTCGCAGAATGGAAGCCGAGATATTCCCTCCGCAGCGTCGCCGGCCAGGGGTACAGTCCGTAGACCACGATGAGGAAGAACCCTGGTATCGTGACCTTGGGTTGGCACATCGTACCATACCCAGGTTCGACGGGAATGATCCCGCCAGGCTAGACAAATTTTTATTAGCCTGCGAGACTATTTGAGACAAGGTACGTCCCAGAGAACAGGATACTCTCCTCGCCCTAATTAAAAGCGGTGACGTGTGGGGTCGAGCTGCACGGGAGATGCAGTATAAACCGACGCGCACTTTTGCCGAACTGCGGACAGAGCTAGAGTCGCTGTACGATCGACGCAAAACGCTCACCACTTTGCAGTTTGAATTTTGTCAACTGCGACAGGGAGCGAAGGAAAGCGTTTCCGAATATGCTGCGGGAGTGGACCCGCACGGTGCCCGTTATATTATAGAAGCGAACCGCCGAACGGCCCAGATGAATTTCGAGGACGGACTGAGTAAGGAAATACAAGTGATCGTACGCTCGGAATTATCCGAACTTACATGAGTCAGTGGTGGGGGCCATAAAGGTGGAAAAACTCATGGGTCCTGCAGGTGGATCATTTGCGGAAAAAAGGGAACCACCACGCTCCTTACCAGCCGCTGGCGCAGTCCCTCCAAAATGTTTTTCATGCGAAAGAACCGGACATCTGCAGAAAGATTGCAGACAGTCCATGGGACGGCGTAGCCTCCCTATTCCGGCTCCGCACAAGGTGAACCAACTGAACTCAACCTGCTCATACTGCTCATACTGTAAAATGACGGGGCATGAGTTCAAGGACTGCCAAAGGAGGTTATCGACACCCTCGCGGGAAGACAGGGACCCACAAGGGCGGGCTCCCTATCACCTGAAGCATGACCATCGTACGATTGACTCGTACGGTGCGAACATGATCACGGCAAATGCAAAGGAATGCCTAATAAATCAGCAGAAAGTCCGAGACAGCGCTGCTAGCGATTTCCATATCAAATCGCCGGAGAGTCGGTCAGGAATACTGACCCTGAATGCCGACACTGGAGGCGCAAATCTGCCCCATCAACCGAAGCGCAGTCAAAGCTGGAACTAGGGCTGAGGACTCGAACGTGTCAATAACCGGTGTGGGAGGACAGGAGATAAAGGCTTGGTGTGCCATAAAATTGCATCTCGTCACCCCTAGAGGAAAAATCGCGCATTGGTTTCAAATGATACCAGACAAGATATCTCTAGGAGTTGATTGTTCCCTCGGAATGGACTTCATGCGAAAACACGCCGTCCATATCCTAGGAGGTAAGGAAATTGTCCTGAACGAGCACCGCATGCCCTTAATAGAAGGACATCGCAAAGTTGAACTCCCACCCCGCAGTGAAAATATCGCATATGCGGCCCCCGACTGCAAATTTGCCGGAATGACCGAGAAAAGAATACTGACCAAGGGAGTAGTGATTGGGGCATGCATTACGAAGCCGCAGGGAAATAGCTGCGTAATAAGCGTCGTAAACACAACGATTGAAGAAGTGGAGATCGAGCGGCCCGTAGTGAAACTCGAGCCGCTGCCGTCAGCACAAAAGCTAGCCGACCGTCAGGTGTGCCCGGATTCGACACACGACGTAGGCGCGGTCAACTCCACCGGGTGGTATACGCGTCTCGAAAAATTAAAAGAGACGGTAGACACCACACATCTCAATCGCGAGGAATCAGGATCGCTTTGGGAGATTTGCAAGGGATACGCCGACATCTTTCACCTAGAAGGAGATAAGCTACCTTGCACGCATATGGCGGAACACGCCATACCATTAAAAGACCGGGTGCTACGCATAAAGGTCCATCCCTACCGCCTACCCGAGACGCACAAACAGGAGGTGCAGAGGCAGACCGAAGAGATGTTGCGTGATCAAATCATTCAACACAGCAAGAGTCAATAGAACGCACCATTACTCGTCGTCGCAAAGAAACCTGACGCAGCAGGTCTAATAAAAAAGCGAATCGTCGTCGATTTCAGAAAGCTGAATGACGCCACCGTGGGCGATTCATATGCATTGCCCAATATTACGGACATTTTGGGTCAATTAGGCAGGGTATGCTATTTCTCAACCCTCGACCTTGCATCGGGGTTTTACCAAATCCCGATGGCCAAAGAGGATCGGGAGAAGACCGCCTTCTCCACTCCTAACGGACATTTCGAATTTCTTCGAATGCCGTTCGGACTAAAGAATGCCTCGCCGACCTTCGAAAGACTAATGAATGCCGTTCTGACGGGACTGAAGGAGATAAAATGGTACGTATATCTCGACGATAACGTAATATTTGGTACTACCTTGTCGGACCATAACAAACGGCTCCGGGAAGTTTTCCAGCGGCTAAGGGAAGCCAAGCTATCCCTTCAGCCCGAAAAATGTCGATTTATGCGTAAGGAGACGCAGTACCTGAGCCACATTATCTCCGAAAGAGGAGTACTCCCCGATCCAGGGAAAATCGACGCCGTACAGAATTTCCCGACGCCGAGAAATGCTAAAGACGTTCAATCATTCCTAGGGTTAGCAGGATATAATCGGAAATTCATACGAGACTTCTCCCGAATCGCTAAGCCCTTAACATACTTGATTAACAAGGACACGGCATTCGAATGTACGCCGCAACAAGAACAATCGTTCCACGAGTTGAAGGCCGCGCTGACCACGGCGCCGGTACTACAAAATCCGGACTTTAAAAAGCCGTTTATCGTGACCACAGACGCTTTAGATAAAGCTATCGCAGCAATCCTGTCGCAAGGCAACGTAGGCAAAGACTTGCCCATCTGTTATGCAAGTAGGACGCTAAACAAAGCCGAACAAAACTATTCGACGACGGAAAAGGAATGCTGGCCATCGTATGGGCGATAGGGCAATTCCGTCCATACGTATATGGTACACGTTTTGTGGTGGTAACGGACCATAACCTTTTAACTTGGTTGTTTGGGGTCAAAGACCCCGGCTCGAGACTCATGCGGTGGAAATTAAAATTGTCCGAACATGAGTTCGATATCGTGTATAAACCGGGTAAGCGAAATACAAATGCTGACGCGTTACGTCGCATATGTGCGACCACGCGCTCACAAGTAAGCAAAAATCAGCTGGTGGATAAAATAGGAGATACCGGCGACACGAGTGCTAAATTTGAAGACGCCAGAAAAAATTCGAGGAATTCGGAGTCACGTGACTCACTCAGCAATACAGACGGCACTCGTAGGCTGAGCGAAGAAGAAAAAGAAAAAATACTACATGAGCATCACGGTGCTTCCCTCGGCGGACATCAAGGAGTAACCCGAATGTTGAATAGAATTCGGTTGAATTACGACTGGCCAGGAATACGCAAGGACGTCGAAAATTACGTAAGGAAATGCGACAAATGTCAGCGGAACAAAATTCTTAATCAAAGCTCCGATGGTCATTACGGATACGCCAACGAAGGCGTTCCAGAAGTGCGCAATGGATATCGTTGGACCATTGCCTGAGACGGAAAGGGGGAATAAGTATATCCTTACCTTCAAAGACCTCTTGACTAAATTCATTGTCACCATCGCCTTACCCAATCAACAAGCCAACGAAGTCGCCAGAGCATTCGCGGAGAAAATTATTATATTTAAAAAGTTACGCACATGACGATCAGTCCAATTGGGATGAATGGCTACGATACGCCATGTTTACCTATAATACGACTTCTCATACTGCAACCGGTCACACCCCATATAGTCTTATCTATGGGAACGAAGCGGAGCTGCCAACAGCCCTGCAAAGAGAGCCGAGGATCACCTACTCATATGACGAACACGCTCAGGAACTTCGCGAGCGTTTACGAGCTGCTTGGTCATCCACGCGAGAAAACTTACAAAACGCAAAGCAGCAGGCTAAAGTGCAGTATGACCGAAAAAGCAAGCAACAGGACTTCAAGGTCGGAGATAAAGTCCTCCTGTACGATGTGACGGTACGACGCGGAAGATCAGCCAAATTAACGCCGAAATGGACAGACCCTTATGCCATAGAGCAAGCACTTCCGCCAGCCAACTACATGATCCGAAGAGGTCGACGCCACGTGCGAATACACGTGAACCGCCTAAAACCTACGTGGAGTACTGGGGCGAAAAAAGAAGAATACACATATATATCACAAAAAAAGAAAAAAATATGTATATTAATCAAATAATTAATTTTGTTACGTGTTATGTGATTTGTATAGGGTAACAATAATGAGTCAGCTATCCCTGGCCATTAAATCGAGTATGCCTTACGAGGTAAGAGAATTCAAGGACGCGCCGGGAATCTACTACGAAGGAATCGGGATGCTGAATCTCTGCACGAACGTGTGAACGCTCGCAGTACAGATCGATTTAACGTATCTGGCCGATCTAGAAGCTCGGGTCTCTTATTTCCTCACTGAATTTCGAAGGAAATGTAAAACGGACATAGGGCCGGATAGCCACTGTAGAGAGATGCTGGACAATCTCGCTCGCCTTTCCGAAACGGTTTATGAAAGGGTCGGAGTAGTCCACGATCTCGTAGGAGCTGATCATTCACGGAAACGACGCGGGCTCATCGATGGCCTAGGATCAGTTTTAAAATCGATTACCGGAAACTTGAATGCCGCAGATGGAGAACGCCTCGATGCCGAGATCGCCGCCATCCGTGGAACAGGAGAGTCTCTTAAAAAAGGGATGAAGAAACAACTCCAGGTCGTGGAAACAACGCTGGATATTTTCAATCGGTCGTCTCACGCAACCAACCGAAATTTTGGCAAGCTGTATAGCATGGTGCGTTCGGTAGATAAATACCTGACGAACAAAACTGGTATACTACGAAGCAGGCAGCAATTCAACGAAAGCTTGGCCCTCATGGACAACTACGTGGAAACATTTCTCAGGGAGATAAAAGACGTAGCTGACTTATTCGCCACCGTCGCATCAGGGACCGTAACTCCTGCCATCGCCACGCCACAACGCTTGAGTCAATATCTGACCGAAGCCCTGCCTCACCTGCCAAGAGGATACAGTTTTCCGAGACTCGTGACGCGAGAAAACGGAGCGGAAATATGTATTACGTCTGGCAACCACAAAAGCCTTCAGACGAGGCGAAAATGTTACGCTATTAATCGAGACACCTCTAATAGAGCAGACGGAATTCGGAATACACCGCATGTTTCCTCTTCCAGCCAGAGGAGTGAATAGCACATTTTTCTTCTTGGAGACGACCGAAAATCACGTAATACTGGATAAAGAAAATAAAAACTTCCTGCAGCTAACGTGGATGGATTTGAAAACCTGCAAAGTCGAAGGAAATCGATACCGTTGCCGTAACAGGTACCCCACCATGGACATCACGGAAAACGCGCCTTGCTGCGTAGAGTCATGTGGAGCAAGTGTGCGCACTTAAGCTTTGAAATGCCATAAAATTGAAAATTCCAAGTTTAATGCAATAAAACGACGTTAATTGGTTAGAGTGGTTATTAAGCAATAATTTGACGATAGAAATAATATTCGTCAATGGCACGAATTCTCAAAAGTTGACCAAAACAAACATAGTCCGAAATGCGTACACTTACCCCAATAAAGGGGTAAGTGTGCGCAGCAGTGTCGGTAAGAGTGTGCAACATAAAATGACGAGATTGTGACTTATTAAATAAGTATAAGCAGACATAGGAACATGACGAATTCTTATTTATTATTATTAGATGTTTGAAAAGTATTAATAAAAAACAATTTGAAAACAAAAATAAACTTCAATAAGATGAATTGTAACGAACAAAGAATAATGTTACTTCGCAATACAAATATCACATATGAAAATGTTGCGTTCACAGCTAGTGCAGAGTTCGTGCCACCAACGCGCACAAATGGTACACTTAATCCAATCTTCGTTGGGCGGATATATATATCTTTCGCCACACAAAGGGCAGAAGTATTCTTTATTTATATTTTCTATTCTCTTATTTCTATCAGTCTTATTCTTGATAGTCTTGGTATTTTTACTCGCATTCTTTTTCGTTTTCAGCCTTTCTTTTACATCCAGTCGTGTTTTTTTTTTTGCTAATTTCTCTTCTTCTTCTACTTTCTTCTTTTCAAGTTCCAATTTGATAGGACTCTCAGATGCTATTATTGATTTCTTCTCTTTCTTTCGCCGATTCTGGGTTTTCGCTTTTGGCAACGGTTGTATACAAGCCAATAGTGTGTGTTCTTGGCTGGTTGAAGCTGAACTAGAAGGTCTGGGTAGTGCAGTCGACGAAGGCGCTATTATATCAGCTTCTTGCATAACCTCTTGTAAAAGCTGAGGATTGACAGATTTCGTAGTCGCAAGAATTTCTTCTGTACTAGGGGTCGGACTCACGTCGGTAACAGAAGCTGCTGCAAAATCTTCTTCCGGAAAAATATTTGCATCAAATGGCCAGATCCCAGAAACTTTAAAGCCCGAAAGGGCGTTATTCAGTGTTGCTGTCTTTTCGAAGGCCTCGTTAACTAACTGAGCAATTTCGGTTTGTCAAATTACGCGGCCTGGGTGATGGGTTAGCCATTTATCACATTCTTGAGCAAATTTTACTTTTAAAGGACCAAAAAAGCCACGATCCAGTGGTTGCATCTTGTGGCTACTGTGTGGTGGTAGAGTAAGAATGATTATGCTATTATTACGGCAGAAATTTATCGCAGCCAAAGAGACATGACTGCTGTGGTTGTATGCAATCAACAGGACCGGATTATCGTTTGTTGGCTGCGTATTAGTTTTAAAATGGTGCAAGTGTTCGAGCGAGGATCTGGTGTTTCGGGGAAAGGACGACAATGAGACGAAAAAACACCCTGAGTTCGCTTCACAACACTCGTTGTTCGTTTTACATTTATTGTTCTCTTACACAGTCGGCGTCAAAAAAGGTACAGCTGTCGTCTCAATTCACTCGTGAGCACAAAACTACACTCGACGCACTCGAGCCGGGCAATTTAACGAGCCGAGCAAGAATTACATCAATAACAAGCCTAGTCGTTTAATCCAAGTCCACAGAGATCAAGAATACAATAGTAAAGCGCAGGTCGGAATACAAAATAACTTCAACTCAAAATTCGCGTGGGTACCGTTACAGAGAAAAATTGCTAATGGCCGAGAGGCCGGTTCCGGCGCGACACCAGGCGAGCCGGTCATGCTGGAGGGGGAAGCGGCGCTCGCATCGATTGACGATGCCGCGTGGATCGATAGCCGCGACATCCTCGCGCGGCGAATTCAAAAGGTCTCGACGTCGCCGAAACAGCAAGTATTCTATAAAAAGGTCAGTATTTATGAATCCTGAATCCGAAACCATGCCAATACTTCCTTCAGGTACATTATGAAGTAGATGTGCTTTCATTCTTTTTCTCACGAAAATAAAAGCAGGTGGAACGAAAATTCATGTTGCACTCATTGCACAAACTAATGTAATAGTTTGGCCTCTTTCAGCGGAAACGATTTTTCCCACCACCTTTTTTCCTTTTACAGAAATTATTTTTGTAATTTTCTTTGGTACGGTATTAACTCCACTTTCATCCATGTTATATATGCGACTCGGTGCAAAATTATATTTTTTATAGAGGCTCTCCAGGTTGTCGAAAAATATGTTAACCAGTGTTTTGTTAAATCCCATCGCTGGTGCCACGCTAATTCCTGTCGGTTGTCGCAATTTTAGTAGAGGGTATCTTTTTAAAAAACCGTAATTCCAACCGCGTCCCGCTAATTTCGAAGATATGTTGAACCGATGCGGAATGTTATTTATTTCAGCATACTCATAAATCAATTGTCGGAAACAATGCATCGTGATACCATAATAAATGGTATCACTTTGTCTGACATATTCACACATTTCATCTTCTTGTGCCTTTGTGAATGTATTACTAAATCTCCCCATATTATTTGCAGTACCTCGAGATTTCAAACGTTTCCTTAGGGTGCTTTCTTTTATTCCGATTTGGGACGCTGCTTTCCTTTTACTAGCACCTTTTGAAATTAATAACTGGGCTTATTTGAGCTGGGCTTATTTGATCCTCTGTTACATGACATCTTTCTAAAGACTTCCTTTTGTAATTTCACGGCATTGTATTGTAGCTTTCGATCCTGAAACAAAATATTGCAGTATGAATACGAAGTTTCTGAAACGGGCACATGCGCACATTTACACGACAAGCATGTGCGTACACTTACCCCAACCCATAAAAACGGGATTTCATCAAAATAGTTCGGGCTTGCGTCATCTCAAAAATTGAAACATTGTCAATTGTCAAACTAAATACTACATAGTACTCGATGATAAATATGAAATGTCTAAAATGCACACAAGTCTACAAAAGATTGGACGCCAAAAACAGCAAAATATCGTAACAATTTGAGCTAGAAAATTCACTTACCTGCTAAAACAAAACGGCGCGTTCGCGGGTAATAAAACTCGACCTCTTCGCAGGACGTCGCACGGGACATTGAATATGGGAGGTGCGGCACTTTAGTTATAAATCGTTTCTGAGATATGTCATATGCGCTCACTTACCCGCTGCGCACACTTACCCCACGTGACTCTACTCATGTTCACCGAAGGAATGTCGCCTTCGAGACTCCGGTGCCCAAAACGAGCCGTCACCCTGAACGACATACTTATCATGAGCCTACAGCAATCTGGACGATGGTTGTACATCGCACCGCATGAGGAAGTTCTGAGTATCGCGTGTGAGGACGCGCCCTCAAAAAAGATACTTCTCCAGGGAACCGGAATGCTCACACTCGGTGGGCAATGCACCGCCAGCACGAGAAAGTTCAAAATCAAGGCATCACGGAGTAGGCTGCAGCTAATACGCGATAATAGCTACTTGTCGGCACATAATTTGAGTCTAACGGCAGATGAAGAATCCGCAATAACGCAGGTGATAGACTCCTGCGAGGGAATCACGCTAGAAAAAGTTGTGAACAACCCCGATGAGCTGAACAAACTCGGAGCACGGATAAAAACCATAGCTAAGCAACTGGATCACAATCACCCTCCACCGCAGCACCTGTACCATACAATCGGCCAATACTCCTTAGGAACCATATCTCTACTCGTTTTGGTCGGGTACGCTATTTACACCTGTCTAACACGGAAAAGACAGGTGAACTCTTAATATGGATATAGTAAACATAGCTTGCCGGAGACGAGCGAAAAGACCCCTTTTCTTTTTAGGGGGGAGGGATGTTGCGCCCCGATAATCGAGCGTTACTACAATGATGTAAGTAGTACGTATAACCGAGTAGGCCAACGATCCACTTTAATTGCATTACACAATTAAAGCCGACTTCGAATTTCAGATATAAGAACGCCGACCCAGAACAATTCTACGTAAAAGTTGCTACCTTGATGTAAGTAATACATACAATCGAGTAGGCCAACAATACGCTGAATCGGCATTGCGCGATTGAAGCCCCCTTCGATATTAGGCTATGCGAACGCCGACTCAGACAAAATTGTACGAAAAAAGTTAACTTCCAAATCTGAGAAATAATGCAAACCAGATTTGGAGTACATAATAACAAAACAAAGCTGGTCAAGCTGTTCCAAATTATAACTGTATAAAAGGACCAGCTAGCCAACATTTAAACAGTCTTTAGGTAATCTTTAACCTGTACGTGCGGCTCGACGGATTCGCGCAAGAATCCGTCTTTCCTTTCTCTTATTCAAAGTGTCAATAAACTATTTATATTTTTCGTTTGTCTTTCATTTGGGTTCTAACCCTTTAGTAACAGATCCCTAAAAATATGAAAGTGCAGTGCGAAATCGTGCGGCGCAAGACCCGTGAACAGAATACCCCTGCGTTCATTCCCGGCCGGTGTTTAAACTGTAGCCAGCCTGGCAACAGGTATAGGGATTGCGCACATCCCCTCGGATATTTCTGTCGACTTTGCGGCCACCGAGGAGAGGCATTAAGCGACCCGCCGCCACACGAGAGCGTGCCCCCCCCCCCCCCGCGTTCAACTGAATTCGGCTAAGACAAAACTAGAGACATCCCCAAACGCCCACGTGCCAATCAACTTCAATACCCTCTATACCCTAAAGTCGAGAGAAGTGGAGCCAAACCCTGAGAACCGATTCGTACCTCCCTCACAGTCCCAAGAAATCGAGTCAACCTTAGAAGATCGAGTCGATCTCCCATTGGAGTCTAGAGAAATACAGTCAACCCTAGGAAATCCCCCCCCCCCCCCGCCTATTGGAGCTCAAAGAAATGGAGTCTAACCCCAGTAAAGCCTATCGAGCCCCCTACTCAACCCAAGCCGCCATTCTTTCCGACGAACCACTCCAGACTCTACGATCAATCCTAGACCAGGAACAACCCGAAAACCACTTCAACATGATCGAAGAAGACCCCCGTCACTTCCTCTGGATCCTCCTGGGTGAATACAAATTCCCAGGACTCGTCGACCCAGGTTCCTGTCGATCCTATCTTAACCCTGACCTCATTACCCAATTAAACCTAACTCTAATCCCACTTGACGAAGGCGTTAAACTAGCAAATGGCCAGATCATGACCGTAGACGGTGCCCTCCATTTACAACTGGAAATTGGAGGACAGAGTGACCCGGTGTTATTTGGAGTAGCTGGCGTTAAACTGCCTGGCCTAGCCATCCACTGCCATGACGAGACCTGTCAAGCCAAAAGCAATTCCCTACAGACGTTCCATATGACCCAAATTATCGTTCACGCCCGAAACCTACAGGACCGTGCTGGTCTTGTAACGGTTTTCCCCGCACCTACCGAGAACCTCCTGTCCCACCGCCCGAGGAGGAGCGCGCGTTGGTCCGCGCCAGCTTCCACCGCTCCGGCGAGGTGGAATCGGGACCTGCTGACGTAGCAGGGCAACCGGGGGCGGACGGGCGCCAGGTACCCTCGGGTACCACCGACCTAGGCCGGCTTTATTTAGATTCGCCGCCACCGTGCCCCCCCCCCCCCCCCCCTCGCGTCCCCGCTCCACCCCGAGGGCGAGCACAGGGGTCTCGGGCTTAACTTCCGCTGGCCCAGCCCGCCTGCGGGTCGGTAAGGTAGAGGAGGGTGGACGTGGAGGATATGGTGGTAGTTAGGTAGCGTAATTAATAATTTTCTAACAATCAGCGGGTGTAACAGGTTTATTGCAGGGTGGTGCTTACATAAGATGAAATATACACCATTCGAGTGACATGCTTTTATCCGTCACCGCTCGCTATCGGCAGGTAACCGTATCACGCTGTTATCCTATTCCCCTGATCGGGAGGTAGCCGCGTCCGAGAGAAAGACTAATTGTACGTACCCTTACGGAGATAACTCCGGCCCCAAGATTCCCTTTCAGACTAATGCCTGTATTTTACGGAGCACCCGGTATATAGCGAATAATAGTAGGTAACCCCCTCGAAGATAGATGGTAATTTTAGGTAGCACCCTTTATGTCGCGAATAGCGGTAGGTAGCCCCTCGACGATGGATAGTAATGTTAGGTAGCACCCTTTATATCACGAATAGCGGTAGGTAGCCCCCTCGACGATAGATAGTAATTTTAGGTAGCACCCTTTATATCGCGAATAACGGTAGGTAACCCCCTCGACGATGGATAGTAATCTTAGGTAGCACCCTTTATGTCGCGAATAACGGTAGGTAACCCCTTCGAAGATAGGTAGTCATTTTAGGTAGCACCCTTTAGATAGCCAATACGCCAGATAGCCCCCTCGAAGATAGATAATTAATTTCGGTAACAGCGACACGACGAGAGAGACTTACGACTCTAGGATAATTTTACAGCTATGAAAAACGACATAAAACTTGGCACGGCGACTCGATATAAACTATATAAACAACACGGTGCGACCGCGGTAGAGGACGGTCGCACGTGGCACCCGACGCCGGCGTCTCGACCATTAGGTAGCCTATGGTGCGCGCACGGTTATTCAGGGCATTCGTGTAGCGGCGAGAATTTTGCGAAAGCAGAGTCGGCAAGGGGCGAGCAGCTTCTCTAAAAAATCTAATTTTGGTTGACCATTGTTACATTATTTCTACCATGCGTGCTTAACGCAAATATATGCAATCTCTGTGTAATTACGATCGGAGGTCTTAATTACTTCGCTGCCTCGTCCCTGCCTCCTCTCTCTTGCTGTTAGGAACAATGACTGGACTTACGTATATTTTGCCAAACGCGTCGTCACTTACAAGACTTTTGTTTTACTTTACTTTCTTTCTCACTACTCGCAACTCGCTGCTTACTTTTCGGTGGTCCGTCGAACTCTGTCCTCTCGTTGTCCGGCCGGCGTACGTAGTCTAGGCACTCTCCCCCTTCTTTTCTTATTACTACCGGTTGACGAATTATGCTACATGGCAACGTTGTCGTGCTCTCTTCCTTGGAGTCTCTCGCCGGTCCTCCCGCGCCGCATACCCCTCGCTGGCCATCGAGTGGCGCGAGCGGGAGGGGGGGGGGGGGGGCGACGAGAGCCGTGCACAGCTCACCTAGGAGCCGAGTGTTCCCGTACCCTACGACGCACCCCCCTCACCGCGCGCCTTCCCCCTGGAGCTCGGAACGGGCGACGGGGAAGGGGGGAGGTCACCTCGCCGGACAGGCGTCCCGTGTCTCGGCGGTTGGCTCACGAATTTTTGCTACCAGGCACGAAAAGATGCAGCACCGCTTCCCTCGCCGCACCTGCCGAGCCCCTTAAATCGAGGCGCCGTTTCGCCCGGACTTCGGCGCGCGGTGTTCCACCGAGAACCCCTGGTCCAGGATACTTAGCCGACGACGCGAGTTACTCGCGGTGATCTTGGTTCGTTGCGTCATCGGCGTCCAGGGTCGCACCTGCGACCCCCTGCAGGCTGTCACTTCCGGTGGGACGAAAAATTCGTCACAGAGCCCCCTCCAAAGATGATGCCTGGTATCTGCGGTCGCCGATGACTCTAGGGAGCCGTGGTCCGAAGCTCCGGTGGGTCCTTGCTGGTAGATGCCGGTGGTGATGCCTTCCTGCCTCCGGCGGTATTTCTTGTAGACCTTCCCTTTGGCTGTGGCCCGTCTGGCGTGGGCCCCCAGGTGAGATGCCAGAGTCCTAAGGTGAGGCATTTGGGGTCTGGGAGTGGGTGAAACACAGGAGACTTATTTAATGGTAACAGAGGGTTTATTACAGGTGCTTGAGTTGCGCACAGAGGTAGTAAAATTTTTTTTTTTCAGGTATTTAGAGAGCCGTAATCGGTAGCCTTTGATTAGTGACGTAGGTAGTCGATAGAGCCAATCCCGTGGGTGATCACTCGGTAGGTACTCGGGGTGGAATCGAACTCGTACTCGATACCGACTCGCGTCGTTGATTTCGGGACTTACGGTACGTAGTCTGCCCATAACACAGTATGGCGCCACGCTAGCCGGGCCCGTTGGCCGGAAAAGAACATATCTCAAAACGACAAACACAAAAAAAACGAGCGAGCTAGAAAACTAAACGTGCGGGTCGGTCTTATGGTTGCCGTATAATTGAAAGAAAAATCGAGTCGTGAAAAGCGCAATAACAATAAACATAGGGTGGGACTTATGGTTGCCCCCAACAAAAAACAAACGGGACTTGAGGTGGTTTTAGGGTTGCCAAGAAAATTACTGAAACTCTAGGTGGTCTTAGGGTTGCCCCTGAAAAAAAAAATTAGAAGAAATGAAAACTATAGGTGGTCTTATGGTTGCCACAAAAGAAACACAGCCAAAAAAAAACAAAACAACCGAGAAAGAAACGAAAAGCAGAAAAGAAAAAAACGAAAAGGAACAAACGAAACTTTACAGGTACGGCCGAGTGACCACCCTCCCTAGAGCCAGTCCGTGTTGGCCGGGGTGAAGGGTTCATTCCGGGGTAGGATCTCCTCCCGGGAGACGTTTCGGCTCAGTGTTCGGACGTATGGGCCCGCGGCGTGCCACTGCTGGCCGTGCAGGGGGCAGTTCCGGACGGTGACGCCCGGAGTCCCACACACGTAGCAGATGGTTTGCTTCGGCGCGGTGCATTCAGGCTTTCGGTGAGAGGCTTCTCCGCAGTTGAAGCACCGGCCGTAGCGGGGACCGGGCGTCGCCGTGTTGGTTGTTGGTGATTTGTCCCACGGGTGACTCCTGGGGGTCGGTGGCTGCCGATCCTCGGCCTTTCCTGGCCGCGGTGATTGCGTCCGTGGCGCGGCGGTTCCGGTTCGGGGCGTGGATCCCGCCATGGTGGTGGCGGTCTGAGTGCTGCGGGTGGTGACCGCCGGGGCCTTCGTTTGTGTGGCCTGCGGGCCGGTGGGTGTCGGATCACGGACGTCCACCGAGGTGGCGAATCTGACGGGTCCCCCCAAGGCCTCGTTTAGCGGGCACTTGGTGCCGGGCCTATGCGTGAGGGCCATGATGGTCCGACGGAGGTCGAGCAGGAATCCGGGTCGTATGTATTCCACGGCCCGGAGTTCCCTGGTGTATCCTCGGATGTTATCCCATATAGGATCGCTGTCGACCTCAAGGTCATCGAGGATGTCTGTTGCGAGGCGTATCTCCTTCGCTAGTGACGGGACTTCCGTTGACACCTCGGAGCCGTCGCCGTCGTCCATCCGCTCCGGTGGGCCGTGGAGTGAAGGCGGGTCCTCGCCGTCGCTGACGGTCACCACGGAGGGGGAAGATGGCTGGCCCCATGTAACGGGCCCCCCGCCTTCCTCGTCGGTCCCCTACATTGGACTATACGCCCTCGCGTTACTCATCTTTACTTTGTTGGCTTGTATAGAGCCTATTTATAGGTAGCCTACGTTAGGGTATCCGGAAATGGTTGGTGGTAGCCTGCAATCAAGAAGCAGAGTCCTCAGATAGGGGATCGGTCCTGCCGCGCGAGTTAGATAGCCAAATTTTTTTTTTTTTCAGTTCGCCGGAGTCGCGGGTAGTTAGCCGTGGTCTCCGTGAGATAGGTAGCCAAGTACGCGATTGCCGGGAGGTAGGTAGCCGAGTACGCGATTGCCGGGAGGTAGGTAACCGAGTACGCGATTGCCGGGAGGTAGGTAGCCAAGTACGCAATTACCGGGCCTGTTAGTGGGATGGGGTGATGTATGGCTTTATGTCGCCGATGTGGACTTTCCCGATCCATTTTCCGTGGGGATCTTTTAGTTCGAGGACGGTGGGGGATATCGCTCGGGTGATCTTGAAAGGCCCATGGTATTTGGGGGCCAGTTTCGCCGAGACATGTTGCGCGGCTGACGAGAGGACATGGTGGCGCTTGAGTACCAAGTCGCATGGTTCGTAGCTTCGTTCGCGGCGATGCAGGTTGTAGTACCGAGCTTGGCGGTTGAAAGCTTGCTCTAGGGAGTGCTGTATGGTGGCTTGCAACTTCTCGAGTCTCTCTATCCGTTCTCGCCAGGATTGTGTCATGGTGTTGATGACTTCTTGGTCGCGTAAGTGCGGCTGCAACGCGCTCGGGCGCGGGTCCTGACCGAAATTCAGGAAGGCTGGCGTGGTTTGTGTCGAGCTGTGGTGAGCGGTGTTGTACGTAAATCGAAATTCGGAGAGGTGGATATCCCAGCTCCGGTGATCCGCTTCGATGAAGGCCGCGAGCATTCCTTTCAGCACTCGGTTGACTCGCTCTACGGGGTTGGCTTGTGGATGGTACGGCGGGGTGGTATGGTGTCGGATTCCCACGCGTTCGGTTAAGGCCCGCAAGTCCTGGTTGTTAAATTCCGTCCCGTTGTCGGTTAGCAGGGTGCGGGGAGCGCCCCACCTCGAAATGACTTGGTCCTCCAGGACTTCCACGATGCGCTTCCCTGTAGCTTTTCTTAAGGCGGTGCACTCGATCCACTTGCTGAAGAGGTCCTGCACCACTAGCACATACGCGCAGCCGGTCCGGCTGGGCGGTAGGGGTCCCATGATATCGGCCGCGATGTTATCCCACGGTTGCGACGACACTCGTTTGCCCGTTAGTCCTACGGGGGCCGCCTGCTCGACCTTGCATCTTTGGTAGGTTTCGCATTGGCGGATGTAGTTAGCCACGTCACGGAACATAGTCGGCCAGTAATAGTAGGTAGACACACGTTTCAAGGTTTTGTCGATACCCAGGTGACCGGCTTGGGGTTGGTCGTGGAATTGCCGGATGATGTCTCTTCGTGCCGCGGATGGAATCACGAGTTTCCAGGAGCTTAGATCCCCCAACTCGAGAGCGGCTAAGGGAGCGCGGCGATAGTGGTACAGTCGACCGTCCTCCACTTTCCAGTCGGCGAGGTGCTCCGGATGGTCAGTGACCTGGTGTAATCGGGTGTGGTACCAGTCCGAGGTTGTCGGTTCCGGGTTTGTCAGGGCGTTGCAGTTAGCCTCGGGAATGCGGGAGAGTTCGTCGGGCACCTGGTGCAGGGCTCCCTTGCGGTGCACGATTTCATAATCGTACTCCTGAAGTTCAAGAGCCCATCGGCCTAACCGGCCGGTAGGGTTCTTGAGGTTATGTAGCCAACGCAGGCTCGAGTGGTCGGTGATTACCGTGAATCGGTATCCCTCGAGGTAGCAACGAAATTTTTGGATCGCCCAGATCACTGCTAGACATTCCTGCTCGGTGGTGATGTAGTTCTTCTCTGCGTCCCGGAGGGCTCGGCTGGCGTACGCGATTACGTGCTCGTCGGACTCGGTACCCTGGGTCAGTACGGCCCCGAGTCCCACACTGCACGCGTCGGTTTGGAGCACGAACGGACGATCGAAGTCCGGGCAGGCTAGTGTTGGCGGGGTCGTCAGGCAGTGCCGGATGGCTTGAAAGGTAATTCCCTTCGAGCCATTCTTTCCGACGAACCACTCCAGACTCTACGGTCAATCCTAGACCAGGAACAACCCGAAAACTACTTCAACATGATCGAAGAAGACCCCCGTCACTTCCTCTGGATCCTCCTGGGTGAATACAAATTCCCAGGACTCGTCGACCCAGGTTCCTGTCGATCCTATCTTAACCCTGACCTCATTACCCAATTAAACCTAACTCTAATCCCACTTGACGAAGGCGTTAAACTAGCAAATGGCCAGATCATGACCGTAGATGGTGCCCTCCATCTACAACTCGAAATTGGAGGACAGAGTGACCCGGTGTTATTTGGAGTAGCTGGCGTTAAACTGTCTGGCCTGGCCATCCACTGCCATGACGAGACCTGTCAAGCCAAAAGCAATTCCCCACAGACGTTCCACATGACCCAAATTATCGTTCACGCCCGAGACCTACAGGACCGTACTGGTCTTGTAGTTCCTGACGAAGCCTCGCGACAACGACTTGACCGGTTATTGACGAAATAATTCCTCCCGAACCCTTCCCCCGAACTAGTAATGACATGTTTAACCGAACACGAAATAGACACACAAGGATACTCTCCCATACGCCAACAGGGCCGAGTGATCTCTCCACGTCTTCTCAAAATTGCCCAAGGAGAGGTAGATAAGGATGTGGACAGAAGGAGTAATAGAGCGATATAAAAGTGCCTGGCTCAGTAACCCCGTGATGGTCCCGAAACTCGGTGGCAAACATCGGTTTTGCGTGGACTATCGCAACGTCAATAAGTGACCCGAAAAGACGCCTACCCCCTCCCAAAATATGGATCGGATCCTAGCTGGCCTGAGACAGGCTAGGTACATCTCGAAACTCGACCTGAGCCAGGCATATTTTCAGATTCACGCCCATCCCGAGAGTCGCCCGATAATAGCCTTTGCTGTCCCAGGACGAGGATTTTTTCAATTCAAACAAATGACCTTTGGATTGACGAACGATTCCGCCGCATTTCAAAGACTGATGGACAGACTAATTGACCCCGAATAGGAGCCCTACGTTTTTGCTTACCTCGACGGTGTAATTATTTCCACCGGCATAGAGGACGACCATTACCGATACCTGACGAAAGTACTGACGTTGTTTAGAGACGCTGGACTGGAAATTAATCGTGAAAAAAGCGAGTTTTTCTACCCCGAAGTAAGATACTTAGGTTATGTTATTGCAAAAGACGGATTCAAAGCCGACCCCGAAAGGGTTTCCCCCATTTTAGAGTACCCCATCCCAACGACCATAAAACAACTCCGCCGGTTCCTGGGAATGGTGTGTTGGTACGCCCCGTTTATGGGAGACATCTCCAGCGGCAAGGTACTGCTAACTACCCTGCTATATAAGGACGTCCCGTGGCAGTAGGGCCCAGAACAAGAACAAGTATTCCACTCCCTTCGCAAAGCTCTAATCCGAATTCCCGTCCTGGCACGACCCGATTTAACTCTCCCTTTTGCAATGCACACAGATGCTAGCGACCTTGCCATAGCCGCTGTGCTGACCCAAACCTTAGATAATGAAGAACACCCCATCCTCTTCGCCAGTCGAGTCCTAACCCGAGCCAAAAGGAAATATACTGTCACCAAAAAGGAGTGACTGGCGGTGCTGTGGACCGTGAAGAAGTTGCGTCCTTACATCGAGGGCGCAGCCTTCACAGTTATCATGGACCACAGCAGCCTCCAATGGCTAAAACAACCTTAGAGATCCCTCCGGACGACTGGCAAGATGGGTCATGGTCATGCAGGCCTACGACATGAAAATCGTACACCGCAAGGGAGCGCTGAATGTAGTCCCAGATGCCCTGTCCTGTATGTTTGAGAATCAGGTCGAGACCCTTTCAGCCATCGGAGAGGCCGTCGATGCATGGTACGAGGAGAAATTAGAGAACTTCCGTGAATTACCCAGAAAATAAAACCCTAATTGGAAGATAGAGGACGGAAAATTATATTATCACCGGCCCCACTCAATCACAGATCCAACCCTCATCGACCTAGATGCCTGCAAATTAGTGCTACCCCTGAACTAACGTCCGGGTGCCCTCCGAGCACCCCATGACAACCCCCAAGCCGGTCACTTGGGGATAAATAAAACATACCACCGGCTAATCCAGGACTTCTTCTGGCCCGAACTCTTTCAGGACGTGGCGCACTACGTCAACCGTTGTCCAGAGTGTCAGCTCCATAAGGTTTCTCCAGGAATACCTGGGAATTTTATGCGAGAACGGATCACCGAGGGCTCGTGATGCGTAGTTGCTGCCGACGTCATAGGCCCTTCCCTCCGAGTAAGAAGCCAAATAAATATGTTGTTGTATTTCAGGACCTTTTTACTAATTTTGTTGAAGCCAAGGCCCTGCGTATAGCCACCGATCCTAATATAATGTTGACCCTGGAAACCCTCGTCCTCAATCGGTGGGGATGCCCACCGGTTGAGCCCGCGCGTATTACGCCCGTATTACACAATACCTCCTTACCGACAACGGCACTGAGTTCGTGAACACCCACGTGACTCAGCATTTGTCCCAATACGGCATCCACTAAACCACCATCCCTCCCTACTACCCACAAGCCAACCGCGTCGAGAGAGTAAACCGCACCCTTAAAACCATGATCACCGCGTACGTCGGTCAAAATCACAGGCTCTGGGACCAACCTCGCCCGGAGCTGTGTTTTGCGATGAACACCGCCGTACAAGCCTCCACCCACATGACCCCGGCCTTCCTTAATTTCGGGGGAAACCCTCGTCCCGCCAAGAACATCCGTGATAACCTCCCTACTCCCCCAACCCTCCACTTCCCCGACCCCCAACTCTCCACTTCCCCGACCCCCAAGCTTGGACAGACCGAATGACGAAACTGCCAGTATTACACGACTGGATCCACAAAGAATTAGAGCAATCCCATAAACAACAAGCAAATATTACAATAGGGGACGAAAAGACACCCGATTTAAGATCGGTGATCAAGTACTAAGGCGAAATAGAGTATTGTCCTCCGGAGCTCAAAACTTCGCCGCCAAGATAGGCCCCCTATTTATTGGTCCATACAAAATTTTTAGCACCTCATTCTCAGTGGTGTACGAATTAGATGACCCATAGTCCCGGAAAAACCCTCGAGTGCATGTGCGTGATTTGAAAGAATATAAGTCCAGGGAAGACTAATCTTTCAGATGGATGCAAACTGACCATTCGTAGACCCTAAGTACGATTACATTACAGGCGACCGACAAGATGTCAGCGCGGAAAATAGGAGTGGGCACTCCTTCGGGACGAGGCAAATATCGCCTCCTTATAGGGACTCTTCCCGAACCCGTCTCTCCTACCCCCTCTCTGAGCACCACCCCTACCCTGCGAACACCCCCATCCCCGCCTCACCTGACAATGTCCTTGCTCTTGGCAGATAACCCATACTACTATAATTTCAACCCCTATGACAGGATGCTTATGACGGTCCGCGGGCGGGCCCGTTTTGCCTCCCGTCGCCTTCCTTCCCCTCCTCCCACCCTTGGTCACCCCCCAAGGACATCCCCAGGCCGAGATTATCCCAGCTCTCCTTCGCCCAGCCTCTCTTAACACTCCCGCCCCTGCTTCTAACACCTCTCTAATCACCGTGACCCCTCCCGTCCCCGTTCCCAAAACTTCCCGATCCCGGTTAACCGTCCACGTAGCGCAGACCTCTATCCTTACCCTCCTCTCGCTCCCCATGGATA
Source organism: Netelia fuscicornis (assembly GCA_946811545.1). Lineage (NCBI taxonomy): Eukaryota > Metazoa > Arthropoda > Insecta > Hymenoptera > Ichneumonidae > Netelia > Netelia fuscicornis. Next base: position 21,527,982 of record OX328013.1, read on the forward strand.
ACAACCCCCAACCCACCTTTCCGATCCTGGCATCCCTCCACATGCCCCCGCCTTCAACCCAGAGACACTCCCCTTTCCCCCCAACCGCTCCCAGTAAACCGGTCACCCTCCGCCTACCCCCCACAAACCCCACGGAGCGTCGCCGCTACTATAAGACCCCCCAATCCCTCCAATCCCCCATCCCCGTACAACCCAATCCTCACCCCCAAGGGGGACCACAACACTGCGGCCGAAGAAAACCCCCGTTTCACCTTCCAGACTCCCGGCGAGATCAGCCCTAATGTCTTTGACTATGCCCACCCCTCTATTTCCTATGGTACCATCCCCAGGGGAAAGAAGTGTTGGGCATGTGGGGCAGCCGGGTACCTGGCCATAGACTGCCCCCGAAAGGTCGAAAATAGGAGGAAGTAATAAAAAAAAAGGAGAGAATGGAGAAAAGTAGAGATTGCCGAAAGAACTGGCTCCGTCCACATTTTTATTCCTTTTCCTTCCTTTCCTGTCTCTCCTGAGATTGTTTTGTGTTTTTCTTTCCATTTATAGAGTTTGAGTTTTATAGATATATAGTCCCCCTCCCTTTTGTACACCGTAGTTTGGATAAAAAAAAATGAATATAGGTGAACCCATCCATATTCGTTTGTCGAAGTTCCACTGTCGAAAATTGATGTTTTTTTATTACCCAAACTGTGCAAATAGAAGACAACTTTCAAATATCAATACTTAAAGATGTTACAGTTGAAGATAATGTATCTATCCAGATCAGAATCTTAGGCCAACTACTCGACCCCACGTGTCTAAATTTACCCTCGTTTATCGAGAATGGAGAACAATTAGAAAATTTGCTGGCAAAAATTCATTCGATGTATGCCACGGTTGTTTAGAGCCAATAATAACAATGGAATTGGAACAATTAAATCGTAAAACAGTGAGGAAAGATCTAGCGTTGTGAAAATTGTAATGGAGCAAAAAAAAAGTTTGTAAACAAGTTTTCACCGATTTATAAAAAAAAAGGGGAACGAATAGAGGTAGATGAAAGAAGAAATTTGCGATTGGTAGAAAACAATTGACAAGTCTGCAGTCAAGATATCATGTGGCGTTGAAAGCCAAACGTTCAGCTCGAGAAAACCTAAAAAAATTAGAAAGAGTAGTTTTCAACATCCACGACAAATTGACACAATGCACCTCCAAAGATCTCGAACAACACATAGCGAATGGGAAAATTCCTCAGAACCAAACGTAGGTTCTGACACAGATCACCGATGCTGCAAAACGTAAGAATACGAAGGGGCGCAAATATTCTGAGGAATAGATCCTTCTTTGCATGCTATTGCATATGAGGTCCCTAACAAGTTACGGGTTTCTGCGGTGTAATGAAATTTTATCTCTTCCCAGCGCGAGAACTATTGGAAGGTACATCTTATTTTTCTTTTTTTACGTACTTATCTCTATTTCGATATTTTTTTGTGCATACAGTTTTTTTTAATACTTTCTTCTGCCAGCTTGATTCTTGTTTCTGATTGAATAAGTTTATTCATCTATTTTTTTATTTAATTACAACGAATTTTCATTCTATTTACAGATATTTGTCAAACATTAAGATTGTTTATGGTTTCGATATGGAATTTCTTCAAGTCATGAAATTAGGTCTGGAAAAACAAGAAGAATCTCAGCGGCACGGGATTCTTTTATTCCATGACATTTTAACTCGGGAAAGCGCTAGCGTTGCCTCAAAACAGCTAACGTACACAGGATTAATTCATTTTATCAACGAACAACCAAAATCATCGAATTTTTCCGAAAAAGCAAATCATGCTTTAGTTTTAATGTATCAACCATTGGAAAGTGGTCATGCTCAGTCCATGGCAGTATTCGCTTCACGAGGACCAATAACAGACAATGTTCTCGCGCAGCTCATTATAAAGGCGATCATCTTGATGGAAAAAATTGGAGTGAAGATCCATGGAGTTGTTAGCAACGGAGCAAGTTCGAATAGAAAATTCTGGACTGAAGTCGGTGTGAATGGATCCAAAGAAATGGTTCGCAACTATTTCGAACATCCTGTGATACCAAGCGAGAAAATATATGTTTTCTCTGATACTCCACACCTTATGAAGACTATTCGCAACCGTTTGTATAATAACGGTGTGCTTCACGTTAACATAATTGTGTATTTTCTGATTTACATACATGCGAAAATGTATTCAGTGTCTCTATAATGAAAACTTTTTGTAGATGGATCCTTCACAGTCAGTTATCGACTGGCAACACATCAAATTGTTATACGGAAAAAATCGGGAACACGCAGGACCTCATCAAGTTTTGGTTTGTCCAAAATTAACCGCGAATCATGTGAACCTCAACAATTCGCTAAAAATGCGTGTCCGATTGGCGACTCAGGTAAGTTTGTTATTTAATAATAATTGAAATAATTTAATGTTTATTGCACTTGTTTTAAAATAACAATTGATTTTGTTTTTGTTTAGGCGTTCAGCAATACGGTTGCCGGCGCATTACGATTTTTTGCAAAATATGTAGCAGAATTGCGTGACTGCGAAAATACTGCCTCGTTTTGCCAATGGATAAATAACATGTTCGATGCCCTAAATCGCAAACGTCCGATTGATGGACTCCGTCCAAAAAATCACGACTTTAAGGTACGTTATAGAAACATTTGAGTTTTTCACTAAAAGTACATTTATATTGAGTTTATATTTTTGTAGGTGATTCAAGATTCTCTTAAGAAACTAGATGCGTGGGAAGAATGCGTGCAAATAGGACGATTGCCAAAAGATCGGTTTTTGACAAAGTAAACAGCCGAGGGCCTGCGCGTTACTTTGCATTCGACGTTAAAGTTGGTAGAGTACCAAAGATCCTTTGGAGGTTTGTATGGAAAACGGATTTAAGTAAAAATTTGCTATACACATTTATATTATTTTCCAAAACTATAATAAATATTTCTATTCTACAAATTTTTTAATAGAATTCCAATTGATTCAGAATTTCTAGTTATGGCCTTCCATTTTTTCTTCTTTATCGAATACCTGTTTGGTTTTGGATTGTTTTTGACAGAATTTTTTTGGTGTGGTAAGGCAGGCAGGAGGTTGCGATGATCACCCTTCGATTCCTACATTTTTTAATATATTCAAAATTCTCTCAGTATATAGAGTCTTGAGACCACCAAAGACAGGCAATTGTTCAATATTAACGAATGATGAGACTGAACCGTTAGTAACGTTGGGCGATCTTAAAACTATATATCACTATCCTGACTCCTCTAAAGACCTTACAAATTCAATTAAACATAAATTGCAGCAAATTATTCAAAACGAAGATTGGAATTTTGAGAATATCATAGCAGATTATGATTACAATATGACTGAAATAACAAATTGTGTGCTATCAGAATTGTGATCTATCAGAAAAAATTTGTAACGCAGTCAAATGCTTGCGATGTAAAGAAGCTCTGCTCAATTCTCACGATGCTACAGTCGTTCTTCCGTAAGTGACATTACATAATTGGCAACAACGAAGTGGATTGATACACCTTAATAAGCGCTTAAACCGTTTTGTTTTATACTTGGAAAAGAGTTTCCAAATACATTGTCATTCTTCGCATGTATTTGAAGAATTATTGCATGATGTATATAATTATAACGCATTATCGTTTCTTTGCAAAGAGCATGCGCATGAAATTTTATATCAATTAACCCGTAATGGTCACATTTCCTGTACGCCGCGTAATGGTCACATGGGGTCTAATGGACCCCACGCGGAAAACTTGTTGTCCTTTGAGTTCTACTTGACTTATTGTCTTCAATCTTGCACAATTTCATATGTTTTTTAAGTAATCCAATCGTTTTTTCCTTCGTTTACAAATTTTGATATAGAGAAAAAGCAATCCGAAAAGAAAATGCGAAAAAAACGAAAAATTTCATTCAAAAATTCATATACATGATGATTTTTGCAATATGGTAAAAAACCAATGCCATGTTACTCTTGAAATAGTATATTTTCACGAAAAAAATAAAATTTTCATGAACCTTAAAAAAGTATATTTATTCAAAAGTTTGAAGTTACGCATTTTTATCAATCGCGTAAAATCGGAGTGAAAGGTTTATACATGGAAAATTCACCAAAAAACGGTTTATTTATCGAAAAAAATCATTTATTTTCTCAATTATAATATAAAAAGAATGTTTGAATTATTCAAGGCCACCACATTCAATGCACAGGAATAATCGGTGCTCGTGTTACATCCCCATAACGTAACCACCATCGCGCCTTAAAGACGAGCATCCCTCCTTACGCCAACGCTCGACGCAACCCTAACTCGGGGATGAACGCGGCGGGGAGAGATGCTCAGGCCCAAGAGTGGGGACAGGCGATAAGGATAAATTTTCCTCCGAATTGGAAAAGTAAGGAGTGGGAGACGGTGGAGACTTTGGACCAATAAGAAAATTGTAAACTACCCTCTCCAACCCCTACGCAATAGACAAAGATAGTTGATAGACTAGTATATAAGGCCCGAATTTTAGCATAAAAATCAGTTCTCCATTAACATTCAAACTTGTAAGCTTGTCTTAAGTGTTCAAAATTGTAAAACCCCTGGATAGAGCAAAATCCCTGTACTGCTCTACCAGTCTCAACTCAACCACCGAAAATAGAAAAAAAGTAAGTTACTAACTGACTCCCACAAATTATTGAATTGCGAGGACCACCGCGAGTTCGAAATTTCTTCTCAACAACAAGTCGAATTGCGTGGACCACCCCGAGTTCGACCATCCTCCAATACTATTGAACTGCGAGGCCTACCTCGAGTTCGATCATCCTCCTACGCAACCCATTGAACTGCGAGGTCCACCCCGAGTTCGATAGATTCCCCAAAGAAGAAATGAGTTGCGAGGACAACAGCGAGCTCTATCCTTCCATCATCCGTCGAGTTGCGAGGACCACCTCGAACTCAGAGGATTCCTTCCTTACACATTAACCCAAATTCCTTCTAACTTCTGGGGACTCCACAGTCTAAAATTCATTTATCTGGTCAAACTCCATTAGCCCGTTTCCCAAGACTCATTAGCTTTGCTAAGGTCAAAAATAGGGCAACTATTATGTTACTAGGACGTAACACTCGTCACACATCGGCCGTTGGCAGGAAGAGCATTGAATTTTTGTTTCCGGTCCTTCGTACGGTGGCAAAGCTCGCACCTTTTTTTATTTGACAACTTGACGTTTCCTCGAACGTATTCTTCTCGGTTTTTACCCAAAACTCTTCCACGAGATACGTGGCGACAGTTCGAGGTCGAAAGTTGAAAGACATCTGTGTCCGCATATACGTTGTGACGCCATGCGTCACATGCGTCACAGCCTCCCCTGCAGCCGGCTCGTGCAGAGGAGCCGTCCCACACCTGCAATGAAAGAAAGACAGATAAGTATAAAATTTACACAATATAAAACCGTGCAACACTCACCCGCGACGAGTCAGTCATTAAGACTGACCCCGATCGACCAAAACAGAATCACCGTCATCGCCGTCGAAGCACCGTCGTCGTACTCACCGTCATCGTCGTCATCGTCGTCGTCGTCGTCGTCGTCGTCGTCGCCGTCATACCCGTCATATTTGCCAGTCCAGGACAAACCGCCATAACCTGTGAAAAGAAAGAAGAATTTAGCAACAAGAAAAAATACTGAGGAATTAATGGGAATTCACTCACCTGGACCGGCCTGAAGCTCATCTCCGTCAAGTCAGCCCTCCAAAGGATCGAATGCTTCCCCGAAGACAACCAATTATTAATTGCCAATCGACAATTAATAAACAATTACCGCTCACCACTCACGCGACTCTTAGAAATCACCACATGTCAAAATTCGTGCACCCGTCCGTCCCCGCACCCCGGCCATCCATCGGCCGCGCGGCGACAGAGTGACGAAGGTGGCAGCAGCGTACGGCGATTACCCTACCTTATTACCCACCATTATTCAATCCCGTCCACAATAAATCCCTACTTATCGACCGACCTAATTACCTGCCTTTCCCCAATAGATCCCGCTCGCGACAGTCCTGAATTAATCACCCGTTTGACCCTTCTCCCATCGATCCGTATCGCTGCTGCCTCAATGATCGCTGCCGGCCGGTAGCCAATCAGCGCGCGAGAAAATTTCGCGAGCTTCGGGCCGGCCATGCGGCCGTCACTTTGTGACGAGCCGGCGACTAGTGAAGAGCGATAGGAGTAAGGAGATTAATAAGAGTATAGAGATTAGGAAAAGTATAGAGTAGAGTGAGGTGTGATTGGAGTGAGTGAGAGAGAGAGAAGGAGAGAGTGAGAAAGGACGACCAACAGTGAAATAACGACGACGATAAGGAAAAGGAAAAGGACCACGAATACGGAAAGGAAAAGGATACGAAAATCATTACGACGAATAGGCAACGATACGGACGAGATAGAAGGAAAGAACGAGACGAGGAAGAAGAAAAGTCAGCGACGGTGAGTGCTTGCACGGTTATCTCCCTCGTACTGTTGCCCGACTCATTTTTGAGAAGACCGCGAGTAGTACAATATTTTTCAAATTCGTTATCTTCTCGAGTGTGAGTTTTCTTTCTCTTGCGTGCCGTGTGGGACGGCGGTAACAAAAATTTATAAATTGGTATTATTTCGAGTAACGGTCATTCCTACCCCGCCTGACCTCCCTTCCCCTCCCATCTACGAGCATCGACAAAGGTCCGTCGATCGCGCGAGCCGCGCGATCGTCCTCGCCGTCACCTTACCCGACCGGCCAAACAATTCCCCTATCCCCTCGCATACCCCCTTTCCTCGCGTCTGACCGTGTTGCTCTGATTGTGATAGAATAAGCAAGCGTTGAAACGAATAAGACTGAATAGTAAATTTCCAAAGCCAGTGGTAATAATTAAGAGGCCGTTGAGTCGGCGAATCCTCCCCCTGAGATTTATTCCCGCTTGACCCCCCCCCCCTTTTTCCTACACGCTAGCCAACCATCCCTTCCCTTGTAGATTTTTTTTTGTTATTATTTTTTTTTTGTTAATTTTATTATTGAAAGAAAATTAACTGGCGCCCAAAATTTTGGAGAGTTTTTACTCTCGTTGATTATACCCGGAGATAGTCCGCCGTACAAATATTGTGCAAATAAAGTTGTTAATGTTGTAATAAAAAAAAATTTTTTTTTCTCTTATTATCTCGTTAACCCCAAAATTTCCCACTACCCCCTTACAACGGCGTGACAACGTATTTGTATCGACAGTAAAAAGATAATTCCACTTCGTACAGCATTACTTACGTTCCTAGACACCGTCCAATGCAAACAACCTTTAAATTTTCTTTCAAATTTGCCACACTATAGTCACACGGGGTCTACTGGACCCCACGAAAATGCACGTCCGCACTCTTTGATACCTGCAAGACACCTGACGCGATCTCAAGCATCGCCACCGGTCGGAAAGTATTGTAGTAGGTTCAAACAACAACAGATGGCAGCACAAGTTCGATTCTCATTCGACGTTTCTACGATAAATCCCTGCAAAGTTGCCTGGGGTCCATGGAACCCCAGTGTGACCATTACGGGTTAATCCAAAATTTTGTTTTAGAACGAATGCAAAAATATTGCACACGTGTTAACTACGAACAAAAAAGAGATAACCAACTAAGCAGACAAAAATCCAAATTTTTCAAGATCTAATATTTTGCATTAGTACATGTAAAAATGGCATTCCTATGAAAGAAAAGTATTTTTTATTAACTAATATTGTGTTATTTTCGTTAAATTTATGTTGCGTCTCTTGATTAGACGAGTGCACGGCACGTATATTCTCTTTTGTCGACGTACAATACGCCAGGTTGAAATAATAAGAACGAGGAAAACCAGAATAAGAGATTACTTTATTTCTATGATTTTTCTATCGTACTGTTTCGATGGGACGTTCATAACTGACTGAGTCGTGAGAGTAGCAGTAGTGGGGAGAAGCCCCACTATGTGGCGAATTGCTCGCTAGGCGGCGATACGTATGTTGGAGCGGCAGATTCAAATACCGCTCAGTAGCCTCAACATACTGCGCGCCTTGATGTGTCGTACATATCAAATATAAAGAGTACAGAAAACAATACAATGAACTCAAATTTCCAAAGGTAAGATACATAATTTGGTAGACGCTCTTTTAAGAATGCCCTTGGACGTTTTAACGCTGGCAGCGCGAATCACGTTGTCGAGCCCCGGATGAACTTCGATGATGCGCCCGACAATCCATGCATGCGGGGGCAGGTTGTCTTCTCGAATTATTACCAGTTGCCCAACCTTGAGTGGGGCGCCTTCGTCACGCTTCTATTTTATGCGTTGTTGAAGGTGATGAAGATAATCGGAAGACCAGCGCTTCCAGAAATGTTGTCGCACTTGCTCGATTCGTTGCCAACGCGATAGACGATTTATGCGCAGGTGCAAGAGCCCCGGTTCTGGATTTGCGATTAGCGAGTCTCCAATGAGGAAATGGCCAGGAGTTAGGAACGATTGGTCGTCTGGGTCATTAGAAATAGGAGTGAGGGGTCGCGAATTTAAAATTGCTTCGATCTGAATCAACAATGTACTAACCTCCTCGAACGTCAATGAGACGTCTGCAGCGACGCGAGAAAAATGATGCTTCATGGACCGCACAGCTGCTTCCCATAGGCCGCCATGATGGGGAGCTCTCGGAGGAGAAAAATGCCAGGTGATGTTGTCAAATGACGTTTCGTTGACTATTTTGCGTCTAACCTCTTCTCGGTTGAACAAGTCGCGCAATTCCTTAAGTTCACGATTTGCTCCCACGAAGTTTGTTCCGTTGTCGGAAAAAATATCGGAAGGTTTGCCTCTGCGCCCGATGAATCTTTTTAGCGCGCCTAAGAATCCAGCGGCGGATAGATCGGAAACCAGCTCGATGTGTACGGCCTTAGTGGCAAAGCAGACAAATATGGAGATCCACGCCTTTGATTTTCTAGAATTCCTCCGGTTTCCTTCTCGCACGAAAATGGGACCACAATAGTCAACTCCGACATGACTGAATGGTCTCGAAGGTCTCACCCTTGAAGCAGGGAGGTTTCCCATGATCTGCTGGGATGCTCGAGGTCGAGCCTTAAAACACGTGAGGCACTTGCTGATGAGCTTACGAATAATATTTCTTGCGCCGATGGGCCAATAATTGACACGTATGGCGGCAAGCGTGCCTAGAGATCCTTGATGAAGACTCTTCTCGTGCTCATATCTGATTATTAGGGCAGTCATTTGATGATCGCCTGGTAATACTACCGGATGCTTGGAGTCGTATGGAATTTTGGAGTTCAAAAGTCTTCCGCCCACTCTTAAAATCCCTTCATCATCGAGAAAAGGATTGAGAGCGAGAAGCCGGCTATTTTTTGCGATTTTTTCGCCCTTTTTGAGCGCTCGGAGCTCTTTAGGAAATGCGCTCCCTTGAACATTTTTTATTAGGACCCTGCGCGCCATTTCTATCTCGCTTGCAGAGACGAGACCGAACGTTTTCGGAATGCCGAGTTTGGCGGTCCTAACGTTGTGAACAAAGCGAAGAGATAATGCGATTGCTCTGACAAGCCGAGTATATGAAGAGAAGTGATTAAAAATAGCCCATTCTTGCTCCAAGGCCATCGCTGTGCTCGCGATTCTGCGTTGTTCTAGTAATTCCGGCGGGTCATTGGACCGTTCAAGGGTTCTGGGCCATGTGGATTGATCCTCGGCAAGCCATGGCGGCCCCCTCCACCAAGCTTGCTGCTGCATAAATACCTCAGGTGTCGTGCCACGCGATAACAAGTCGGCTGGATTTTCCTTTGTATCAACGTGATGCCAGCTGTGGATACTTGTGAGCTCCTGAATTTCGCCGATTCGATTGGCGACGAACGTATGGAATTTTCTGCTTGGTGCTTGAATCCAATCAATGACGATTTTTGAATCGGTCCAATAATGGATGCTGTTGATTTTCATATCGATTATGGCAGCAATTTTGGTCACGAGCTGTGCCAATAACTGAGCGGCACACAGTTCCAGCCTCGGTATGGAGATTGTTTTTAAGGGAGCGACTCTTGATTTGGCGCAGAGCAATGCCGTAAAATGCTTTCCTTCATTGTCTGCTGAGCGCCCATAAACGCACGCACCGTACGCTTCTTGACTTGCGTCGCAGAAACCGTGAAGCTCGACTGATGCAACTTCATTAACCTGAATGGCTTGGCGCGGTATCTGCAGCTCGTTGAGCCGTTTCAATTCTGAAGCGAATATCGTCCACTTAGTGTGAAGCTCCACTGGAAGCGACTCGTCCCAGCCTAAGTTCAGTGTCCAAAGTCGTTGCATGATAATTTTGGCTGTTACGATTACTGGTCCCAATAGCCCCAGGGGATCGAATATTTGAGAAATTGATGATAAAATCGACCGCTTTGTGATGGGCTTTGAATGATCCCAATTAGCCCTGATTTTGTATTGAAAAACGTCGCTTGATGGCTTCCATTGAACGCCCAGTGTCTTAAAACTACCTTCTTTATCCAATGAAAGAATTGCGCTCGTTGTTGTCATAGTCGGTATACCTTGAAGCAGATGCGATTCGTTGGCGGCCCATTGGCGTAATTCGAAACCACCCTTAGCAAGTAGCAGGATCGTTTCGTTTCTTATTAATATTGCTTCGTCAATGGAATTCGCGCCAGTCATGAGGTCGTCCACATAGAAGTCCCGTTGCACGATGCGCGATCCGATAGGAAACTTGGTTGCCTCAATTTCAGCCAAGGTCCTGAGAGATTTGATGGCGAGAAACGACGCCGGTCCTGTGCCGTAAGTAACGGTGGAGAGCTCGTACTCGCTAAGATCTTCATGTTGATGGTCACGCCATATGATTCTTTGCAGTGGCGTTTGGGAATCATCGACGAGAATCTGGCGATACATTTTTGTTATGTCAGTTACAAGAACGTATTTAAACGTTCTAAATCTTGTCATGATCGAAAATAGATCCTGTTGAAGAGTAGGTCCAACCATTAACGCATTATTCAGTGAGACGCCTGTGGCCGACTTGCATGAAGCGTCGAATACCACGCGCAGTGTCGTAGTGCTGCTGCCTTCTTTAAAAACGCAATGATGTGGGAGATAATAATGAGGCCATTTATCCGTTGCTCTGGCTTCTACCCTTTTCAAATGCCCTAGCGACTCATACTCGTGTATGAATTTAGAATATTCACGCTTCAGGCTGGGCTCCCGGGCAAAACGTCTTTCTAGCGTTTTAAATCTGCGTGTCGCCGTTTGTTTAGATTCTCCGAGTTTTGCGATTCTTTCGGCCTTGACTGGTAAATTGACGACAAATCGTCCCTCTGAATTTCTACGAAACGTGGACTCGAAATGTCGCTCGCACTGCCGCTCCTCTGGCGATCGTTCGTTCTTCTGCGCGCCATGCTCAATTTCCCAAAATCGCTTAAGTGTTGCGCTGAGATCATCCACCGTAGCCAGATTGCAAACTGTAGGCGGAGGGGGCGATACAGACGCCGTGAAACCTCCTGCAGCTATCCAGCCCAATTGAGTTTTTTGCCAGTAAGGCTGATTTTCCGTTGATTTGATTTGTCCGACGCAAATCATACTCCAAAAGGCATTAACGCCAAGAAGTATGTCAATTTTTGCTGACTTAAGAAAGTCTGGATCAGCGAGTGTTATCCCGCGCGGTATACGAACTTCTGAATTATCGAGGGACACGATTGGAATCTGGGCCGTGATACCCTTTAAAACCAAGCACTCGATTTGCAACTGATAAGCATTAACCCTTGAACGAATTGTGAGATTCACGGAAGCATGCGTTTCAGTAGACGATTCTCCCACCCCGCATATTGGTATGCGCGTGGGCCTATGCTTGAGGCCTAATTGCCTTGCCATTTCGACAGTTATGAAATTTGACTGAGAACCGCTGTCGAGGAGAGCGCGACACGCATGAATATCTCCCTTAGCGTCAGCAATGTTAACGATCGCGGTTGATAGGAGTGAATGTTGCGTTTGAACAGCGAATGAGTGACCGGCTCCTGCGAGAGACGATACGCTAGGCGTCTCCGAGTTTTCCAAGACCGGTTTACACGATGAACTGTCAGACGCTTTGTTCGTGTCAAAGTGTAACAAAGTATTGTGTCTTTTGCCACATTTTTTGCACGCTCCTGCGTGGCAGTCCTTTGCACGATGCGCAGTACTCTTCAAGCAATTTGCGCAAAGTTTGAAATTTCTGACTTCTTGTAGCCGACGTTCAGCCGAAAATTCAAGAAACGAGCTGCACCGAAAAAGTGGATGGTCACCCTTGCAGCACGGACAGGCCTGACTTACAGTTGTTATGCTTGCGATGGTCGCCTTTCTTAAGGCCGACCTTTCTGATTTGTCTTGATGTCCTGACGATAATGGATTTCTGTGAATCGCTTCAAGAGCGCGACATCGATGAGCCAGGAAATCCGTCAGCTGTTTAAGCGTTGGTATATTTGCATCCTTAAGGCTTGTTTCCCATTCCTTGTTTGTTATTGAAGGAAGCCTAGTTGTGATGATGTGTATGATAAGATCATCCCAATGTTCGGTAGGGCGACCGAGAACTCGAAGCGCGCGCAGATGTTTGAGGACGCAATCGAGCAGTTGACGAAGGTCGACATGATTTTCTTTATTTAAGAAAGCTTGATCGTAAATTGCCTTAATGTGCTTTTGCACGATCACACGCTGATTATCATATCGCTCAATAAGCATTGCCCATGCTTCGCCATAATTATCCGCCGAAATTTCGAATGACGCGATTAAATCTGATGCTTCACCCTTAAGAGAAGCCTTTAGATATTGAAACTTTTGTGTGACTGGTACCTCGGCGTTCACATGTATCATTGTAGTAAATATGTCGTGAAAGGATCGCCATTCTTCATATGAGCCCGAAAACGATGGTAGTTCAATTCTCAGAAGCCGTATGTTTACATTCGGTCGCGCGATATTGTGTACGAGCGCGTCCTCTACGCGAGGTCCGGCCGCCTGTGCAATGGGTGCGGCGTGCGCGACGATGAGCTGCTCGAACTTTGTTTCGCCAGCGAAATATTTTTCTTCGAACGATACGCGTTCTGCTTCATGCGCAACGTTATTTTGCGCGGATGTTTCGTCAGACTCGAGGGCCGATTGTGTATCTTCGAATGCTTGCCAGCATTCTCTAAATTTTAGTAATCTTTGTCTTAGCTCGATTACTGATACCTGCGCGGGGTCTACACCGTCCAAATATGTTCTTGCCCGCGTGCATGTTGCTTTAGCCTGAGCTCGTTTTGCCCGTAGAACTCTGCGTTCTGCTTGACTTAATGTTACCCCGGTATCTTGTTCCTCGTCGTCGAGACTCATTGTTATTCCGATCGAAGCAAATTCGCGACAAATTGGAAGGGATTGAAAGTATGTGAATGGACTGTATGATATTGAAGGATGGAGACTCACCGAAAAAACCCTTGCGATGTCGAATCCTCAGGGAGTCTGCAGCTACATATCTCCGTGTGTGTGAAATACTCGTTCGCGCTGAATGCAATAGACGATGCTTTGTCTCGCTGCCGTGGTGATAGTTCCTTGCGATGAAACGACGCGTTTTTTCAAGAAATATCCGGCTCGAAGGACCAAATTTATGTTGCGTCTCTTGATTAGACGAGTGCACGGCACGTATATTCTCTTTTGTCGACGTACAATACGCCAGGTTGAAATAATAAGAACGAGGAAAACCAGAATAAGAGATTACTTTATGTCTATGATTTTTCTATCGTACTGTTTCGATGGGACGTTCATAACTGACTGAGTCGTGAGAGTAGCAGTAGTGGGGAGAAGCCCCACTATGTGGCGAATTGCTCGCTAGGCGGCGATACGTATGTTGGAGCGGCAGATTCAAATACCGCTCAGTAGCCTCAACAATTTATATTCCTGTTTATTATTTTCCTGAATAAATATATATAGTCAAAAATATTATTATATACTTTTTAGGTATTTACAATAAGTCACCTTTTGGACTTCCGTTTCCGGTGCGTGCGTGCAAGGACGTGTGTAGTGTGTACGTGAGAGAAAAGCAGTGAAAAGTGAGGCAAGTAGAGAAAAAAGGGAAGAAAGGAGGTAGTGGGGAAGAAGAGAGGGAAGAGAAGAGGGCAGGGGGTGAAAAGCCGGTGAAAATAGGAAAGAAAGGAAAAAACAAAAAACGGAAGAGAGAGAGAGGCGAAAAATAGCAAGAAGTTAGGAGACATTGGGGGGAATAAAGACAGGCAAGCACGGGAGAGGAAAGTAGGTAGAGACGCGAGCGAGATGTTGGGTAAGAGTGGCGGCGTAGCGGTACCCAACGTAGGCAGCGAGAGAGAGAGGGAAGGTAGGGAGTCAGTAGGTAAGAAAGGGAGCCACGAGGGAAAGAAAAGTAGGAATCGAAAAATAGAAAGGAAAGGAATAGGCATTAAGTAAAATAGGAAATGGAACTAGAGGAAAAAAAGGGCGAAGAAGAGGGGGAGAGAAGGGGGAGGAAAACGAATACGGAGAAGCTGGGAATGGAAAGAAGTGCAAGTGCGGGGGATTTAGTAGTAATAAATGAACTATGGAAAAGAAAGAGAGAGCAGATAGAGCAGAAGAGAAGGAACGGGAGGAAGAGGAGGACGGAAGGAAGGTAGGCCAGAAGAGTAGAAGGATTTATAGGTCACCAGAGAATAAAAGAGGGGAGGAGGAGAGTCTAGCGGCATTGATCAAAGGAATGAGGGAGGAGATGAGGAAAGGGCTGCAGGGAGTTAAACGGAAGATAAAGGGGCAGAGAGAAGAAATGAAAGAGTGGGAGAAAGAAATGGTAAAGATAAAGGAGGAAATAAAAAAAGGGGAAGTAAGATGGAGGAGAGAAAAAGAAGGAATGAAGAAGAAATTAGCACAATTAGAGAAGAAGACTGAGGAAACGGAGCAAGAGAGAGAAAGACTGAACGAATTAAAAAAGAGAATAAGAAATATAGAAATAAGGGGGTGAGGGGGGAACGGGGGAGGACAGGGGAAGAATATAATAGGGAACTAGAGGAGAGAGTAAAGGAGATGGAGAGGAAAGAGGAAAGGAAAGAAAGAAGAAAGAACGAGGAAGATAATAATCAAAAGGGTAGAAATAAGGGGGACAGTGGAAGAAACGGCGAGAGGAGTACTAGAAAGGATAGGAGTACAGGCGAAAATGGCAAGGGCAAAAGAAATAGGAAAAGGCAGAGGAGGGAGGAGAGAGACGATGATAGACGTGCGAATGGAGAATAACGAAGGGAAAATA
Source organism: Netelia fuscicornis (assembly GCA_946811545.1). Classification (NCBI taxonomy): domain Eukaryota; kingdom Metazoa; phylum Arthropoda; class Insecta; order Hymenoptera; family Ichneumonidae; genus Netelia; species Netelia fuscicornis. The sequence goes on from OX328013.1 coordinate 21,543,244, forward strand.
GAGGTGATGAGGAAGAAAAGGAACTTAAGAGGAAGGAGGGAGATAATAGAGGAAGACATGACGTGGCAGGAGAGGAGGGTACAATGGAGGATAAAAGAAATAGGAAAAAAGGAAAAGAGAAAGGGGAAAATAGTAAAGGTGCGACACGGAAAATTGTGGGTGAACGGGGAATGGTGTTTCTGGGATGAGGAGAGGGAAGGTATAAGGGACGGACGAGGAAGAGAAAGGGGGCAGGGAAAAGGAAGACAGGACAACGGAAGAGGGACGAGCAAGCGAGGAGGAGGAAGGGGGAGGAGGAGATCAATCGAACTGGCCGGAAATAGGTGGAAAAAAAATTTCGGAAAAGAAATCTGAAAAAATTCTCCTAAACTCAGCAAGAAGTAATACAACTTTTTGCCATCTTGAGGTTTTGTTGTAAACCTCATCGTTTTCGTCCTATGGAGCAATTTTCAAATTGTCTATTTTTCTGAAAAAACGACATATCTTTGAAAAAAAATCGTAGTCAATTTTCTAAAAAATGAACTTGAAGCTTAGACTTCCCCCTTTATGAGCATTGTGAAAGAAATTCGTTAACAATTTTTTACTGTAAACGGGGTCCACTTGCAAAAGAACAAAAAAACGACCAAAAATTGCCGTTTTCAAAACTGTGTGCCAATTGTAAAAAAAATCGTAAATTTTTGTTTAAAAAGGCAATATGAAGGGAAATCCCTGCTCTTTAAAATGGCGTTGGTTAAATTGGCCTAGGTCAACTACCGGCCTAATGGCATAAAAAACCGTGCCGGCACTGTTTTCAACTTTTGTCCGGAAACTTTCCGCCGGTAGTGTATATTGTAACGTTGTACAATATCTCCCCTGCACCCGGCTCGTCCCAACGGACAGGCCAAAAACAAGGCAAGTAGGAAATATTGTTTTATTTTCCCCTCATTCTTCCCTAAATTATTGTAAGGCCTGTGCAACATTTCGTCAAGAGGACCGACCCGCCAGCCCCGCAGTTATCGCCGTCACCGTCAAGCCCGTCTACATCGTCACACTCGCACAACACGCACTCCATCACAATGAAGAAAACTCACCCGTCCGTCCCCGCACCTCAGCTATCCATCGACTGAGCGGCGACGAAGAAGCGAAGATCAATACTTAACCACTGGTCGAAAAAGACATCGGGTCGAAAATTTTCTTGCTGTTGTTGATTCTTGGTCGTACCAAGAATTTAAGGAACATTTGCGGTTGAGCCGGTCCACTGCACAGGGACTGATTGGTATGAAGCAGCTTTCGATTTATATAACACCAGAATTAATTTTCTGGGTTTCTATAGCGCATGCTAAATAAAATCCAAGTCTAAAATGTAAAATAATCTCTTCTATTTCAGATGAACTCGAATTATCAAATGTTATTCCATCACATTCATTTGGAGTTAAACCCATCTCGGCAAAACTAAGTTTTCTAATTTTTTTATGGTATATCGCAAATACAGAACCATTACGAACCATGGCAGATCGATTCAATGTTCTCTATTTCTTCTGTGTTTCGGGTACTTCGTCGGGTTATAGCGTGGCTGTTAACGAAGCTAGATCTAGTAATTAGGTGGCCGCAGGCACATCAAGTTGCAGTTGTGACTGCAGGCTTTCGTGTTAAACAAGATATACCGAATGTTTTGGGAGCAATCGACGGAACTCATATTGCAATAGAAAAACCTGCAACGTTTGCACGAGATTATTGTAATCGCAAAAAGTTTTTTTCCATTAGTTTGCAAATAGTAGCAGATGCGAATATGCGGCTAACCAATGTACATTGCGGCGAGCCTGGTTCACTCCATGATGCACGTGTATTTAGGATATCATTGTTATATGATGCAGCAAGTGCTGATCCTGCAGGTTTGTTCCCAGATAATGCCTTTCTAATTGGTGAATCAGCATATCCATCCCTGCCATGGCTCGCTCCACCTTTTCGAAATAATGGTCATCTTACTCCACAACAAACGGAATTCAATTTCATGCACTCGTCTACGCGCATATCCGTTGAAAAAGCATTTGGAGAAGTAAAGGGACGGTTTCGCCGTATTAAATTTTTTACTGAATACCGTAACATATCTTTTGTCACTGACACAGTAGTTGCAGCATGCATTTTACATAACTATTGCATTGAATCAAATGATGTTTTCGATTTTCCTGAAGATACTCGTCACAGCGTAGAGGTTAATATAAATGACAATCAAGAATTGGAAGTACCAGATCATAGAATTAGAGACGACCGCAGGATGCAACTTTTCAATGAACTATTCCCGGAATAATGATATACCAGCTGCAAGTTACAACTCGTAAATTGCATTACATTCAATCAATTGTATATTATTATAATTGTATACTAAATAAACAAAATTGCACAATCAATTTTCTTTGTTTATAAGCAATGCAGAGAATCACGTATGATTGAATCCCACAATCGCATGCAGTAAGAATTCTGCACTTCCCAAATCAGTCTATGTGCCAATAAACATTTTGAACGTGCAAAAACTCTATTAGGGTTCTTTTGTACTTAATTGTATTCTCATTGTATACTTATTTTTTCATTCCCTAAAGAAATTATTATTATTATAATTACGCTACTTATATTACACATTATTTTTTCATTCTCTGAAATTAGGGCTAATATCTTTTACTTAATTGTAAAAGCTATTAGTCCTAGAGCAGTCATATCATTTGTTATTATCTTAGAACGATGTATTGCAGTACAAAAGTTACAGGGAATAATAATTTTAATCAATGGTATGTAATTTAAAGAATAGATTGAAGAAGTATAGTGAACAGTTTTATCTTACCAAACATTCGACAAGTTTTTATTTTTAAATAGTTATACTCTTAATAGCGTTACGCATTTAATAGGCTTACCCCCGTTTTCTCCAACGCGGTTCAACATTGATCTTGATTTAATCTACTGTTCATCTTCTTCTAGTTCCACAAATTCGAAAAAGGTGAAGAGCAAGTTGAATCAAGATCAAAATTGAACCGCGTTGGAGAAAACGGGCGTTACACTCTTAATAGACTCCCATTCTTAATAAAACTCTCATAATAAAAATGTAATTTCAAACAGATAACATTACATATTTGTACTATTCTCTGAGCTGTTATCACAATTTCTTTGAATTTATTCGCATGATTTCGTTATTCATATGTTCAGGCGGAATCGGATTCAGGAAGATTTTGATTTTCCTTGTCTTCTACTAATTTCTTCAGGAGTTTATATTTCATTCTTTCCATTTCCACGAGTTCCATGTGACGATTTTTTTTCTCTTTCATTCTTTTTGCAGCGATTTCTTTTCGTTGTTCTAATTCAGCCTCTTTTAGGTCGAGCTGTCTTTTTTTTTAACTTCAGAGCTTCTTTTTTGGTTTCACTAAGATCTGAATATCTCTGATCTTTGATTTTATCGCATTCTTCTTTTTTTTCCAAATCCTGCAACCATTGCTTTTCAAGTTGAACTTTCGTTGCTGCAATTTTGGAACCTGTTCTATGCAAACAACGTTGCTTATTTCTTACGGCAGTGCAGCTTTGATTCGTATCAATTTCGGCTGCTGTGACTGATTTTATTGAATCGTTGGATGTAGACGCGTTTTGACGTTTTTTTCCAACACAATCGACGTACGAGAGTCGGACGTTGATTTGGGAAATTTCGATGATACAGTACGAGTATGTGTATCGATGACACCCCTCTGTGATGCGAAAATTTCATCCAGCTGGTTGAACCACTCGAATTCTATGTTCGTTCTGCCTGATCTACAATTGTTATCCACCACTTTTTTATATTTGTTAATCAAGGCATTGATCTTCCATCGCACTTGCTCAGTCGACATCTAAAGGACATTTAATTACATTATAACTAGTATAATATGAAATTAAAACGTTCAAAACGACGGCGGGACATTTTGCTTCAAAAATTTGTATTTCAAACGTGATTTCATACTACGACATGACTTGCGAGATAATATTTGATTCAGCAAAACTATCATACCTTTATCCCAAGCTGCAGTAGACCATTTTGAACAGCTTCCCATATTTTCCCCTTTTTTTTAGGGTGCTCCAGCATTTCCATATTTGCTTCATAAAGGCTGATTACTGCAGCCGTTACTTTTCTAGTCCAAATCGCACCTGTAATAATAGAATGTCGACTTTAGATATCGTTTGTCAAACATCATTGGGTTTATTGATTTAATTGTATTCTTAGTAATGTAAAAATTAGACATCTTTGAGTTTATTTAAGTTCTTTCGTAATGGAGCTCACATTCTTTCCCTCTTGCAGTTTTTTGCGATGCTCCCTCCATCGTATTTCCAATATTATTCTCGTCATCGTTTTGAGGACTTTCCGTTGGTCTGGCAATACTTTGTGCACGAGACGATGCTGTAACAACATAAATGTGTAAGTGGGTGCGCTTTTGCATAAGATACTTATTGCCAGATCGCAAGTTCAAATAATTAGAGTAGATTGTATGACAAGTGGCAGCACCCTCTTCCACCGAATTGATTAAAAGTAACAGTTTAGAATTACGTTGATCCGTTTCCTGATGATATACCTAATATATTTGTAAACTCCTCCATGAACACGGCCTTGTTAATAAAACAAGGATGATACATGATTCCATCAAAGAATGGAATTCGCTCGTTGCAATGTTTGCACTTGTACATACCTACATAAATAAATTAAGTTAACATCAAAGAGAGAACTGTAAATTTAGACGTTAGAAGTTGCTATATTCATATAATTTTACCGGCGTCTAGCAATAAGATCGAGTACTTACTTATAACTCCTTAACGCCTTGCGCTCACAAAACGATCACGAAACGAGTCGTAAGATTTCTTCAAACAAAAGCCGGCACCGGCGGTGAGCCCAATACCACGCCACGAAAATAAAATCTCTAATTAAGAAATTGGCAACATAGAGGTCGACACAGTGTCCAACCATGCTCCGCAGCTGTGTCCGACTGTGTCGGTCTGTGTCGTTGTTGGAAAGCACCGTGTTCGACACTGTGTCGCTCTGTGTCGTTGCTGGAAAGCTCCCGCTATTGCTCGAGCGCATAGCGAGACTTGGCAACCCCCTCGATATGCCATAACAACCATTGCGACAGTACGTCGTGAATTATTAACCTTTAATACGTGCTAAAAAAAGTGACAAATAATTAGAACGGTTAAAATAACAAATAAGTAAGTAAGTTCGATTTCTTAGTAATTTCACAATTATCCTATATAAATTAATTTAAAAAAAAATTTGGTAAAAAGTTTTTTTCCATACCATAACAGAGCCGTGCGAATATTGTGACGTGCACGAGTTTGTTTTCAAGCACAGCCCCGTAGCTCAGCTTGTAGAATTAGCTATGACGGGTATCAAGGGGTTTTCGCGTACAAGTTGTATTGCTCATAGCGCAGGGGGTTATGACGCGCAGTTTATTTTGCGATATTTAATCCAAGAAAAAAAGACAGCTACCATCGCTAATTATGAACGGTACGAAAATAATTACGATGCGGCTTGAAAACCTTGTGTTTCTCGATAGCCTACACTACTTTCACATGTCTTTAATCACTCTACCAAAAGCCTTTGGTCTCGCGAATACTGTCACAAAAGGCACTTTTCCTCATTTATTCAACAGACCTGAAAACCAAAATTATGAAGGTCCTCTACCAAGTCTGGAATATTATTCACCCAATACAATGCGTGCTGGCGAGCGCAAAAAATTTCTTGAGTGGTACCGGGCATTGAAAGATCGTAATTATCTGTTCAATTTTCAGAAAGAAATTGTTGGTTATTGCACGACAGATGTTAGGATATTAAGGCGTGCGTGTATGGCTTTTCGGAATATGTTTATTGCCAGCGGCAATGTCGGCCCGTTCGAAGAGTGTACAGCAATAGCGTCAGCTTGTTTTCGCGTTTTTCGTAAAAACTTTTTGAAAGATAACACGATAGGTATTATTCCAACGAACGGCTACAGATGGGCTCATAACCAATCTAAAAAAGCAGTTTCGTAGCTCGTGTGGATGGAGCACTCTCTAGGGCAGCGAATTCTTCATGCAGGACGGGGACGCGAATTTAAAATATTGCAAAATTTACTATTTCACAGTTGTTATTGGCACGGTTGTCCGCCTTATTACCCTTTAAACAGGGATCTGTGACAGAGTGATGGTACATCGATGGACGAACGTCTCGAAAAAACTATAACTATAACGAATAGGATCCGAGAGGGAGGTCATGTATTCACAGAGATTTGGGAGTGCGAGTACGATCACCTGTTAGAAGCTGATGCGGAAATGCGTGCACTCATAAAGGACCATACTTTAGTTGGTATAGAGCCTCTTAACCCACGCGATGCTATCTTTGGGGGGTGTACAGAAAACATGGTTACGCTTTACGACGCTCAGAATTCGGAGCAAATACGTTATGTGGATGTCTGTTCTTTATATACTTACATCTGTAAATTTGGTAAATACCCTGTAGGACACCCCCGCGTATATACGGGCTCTGAATGCATGGAACTGACAGGTCCAAATAATAATGATCTTTCACTCGTAGAGGGCCCTGTTAAATGCCGCGTATTACCACCTACGAATCTTTATCATCCCGTGTTACCGGTGCGTATGCATCATCGTTTGTTATTTCCTCTATGCCGTAGCTGTTCCAAGAGTATAAACTCGGAAACATGTACGCATGAAGATCCTTCTGACCGTATGTTCGATGGTACATGGGTGGTCGATGAGCTACGCAAAGCTATCTCATGCGGTTATATAGTTATCAAAGTACACGAAATCTGGTAGTATGAGATCACACAGTTCAATCGTGATACTCAAGAGGGGGGTCTCTTTGCTGCCTATATAAATACCTTTATGAAAATCAAACAGGAGGCTAGCGGCTGGCCCGAAAGGTGTTTGGAAAATGAAACGGCGCAAGAGCAATGCATAACAGCTTTCGAGAACTCTGAAGGTGTTAAGCTAGACCGCTGCAATATTAGAACAAATCCCGGGTTACGTTCTGTAGCTAAACTATGCCTTAATTCTTTTTGGGGTAAATTTGGTCAGCATGGAAACTTACCGAAAACGACAATAATTTCGTCTCGTGAAAAGCTCATGAAATTATTGACCAGTCCTGAATATGAAATCACAGGTATTTTACCTATTAATAACGAGATACTATATATTAATTACACGAGGATCGGCACTGCTGGAATACCTTCTGATATAGCAAACGTTGTAATAGCAGCGTATACAACAGCACAAGCGCATTTGAAATTTTATAGTTATTTCAAGCGCTTGGGTGCTCGTGCACTATACTGTGATACAGACTCTGTGATATATGTATCGAAGAAGAATGACGACTGTGAATATGAACCACAACTTTGAGGGAATCTTACCGATGAGTTATGCTCTTATGGTGAGGTTAGTTGTATAAAAAGTTTTGTTTCAGGCGGTCCGAAATTTTATTCGTTTATTGTGCAGTGCCCATGTGGTTCCGAAAGCGAGGTGTGCAAAGTAAAGGGTAGAACACTCAATTTTATCAACAACTCATTAATCAATTATACATCTCTGCGCTCATTTGTAACCGGTGAAAGAGAGGTACCTGTTGTATTACACTACGACGCTATTAGATGGACAGCATACCACCAGGTCGTTACGCGTCCTGAAACAAAAACCTGTATGCGTCGAGCGTCAAACGAAGACGCCATGGCGAGTATGGCTCGCTCCCTTATGGTTACAGAGCTTAGTTTATGAAAATTATATTATAAATGTTTTTGTAAATGTTGTAAATACTGTTAAACTCTGTAAACCTTTATATTGTTACTGCAAAATAAATCTTTATACATATACCGAATATCTGAATTCTTTATATATATACTGTTGTATAGAAAATACACTCATTCGGAGAGATGGATACGCGGTGGAAGCATCCCAGGATCTCGATGATACTGTGGCCCCACGGGCTGCGGTAAAACTTATTTTGTAAAAAAGTTTTTGAAATTCATTTCGCAAATGAACAGCGAGCCGTTCGAGAGAATTATTTTCTATTATTCCGAATGGCAACCAGCATACACAGAGTATGGTAAATCGATAGAATTTCATGAAGGGCTGCCTCAAAGTGCCGATTATGCGAACGATCCGCGTGCAAAGCTCATAATAATCGACGATTTGATGCGCGAGGCGTCGAACAATACCGTTGTTGATCTTTTCACCAAAGGTAGTCAACACATAAACCTGAGTGTTATTTTTATTACTCAAAAACCTGAGTGTTATTTTTATTACTCAAAACTTGTTTCATCAAGCACACGGTCAGCGCAATATTTCATCGAACGCCAATTATATTGTAATTTTCAAAAATCCTCGTGATTAAGCCCAAATTCAGCATCTCGCGCGTCAGGTATACCCGGAAAACCCGCGATTTCTGCCAGAGGCCTATCACGATGCAACGTCCCAGCCGCATGGCTATTTGTTACTCGATTTGAAACAATCAACACCTAATAACTGTAGATATCGTACTTGTATTTTGCCTGATGACACCCATCATATTGTGTACATACCACGGAAAAAGTTAAAAAGCAATACCGGCACATTCGAATTACCAGTTCAGCGCACGTAATGACATCTAAAGTATCGTTGTGTCGCGAAAAATGTGTGTCTATATTGACCGCATTTCAACAATCCTACACAGTGCATCGTACATCTGACACGCACAAAAAACAAACAAGTGCTAGTCACACCGTTTGTTAGTGTGTGATGTACATTCTTAGGGGCAGTTCTGCCCCTAAGACATGTAGCGCAAAGGGGTTTAAAAGGCGTGATACATCACGACGGTCGTCAGTTCATTCCATCCTGCGTGTTCTTCATCACCTGAATAAAGAGCAGCGTGAGGCTGTTTTACGCAAAGCAGATCCAAGTATTATCCGCTGTATTTGTGAGTGTGCACTGAATGTTCTCTGCGAGAATGTACGACTGACGATCGACCAGAGAAAAAAATTACGTCGATACGCACCGGTCCTCCGTCGTTTAGCCTAAAAAAAAAGGCTGCTGAAAGAGTAAAAAATGGTGTGTTGTTCAAAACGGTGGGTTTCTACCACTCCTATTAGCACCAATACTAGGTACTGTTCTATCGAATTTGGTGGTCGTGAATGTAACTCGGCTGAGCACACAAAGTCATACGCAGCCGTTTTTTAATACGGGTACGCCTCAAACACAGCCAGTGCGAGGTATTGACGCTACGCTAGCCCGATTGGACACGGAGATGAAATAAATTCTGCCCTCCAGCGCATACAAGGATGAGAGGGAAAAATGGACGGCGTACTTGACTGTACTACAACGTTCTCTCCACTTCATTGATGACGAGAGAGCTCTGCAGTACCGCGACCTTATGCAGAATAAACTCTATGTAGAGTCTAATTATGAAAGAAAAAAAAAGACGAAACCGATTACGATATGAACAATACCGCCATACTTGAGAGTATACCAGCTAAATTTTGCGTGAAAGCGAAACTAATTCTTCGCCGCTTGCGAGGCGCTCCACGATCTAAGTTTTCTTGGGATTCTGGCGGTGTCGTGTCGGTCACCGGTAAACCAATAAAAGATTCAAACATTGTTGACCTCGTGAACGATGCTATGAGGGTTTGGAAAATACCTAACCCTGCTGGACGCAGTGCCTTTGCCAGAGTTCTACGAGCGGTCAAGACACCTCGGGAATTTATTAGTAACGAGGAGTCGTGGGCGGAGTCTAGAGTTAACACACCACGGCGTCAATCGCAGACTGATGATGGTAGTACAAGCCGCGATGGATCACCCGATATGGACCAGTCAGCGTTTTTCAGCGGTGTTAAGAATAGATCACCAGCACGGCGGATACAGGGAGATAAGCAGAGAGGTGGCGGCTATCATATTAAGAAAAGACGTGTAATTTGGGCTAACCTGAAATTATAATCATGAAAATCTTAGAAAATGCGTATGAATACGGGTATACTTTTGGCCCATGCAAGAGCTTTGTCTAAATGTACAGCGAAATATTCTTTGACGCGAGTCGAGGTTAAAGCGATATCGCTGCATGCTGGGATACACGATGAAACTCTTGATAATGTCATACTTGGCCAGCTACCTAAACGTATAATCGTCCGTTTTGTCGATAATAAAGCTTTTAATGGTGACCGTAAAATGAACCCTTTCAATTTTCAGAATTACAATATAAATTATTTTTCTTTGTACGCCGATGGATTGCAAATACCGTCAAAACTCCTAGAGCCAGACTTCGCAGATGCTGATATATATGTCGATGCATATCACACACTTTTCTCTAGTACAGGCATACACTTTGTCAATGAGGGTAATTGTATCGCACGTACAACCTACCCTCATGGTTATTGTCTTTTTGCATTTGATCTTACACTCGATCTCTCGGCCAATAGTAGCACTCATAGGAATCTTGTGAGGCATGGTAGTGTGAGAATAGAAGTGCGTTTCGCGCCTGCCCTAGCATCAACGATCTATTGCCTTGTGTATGCGGAATATGATAATGTGTTGGAGATCGACTCCTCCAGACAAGTAATTGAGGATTTTAGTGGCTAGAACGCAAGGCTTGTAAAGAGGGAGTGTCACATATCCGTAGAACGTGCAATATTTATTGTTAGTCTGTATTCAAAAGCCGCCGTGTTACGGCGATCGAGAAGCACCATGAGCATCGTCATTGATATACAGGATCTGAAGGATACGGCGGTCTGACGGGCTGTTTACAAGAGGAGCTGATAAAGCGGCTTATTTGACACAGCTAACGGATTGCTACGTTATAAATCTAGCAAAAGCAAAAGACGACGATTCGTCGTTTCGTAATCCTCCTGAGAGCAATACTCGTTGTGTGTATCACGGTTTACTGCGTAAACATTGCTCGTTCACGTGTGCCCTCAACAATGCTGTGAGAATCAAAAAGTGGCTTTCTCATAACGACCGCTCCAGCTCCTTGTGGGAGTACAGAACCACCACAGCCTGGAACATCAGCTTACTAGCTGTGGAGCGTCACGACGAGGGAAAAACAACCGATATTAAACAGCTATAGTGTCTCTATAATTGCTGTCTGTTATGAACACCGAGCAGCTTGTGCAGGCCCTACGCGGTATAAAGAGCCGCACTGTAGGCGTATACCCGGCAGACCGCATCCCTAAGGTGTGGACGAAAGCAGCACCGATTGTCGCCAATACCGATGGCCACAAACAACCCGGGGCCCACTGGGTCGCCATGTACGTCGATCGAGTTGGACGAGGATGGTACTTCGACAGCTACGGACTACCACCAATCATCCCGCAGCATCTCCGGCAGAACTGCAGATTCTTTAGCTACAACACTATACAGCTTCAGGGTCCTGAATCACATACTTGTGGACATTACTGTGTTATGTTTCTTCATTTCTTATCTACAGGCCTTGGTATTAATATGTTTAGGAGTGCATTTTCACCCGATTTAACACGGAACGATAAAATAGTGTATGATTACTACAATGAGTATATGAATAAGTGTAATAAATCTAAACCTTTGAATAATGCGCTCAACAAGGGTGTTTGTGTGGGTAGTGGTGGTTACCATTATAATAATCTCAATACATTTAGTGTTAAAACTCTGTCTTGTGTACAAGGCTGCTGTTCTGGCACCCGCTAACTGTACAATAACTGTGGGTTCACAAATAAAGTATATTTTTTAAATGTGTGTGTGTTCTTTGTCTCAATATTCTTGAACTTTGCACGACAATATTTATAATCTACGTATTTTAGTGATGAGCCGTTTTTCAGAAATCCTCGAAATGGTCATTCGCGCAAAGGCACGCGCCATCACGATATGCGATCCTCTCTCACGCCATGTGTCTATCTCTGTTTTCCATAGTTAAACAATCATTGGCTGATCAGAGGGGTGAGCGCTGTAATGAGTACGGAGCCAACGAAGAAGAAAAACAAGCAGCTAATATTCACTATTTATTATAAAATACATATAGCATCGATACGTAAAACTTTATAATGTAAGATTTAATACATCTAGTCAGAATATATATATTGTCACGGTGGGGGATTACACAAAACAAAAAAAAAAGAAATTTTCAGGAAATCATTAACAACTTTATTTATATTCTTTTATTGATATTTCATTGACACGGCGGACTATCTCCGGGGTATTTAGCAAATAACAAAACTCGTCGGATTTTTGGACGCCAGTTAAAAATTTTGCTTTTAACAAAAAAAAAAATTTTTTAACACAAAAACAAAATATCAATGCCTTTAACAATAAGGGTGTTTGTCGGCTAGCGCGTAGGGAACGGGGGGGGGGTCAAGCGGGAATGAATCTCAGGGAGAGGATTCGCTGACTCAACGGCCTCTTAATTATTACCACTGGCTTGTACATTTATTTTCAGTCTTATTCGCACGATTTTACTTCACGCTCTATCTTATTACTACACAGTCAGTCGCAGGGAGGGAGGTATACGAGGGATAGGAGAATTGTTTGGGTCGTGCAGTTGAGATGACGGCGAGGACGATCGCGCCGCTCGCGCGATCGACTTGTATTTCTCATGGCGATAATAGGTTGGCGGGAAGGGGGGCCGAGCGGGAAGGAAAGACCGTTACGCTTAATTTTTAATATTCGTAATTTACTACTGCCGTCCCACACGGCAACTAAGGAGAAAGAAACAACGTGCTGATTCTCGGTATACGCGGGCAACTGAGATGAAGGGCAAAGAATTACTACGAGAATCGCGAATCTCTTACAAATGAGCCGTCAGTATTTGGGGGGGGGGGGGGGGGGGGGGTAACCTGTGCAAACACTCATCGTGCCGTAGATTTATTTCCTTCTCGCTCTTTTTCGTTCGCTCGGTTATCCCTTGTCGTGCTTGGTCGTCTTTAGAAATTTCTGTTTCGATATCCTTTTCCGTTCCTTTTACTCGTAATCCGTATTCGCGCCAATTCGTCTTCGTTGATTTGCTGTATAGTTTCCTTCTCACACTCTCCTTCTCTCTCTCTCACTCACTCTATTCTCTCGGTACACCCTAAACTTTCTACACTTTCGCTCTTTACTAATCGCCGGCTCGTCACAAAGTGACGACCGCATGGCCGGCCGGAAGCTTGCGAAATTTTCGCGCTCGGCGATTGGCTACCGGCCGGCATCGATCATCGAGGCAGCAGCGGCACGGGTCGGTAGAAGATGGGTCAGACGTATTATCGATTTAGGACTGTCGCGAGCGGGATCTATTGGGGAAAGGTGGGTAATTAGGTCGGTCGATAATTCAGGGATAATTGTGAACGGGAGTTTATAATTGCGGGTAATTGGATGGTATGGAGATTGCCGTGCGCTGCTGCCATCTTCTTCTTGCTTCTCGTCGCCGCACGGCCGATGGATGGCCGGTGTTTGCGGGGACGGACGGGTGCATAAATTTTGACAGGTGGTCAGACGTCAAGTGTGGTGCGAGTGAGTTGTGAGTGATTTTCGTTTATTAATTATTTGTTGGTGTGGTGAGCGGCGACTACGATGACGGGCGTGATGGAGAGGGTCGTCGGATCGGTCCAGGTGAGTAATTTTTTATTTGTTTCTTCTTGATTTTCCGGGTTTTAACTTCTTCTTTTTCTTTTCAGGTTAGGCCGGTCAGACTAGATACGGCGACGACGACAACGACGACGACGACGACGACGACGACGACGACGACGACGACGATGACGACGACAACGACGACGACGACGACGACGACTACGACGACGACGATGACTCGATGAGGATGACGGTGATGTGTTGCTGCGCAAGGGTCTGTCGGGGTCACTCTTATCGGACTGACTATCTGGCTCAGGTAAGTGTTTGCACGGTGTTTAAGTAATTTAATTCTTATACGTATCTCTCCTTTTTGTTGCAGTGTGAGACGGCTGCCTCTGCGCGAGCCATCTCTATACCGATATTGTGACGCCAAGCGCCACAATATCGGTATAAATCATTATGTACAGCAGTTATTTCTAAAAGAAAAAAATTCCTTTTTTTTGTGAATACATTATTGATATTTGTTAACAATAATATGTCATAAAATTATTTTTATCTATAATCTGTAGATACTTTTTTGAACATTGTATAGAATAATGTACGATTTTCGCGCAACAAAAATATTCGGACACTTATAAGAAATGGGTGATTTTTTAATTATTAATAACCTTTAATACTTAGTGGCATATCCTGTTTGATCTTCCACGTTTTCCAGACATTCTGGCATATTTGAAATAATTGTTTTCAAATAGTCTGAACTAATTTGTAGCCATTCTTCCTGCAATCTCGTCTTTAGTTCAGTTTTCGTACGTGGGGGTGACGAACGAACTCCCTGGTCCAATTTTTCCCATAGATTTTCTATGGGATTTAAGTCCGAAGATTGAGGTGGAGGATGCAAAATTTTTGGACAATTATATAACAGATATTCCTGTACAATGCGCACTTTGTGCTTTGGATCACTGTCTTGATAAAACTTGAATGTTCTTTCAATCCCCATTTGTGCAGCACTTTGTATCAAATTGTCTTTCAATAATTAAAGGTATTTATTTGTATCCATAATACCGTCAATAAACACTAATTTTCCTAGGAAAAAACCCTTTATAAACGAAATCAATAGACGTAAACGTGTGTAATTCGCAAAAGAATTCGGCAGCATGACGTATTCTTTCACGTCATTCCACCATGATTTTCATCACAAAAGATTGTGATGAAAGTAAATTTAACGTTTCCGGGTCTGATGGACGAGCTACGGTGTGGCTTAAACCCAATACAGAGTTAAAACTAAAAAATTTACGCGCTACGTTCGAACACGGAAACGGGAGTGTAGGGTGGTCTGGGGGTGTATTTCGACTGCTGGTATTGGACAATTAGTTTTTATTAACGGTATCTTCTTCGGGCTTCCCCGGTAAGGGAAGCGAGCGAGTGAATGACGAATAGGGCGAACAAGTGAGCGAATGAATGACGAATAGGGCGAGCAAGCGAGCGTTTGAGCGAGAGGCGAGAAGAAAAGAAAAAGTGGAGTTAGAGATAAGACGTAGAATAAGGCAAATGTAAATAGAATAAGGTAGTGTAACATCCGCGTAGATGTAGTTTAATATTTCTTTTCATTATTCTTAGGCACATATATATTTTTGAGAGTTGATTTTCCCGTCAGGAAAGCGACCGTAATTTATCGCTTTCCGAGATAAGTGCTAGCGGGGCCACATGGCTGTACCCCGTCGATTTCTTATGTTTATCGAGAGGCCCTTTTTCGCATCGAGAAAAGGGACCGTAAATTTATGTCTTTTCTAGGATAAGACGAACACGAACCATATGGCTATTGACCGTCGACGTAATCCGATTCCTTTTATTTATGTTTTACATAACATTTACTTTCCCAGAAAAACATATCCCTTCCACCCACGATCTTAGCATCCCTCCGAATTCTCAACCCTCCAATCATAGTAATGATCCCTTCATAGATGTTAAGAATTTTAATGAATAAGAATGCGAACCTCCCTACTATAAGCACTTCCAAATCTGTTAGAACATCGCTGTCTTTCAATAGGGAATAACTTTTAGTCAGTCTTCTCCAGCCAGTCAACAGAGTCAGCAATCAGTATTTCCATATCTAGTTTTCGTATTCATTCCTTTCTGGCTCTGATTATCAATAATTTCTTTTATTGTAAATGTTGTACCCCATAGTACAACGAAGGAATATTCCAAGAGAACATTCCAGTAAAATTAAATAAAGATAAAATAAAGAGCACTGTGACCATATATGGTCACAGCGCAAGTAAAGGTCAAAAACCCCAAACTGCGAAATAGACAGTTTTAGGGTAAAGGCGCGAAACACGCCATCGAAACCGTCGTCGTGACCATATATGGTCACAACGACCAAAATGCGGAACATGCATTTTCTGCATAGCGACTCGCGGGAGCGACCCGCGATCGCGACGATTATCAGGCAGTCTTAATTGACGAGCAGAGCTAATCGGTTGGTTCTGATTGAAGCTCTTACCCTATTAACTTGCGTAACATTGTAACTTATTAATCTAAAACTTACAATAAACTGTTATCTCATTTTACTTCACTGACTCGAGACTTTCTCCTTATTGGTTATTATCCCGAAATAAAATCTTATCGCGCAATACTAACGTGTTGCCGACACAACATTGGTGGCAGCGGTGGGATAGCCAAAGTTCGCGAAGTAAATAACAAAAAGTTGTGCGCGAAGTGAATAGAAGAGTTGTTAGAAGCAGTGACAACTAACAGTTATCCGATCTCCTACCAAACGCGTTGCGTAAAGGAATCGAAGAGAAACCAACTCGCAGTCGTTGAGTTTCTAGTAGAAGTTGCCTGACAAATTCGCGTCATGGCAAGAGAGGAATCCGCGAACGATCGAGTCGCCGGATCACAACCGTCATCCCGAGGATCGACGAAGCAGAACCAACCGAAGACCATCCCAACGAAGGAAGGAAGACCGAGGATCCGAACGAGAACCAGCCTACAATCTACATCGCAACCAGCAGCATTCAACTATGTACAAGACCATCCTAATGTAAGTGGCGGCACAAAAATTTTACAATTATAGATCAAAGCCAGTTAGGGAAACTTTATGTCCGATGAAGAGCGTTTAGTATCTCTGCGTTTGCCGGGAAAGAATTGTTTATCGCGATCAGAAAATTCAATATTCGACCGAGTGTTAGAATATCAGAGGGAGGAACCCCTTTGCGACGAATTATCAATCAAACGACGCAGAACTTCCGCGGTAAATTCCCCTAATACCTCCGGTGACACGGTCGACGACTTCTCAGACGCCGTCGAAATAGTACGCGGACGACATTTTACGTTTACAGATTTCCCTTTACTCAACCGCCACGACCGAACGATAACAATGGCGGTCGACGATATGACCCTGAAGGAGGCCAGGAGTTTAATCCAGCCTTTCGATGGGGAAAGGCCCGACGCGGTCTACGATATCATCGAAGCATTCGAATACGCTTACGAAAGCGTTGCCATAAACGACCGAGCCAGTTTATTAAAGGCCATCTTAGCCACTAAAATCATTGGTCGGGCGAAACGTGATCTCCGATATAAACAAATCGACACTTTCCCGAAATTAAAGGAAGAATTACTCGCGCTATACGGTACTCGTCGAACAGTAGCTGCATTACAGGTCGAATTTAATACCTGCAAACAAAAGCACAACGAAACCGTGTTAGCTTACGGCCAACGATTAGAGGCCGTCATGATGGAATTGGTCGACGCAAGCACCGCGAGCGAAACCACTGCCGCGGGCAAGAAGACAATAGAAGGCTACGTGAGACAATTAGCCTTGCACAATTTTGAGAGAGGACTCAAAAGGGAATTTCAGGTCATAGTAAAGGCTCGTAACTTCACGGATCTCGGCACAGCCATGAAAGGCGCAATGGAGGAAGAAAAATCCGTCCAAGGTGGCGAATCAATCGCCAGACAAACACACGTCTCAACTCACACGTCCCAAATCACGTGCCATAAATGTCACAAGCACGGGCATTTAGCACGCGACTGCAGGAGCGCGCAAGTCCGCATGAGTCTGCCTGCACCAGGACCGAGCACAGGAATCCTGAAGGTGGACGTCACGTGTCACTACTGCAAAAAGCCAGGACACGTCATAGCGGAATGTCGAAAACGGATCAGAGACGAAGGGATGAAGAAGGAAGCAGGACCTTCACATAAGTGGCAAAACGATTACGGGCGAAGGAACCCAAGTGCTTGGCCGAAACAGCAAAATAATTTTCCGCCAAGAAATCGTGAAAATAAGCCCACTCTGGGATCACTGGAACTCGGCACCATTACAATTACCTCCGAAGAAGAAATTAAGGAGACCGAAAAACAAATAGAGAAATTACAAATTTGCAACGTCAGCTCGCCCTGGATAGAAGGGGCAATGAGCGACTTCACCGTCGCCTCTCCGCATGCCTCAGCCGGTGCGTTGACCTTAAAGGCCGACACGGGCGCGCAATGCTGCGTATTGCGCAAAGGCGCACTGAAACCCGAAACGCCGATAACGCCCTCGACCGTCCAGCTGAGAGGAGTCGAAGGTACGACGTTCAAGGCTCTCTGCAAGGCCACAGTGATACTCGATACCCGAGCTATCTCAATAGAACATGATTTCTATGTGGTGAGTGACTCCGTACCGATGTCAACCGATGGGTTATTGGGAATGGACTTTATGCGAGAGCACGACGTCGATATATTGGGAGGCAAGTTTATAAAAATGTACGGAGATACGAAGCGTCTGGTGAACGCGCAAGAAATAATTAAACTTCCACCGAGAAGCGAGAACATCGTTCGAGCTAAAACCTTAGACAATATCATTGGCCTCGTGGAAAAATGCAAATTAGCCGAGGGAATCGTCGTCGGATCGTGCGTAACAGAAGCCGAAAACAGTAACTGTATCGTGAGCATTATAAATACGAACGACGAGGAAGTCGAGATGACACGACCCGTCATAACGCTGAAAACGCTGACGCTCGCTGAATTACCGGACGACGCCGAGTCCGCGCGAGCAATATACACAGTCGCCGCTGGAAGTGGGGCTGCCCGCCTAAGAAATCTGCGCAAAGAAATCGACACGGCTCATCTCAACAAAGAAGAAAAGTTCGAACTGTTAAGAATTTGCGAAAATTTTGAAGATATTTTCCATTTAGACGGAGATCGACTACACTGCACCGATTTGGTGGAACATGAAATTCCCCTGAAGGAGGGAATACGACCAATTAAAGTACACCCGTACCGACTGCCCGAAACGCACAAAAGGGAAGTCGAAAAGCAAACCGCTGAGATGTTGAAAGACGGAATTATCCGGCCGAGCAGGAGTCAATGGAACGCTCCGTTGCTAGTGGTCGCCAAAAAACCCGACAGCGACGGAAAACCTCGAATGAGAGTCGTGGTGGATTTCCGTAAATTAAACGAAGCCACCGTAGGAGATTCCTACCCATTGCCTAATATCTCTGAGATATTGGACCAACTGGGAAAGGCAAAATACTTCTCCACGCTCGACCTCGCCTCGGGTTTTCACCAAATTCCGATGGCAGAGAATGATAAAGAGAAAACGGCATTTTCCACGCCGCAAGGTCATTTCGAATATACTCGTATGCCCTTCGGTCTGAAAAATGCGCCGCCGACGTTCCAAAGGCTCATGAATACGGTTTTGGCAGGAATACAAGGTACTCGATGTTACGTCTACCTTGACGACATTGTCGTCTATGGCTCATCGCTGAAGGAGCATAATGACCGACTCCAAGACGTTCTCCAACGGCTTAGAGAAGCGAAATTGGCGGTTCAGCCGAAAAAATGTCATTTTCTTCGAAAGGAAACCCATTACCTCGGACACATAATAACCGAGGAAGGGGTGAAACCCGACGAAGAAAAAATCAAGGCGGTCAAAGAATTTCCACTGCCAAGAAACGTGAAAGGAATACAGTCATTCTTGGGTCTCGCAGGATATTACCGGAAATTCATAAAAAATTTCTCCCAGATAACGAAACCACTAACGACGTTATTGAAGAAGGACGTTCGCTTTGAATGGACAGCAGAACGAGACGAAGCATTCGAAACATTAAAAAGAATGCTCACAACGGCTCCGGTTTTACAATATCCGGATTTCGCTAAACCTTTCCTGATAACCACAGATGCATCCGACAAAGCAATCGGCGCAATATTATCACAAGGCAAGATAGGTGAGGATCTGCCGATAAGTTACGCCAGCCGAACTTTGAATAAGGCGGAACAAAATTATTCAACGACCGAAAAGGAATTGCTCGCCATCGTTTGGGCCGTAGGACAATTTCGACCATACGTTTACGGAACTAAATTCACCGTGATCACGGATCATCGACCTTTAACTTGGTTATTCAGCGTAAAGGATCCAGGCTCAAGACTTATGAGATGGAAATTAAAATTATCAGAACATGAATTCAACGTGGAATACAAAGCCGGTAAAACCAATACTAATGCCGACGCGCTCAGCCGTATATACGCAACAACACGCGCACAGGCACGGGAAACCCGAGCCGCACCGTCGCGCGATGAGAGAGCGAGCGCGAAGAAAGACAGAGAGAGAGCGAAGAAAGACAGAGAGAGAGAGACACAGAGGACAGCGACGACGACGGTTCAAGCGACGAGGTCCCCGCGGACTCGTGCGCAGCGACCAAGGGAAGCGCGGCACGGGAGGAGGACGACCGCGTGAGCGACGCGAAGCCACAGCGCCTCCACCACGAGAAAGAGAGAGATAGAGGCCGCATAGGCGTAAGCTGTCCCGAGCCCAGCGAACGAAAAATCATAATTCGCGAATACCACGATGCTCCTCTCGGTGGTGACCAAGGAATGACGCGAACACTGGAAAGAATAAAACTAAAATACGAATGGCCCGGAATGAAACAACAAATTGAGGAATACATATCCGCCTGTGAGAAATGCCAAAAAAATAAAGTAAGAAGAATAACGAAGGCGCCCATGGTCATCACCGACACTCCGACGAAGGCGTTCGAGAAATGCGCCGTCGACATAGTAGGGCCCCTTACCGTCACCTCATCAAAAAACAAATACATCTTGACTTTCCAAGATTTATTGACGAAATATAGCGAAGCGATCCCTCTGCAAAATCAAGAAGCAGCGGAAGTAGCGAAAGCACTAGTCACCAAAATAATTTGTCGTTTTGGTGCACCGGAGACAATATTGTCCGACCAAGGGACGAACTTCCTTAGTACAACGTTCAAGGAAGTTTGCAAATTACTAAAAATTCAAAAAATTCAAACGACCGCGTATCACCCTGAATCGAACGGAGCGCTCGAACGGTCACACCGAACTCTGGCCGAATATCTAAAATGCTACATTGAAGAGGACCAAGAAAATTGGGATGAGTGGCTACCATACGCGATGTTTACGTATAATACCACACCGCACACAGCCACTGGCTATACGCCCCATGAACTCGTCTACGGAACGCCAGCTACATTACCAACGTCGATAAAAACGGAGCCCCGGCTCACCTATACCGCCGACGACTTCGCACAAGAAGTACGAGAAAGACTTCGAGCCGCATGGACGAGCGCTAGAAAAAATTTAGTACAAGCAAAATCTAAATCTAAACAATACTTTGATGAAAAGACTCAAACCCCCGAATTTCAAATTGGTGACAAAATATTGCTACACGACGAGACGGTACGACGAGGACGGTCAGCGAAACTAACCCCTAAATGGATCGGTCCGTACTGCATTACCGACCGACTGTCGCCCGTCACCTACATAATAACCAAGGGACGCAGGTCCCTAAAGGTCCACGCGAACCGCATAAAAATGTTCATCGAACATTAAATCCGCGACCGGGTAAAAAAAAAACCCTCCCCCGGATTTATATCTACCATTAAAAAAAAATTTGTGTAAATAAGCATGAATTAATTATTAATTTATTAATTAATTATTAAATTCATTAAATAATAATTAAATAATAAGGGGAGCGAATCAAAATTCGCCACTGCCCTAAATAAATAAACAGACAACAACTAAGGAATTAGGAGAAAAAATTTTTATTCAGGGTGCGCCGAAAAGCCGCACCCATTTCCCCTCCAATACATAAAAAAATAAAAAATATTTATAAAATATATCAATATAGAGATCTATCAGAAAACCGAGCACACTCGCATTATTCCGAAAAATCGATGTGCCCACACGCCGAGCACGGCGGCCGCAGAGAAAATAGCCGGCGGAGGCCGATGAAATCGGGGTAAGGGTCCGCCTCGTCCCGAAACAGGCCATCACCCCATAGCGCGTCCACCGCACGCCGGTTCGCCTCGCGATGGCGACGTACCGGTAAAGCCGCGCGAATAAACCCATCCATAACCTCCGAACCGCCCAGGATACACTGAGGCCGCCATAATCTCTGAAACACCGACGAAAAGCAATGTTAACAAAGCGAAAGAGAAACCTAAAAGTATATAAAAACTTATGCAACCACAAAAAAAAAAAAAAATTTTTTATTTTAAACAAAACAAAAAAAAGGAAAAGGAAAAGAGACACTCACCGTCATCCTTTGCGCATAATTGCGCTCGCACATTGCTGCCAAACGTCTCCAGGCTGGTGAATCCATGCTCATGATAAATAATTATTATCCCCGTCGGACACGTAATAAAACAGGCACGTCCCCGTCAAAAGATGAAGAGCTAATGAAGCTCGGAGAGAGCTCCAGAGCATGGAGAACTCCCTGAAAAGATAGAAATAAAATAAAAAGACAAAATCCCCATATGCTAGAATACAGAAAGTAGACTTACGAACCTACCGTCAGCACCTTCCCACGGGGATAACACCACGCGTTCTAATTACAGCATGACGATACTGGCATCGTCCGGAGGACACGCGCGAGACGACCCGTGGCCGTACGAGATACGAACTCTCGAGAATAATCCCGGAATATTGTACGAAAGGATCGGAACCATGTCAATCACCGAAGACATATGGAGTTTAATTCTACACATAGATTTGCAATCGATGCAAACCAGGGTAAAATTCATTAAGACCGCCCTACGCGATCTCAACGCCCCTTGTGCCAAACAAGCAACGACCGATTCCCTTTGTAAAACTCTCAACGGAACACTACTAGGCCTACAACAAAAAATTAATATAGGTATGGAAACCATATATGAATTATCAGGAAACACCCTGCGAGCTAAAAGAGGCCTTATCAACGGTCTCGGCACGGTAATTAAAGCCCTCACAGGAAACATGGACGCGGACGACGCAGAACGACTAGACGAGGAAATAAACGAATTAAAAACGACGCAACAAACATTCAAAAGTAACTTGAAAGAAAATCTACAAATAGTAGAAACGACCTTAGACATCCTCAACCAAACGGTTAAAAATATCGAAGAAAACGAAACCAACCTAAAAAATACTATAAGGAACATAGAACAATGCATCAATTACGAAATTTCGCACTTAATAATTCGACAATCATTAGACGAAAATATCAATAGTCTTAGCATAATCGTCGAATCATTGCTCGACGACATACGAGAATTAGAAAACTTCTTATCAGGACTCGCTCAGGGTACTATTACACCCGGCGTACTCTCAGGCGAAAAGATGGTAGAGTACCTCACAGACGCACTACCACACCTACCTACAGGACGCAGCCTACCAACCACTATTACACGACAGAACGCACTCAAACTACTACAGTTGGCCGATATTAAAGCTTACAGCAAAGAGAATGCAATAGTAGTGGTAATAGAAATACCACTCGTTGGAGAACAAGAATATATCGTCAGCAAAGTATACCCACTACCAACTCACACGTTCAACGACACATACCAATACTTAGAAACGACGGACGAAAACATAATAGTAGATAAGGAACGCCGTACATATGTTCGTAACACCGATTTACACAAATGTAAAAAATTAAGCGAAACATATATGTGTAAACCCACCCACCCATCCCTTACAATTACAAACTCCGCACCATGCGAAATATTAGCTTATGCGATAGCGAACCCTGAAGCAGCAGGATGCACGAAAAAATTAATAACACTTAAGAATACAGTAATAATCCCACTACACCAACCGAGTCGTTGGATCTTCGTAGCCCCAACAGACGAGAGAATAACCATATCTTGTAATAAAAAAATTAGGGAAAACGAAATACTAAAAGGAACAGGTATACTGGCTTTGATAGGGAAATGCGTTGTGACCGCCACTAATTTTAAGATCAAAACAGAAAAGAAAACGGTGCAAGAAAAATACGAAACATATTTGCCACCGTTCAATCTAACTCATCTAGTAAACAAATTCGATACCGAACCGAAAACGATAAGTGAAAACAGAAAAATTAACTTAAAAAATGTAATAAGTAACCCAAAAGAATTAAATGACTTAGGCGTAAAATTGCACACTATGCAGAAAGAGTTAGAATCTGAAGAAGTCCAAACTTCACATTATTATCACACTATAGGCACATATTCTATTAGCACTATAGCAATGTTCTTAATAGCAGCGTACATAATATACATGTATCTGAAGAAACGAAGAGGAAAAACAACGATAGTACAGCCAACGCAGAACATCGAATTTCGAGAACAACCGACGGAAACCATCGAGATAGAGGAAGCTAAACCTACACCTAGGAAAAGGAAAGCGTCCGCTGCTAAACTACACGTTTTCTTCCAACGTAACACGCCGAGTACGGGCACGAAATAAAATTAGAATAAAAGGGATAAATAATCGGGAAACTAAAGTAAGAATTTTGTAAAAGAGAAACGAAAATAAATAAATCCGTTTCTTTCTCTTAGGGGGGAGGGATGTTGTACCCCATAGTACAACGAAGGACTACTAACGTGTTGCCGACATAACATAAAACACTATTATAGTTAGTCAGAAAATTCAGTGCACTTCAATAACAACTCAACATACAACAACAGAACAAAACACAACAACAATTTTATCAATCGACACCAACCGACAACGATTCAACAACAATACAACAACAACAACTTCATATCCAAGTAAGGCAACTACTGTAAACCGCGCTCGAAATGTCAAACAGAAATCACTTTAAATTTCAACAGAACTTTTGTATATCGTTAAATAAATAGTAGTTATATTTTTGTTACATAATTTCTTAGAATTATTCTTAATTCAATTCCGTACAAAATACTCTTCTCTTCCCAATCCCGTGCTATTGCGCTTGGCGTAGGCAAAAAATAGGGAAATTAATAAATATTTATGTACATTCACTCTGGATGTCACATAATAATTTTTGGGGGCTCGTCCGGGATCCTTAAAGAAGAG
Source organism: Netelia fuscicornis (assembly GCA_946811545.1). NCBI lineage: Eukaryota > Metazoa > Arthropoda > Insecta > Hymenoptera > Ichneumonidae > Netelia > Netelia fuscicornis. The sequence continues at coordinate 21,568,060 of OX328013.1, forward strand.
TATTATTTCTATCTCAAGAATAATTCTACTATCAATAGAAAAACTTTTCTTTTTCTCTTTTCAATGATTTCAAATGAAACAAATTAAATTTGGTGATTTCTGATTGGTCGTTTTCAATTCGCATCAAAGGTATTCGAATAAGTTATTATTTTAGAAAGATCGATGTCAAAGGAACACGATCTTTCACTAGAAGCAAGTTCCTTGGATCACGATGTTAGTCAACAAAACGACGATACCTCATATTCTTTAAGAAGCTCTAGTTCAATTTTATTGCCAGGACTTGACTTTTCGAGGAATTCGTCGATAAAAACTTTGAAAATAAAACAAGAGACTCAGAAATTTCAAAAGGTCAACGAAATGGCGACTCTCGGTACGAATCAATTAGTATCACTTAAGGACGCGATGGAATGCGTTCCAGAATTTGATGGCAAATCTGTGCCGTTATCCGATTTCCTAATAGGTTGTGAAGATGCATTAGAGATGCTTCCCAAAGAAGCGGAGAAAAACCTAGTCAAGCTAATTCGCAATAAACTGAAAGGCGAGGTTAGGGACTCGATTCACGGGAATAAATTCGAAAAGCTCTCGGATTTCATAACATTTCTAAAGAGAATATATTCACCAAATAAGTCTGAGATGCAATTAATGGGGGAACTCGGATCCATTTTTCAAAAGGAAACTGAAAATACTATAGCCTTCGCCGCGAAAATAAAGAAAAAGGCCAAAGAAATTCTCGAAACACGTAAGCTATCTGAAGACGGTGCGAATAATGAAGAATTCCAGACATCGCTAAAAGAGTGCTGCTTGACATCTTTTCTAAACGGACTGAAGCCCGAAATAGAGCAGCGACTCCCTTTTTGCGCCACAATCGAGGACGCAGTTGACAACGCGATTAAAACCGAAAGAAAAATTATAGCACAATGGCAATTGCGCTCAGGTTCGACTGAAAATCGACATAAAAAAAACCCACGTTGAACCCGTCAACACATGCACTATATGCGCAAAAAATAATCATACCGCCGACTCATGTAGACTCAGGAATATTCACTGTCAAAATTGTAAAAAACAAGGCCACAGCGCGGATAGATGTTATAAGAATTCAAATTCACAAACCTCCGTTATGTGTCAATTATGCGGAAAAGGCAATCACACGGCAAAAAACTGCAATTTGAATCCAAATAAAATAAAAACAACATGCCAATTGTGTAACCTGACTGGCCATTCTGCCAATCAATGTTCCACGATATCGAGATTTAAGAATTTAAGTGTACAGTGTCAGTTATGTTGACAATCCGGTCACACAGCTGATAGGTGTAACGGAAATTTAAACGCAGCTCCAAAAATGGGCGACCAAAAGCAGTGCCGATATTGTAAAAACACTGGTCATAATATTGCAGATTGTCGCAAACGAAAATTCAATAACACACAAACGAATCAGGGAAACGATCAGGGGACTTTCCGAGCGGACGCACGGAGAGGACCCCCTACGACTCAAGAGCGTCCGGTGAACATAGTAACCGAGGCGAACAAATCAGGCGATTTCCTGTGTTCGTAATCGATCCTGAAACATTCAGTACATTGCCATCCATCTGCATTGGAAAAAATTCAGATGACGAAAAATTGGTAATGTTGCTCGATTCAGGTGCTGTTCCCAATCTGATCAAAAATAAATTCAGTCAGAATCTTTTGGGCATTGACGAAAAGGAAATTGTAGAATTAAGAGGAATTTCAGAACTTCCTATTTTCACACTCGGCACCGTTCAGATAAATGTATTCGGGGTTACAACTCTATTTCACATAATCCCCGATGAAATGTTGTTGCCCTACTCAGGTCTTTTAGGCTCACAGTTTTTCTTTGCAGCAAAAGCAAATATAAATTTCGAAACAGTAAGTCTAGAACTCGGTGAAAAATCGTATTCTTTCGAAAAACCACCTGCAGCGGTCGAGGTAATCGATATTCCGGCTCGATCAGAGGCCGTTTTTAAAGTGAACGTTCAAAATGTAGACATAAAAGAGGGTTTTATACCTCCTTTAACGTTGCACAAAGGACTTTATGGCGGGGATTGCCTTGTAACGAACCGAAACGGAAAGGCGTTTATTAAGGTTTTCAATACCACGAATGATAATTTGCGGGTTCAAGTCCCAACGTTACCATTACAAGATTTCGACCTTGAGTCAGATGAAAATCAAAATTCAAATTTAAATCGTGATCAGAATCGGAGCAAAAATCAAGAAAAAGAAAAAGCGACTGAATTAAATATTCAACGGCATGTAGGCGAAAGATGCCACGGCCAAGACGTATTCAATGTGAATCAGGATAATTCATTTTCTAAATCCAATCCTCATTCAATTTCTAAATCCAATCCTAATTCAAATTCTAAATCCAATACTAATTCAAATTCTAAATCCAATGCTAATTCAATTTCTAAATCCAATCCTAATACAAATTCTACATCCAATGCTAATGCAACTTCCAAATCCAATGCTAATTCAACTTCTAAATTCAACCCAAATTCAATCCCGAATTCCGATCCAAGTCCGATCACAATTCCAAACTTTACTATTTCCAAATCAGTGAAGATCGAACACAATTCGGAACGCATCGAGGCGATAAAGAGTCTCTTGCGGTTAGATCATCTTGGAAACGAGGAATTGAATCATGTGTACAAAATAATCGAGTCATATGCAGATCGATTCCATATACCTGGCGAAAAATTAGAAGCCACCCATGTTCTAAAGCACAGAATCCCAACCATTGATGAACAGCCCATCAATGCGAAACAATATAGATATCCACAGATCTTAAAGGGTGAAGTTCAGCGTCAAGTAACAGAATTATTAGATACAGGGGTAATAAACCCATCAGAATCTCCAAGCAATAGTCCTGTGTGGATAGTACCCAAAAAGCCTGATTCAAACGGCAACAAACGGTGGAGAATGGTTATAGATTTCCGAGCGCTTAATGAGAAAACTATCGGTGATTCGTATCCGCTACCCAGTATCGTCGATATTTTGGATCAACTGGGTAACGCGAATTACTTTTCAGTTTTCGATCTAGCATCTGGTTTCCACCAGATGGAAATGGATTCAAAAGATAAACATAAAACAGCATTCTCTACGCCCCACGGACATTATGAATTTTCGCGGATGCCATTTGGGTTAAAAAATGCGCCAGCTACATTCCAACGCCTGATGGATATTGTACTTAGTGGACTGCAAGGGGTATCCCTCTTTGTATACCTTGATGATATCGTAATTTACGCGAAAACTCTTGCAGAGCATGAATCAAAGATTAATGAGTTAATGAATCGATTGCGCGCTGCTAAACTCAAGCTTCAGCCGGACAAGTGTGAATTTCTCCGGCCGGAAGTGAATTATCTTGGCCACACAATCAGCAAGGAAGGCTTAAAACCTGATCCAAAAAAATTAATAGCAGTGGAGAAATTCCCGGTTCCGAAAACAGCTAAAAATATTCGTCAATTTTTAGGTTTGACAGGGTATTATCGTAGATTTATCAAGGATTTCTCAAAAATTGCAAAACCACTGACTCGACTTTTAGAGAATGATATGGACTTTACATGGGATACCGAGACGCAGAAAGCTTTTGATATTTTAAAAAACAAATTATGCACGGCTCCGATACTTCAGTATCCTGATTTCGATAAACCATTCATAATAACAACGGATGCCTCAGGCTTCGCCTTAGGTGGAGTTTTATCACAAGGGGAAATCGGTAAGGATAAGCCGATTGCATATACATCATGTGTATCGCGAGGTGCTCCACTCCGTTACGATACCTACGAGAAAGAAGCAATGGCAATAATCCATAGCGTGAAGGCTTTTCGGCCATATATTTACGGTAGGAGATTCACACTTGTCACTGACCACAAGCCATTAGTTTGGTTCAAAACCGCGAAAGATGCGAACACTCGGGTATTAAAATGGCGCCTCAAACTTTCTGAATACGACTATGATGTAGTTTACAAACCAGGGAAGTTAAATGTAAACGCTGATGCTTTATCGCGGAACCCTGTAGAATCCTCAGAGCGTGTGAATGTAGTGACGCGTGCACAACAAAAAAAAAACACACGAAGACGAGTTACAAGACTTAGCTCGACAATTAGCGGAAACTAGTGACAGTGAAGCAGAAGCACAGAAAACAAGTACGGTACACGCCGAAATTCGTCGCGAACCTAGTAGGTATAAACGACGAGCACGCCAACAGGTCAATTATGAAGAAAGTAGTGACGATGAAGTAGAAGCAGCCATTCGCGAAATCGATCCGAATCAATCAGTACTCAATAGAGAAATCCATTCAAGCACGAAGGAAATAGCAAACGTTCGTAGGGATTCGACAACTCAAGGTCCACAGAAATCTGACACTTACTCTAGCTCAGGCGAATCACAAGGTACAGATATAAGCGACGATGATTCACAGCTGTCAGATAATGGGGAAACACCCGAAAATCAAATTACAACGTCGCAATTCAAACTATCAAATATCGTCAGTACTAAAGAATTCCTTCATTTTCGAAATGACAACTTGGTCTATTTTGTCAACTCTCTTAGACAACCATGTGACATCGGATCTCAGAAATTAAATGACGTAGGAAAATTACCCGTCTGGAAAAATTTAACTGTTGGTAAGGCACACACATTCAAGCTTCGAAAAAAATTTCATATTGCTCTGGTAATACGCGGTGAAGAAGAAGAATCGTTGACAGTATTAACCGCAAATATACACCAAACCTTCGAACAATTGAGGGAAATCTACGAAAGCCACCAACTCGAATCATTTAACATTGCTCAAAATACTCACATTGAGAATTTGATGTGGGAAGAAGTTATGAATCTTCTCAAAACCACCTTTAAGGACTGCAAGACTAAAATCCTCATCTGTTCAGGGACATTGAAGTATGTACCGCTTGAAAATCGAGATATGGTATTTTACGAATTACATAAAGCTCCGATAGGAGGTCATAAAGGGGTTTCCAAAACTTATAATCGAATCAAACGCGAGTATTATTGGGAGAATCTTAAAGCAGATGTTCAGAGGCGAATTCAACAGTGCTTAGACTGCCAAATAAAGAAACTAGTTCGTGTCAAAACCAAGCAACTAATGATAATAACTGACACACCAGGTACAGTTTTTGAAAAAATTTCATTAGATATAGTAGGGCCAATGAAACCTACGACAAGCAAGAACGAGTATATACTTACCATTCAGGACCAACTGTCTAAATATTGTCTAGCAATCGCTTTGCCGAACGCTTTAGCAACAACTATTGCGGACGCATTTATTAAGCGTTTTATTTGCGTGTTCGGAGCACCAAAGGCAATGTTAACAGATCAAGGCAGTAAGTTTTTGAGCAGCCTGATGCAACGGATAGCGAAACGTTTTCGAATTAAAAAGTATCGGACAACAGCATACCACCCACAGTCGAATGGGTCACTTGAAAGATCGCATCACGTCTTAGGAGAATTTTTAAAACAGTATACAAACCAAGATCACGAATGGGATCAATGGTTGGAACTAGCAATATTTTCGTACAAGACGAGTATTCACGAAAGTACGAAACATACTCCTTACGAAGTTGTCTTTGGAAGATTGGCCAGGACACCCTCAAGCGAACCTCTACGTGAGTGTGATCAATTGCCAACTTACCAAGGTTATTTAATAGACTTAATAACTCGAATAAACGGTATTCGTAGTCTCGCTTATGAGAATCTTGTCAATTCAAAGCATCGATCAAAAAAATATTATGACAAAAATGCGAATCCTCGAAATTTCAAGATTGGCGATTATGTTTATCTCCTTAAGGGAACGAAACCCGGTAAACTGGGAGATCAATATTCAGGACCACACAAGGTCATAGAAAAATTGAACAAGGGCAATGTGAAAATCCAATATAACAAGGCTACCCGCATTGTTCATGAAAATCGTTTGCGAACTTCGTACATCAGCTCGGAAAGCGCGAACAAACCAAAACGGAAAACCAAAACGGAAACTGGATTGGAACAAATTCACAACGATCAACCTTCAGCTCCAGAGCCAGAGGTGAATCTGAAGGACTCCACCGAACAAGCTGGTTGTCAAGAGTTGTACCCTCATTCTACCCTTCACTCCGTTCAATCACCTAAACCTAGTTTCCTTTCTTAAATTTTTGCGAGTAAGTCGATTTTCTTTTTGTTATATACATACACGAAACTTACAATTATAACTATTCTGTTAATTTTAATTTCAAAATTGATTTCATTTATACATAACGAAATCAATGTAATGTAACGATTTCCATCTCTACCGAGATCAATTGTCAACCGCGCTTCGCCCTCCGACAATCGACTAAGTGTGGGGGTGTAACATCCGCGTAGATGTAGTTTAATATTTCTTTTCATTATTCTTAGGCACATATATATTTTTGAGAGTTGATTTTCCCGTCAGGAAAGCGACCGTAATTTATCGCTTTCCGAGATAAGTGCTAGCGGGGCCACATGGCTGTACCCCGTCGATTTCTTATGTTTATCGAGAGGCCCTTTTTCGCATCGAGAAAAGGGACCGTAAATTTATGTCTTCTCTAGGATAAGACGAACACGAACCATATGGCTATTGACCGTCGACGTAATCCGATTCCTTTTATTTATGTTTTACATAACATTTACTTTCCCAGAAAAACATATCCCTTCCACCCACGATCTTAGCATCCCTCCGAATTCTCAACCCTCCAATCATAGTAATGATCCCTTCATAGATATTAAGAATTTTAACGAATAAGAATGCGAACCTCCCTACTATAAGCACTTCCAAATCTGTTAGAACGTCGCTGTCTTTCAATAGGGAATAACTTTTAGTCAGTCTTCTCCAGCCAGTCAACAGAGTCAGCAATCAGTATTTCCATATCTAGTTCTCGTATTCATTCCTTTCTGGCTCTGATTATCAATAACTTCTTTTATTGTAAAACACTATTATAGTTAGTCAGAAAATTCAGTGCACTTCAATAACAACTCAACATACAACAACAGAACAAAACACAACAACAATTTTATCAATCGACACCAACCGATAACGATTCAACAACAATACAACAACAACAACTTCATATCCAAGTAAGGCAACTACTGTAAACCGCGCTCGAAATGTCAAACAGAAATCACTTTAAATTTCAACAGAACTTTTGTATATCGTTAAATAAATAGTAGTTATATTTTTGTTACATAATTTCTTGGAATTATTCTTAATTCAATTCCGTACAAAATACTCTTCTCTTCCCAATCCCGTGCTATTGCGCTTGGCGTAGGCAAAAAATAGGGAAATTAATAAATATTTATGTACATTCACTCTGGATGTCACAGTAGAACAATAAGTAGTAGATAAGGTAGAATAAGATCATAGGGTAAGGAAATGTAAATAGAGAACAGTGTAAAGGGCGAGAAACAGGAGACTTGTAACCCTAAGGGGAATCAATAAAGAATTACAGTACAATAAGTCACCTTTTCCCATGCAGAAATTCTGACAGGGATACCCAACTACTGATCACATCCTGATCAGGATATGGCAGGGATGCCCTAAAACCGGTATCCCTACAGGAATCCAGATGGTCTCCGCATCGGAAGAAATTTGCGTCGGTGACGAGATTTCGAAACGATAGCGCCACTGTACTTTTGGGGCATGTGGATCATATCCTGCTCAGGATATGGCAGGGATGCCCTAAAACGAGTATCCCTACAGGAATCCAGATGGTCTCCGCATCGGAAGAAATTTGCGTCGGTGACGAGATTTCGAAACGATGGCGCCACTGTACTTTTGGGGCATGTGGATTATATCCTGATCAGGATATGGCAGGGATGCCCTAAAACGAGTATCCCTACAGGAATCCAGATGGTCTCCGCATCGGAAGAAATTTGCGTCGGTGACGAGATTTCGAAACGATGGCGCCACTGTACTTTTGGGGCATGTGGATTATATCCTGATCAGGATATGGCAGGGATGCCCTAAAACGAGTATCTCTACAGGAATCCAGATGGTTTCCACATCGGAAGAAATTTGCCTCGGTGACAGGATTTCGAAACGATGGCGCCACTGTACTTTCGGGGCATGCGGATCATATCATGATCAGGACATGGCAGGGGTGCCCTAAAACGGGTATCCCTACAGAAATCCAGATGGTTTCCGCACTGGAAGAAATTTGCATTGTTGATGGCGTCACTATACTTTTGGGGCATACCGACTAAATCCCGATACGAAACATGTAATGAGCGTACATCGATATGTAGCGTTCGTCTCATTGTGAGATCAGCATTGATATAGATGAGATCGGATACCAGGGTGCCCACATATATCTATATATTATATAATTCATTTACAATTCAAATATTATGAACGAATTAAGTAAGTGCGAAAAAACTCGACTGCGGGTACGTCGCCATCGGCAAAAACTCAAAGCAATTCACCTAGAATTACAAACACACACCGAAGTGAATCCTTCAACTCCACGTAAGTTATATAATAAACAATAAAATCTTTATACAGCTAATAAGTCAAATCAATACGTTTCCATCATTTATTTCACATAATTATTATATAATTAGGGCTTTTAAAATACTTGAATTTTTTAACAGTGAATTTATTATTTGTAATTGAAATTTAATAAATTCTCGCAAAAAATAGTTATTGTTATAACACTTTTATCTTAGGAGGCAATGAAGAAATTGAGGAGCCGGCGAGACATTTTCCTCAATTCAAGCTGGAATCATCGAGTGAAAACAGTAATGCGTTGAAGTCTCAAAACGAGTCACGAAAATCCGATAATAACGTTGACACGGATATAAGTGAAGATGATGCGGTGTGCGATGAAATAAATGAAGAAAATGATACAGCATTACAATTATGTCGCCCACAAGAAATTGAGAATATACGAGCATGGGCTCTAGAATGCAATATTCGACAAGCACATCTTGATAAATTATTGCAAATATTAAGAAGACGGCTACTACCTGAATTGCCAAAAAGCTCGAAAACGTTTCTTAAAACTAAGTCGATGCCATATGACATCTTAAATATCGTAGATAACGATGGTAAACAAGCAGGAAAATATGTCTATTATGGCATTGCAACCGGACTACAGAAGAGTGTGAATGCGGTATTTCACCAAGATGGAAATATCGTTCTACAAGTCAATGTTGACGGATTGCCGTTATTTTCATCGAGCAAGATGCAATTATGGCCGATCCTCTGTAAAATATTTACTTGTCCGGATGTTTATAAACCTTTCCTGGTAGCATTATTCTGCGGCGAAACCAAGCCACTGTGCACAAATTTATACTTACGAGACTTTGTAAAAGAAATCAATGAACTTTCAACGAATGGCATTGTAATCGCTAATGTACACTTCACTGTGCGTCTTCAGTGCTTCATCTGTGATACCCCTGCGCGGGCTTTTATGAAATTGACTAAAGGTCACGGCGGTTATAGTGCTTGTGAGCGATGTACAGTACGTGGAACTCGAAAGCACCGCCGAACAGTGTACTTGGACATGGACTGCTCAGAGAGAACAAATGAATCCTTTCGTCATATGGAAGACACAGACCATCACATGGAGAGAACAATTCTGGTCACAATTATACCTCCCATAAATATGGTAACATCTTTTGTTCTTGATTTTATGCATTTGTGTTGCATTGGGGTCATGAAACGACTTTTTATACAAAATTGGTTAGAAGGAGACCTTCGAGTTCGTTTAAGACCAAGACATAAACTAGAGTTATCGAGAAGAATGGAAGCTTTGGGCGACCAGATTCCTTGCGAGTTCCAACGGAAACTTCGGAACATATCATATGCAGCACAATTTAAAGCAACAGAATATCGGTTGTTCTTGTTGTACTGTGGCCCCATTGTGCTGAAGGATTTGCTGCCAGTAAATATGTACAAACATTTTTTACTATTTCATGTGGCATGCCGAATTTTGTGCACTGCAAAATTAGCTCAGCGATTAAACTTCCGTGCAAAAGTGTACCTACGAAAATTCGTTGAAATTTTGCCGCGCTTATACGGAAGTAAATCAGTCGTACTAAATATGCATAACCTTATCCACCTTGCGGATGATGCGAAGAATATGGGTTGTTCGTTAACACAGATAAATGCTTTTCCGTTTGAAAATTTTATGAAAAGCCTTAAAAAACTCGTAAGAACCCCTAATCGACCCCTTGCTCAAATTTGTCGGCGTATCCATGAGCAAGGTCTAATTGCGATTGAAAAGCCAATTTTGAACGATCAAATATAAATAATAAAAAGAAATGCCGAGATTGTTAATGGCTATGTAAGCATATTGAAAATCAGATATAGGGAAATAACATTAACAACAAAATCTCCAAATAATATCGTTCTTCTGAAAAATAGAAATATTTTTAGAATTAATAAAATTTTTTATTTGGTAGAATCGCCAAATGACGTGAAGATAGAAGGCGAGGTATGGAATGTTAAGCGACAAATCTTTCGGTATCCAGTTTCGTCTTGTAATTTAAATATGTGGGAGTTACAAGGTGAGTGCTCGGGAGAGATCATGATTCACTCTTTACGTTTCATAGCGCGAAAAGTTATGAAATTAGCATTAAAA